>CM037794.1:17177823-17217277 GCA_021229015.1 Solen grandis
TGAACCATTTTGGCATACAGTAATGTTTCACACGTTTAATTGTTAAAGGTGCATGCTTCGAAGGTACTTTATGTAAGCCATTGTATAATATGTCTAGTACCACGTTTGGTTCACTGACTAAATATGTTTGTTGTTTATGTCTAGTACATTTGTTGGTTTATGGCTGGTCCCCCACATGGGTTGGATCAGTACTCTGTACCAGAGATGGTCATGAAGTCAGATATTGAACTCAGACGAGATTTTTCCGCCCTATTTCTCGGCAATCTTTGCTCGGATTTTGATTTAATAAGTACCACGCCTATAGTTACACGTATTGTTGGCATGTCTTGATCAACTGGATTTTAAATTTGTTAAGGTCCTTTGTAATATGAATTGAATATATTTTGTCCACACTATTTCTCGGCTACCAAAGGTCTGACTTTGTTTGAACTTCACAAAAAATGTACTTAAAAGTACCAAGTGTAGTTGTCAATACTTTAGACGTCATGACCATCTTGATTTTATATGAGTTACGTCCCTTTGTTATATTTATTGAAAACGTTTGTACACACTATTTCCCAGCTACTATTGGTCAGATTTTCATTTTATTCACAATACTTGTAAATACCAAGCCTACTTGCTCATATTGTAGGCAAGTCATTCTTGCTTCATTTTTTCATTGTTTCATTGAGTTATGCCCCCATCGTCATATTTCTTGAATATATTTTATCTGCTCTATTTTTCAGCTTCTATTGGACAGATTTTGATTTAACTTCATTATATTTGTAATTACCAACGCTAGTTGCACATATCGTTGGCAATGCTATTTATTGGATATTTTTTGTCTGCGATAAATGTATGAATATGTTGGTTTTTTTTTTTTTTTTTTTTTTTTTTATCCTACAACTGTGCAAAGACTGACTCTGACTGTGATAAAGCGGTATCTGAAGAGTTATCATCATCATCTTCAATGATAGTTCTTTTTTACATAAAGAGTGCAGCTTTCCGTCAAATTAATACCAAGGTTGGAGCTAATAGATTTCCATCTCTGACCTCTCTGATCATACTTTACAGAACAATATAGTGAAGCTAGGCACTTATTCAACTATCTCTGACCTTAAGATTGACATTTCTTTTATTCACATTTGCTAACCGAGAGGACTGATTTGTCACGATCTTTAACGAGCGAATCTCAACATCTGCCTCATTTATTCTTAGAATACATTCAGTCACTCGCTAACTAACTTTTTCATAGATTATACTTTACAGGACAATATAAAGAAGCTAAGCCACCTGTCCCCTCAGTCATTTTTTTTTTTACCCAGACTCGGAATTTTAAATCAGAGGTAGTCAATATCTTATTTTGCAATAAATGAAATTACAAAAGCTCAATGATGAAATATAATCAGTATTTATTTATTTATTTATAGATACGGTTAAACAATACTTTGAAAATTTCCACTGTCTTCATCATTATCAGGTAGCGGACAACAAAAAGATGCTTTTAATAAAATTCTAGTTACAAACTTGTGAAATTGTGTAAGCTCGTAAGTTGTTTTTTCTACGTATCAATCGAACTCAGCATATTCTGGACAGTGGAATCTTCTTACCTGTGCGAACATATCCCGGCCAGCTAGGCATGTGACCTAATTCCCCTACCCTGTGCATGCTGAGGTAAACTGATTTTCTCACCTTAGTAGTGTGTTCTTATCTTCTAACCGAGTTTCTGCATGGTCATCATTTATCAATATCTCGGATATTACACGCACGATTTTGCACGCGGATTTTGTTTTATTGTATCGTTTACAATGGTCTTGCGTTGTTTTAAATTGTCGTGCGTCGCCTTCATACAGCGACACACGACATACAAAAATGGCACTATTTGGATTCTGTAGATCTCCCTGCCACAGTGAGTTGAAAATAGCTGTATTTCAGCTGTCATCGCAGGTTTGTCGTTTGGCAAGACGAACACACCATGGTCACGTGGTAATTCAGTGTGGCAGTGATTGATGCGGAGTTTGGTGGAAGACGTTTCTTCCGGCACAGACGGATATTGACGAGTAGTTACAATTGGTGATAAACTATGACGATAGCCTAATAAGTTTACGACGATTAATTAGGGTACATGTAATCCAAGAAGCATTATTTGCTCTAAGATAAACTCAAGGTTTTATATCCCATGATGAACAAATTAAATATTTTTTTTTAAAGAGGACTTAAAATCTCATTGACTCTGAAGTGATTCGTGAAGATTCAGTACATTTTTTGTGACTTGATAATAATAACTTACAGGTTGCCACCCATTTAATTGCCTCATGTCAACGTCATGGGAGATAACTCTTAGTGCTATAATGTATATGCGTTTGGGACATCATCTGTTTTGATAGGTGTTGATCATAGGACAAGGGTCACACAGCTTGGCAGGTATGCAAGTTTGTTGTTTTTGATTCGCCATGTTAGAATTCACATACTTAGATATTTCCCTTACTGTAAATTCATTTTTAGCTCGACTATTCGAAGAATAAGGAGGGCTATTCTACTCACCCGAGCGTCGGCATCGCCGTAACGGTTAAGATTTTTGTACCACCTCACTTAATTACTGAACCCCTCAAGGTATTGTTTTGATACTTGGAATACTTGTATATGACCACCACCCCGACCTGTAGGCAAGAGGGGATAACTCTGTCATGGATTTTGACCAAATTGCACCCCTTTTTTGACTTAGAATCTTGGTTAAGTTTTCCGTACCACCTTACTTTTACACTGAACCCCTTATGGTATTGTTTTGAAACTTGAAATACTTGTATATGACCACCAACCACCCCAACCTGTAGGCAAGAGGGGATAACTCTGTCATGGACTTTGACTAAATAATGCCCCTTTTCTGACTTAGAATCTCAGTTTATTTACTTTTTATCCCTTTTCTCTGAACCCTTTGAGATATTGCCTTAAAACTTTGAAAAACATGTTTATTTCCTTTGTTTACTTTTTGATAAAACAGTGATTCTTATTTTCTGCATTTTTTTCTGTATGTGACAAGCATTAGAATAGTCGAGCGCGCTGTCTTACGGACAGCTCTAGTTATATCTATTTTCCCAAAAATCTCTTAAATATGTTTAAACAGCGGATGTTTTTTCCTGCAACAAACACAATGCAGTGTCTGGTGTCAACCAGTACTGCAACCATCCAGTAAAATTAATACCAAGCTTGGCGAAAATGGATTTCCATCTCTGACCTTTAGATCGACATTTCTTTTATTCACCTTTGGTAACGGTAAAGGTTGAATTTGTCCCGACTCTTAATTAGCGAATCTCTTCTCAATACTAGTGTTAATAAGACGCTCACGCACTTTTTTGGACAGTAAAGAGATGCTGGAAACCCGCGAAAATTGAATTAGCCACACACACACTATCCATAATGTTTTAACACTATTTACGACGAATTCAGTCGTAATCTAAGTAAGATGGAAAAAATGCGTTTATCTTAATAAACATTGTGATTATAATTTTATCTCACATGTATTTGGCACTCTGTATGTATGGGTATTTGAGGACTGAATAGATCGTTTGCAAACTTGCATATACCGTAAGTTGGACATAAGTTTGCAAACTTGAGAATATATATATTTTTAGATTATCCGTTATCAAGCTGTAATACTCGTTGATTTACCATCACTTAGCCTCACACCGCTGTGGGTTCAAATCCCGGTTTGGTCACATGAATATTTCGAGCGAAGAAACTGCTTCTGTTTTCTTCACCTGCAGGTCGTATCGTATCTACAACACGGCATAAACATGTTTATTATTCCAGGTTGCAATGTGGAGAACGCTTCCTATGGGTTGAGCGTGTGTGCTGAGAGGACCGCCATCTGGAATGCAGTGTCAAGTGGGCATCGGAAATTTGAGGCGGTTGCAGTGGCGTGGTTAGTGCATCATCACCACCATCATCATCACTATCACTACCATCATCATCATTATAGTTCAACATTGAATTTTTCAGATAACACAATGCATATACATAACTCCTTTTAAACTGATAGAAAAACTACAAAAAAAATTAACTCATTTTTATTATTGTCATTTTTTTGTAGTGACGTGAAAGGTAGTTTCAAGGGGCCATGTGGAGCTTGCCGACAGGTGTTTGCTGAAGTAAGTTGCATTGCCCCTGTAACGGTTCCGCTAAGTCTTGGACCACTTAACCTCTACCAAGATAACCAATATACCTTAATGAAACATTAGGAAATCTTGGTTATCTCCGCGAAAGGCCATATGAGGTCCGAGATATAGCGGAATCATTACAGGGACTTTACCTTAAGATATCAGTATATCATTCCTTATTTTGTTTTGTGAGATTTGGACCGACCTTAAAACATGTTTGCAATCCTGTTAATATACAGGGCCCAGTCTAGGACATCGTTGCATGTTTTCTGGGTTGGACACTGTACCTCCACGCCCTACACCCAAATTCCCTTATTTAAATACAATCAAACTTGTCTTAAGTGGTCAGTCAAGGGTACAAAAGAAAATGACCGCTGAACATATGTGGTCTCTAAATGAAGGTTAAATGTATAACAAAATGCTAGTTTGGTAGTTTTATTTCTGACCGCTTTATATAGGTAGCCGCTAATACAGGTTCATCTGTATGTTCACTTCTGAATTATTTTTGTCAAAATAGGTAATAGGATCTGGTTTATTTTCTTTGTCTTAAATCTAGTTCAAACTCTTAATGGAGATAACGTTTCGTCCTTGGTTGTAACGATTAATCTATGCGGGTACTCCAGTTCTAGGCAGACATGTCATGCTGTTCTAATTTGATAAAACTTGTTCTTGGTTAAGACAGATTCTTATCTACCTACACGATAAAGAAAATCTAGGTCGAGTAACTGCAAACAAACATGTTTAAGGATGTCCTTACTATGTGGTTATGCAAGTAGCATGAACTAACAACTCTAGCTGTTGTGAGGATTATGCATGCCTAAATTGGTTAAATTTCCGCTTTGAACAGCCACGTGTATTCGCAATCGTACATCTCATTTAAAGACCACCAACACAAAGAGGTCCCTTTCTCTTGATCCCACAACTAACCTTTTAAGGCATTTTTTTTTCGGCCTACACGTTTTGATGCATACAGCCTGCCATTACTATTATATTTTTTCATAAAATACTGCGTCTTTCGTATTTAAGTTTTGAATTGATTAACACATTTAGATAATCACTTAGTCCATTACAGCTGTATGTTCGAGTTTTACTTTTTCATGCGAGGAAGCCTCTCTATGGTGGCATATTTCTGCCAGCCACTTATCCACTTAGCTATGTTGAAACTTTTCTGAAAAATTGTCACATATTCAGTTAGTATCTGGCAAGTAGCAATTTTCAAGTTATCTACTTAGGTATCTTAACAGGACTAAACTGTCGGTTAGTGCCCACTACTGCCAATCACATATTCACTTATTTTAACTGGATATCATGCCTTTTTCCAGATAATTATGTGAAAAAATGCTTTTTATCCACATAATTTAATTGACTAACTTGAAAAAAGGCGAGATATCCAGTTATTAAGTGAATATATGGCTGGCAGTAGTGGGCACTAACAGGCAGTTTTGTTCTGTTAAGATACCTAAGTAGATAACTTGAAAATTTGCTTCTTGCCAGATACTAACTGAATATGTGACAATTTTTCAGAAAAGTTTCGACATAGCTAAGTGGATAAGTGGCTGGCAGAAATATGCCACCATACCTCTCAGTTTGCTTGTGGAGTAGTCTCGTGGGCCTGGAATCAAAACTGTGTCGTGCCATTCATTTTGTAAACAAAGGCCGCCATTTTGAGAAGGAATAGGTATATTTTATTCATTACTGTTTATGTAGGAATTGCATGATAACGAGATACATATATGAACACGCTACTTATTTTTCCGCTTCATATGATGTATGTAGCTTGAAAATCCATACCAATTCTTTCTCAAAATGGCGGCCTTTGTTTACAAAATGTATGGTACACCGCAGTTTTGATTCCTGACCCTGTAGTTTGTCAATGTGGCCATTCCACGTGGTATGTGACATCGTTTTAACCTATATCACAAGCAATATTGTGCCTCGATTTGGAAAAGAAAACTATAGAAAGCCATGACTGTCTTATATGTAGATAGAGCAATGTATTGAGTAGATTTAGCATTATATGAAGTGAACATGTCAATATACTGGCTGATTGCAACGGATCAATATAAGGACATAATCACCCAGTATAATGACATGTTCACTTTATATAATGCTAAATCTATATAAGGATATAATCACCCATTATATTGACATGTTCACTTTATTGACATGTTCACTTTATATAATGCCAAATCTATATAAGGATATAATCACCCAGTATATTGACATGTTCACTTTATTGACATGTTCACTTTATTTACTATAATGCTAAATCTATATAAGGACATAATCACCCATTATATTGACATGTTCACTTTATTGACATGTTACTTTATATAATGCCAAATCTATATAAGGAATAATCACCCAGTATATTGAATTCATTTATTGTTCCGATTATATAATGCAAATCTATAATAAGATTATCACCCATTATAATGGACATATTACCTATATTACATGTTCACTTCATAAATGCCAAATCTATAATAAGGTATCTACATAAACGCCAGTTCATGACAGCTGTATCATTTTATTGTTCAAATTTCAATTATAACTTATGCCAGAATTCACTAAAAAGGATATAATCACCATGTCAGATTGACAGTGTTCACTTTATTGACATATTTACTATAAATTTAAACTATAAAGAATATATTGACATGTTCATTTCATAAAATGCCAAATCTACTCAATATATTGCTGTTTCTACATATAAGACAGCCATTGCTTTCCATAGAAAGCTGCTATATTTTATTTCTTCACCAATTCTAATGGGATATAACTTATGCGAAGCGACGAATTGTGCGAGCTAGAAAAGGCCCATATGATGCTCATGTCAGATGAACAGTATTTCTTAACATTCCGGAAAAATGTGATGTGCTTTTCGTGATAACATAGAAAGTTAATGTTAACAAACTATGATGCTTTTGAATTTCCTGAATGTATGGAAATGATGTACTTCTGAAAAGAATCACTGGGGCCTATGTATAGAGAACACTTTTTTGCTTAGTATGCGCTATATCCCATTAAAATTGATGAAGAAAATGCTTAGTTTTATTTGAATCGAGGCAAAATATGCTGCTTATGATAGCTTAAAATGACGTCATATACCACGTCACGTGGTATGGCCACACTGGTAATTATATTAGCTGGGCGTCGCTTTGTGATAGAAATTATGTGACAGAAGCGGTTAACCATATAACAATACATTAATCTAACGTAACTGTATTTTGACTAATCTAACCGTTTGTTTCGTTATATTTCAGTTTAATATGGACCTGGATCTATACCTTGTTAAACCGGATATGACGTATAAGAAAGTAGTTCTCAGAGAACTTCTGCCGATGGCTTTTTCGCCAGAAACGCTAAAGGAAGAGCGTGTTTAACTATTTGAAAATCAATTTATATTAATTTTAGATATTTAAGCAGAGAGCCTCTTGAAAATTATATGCATATAAGAAGTTTCACGTAGTGAGTATCGATATGTTTAATAATAAAGTCATAAGTTTTACTTAAAACAGTAACGCTTGTTACAGAGAGTCTCTCAAATATGTTAAAAAAACAAGATGTTTAAAAAAGGCAAGATATTTCTTTAACTTAATTTGCATAATGCATTGGCACCAGAGCACTGAATTTGTTACCTCAGATAAAAAAAAAAAAAAAACTCAAGTAAGTCTATACTTAATGTGATTTTTTTTAACTGAATAGCTCAAAAAAAGAAAAAAAAAAAAAGTCAAACCCCTTTAGATACAGTACGTACTACACACTATATACAAACACGGGTATTTTGGGGGTGGGATACTCTGTGACATAACAATATACGTTATAACAGATCTTTTGAATCTTTACTACATTGTGTGTTATAACGACTCTTATTTTTGATTATCCGCTATACAACATAACTGGACACACACACACACACACAAAACACTTCATTACTTAAGTCTTTGTTTGAACATAAATAAGGTTTTATTGCTAAATATAAATACGTTATTTGATTTACTGTAAAGAAGTCGATCTAACATTTATATAAAATACAGTCAAAATTTTAAACAGTATAAATGCATAAATTTTTCACAATTATATATGAAAACGTCTGTATATTTAGCTGTCTGTACCCAGTGTTTTAAGATTTGCTAAGTTTTTTTTTTTTTTATTTTGAAATTATCTGATTTTGTATAGAGGCAGTTATGTGTTGAATAAATTATTTTACGGGTAACTATTTCGTTTTTAAATGATTCCATATTTTGTTTGTTTGTTAATTGGGTTTAACGCCCCATCAGTCAGTTGGAGACGATGCCTACTTGTGACATAGTGCTGCCAAACTGCAGTACCCTGCCGTAGCCATGTGGCATGATACAACACCCAATGAAATGCATTTATTTTGTTCTAAATTTAAAAATATATTGCATAAAATGAATTGTGGTGTGATATGGAGTGGTGCGGTGTATAAATGACCTAAAAGCATTATGGGCTAAGATTGTTGCGGAGGCCAATGGTTGCCAATGGTAACATCACATATTATTAGCTAAAATGTAAATGTGCCCAGTGACACTGACTCTGAACTGTGTACTTAATAAATCCTGGGAAACTGCGACAATTCTATAATGCAAGGTCAAAGGCAAAGATGTATGGCGTACATGACAATGGTAATAATTATTGTTATCATTTATATTCTAAATTACATTTATTCATCGCAGCGCTCCGTTTTGCGTGACTTGCAATTAATTCCACAAAATTCAAAATATAAACAGGGTTGCCAGCGGACTTTAAAAGTCAGGGACATTCAATGTTTATTTCAAGGTCAGTAGTGTGTCAAGGAAGTCCGTGAAATATAAAATTGTTAAAAAGTCAGGGAAAAATATTCCTGATGGTGAAATCTTGTGTTGTTATGCTTTTTATTTACTAGTTTTGAACAATAACAACTATAGCCATTTTAATAACTAGCCATATAGCTAATAACTTTGATATTTCAAATTAAATTCTTTATATCTGATGTCTGATGACAGTCATTGATTAAAACCACCTATGTTAACACTTACGTTTTAGTATTTTGGTTGTGAGGGCGTTTTTTTGTTGTTGTTTTTTTGTGTAAAATTTGAATTGTTTATGAGTGTGACTTGGTCAGATTTGAATACAATTAACATAATTGGAGGATTTGAATGGCTTAAAGGGGTAGAGGAGGCCATAAAAATTGGTGGTTTTAATCAGTGAAAAAGGGTCAGGAAAAAGTCACTGAAAAGTCAGTTTTTTGTTTTTTTTTGCCTCAGGTGCTGCCAACCCTAATAAAAACGTTAACTATTATGTATGACTTTTGATAAAGTGTATGTGCTTTTATGCCATGCTGACAGTATTTCAATCACTAATCACCATTTACTACCCGAGACAGATATATCACTACTATCTCATTGTGGGTAAGTAGCAGAATATGTCCCTGTCCATCTGGGTGAACTAACCTTGGATGATCACCATGGTGACTAAAGATGGGAAGAGTGTGGGTTGGAATCGCTCTGGTTGCAAGGATTTTTAAAAGCCTCACTAGGTGCTAAGTACTGGTCCAACCCTGGAACTGATGAGGGAGATTGTAGAAGTTTTAAGAACTTGTTTCAAATCAGCATAAACATTAAGTTATTTGTTATGCTAAGTGCAACTTAAGTTTTTATTTTATTGGTATATTATTAATTTGATATCATTGTGTGCTTCATGTGTTATTTATTGAGAGGGCGCCGTGGTCCAGTGGTAACGTATCCGATTACAGGAGGCAAGAAATCTTCACGACCTTCCCGGGCACGAAGTACTGGTCCAACCAAGGAACCGTTGAGAGGGACTAGTATAAGTTATAAGAACTTGTTTCCTAATCGACATACATTTGTAAAATAAATAAATTTAAATTCATTGAGGATATTTGTTTGTTTTGAATGGATATTGGTTATATCTAAGAAGTGATACAATTTCATATTTTCACGTGCATGATGATAACTTCTGCTACATTTCCTTTATAAACTCAAAGGAAAAAGATACGAAGGGCAAGACTTTGGGCCAGTTTTAAATAGGAAGTATTCAATGGTTTTACAGTTTAAATTATTTTGACTCAAACAAAATCAATGTTTTAGAATGAGATGGGGTCTAATTTCTTAGTTTTTTTGAAAGGTTAGAAGGAAAAAACTTGAGTCTGGCTACTACAGATTCTAGTTACTCTGCGTTTCTATTTCCTTTGTGTATAAGTAAAAAAAGTAGTCCCAGCAGATCTTTATCATCACACTAGGGGATATGGATTTTATTCTCACTCAGAGTACACAGTATTTCATCAGTTAGCATAAAATAAATATGTGTATATTATCTGTACATAATAATTCCACCTGGGTCATTGACCGTCAGGATTTTTGAAAATTAAAATTGACTGAAACACAGCTGATGTGCAGCTGGATCTCAAACCCATAATCATCTGTTATTAAGGCTGATTCTCTGATCATTCGACCATTGGGACAAGTTCTGATTTAAATCAAATTATTTCCTTTTGTAAACGTCTGTGAATTTGAAAACAATATTCTTAGGTTTGAGTATGTGTGTTTGGACATGATCTGTAGAAAATAATATATAAGATACAAAATGGTCTTTTACATATATCTTATTTTATTAATTTTACATCATACAATGCACTAACAAAACAACATATTTAATATCTTTCATTATTACTTTTCAAACAAACAACACTTTTTCAAAATTCCAGTTTATGTCATTATCATTGATATATGTTAGAAACAACTTTGCCAAGCTTTAACCATTTTACCTCATAAATATTCATTTACAAATATAAGATATTAATTCACAGAATTTTAAATGATAAATGAATCAATGTTTTTTCTTTGCCATGCTGACTGTAAAATCTGAGCTACAATACTCCACAAGTTCCCAAAAGAAGCTGTCTGATCTGGGTCTCCTCTGTTGGCAGAAGGTGTCAAAACACATTTATATCAAGTAAAGGTTATGAGAACAGACAATCATGATAATGTTCAAACTTCAATATGCACATACAATCAGTATTAAATTTTTCACATTAATCTCAAAATCTGTTCATTCTATAGCGATATCTATTATTATGTTGTCAATGACATTTTCACTTTTTATACAGAAATCACATACACTTTTCAGCATACATGTTTGTATTTAAAAAGATATTGACTAAGTACAGTCTGACTATATCACACGTTATAACAAAAAATAAGTATAAAATTGTTCTGGAAGAGAAAACATTCTTATCATTTTACCCAAGTATTTGTTAACCATCAACATAAGGTTAAGTTTTTACAACTGAATTTTACTTCCTCTAGAAAATGAACAGGACACCAAAACAGCCATATCCCATACCCAATGTTTGTCAAAGGTTGTTGAACAAACTAAACTACTAGAAGCAAGGTTCACCTGCATTTGTGTGTTGGAGCTTTGTACAGCTTTTCATTGGTTTAAACCGATATGCATATTAATTTTGAATCTGCTTGGCGTCCTGTTAATTCCCAAGTAGCAACAATACTTAATGCCTTGACAGGTCATGAAAAAACGGCCTCCTGCAAGGTATGAATTCACAACCCTTGGTCCTTAGTCAATTAACATTATCACTGGACATTGGTGTCCCAATAACTCCTCCCTAGGCACTACTCTGCTGCTTCCCTTCTACAGAACACATGATCTCTGGTTAATTGAATATCACCATCTGACTGAACATTTATTTTTGATTAATATAAGCAGTGTTATGTTAAAATTTACTGAATGGATCTAATAATGCAGTGATTTGAAATTTATTACAACAATGTGGAATGAAGAACGATTTTTCATGGTATTAAATAACTGAGATTTTAGTTATGTATACACAATTACAAGCCTCTGGCCATCTTTAAATAAAAATGTTGGTCTGCAATTACACTTCTCACAATGTTTACAGTGAGTGGATTTTATTATTATTTTTCAACATAATGAGTAGAACTATCTGAGAGAAAAACAACAAAAAAACAGTTTGTTACTTCGAGTGTTAAAACTGAGAAGGGGCTTTAATGGTGAACAAGTTGCATGACTGTAAACCATTTTTTTTTTAAATTTTGGCCACATAAAAAACTGGTTCTTTAAGACTGACCCCTAAATCAGAAGATATAACTATACTTAACATTCATCCTAGTCCAAAGGGGCCAATTGCCTCAGAAGATTTTAAAACAAGCCATCACAAATAACTAGCCTAAGACAGAACCATACTTTAAGCGTATCATACTGGCAAATTTTTGGTCAACAGAAGCAAATTAATATCACGCTTGTACAAACTATATGTCATTATCTTTTGACTTGAAGAGGCAATTCAATTCAATCATTCTTGAAGAATGGTAGGAAATTATTCTAAGACGTGCAATACAGTTTTCAGAACCACATATGGACATCAGGCAGTGGTAAGCTTGATCATTAATCCCCATTAAGGATTAAGTCCAACTCTGCAAAGTTCTCTAGACTTAATCCAAAGGAACAAATAACATTTGCTTACAAGCATTGTGTCTATATCTAGTCATTTATAACTCTATATACCCATAAACAGTTTTTCATGGATCACAGATCATGAACAGGGGGGATTATCAGCTAGCACATAACCCCTCAGTATTGGCTGGTAAAAATGACCCTTCCTCCTGAAGTTCCTGCCGTGTTCCTCTATCATGCAGCGTGTAGTCTGTCCTCACCATCCTCCCATCAATGACACCAAAGAACGGTTCAACAGCATCCCAGTAATAATTTTTCACCAGCTCTGCTCAACTGTGTGAAGGCAGTGACAATTACTTGTTCATAACTGCTAAACAAAACATAACCATCCTAGACCCATTAGCAGCGTTAACTGTCCGTGACCGGCTTGGGTTTCGGGATAACCATGGAGGCTGCCTTCTGTGATACATCCGGCGAGCTGTACAGAGTCTGGTCCTCTTGCCAGATTACCTTCTTCTGGTGGGACCTGATGGCATCATTCACTTTTTCATCGATCATCTCCTCAGTTAGAATCCCAGTTTCTGACGCATAAGCTGTGGCCTGTAATCAAAGAAAATTCCATGGTAAGAAATAGGTTGAGTCTTTTATTTCAAGGTCAACTATTCATTATCAGGATCCAATCTCACCAAACATACTTAAAAAGTGCTAAAGTAATTATTAAATTCTTAGGAATGAAAATTTCTATATAGAAGGAAAAGTCAAAGGGGCTTAATTCTAGTATTGTAATAGTTGATTAATCATAATGATAATTGCAGATGCACAAGTTCCCATGGCAGAAAGGAATCCAGTATATTTTAAAAAAAATATTTGTGAAAAACTGTAGAAGTGCAAACAAAATTGTGTCAATAGACAGATGGACAATCTGATCTAGTGTACCGCATCATAACTTTGTTGTATAATCAGGCCACGTGAGATTTATCTACCAAATAAAAGAAACAAGAGGGCCATGATGGCCCTGGATCGCTCACCTGAGTACCATTGCTACAACTGATTACAAGGTTTTTAAACAGACAAGAATTCTGATATAACTCAATCTTAAACATTTTAGCCCTGACAATACTACACACCAAATATATAAGCACTGGGCCTTATGGTTTCAGAGGAGAAGACTTAGTGCGGGGTCATTTATCTCCAAAGGGCCACCATTTTGAAAATCTTGTAATAACCATAGATGATGCTCATACCAAATATCTAACTCTAGGCCTAATGGTTCATAGAAGAAGATTTTTAAAGATTTTCCTATATAACTCTATGTTAAAAAGTGACCCCTGGTGCGGGGGCATTTATCACCATAGGGTCATGATTTGTACAATCTTGGTAATAAACCATAAGATGATGCTTCATACCAAATATCTAATCTCTAGGCCTTATGGTTCATAGAAGAAGATTTTTAAAGATTTTCCTATATAACTCTATGTAAAACAAGTGACCCCTGGTGCGGGGTCATTTATCATCGTAGGGCTATGATTTGTACAATCTTGGTAATGGCCCATAAGATGATGCTACATACCAAATATCTAAGCTCTAGGCCTAATGGATTCATAGAAGAAGATTTTTAAAGATTTTCCTATATAACTCTATGTAAAACAAGTGACCCCTGGTGCGGGGTCATTTATCATCGTAGGGCTATGATTTGTACAATCTTGGTAATGGCCCATAAGATGATGCTACATACCAAATATCTAAGCTCTAGGCCTAATGGATTCATAGAAGAAGATTTTTAAAGATTTTCCTATATAACTCTATGTTAAACAAGTGACCCCTGGTGCGGGGGCATTTATCACCATAGGGTCATGATTTGTACAATCTTGGTAATAAACCATAAGATGATGCTTCATACCAAATATCTTATCTCTAGGCCTTATGGCTTCATAGAAGAAGATTTTTAAAGATTTTCCTATATAACTCTATGTAAAACAAGTGACCCCTGGTGCGGGGTCATTTATCACCATAGGGCTATGATTTGTACAATCTTGGTAATGAACCATAAGATGATGCTACATACCAAATATCTAAGCTCTAGGCCTAATGGATTCATAGAAGAAGATTTTTAAAGATTTTCCTATATAACTCTATGTAAAACAAGTGACCCCTGGTGCGGGGTCATTTATCATCGTAGGGCTATGATTTGTACAATCTTGGTAATGGCCCATAAGATGATGCTACATACCAAATATCTAAGCTCTAGGCCTAATGGATTCATAGAAGAAGATTTTTAAAGTTTTTTCTATATAACTCTATGTAAAACAAGTGACCCATGGTGCGGGGTCATTTATCACCATAGGGTCATGATTTGTACAATCTTGGTAATGAACCATAAGATGATGCTTCATACCAAATATCTAATCTCTAGGCCTTATGGATTCATAGAAGAAGATTTTTAAACATTTTCCTATATAACTCTATGTAAAACAAGTGACCCCTGGTGCGGGGGCATTTATCACCGTGGCTATGATTTGACAATCTTGGTAATGAACCATAGATGATGCTACATAAAATATCTAACTCTAGGCCTTATGGATTCATAGAAGAAGATTTTTAAAGTTTTCCTATATAAATCTATGTTAAACAAGTGACCCCTAGTGCGGGGGCATTTATCACCGATAGGGCTATGATTTGAACAATCTTGGTAATGAACCATTAGATGATGCTACATATGAAATATCTAAGCTCTAGGCCTTATGGATTCATAGAAGAAGATTTTTAAAGTTTTTCCTATATAAATCTATGTTAAACAAGTGACCCCTGGTGCGGGGGCATTTATCACCATAGGGTCATGATTTGTACAATCTTGGTAATGAACCATAAGATGATGCTTCATACCAAATATCTAATCTCTAGGCCTTATGGATTCATAGAAGAAGATTTTTAAACATTTTCCTATATAACTCTATGTAAAACAAGTGACCCATGGTGCGGGGTCATTTATCACCATAGGGTCATGATTTGTACAATCTTGGTAATGAACCATAAGATGATGCTTCATACCAAATATCTAATCTCTAGGCCTTATGGATTCATAGAAGAAGATTTTTAAACATTTTCCTATATAACTCTATGTAAAACAAGTGACCCCTGGTGCGGGGGCATTTATCACCGTAGGGCTATGATTTGTACAATCTTGGTAATGAACCATTAGATGATGCTACATACCAAATATCTAAGCTCTAGGCCTAATGGATTCATAGAAGAAGATTTTTAAAGATTTTCCTATATAACTCTATGTAAAACAAGTGACCCCTGGTGCGGGGTCATTTATCACCGTAGGGCTATGATTTGTACAATCTTGGTAATGGCCCATAAGATGATGCTACATACCAAATATCTAAGCTCTAGGCCTTGCAGTTTTGCAGAAGAAGATTTTCAAAGTTTGCATTTTTAAAATCTATTTTTAGCTCCTGTGACCTACTTTTTTAACCAATCTGAATAATTTGTACAACTTTGATAGAGGGCATCATAAGGATGATTCCTGTGAAGTTTGGTCAAAATCCCTTCAGCGGTTTATGAGGAGATGTTGTTTAAAGCAAATTGTTGACGACGGACGGACGCACGCACGCACGCACGCACGCACGGACGACGGACGACGGACGACGGACAAAAGGCGATCACAATAGCTCACCATGAGCACGTTGTGCTCAGGTGAGCTAAAAACTTTCTCATTTTTCGCAAATGTACTAATATTCATTAACAGACTTATAAACAAGAGGGCCAAGATGGCCCTGAATCGCTCACCTGAGAAACAGTGCCTTCTTTGACCCTATAAGAGTCATAATAAATACATAATCCATGCAGAAGTGACCCCTGGGGCAGGGCCAATTTTGACCACCAGGGCTATGGTTTGAACAAACATGGTAGAGGTTTACTAGGCCATGTTACATACCAAACATCTAAACTCTAGGCCTTGTTGTTTCTGACAAGAAGATTTTTCTATTTTTTCTATATAAGTCTATGTAAAATAAAGTGACCCCTGGGGCTGGGCCAATTTTGACCCCAGGGTCATGATTTGAACAAACTTGATAGTGGTCCACTAAACAATGATACACACCAAATATCTAAGCTCCAGGCCTTGCGGTTTCGGAGAAGAAGATTTTTTAAGATTTCACTTTTAAAATCTATTTTTAGCTCCTGTCATCCAGATATGCAATGGACCGGAACCGTTTGAACAACTTTGGCAGAGCTTCATACAAGGAACATCATAGGCAAGTTTTATCAAATCTGGCCAGTTGCTTTCAGAGGAGATGTAGTTTGAAACAATTGTGGACAACAGATGGAAGGACGACGGACAGCCATTGATCCTAAAAGCTCACATGAGCACTATGTGCTCAGGTGAGCTAAAAAGAAAAGTAATTCTGACCATTGGTTTCACAGAAGAATAATTTTGAAATTTTCCATATAAAGTATATAAAGAAATTAGCTGACCCCCTAGGGCCCTCATTTTTCAAGGGATCAACTTTATTTTAGCAATTCTGGTAGACAATCATGAGGTGACCATTGGAGTATTTAAGGAAACTAGCTGACCCCCTAGGGGCCTCATTTTTCAAGTGATCAAATTCATTTTAACTACTATGGTAGACATTCATGAGGTGATCATTTGTGCTAAAGGAAATTAAATTCATATAGAAGAATTTTAAGAAATTAGGCAACCCCTTAGGAGCCTCATTTTTCAAGTCGTCAACTTCATTTTAGCACTTATGGTAAACATTCATGAGGTGACCATTTGTGCCAAACGAAATTAAATTCTGACCATTGGTCTCAGAGGAGATGACTTTCAAAGTTTCATGATTTTTTTTACCATTTCCATGGCAACCAGAGTTATCATGGATCAAGTTTATCTTAGCAACGTCTGTGAAGGTTCACCCAAGGACCATCCCTTCCAGTTTAATCAAATTCTGTTCAGCGGTTTCAGAGAAGATGTTGTTTAAAGCATATTGCTGACAACGGACTATGGACAAAGGGTAATCCTAATAGCTCACCTTAAGCACGTTGTGTTCTGGTCAGCTAAAAAAATAACCACAGTAGGGGAGTAAATGAATTTCAAGGCCTTATCTGATAAAGTACACTCGTGAGAATTGTTTACATTAAAACAGGTCTTAACATTTAAATCACATGTGCCCTTACCTGCCAGCTCACTCCAAGTTTTGAAATCTCTCTCCCCGACAAGCCAGTAGTCTTCTCAGCTATCTCAGAACATTTTTTGTCGTAGTCGAACTCGGCTACCTTCAACCTCCTGCAAAATCATTCAGAACAAGTTTGAAGAATTCACTCTCCATAGATAATTTCATCATAAATACTGTTCATAATTGTAATTTTTAAGTTTGATAAATTTTGCTGGTTAGGGATCTTTTCATAGCATAATTATACATTATTAAAAAAATCTTAAGTTAAGAGTGACAACCTACTGATAAATGAAATGCTGTAATGACGATATTGACTTTTGCCCTTAAAGATCAATAATAAATGTATATCCATTAAATAATAAGGTTATTAGAATTAGGTTCAAGAAATAACAGATTGAAATAATCTCTTTACTTAAATTGAGTAACCAACATGTAACTCAGTGTCTTAAATACAATTATGAAAGAGTGAGCAACTGCATTCATTCAATTAAACACAGTTTTCTTTGGAACACTTGTATCACCTGCTGAAACGTGATGGACTGCACAAGGGACAGACAGAGAGACGAGGGAAAAGTTGGAAAATCCTCAATTTCAAATTTCAGCATTAGAAGTACTGAGTACCTGCCAAGAATTCAGAAAAGTAATGCAAAACTTACAGAATGAACAATTTTTGATACCCATCAATTTGAATTTGTCCATTTTCAATTACCAGTAAGTAAGCCTATTCGTACCTGTGTTAACCATTACATCATAAAATAAACAGCTTCTGACATCTTACCCTTTAGCTTCAAATGCTGGCTCAAGTACATATTTATCAAAATACTGACGCACGATCCTCTGTCTCTCGGCCAAGTCTGGCAGCGCAAACTCAACCATTTCGTCCAACCTATCATTAATGGCCCAGTCAAACTGCTCTGGTGTGTTACTGGCAAGTACCAACATAAATCTGAAATAAAAGAAGGGTCAATCATTGATAACCTACCTACCCTGATTAAACTCTTCTGCCATTCATTTTGTTGAGAAAAATCAGTCAGCCATTCCAGATACTGTTTACATAACAGCATCCAATCTATGTACAATAAACAGGAGTGTTCTTTGGAACACATGTGTCACCTGCTGAAGCGTGACAGAAAAGTGTGATGGACAGACCGACGGATGGAAGGACAGATGACGGAAAAGTGATCCCTGTATCACCTTTTCTTACAGCAGGTGACAAAAAATAGACTGAATCTTTAATCTTTCATTGAAACAATATCCAAAACACAACATGAACTTAAGATTAGTTAAAGAATGAATGACTTGGAGGAGTAGAAAAGGGGGGGTTCATTCAGAGGTTGTTTCGCAACCTTTATTTCATGAAGGAAAATGGCAAAGCTCTGGAGGCTTTTAAACATGTACAATTGCTAAGTTTTAAGTGTGTATTCAGAGTTTATCCTGGTGTACAAAATTAGCCATTTTGACCCATGCATAAAAATTGCATAAAAGACCCCTAAATATTTCAAAATTATATTTTATTTACATGTGGTAATTTGTCCACCATTTGAAAATATCAAGGGAAGACCCTGTGCATTTCATGTATCTAAAATAAATTTATTTTTGTTTTGTTAGCCTATCACATGCACAAATTTATGACTTAATGAATATTAATTAACTGAACTTTGAATGGTATATAAAACAATGGAATTTCTTTGTTGTTCAGATTGTACAGAATCTGAATTACAATATTGTATGTTCTGTTTGTCAAAGTGTCAAAATGAGTCCTTATGAAGTAAAGGGTTAGCTAAAAGTTATTATTTTGGATTTGAAACAACAAAGGATCTTCCAATGTTTACAATATTTTATTCCAATCAAAACATCAGTTTTTAACCATTTCAAGTTCAGTATATCAATATTCATCAATGGATGAATATTCATGAGGTAAAGGGTAAACATGAGACAAGTTGAAACAGCTCTACTTGGTTTGGTTGATACTTACTTCTTTGATTGTTCCCCAGTTCTGTATAAAAATGCATTTAGAGTGGCCCTCATGTCCTCACTTATCATTTCCTGAAACATCACACACAAGTTATATGAAGCATAGACAGACTTTACATTGTTTCAACAAAGGCAAATCTATATGCCCCCCCACCCCACCCCACTTTTGGTGGTGGCATAAAAAGTGTGGCAGACAGATAAATGAAGAAGTGATCCCTATGTGTATTTCAAACATTTTATTAGATCTTTTTACTAAACAAGAGGGCCATGATGGCCCTGAATCGCTCACCTGAGTACCATTGCTTCAACTGATGTCAAGGTTTTTAAACAGACAAGGATTCTGATATAACTCAATCTAAAACATTTTACCCCTGACAATACTACACACCAAATATCTAAGCAATGGGCCATATGGTTTCAGAGAAGACTTGGGCGCAGGGTCATTTATCACCGTAGGGCCAAGACTTTGAAAATCTTTGTAATGAACCATTAGATGCTACTACATACCAAAAATCTTAGCTCTAGGCCTTATTGATTCATAGAAGAAGATTTTTTAAGATTTTCCTATTTAACTCTATGTAAAACAAGTGACCCCTGGTGTGGGGTCATTTATCACCATAGGGCTATGATTTGTACAATCTTGGTAGTGGCCCATAAGATGATGCTACATACCAAATATCTAAGCTCTAGGCCTTATGGATTCATAGAAGAAGATTTTTTAAGATTTTCCTATATAACTCTGTGTAAAACAAGTGACCCCTGGTGGGGGGTCATTTATCACCATAAGCTATGATTTGTACAATCTTGGTAGTGGCCCATAAGATGATGCTACATACCAAATATCTAAGCTCTAGGCCTTATGGATTCATAGAAGAAGATTTTTTAAGATTTTCCTATATAACTCTATGTAAAACAAGTGACCCTGGTGCGGGGTCATTTATCACCATAGGGCTATGATTTGTACAATCTTGGTAGTGGCCCATAAGATGATGCTTCATACCAAATATCTAAGCTCTAGGCCTTATGCATTCATGGAAGAAGATTTTTTAAGATTTTCCTATATAACTCTATGTAAAACAAGTGACCCCTGGTGCGGGGTCATTTATCACCATAGGGCTATGATTTGTACAATATTGGTAGTGGCCCATAAGATGATGCTTCATACCAAAAATCTAAAGGCTAGGCCTTGTGGTTTCGGAGAAGAAGATTTTTTCAAGTTTTTCCTATATTAGCCTATGTGAAATCAAGTGACCCCTGGGGCGGGGCCAATTTTGACCCCAGGGTCATAATTTGTACAATCCTGGTAGACAGTCATAAGATCATGCTACATACCAACAAGAGGGCCATGATGGCCCTGGATCGCTCACCTGATATCATTAGGCTATGTAAAATCAAGTGACCCCTGGGGCAGAGCCAATTTTGACCCCAGGGTCATGATTTGAACAAACTGGGTAGAGGTCTATTAGCCCATGTTACATACCAAATATCTAAACTCCAGACCTTGTGGTTTTTGAGAAGAAATTTTTCTAGATTTTTTTCCAAAATAAGTCTATGTAAAATCAAGTGATCCCTGGGGAGGGGCCAATATTTTCACCAAATATCTAAATGCCAGGCCATGTGTTTTCTAGTTTCCTAAAAAGAAGAATTTTCAAGTTAATTTGACCCCAGGGGCATGATTTGAACAAACTTGGTAGTGATCTACTAGACAATGCTGCACACCAAATATCTAAACCCTAGGCCTTGTGGTTTCTGAGAAGAAGATTTTTCAAGTTTTTCCTATATTAGCCTATGTTAAATCAAGTGACCCCTGGGGTGGGGCCAATTTTGACCCCAGGGTCATAATTTGAACAATCTTGGTAGAGAGTCATAAGATCATGCTACATACCAAATATCTAAACTCCAGGCCTTGTGGTTTCTGAGAAGAAGATTTTTTAAATTTGGTTGTGATCTACTAGACAGTGCTGCACACCAAATATCTAAACCCCGGGCCTTGTGGTTTCTGAGAAGAAGATTTTTCAAGTTTTTCCTATATAGCTATGTTAAATCAAGTGACCCCTGGGGCGGGGCCAATTTTGACCCCAGGGTCATATTTAAACTTGGTAGAGATCAAAGACATGCTACACACCAAATATCTTAACTCTATGCCTTGTGGTTTCTGAGAAGAAGATTTTTCAAGGTTTTTTCCTATAGTAGCCTATGTTAAATCAAGTGACACCTGGGGCGGGGCCAATTTTGACCCCAGGGTCATAATTTTTACAATCTTGGTAGAGAGTCATAAGATCATGCTACATACCAAAAATCAAAAGGCTAGGACTTGTGGTTTCTGAGAAGAAGATTTTTCAAGTTTTTCCTATATTAGCCTATGTAAAATCAGGTGACCCCTGGGGCGGGGCCAAATTTGACCCCAGGGCCATGATTTGAACAAACTTGGTAGTGATCTAATAGACAATGCTGCACACCAAATATCTAAGCTCCAGGTCTTGTGGTTTCTGAGAAGAAGATTTTTCAAGTTTTTCCTATATTAGCCTATGTTAAATCACGTGACCCCTGGGGCGGGGCCAATTTTGACCCCAGGGTCATAATTTGAACAATCTTGGTAGAGAGTCATAAGATCATGCTACATACCAAAAATCAAAAGGCTAGGCCTTGTGGTTTCGGAGAAGAAGATTTATTCAAGTTTTTCCTATATTAGCCTATGTTAAATCAAGTGACCCCTGAGGCGGGGTCAATTTTGACCCCAGGGCCATAATTTGAACAATCTTGGTAGAGAGTCATAAGATCATGCTACATACCAAAAATCAAAAGGCTAGGCCTTGTGGTTTCGGAGAAGAAGATTTTTAAAATTTTCATTTTTAAAATCTATTTTTAGCTCCTGTGACCTAGATTTTTGACCAATCAAAATAATTTTAACAACTTTGGAAAAGGGCCCCATAATGAACATTCCTGTGAAGGTTTATCAAAATCCAGTGAGTAGTTTAGAAGGAGATGTTGTTTAAAGAAATTGTTGACGACGGACGCACGCACGCACGCACGGACGACGGACGACGGACGACGGACAAAAGGCGATCACAAAAGCTCACCATGAGCACGTTGTGCTCAGGTGAGCTAAAAATCAAAAGGCTAGGCCTTGTGGTTTCAGAGAAGAAGATTTTTTAAATTTTCATTTTTAAAATCTATTTTTAGCTCCTGTGACCTAATTATGCGATGGACCAGAACCATTTATACAACTTTAGTAGAGCTTCATCCAAGGAACATTCCTGCAAAATATTTTTCAAATTGGCCAAGCCGTTTAGGAGGAGATGTTGTTTGAAGCAATTGTTGACGCCGGACGCACGCACGGACGGACGCACGGACGCCGGACAAAAGGCGATCAGAAAAGCTCACCTTGAGCACGTTGTGCTCATGTGAGCTAAAAAGACTCTTGATTAAGATGTTTTATATATAAACCATACCTTATTTCGTTTTCGTAAAAAAGCGTCTGCTTCATCAACAAACAATAATACTCTGAAAAAAAATTAAAAAAAATATAAAAATAAGCAGGCAGTTAATTACAATTTAAATTTTATAAGTGTCCTGCAGGCAAAAACTTAACAACCTTTAATATAATTAATAAGTTTAACCCTACCTAGCTGGATTTGTCTTTTCTATGTTTTGGACTGTACCACAAGTTGTTAATGGGGGTGCTAGCTTAAGACTTGACTGAATAGCGAGCAATGCAGCTCATGATCAGACTGCAGAGATCTGCAGGTTGGTAAGGTGTCAAAGACGTTTATATCTATTTAAGAGAGGCGATAAACACCCAATAAAATCTGCAGAGTATCCTAACTAATTAATCCTTAAGGCATTGTAAAACAATGGAACAAATTATACAAGCAAGTTTGTTTATAGCATGGGTAACTTGAGTTTACATGTTATATTGATTAGCTAATTACACATCAAAATGGCTGACATGGGAAAGCCATGTGACATCTCTGGTAGGTGTAAAATGACTAACACTTTGTTCATGCCCATTGTTAATAAACTATTAATTGATCCTGGGGACTGCTTAGGTAGTTCACTCCAGTACATCATTGAGTAAATAACAAATTCTGCTGGGACTTGAGACTTATTTTGTATTACACCATTATTTTGTTCATTGTATTTCGTTCCATTGTGATTGAACCATATACAGAAATCCAAATGCACATTTGTGAAAAACAAGAGGGCCATGATGGCCCTGTATCGCTCACCTGGTATCATTAGGCTATGTAAAATCAAGTGACCCCTGGGGCAAAGCCAATTTTGACCCCAGGGTCATGATTTGAACAAAGTTGGTAAGAATCCACTAGACAATGCTACACACCAAATATCTTAACTCTATGCTTTGTGGTGTCTGAGAAGAAGATTTTTCAAGTTTTTTTCCTATTAGCCTATGTTAAATCAAGTGACCCCTGGGGCGGGGCCAATTTTGACCCCAGGGTCATAATTTGAACAATATTGGTAGAGAGTCATAAGATCATGCTACATATTAACAAGAGGGCCATGATGGCCCTGAATCGCTCACCTGAGTACCATTGCTTCAACTGATGTCAAGGTTTTTAAACAGACAAGGATTCTGATATAACTTTTAAAATCTAAAACATTTTACCCCTGACAATACTACACACCAAATACCTAAGCAATGGGCCATATGGTTTCAGAGAAGACTTGGGCGCAGGGTCATTTATCACCGTAGGGCCAAGACTTTGAAAATCTTTGTAATGAACCATTACATGCTACTACATACCAAAAATCTTAGCTCTAGGCCTTATTGATTCATAGAAGAAGATTTTTTAAGATTTTCCTATTTAACTCTATGTAAAACAAAAGACCCCTGATGTGGGGTCATTTATCACCATTGGGCTATGATTTGTACAATCTTGGTAGTGGCCCATAAGATGATGCTACATACCAAATATCTAAGCTCTAGGCCTTATGGATTCACAGAAGAAGATTTTTTAAGATTTTCCTATATAACTCTGTGTAAAACAAGTGACCCCTGGTGCGGGGTCATTTATCACCATAGGGCTATGATTTGTACAATCTTGGTAGTGGCCCATAAGATGATGCTACATACCAAATATCTAAGCTCTAGGCCTTATGGATTCATGGAAGAAGATTTTTTAAGATTTTCCTATATAACTTTATGTAAAACAAGTGACCCCTGGTGCGGGGTCATTTATCACCATAGGGCTATGATTTGTACAATCTTGGTAGTGGCCCATAAGATGATGCTACATACCAAATATCTAAGCTCTAGGCCTTATGGATTCATGGAAGAAGATTTTTTAAGATTTTCCTATATAACTCTATGTAAAACAAGTGACCCCTGGTGCGGGGTCATTTATCACCATAGGGCTATGATTTGTACAATCTTGGTAGTGGCCCATAAGATGATGCTTCATACCAAATATCTAAGCTCTAGGCCTTATGGATTCATAGAAGAAGATTTTTTAAGATTTTTCTATATAACTCTATGTAAAACAAGTGACCCCTGGTGCGGGGTCATTTATCACCATAGGGCTATGATTTGTACAATCTTGGTAGTGGCTACCAAAAATCAAAAGGTTAGGCCTTGTGGTTTCGGAGAAGAAGATTTTTTCAAGTTTTTCCTATATTAGCCTATGTGAAATCAAGTGACCCCTGGGGCGGGGCCAATTTTGACCCCAGGGTCATAATTTGTACAATCCTGGTAGAGAGTCATAAGATCATGCTATATACCAAAAATCAAAAGGCTAGGCCTTGTGGTTTCAGAGAAGAAGATTTTTTAAATTTTCATTTTTAAAATCTATTTTTAGCTCCTGTGACCTAATTATGCAATGGACCAGAACCATTTATACAACTTTAGTAGAGCTTCATCCAAGGAACATTCCTGCAAAATATTTTTCAAATTGGCCAAGCCGTTTAGGAGGAGATGTTGTTTGAAGCAATTGTTGACGCCGGACGCACGGACGACGGACAACGGACAAAAGGCGATCAGAAAAGCTCACCTTGAGCACGTTGTGCTCATGTGAGCTAAAAATCAAAAGGCTAGGCCTTGTGGTTTCAGAGAAGAAGATTTTTCAAGTTTTTTTCTATATTAGCCTATGTAAAATCAGGTGACCCCTTGGTGGGGCCAAATTTGATCCCACGGCCATGATTTGAACAAAGTTGGTTGTGATCTACTAGACAATGCTGCACACCAAATATCTAAACCCTAGGCCTTGTGGTTTCTGAGAAGAAGATTTTTCAAGTTTTTCCTTAATATTAGCCTATGTTAAATCAAGTGACCCCTGGGGCAGGGCCAATTTTGACCCCAGGGTCATGATTTGAACAAACTTGGTAGAGATCAACTAGACAATGCTACACACCAAATATCTTAACTCTATGCCTTGTGGTTTCTGAGAAGAAGATTTTTCAAGTTTTTTTTCCTATATCAGCCTATGTTAAATCAAGTGACCCCTGGGGCGGGGCCAATTTTGACCCCAGGGTAATATTTTAACAACTTGGTAGAATCATAGACAGCTACAACAAATATCAAAACTCGAGGCCTTGTGGTTTCTGAGAAGATTTTTCAAGTTTTTTTGCTATATTAGCCTATGTAAAATCAAGTGACCCCTGGGGCGGGGCCAATTTTGACCCCAGGGTCATGATTTGAACAAACTTGGTAGAGATCAACTAGACAAAGCTACACACCAAATATCTTAACTCTATGTCTTGTGGTGTCTGAGAAGAAGATTTTTCAAGTTTTTTTCCTATATCAGCCTATGTTAAATCAAGTGACCCCTGGGGCGGGGCCAATTTTGACCCCAGGGTAATAATTTTAACAATATTGGTAGAGAGTCATAAGACCATGCTACATACCAAATATCTAAACTCGAGGCCTTGTGGTTTCTGAGAAGAAGATTTTTCAAGTTTTTTTCCTATATCAGCCTATGTAAAATCAGGTGACCCCTGGGGCGGGGCCAATTTTGACCCAAGGGTCATAATTTGAACCATCTTGGTAGAGAGTCATAAGATCATGCTACATACCAAAAATCAAAAAGCTATGCCTTGTGGTTTCGGAGAAGAAGATTTTTTCAAGTTTTTCCTATATTAGCCTATGTGAAATCAAGTGACCCCTGGGGCGGGGCCAATTTTGACCCCAGGGTCATAATTTGTACAATCTTGGTAGAGAGTCATAAGATCATGCTACATACCAAAAATCAAAAGGCTAGGCCTTGTGGTTTCGGAGAAGAAGATTTTTTAAATTTTTATTTTTAAAATCTATTTTTAGGTCCTGTGACCTACTTATTCACCCAATCAAAATAAGTTGAATAACTTTGATAGAGGTCATGATAAGGATGATTCCTGTGAAGTTTGGTCAAAATCCATCCAGTGGTTTAGGAGGAAAAGTTGTTTAAAGGAAAAGTTGACGCAAGATGCACGGACGGACGCCGGACAAAAGGCGATCACAAAAGCTCACCATGAGCACCCTAACCCTAACCCTAGCTAACAACTCAATCAAATTGCACAAATCCTCAACCCATATACAAGTCATAGTGTAAATACCTATTCCAAGTTATATATAACTCTGTATAACAGATCAACTACAGATAATGACACTTACCCCTTGCGACTTGTCTGTGACCAATCAAACACTTTATGCATGGCACTGACCCCATCCTTCCCCATTGGGGCCACGTCACCGCCTGTCATGATTGCGAACTCCATACCGGAGTGTCTGGCTAAACTCTGTAAAAGTGTTGTTTCAATATAATACACACCATTTCACCTGTTCCAGTCTAAAAACTTAAGATTTGTTTTCACAGAAAAGTGATGTCCCCCCCCCCACCCCCTTCCCCACACATACATATAGACTAAGGCACACATATGCAAATAGTTTAAGTTAAAGGGCTGACTATTTTGTTAAAGCTCCATACAGAGTTATGGACCTTGTGTTTGACCCTTCCTCTCATCAATTTCTTTCCATAACTGGAAATTTGTTTCAAAAGCATAAGTAGAGTTATCTTGCGGTCAAGAAATTGTGAAAAGAAGGAATAACTCCAAAAATACTGAGGCCAGAGTTATGAACTTTTTGCATGAAACTTTCTCTCATTAATTAATTTCCATAAATGAGATTTGCTTTCAAAAGTATGAGTCAAACCAGAGTTATCTTAAGGACACGAAATTGTATAAAAGCGGAAAAACTTCATCAAGAAACATTGGAAATGGATTATGCTCTAGTGTACTGCAATTCTTGTCCATTATGTCTACCCACCTATGGAGCTTCAATGTTATATATCTCAAAGTGCAGGAGTTAAGCTCTGGACAAAACTTACTTGAATATGAAAGTAAACAATAACTCCAAAAATATGATTTGCTGAATTAAGGTTCTTGTGCACTGTAATTCTCCTTTGTGAGGTCTATTTACCTATGAAGTTTCAAGGTTATATGTCTCATAGTGCATGAGTAATGTTTTCCAAAAAAAAAAAAAAATGAAACTGAACAAAATGCAGAAACTCCAAAAATATTATGTGCACAGCTACGGTTCCCATGCATGACACTTCTCTCCAATCGGATACTTTTTAAGTTATGTTCTGGACAAAAATAAAGTATGAAATTTAACAAAGGACATTAAATAAAAAAATATGATGTGCAGAGTTACAGTTCTTGTGCATGACACTTCTCCTCCATGATCTGTCCACCTGTGAAGTTTCAAGTTAATAACTTACTCTCTGAGTTATGCTCCAGACAATAAGTGTAAACATACCTGGAGTGCAGTGCAAATGTGTATTACATGTACCGAAAGTACACAATTTCCTTTTTGGTATTTGTCTTGATTTCTCACAGAAATTTACAATCATATTCTAATGCAGTCCAAATTAATTGCCCTTAGATCTGCTGCAACCAAGGCTGGTAAGTTATGTTTATATTTCACGTTTTTATAAGTTAACCCTTTCCCTCATAGAGGACACCATGAAAAGACCTATGCGAACAGCATAAAACCAGATCAGCCTGCGAGTAACTCGCAGGCTGATCAGGTTTTATGCTGTTCGCTGCTCCTCAGTGGTCTGGAAATGAGTATTTTGTAATTAAATTTGGTAAGGTTTAACTGTGGTTTTCTGCAGATCAGGCTTTATGTGATACCTATTGAGGGCGTCAAAATGAGTATATATGAGGGAAAGGGTTGAAGCTTCAATGGTAAATAAAGCAGTAATAGTTTGCTTCCTTATGATGTTCTTGTCTTAAACATAACCTAGGGTGTAACTTTGCAATACATGTAGTACACAAATCATTATGTGGTATCTGTCGTACTTGGCTATAACAGCATTTAATGATTTACATTAAAACCATTCAATTAAATCTGAGGTAATGAAGTACTATGTTATTTGATTTCTGTTAATTTTCCATACATTTATCTGACAGCATATTTCTGGCAATCATTTCAAGAATAAATATGTTGATTTTCCAGAGGGAAATAATACAATAAACAATTATATTCACTCTTATCCAATATTTCAGCAAAAGTTTTCCTTTCTCAAGAAAAAAAAACACCATGAATTTTTTACAAATTCTACTTTATAGAAGTTTGAATAGTCACCATATTGTTATTATTATCAATATTGCAGAAATATTGAATAATAGTGAATTTCAAAAATAATTTGGAATAATTCAACAGAGTTAGGAACCATGAAATATCGCCATGCCAATTTCATTTTATGATTCCTACACATTACTTGTCTGCTTGATAAACCATAAACAAGTGCATTATTAGTATTACCTTGATGAAAATTATAGGCGATTATTAATTTAAACATCTTTGAAATGTGCAAATAAAACAAGCGCTTCTTTCGAATGAGTGCCATGGCCTTAGACCTTGGGGTCAAGGTCATTTGAAGGTCAAGGTCACCTGGCAGATAGAGCTCATCAAGGTGCATACACCTGTGATGTTTGGAGGTTATGGATGGAAGCACGTTCATAAATGTGGCCAAGGTTAATATTTGCCTTCTTTTTTTTTTTAGTCACGGTGACCTTGACCTTTGACCCAGTGACCTTTAAGTGAGTCTGTCTGGTAGAGCTCATCAAGTTGCATGCACGTGTGCAGTTGGCAGCTCTAGGTAGAGGAACTTCCATGTTATAGTCAAGGTTTAAGTTTTGTGACAGACAGACAGACAGACCAAATATAATATGCCCGCGGCGGCATAAAAAATCCAGTCAAGTTTAAAAGATAAAAGACTAGGTTTCTACCTTGGCAAACATGGTTTTTCCTGTTCCTGGGGGACCATACATCAGTAAGTTTCTATAGTAACCATTATTCTTTTTAGTGTGTCTGGTTGCTATGGCAACATCTCGTAAACGTTCTTCTAACTGTGGCTGCAAAGCAATATATAACACATGATAATAAACAGTGATAGAAATAAACACTGAGATGTCAAGATTCCTTGAAACACATGTCACATACTGAAAAGGAGCGTGGTGGAAAAATTGTGACAGATTGGCAGATGGCAGAGAAGTGATCCATATGAGTCACTTTGGATAACAGCAGGTGACACAAAACAGTAGACTTGTTTATGTTAATATATACAGTGTCCTCGCAATTCCTCATGGTTGGATGGAATCGGCAAAATTACTCTTAAAAATCACCGTATTTAAGGAACCACTTAGATGTCAATGTTTTATGTATCTTGACATTTGTTAATACCTAAATACTTAAATACATTATGTTTTCATTCATTATTTTGTTATGTTAATCTTAAATTGATAAATTGAGGGCGCTGTGGTCCAGTGGTAACGTATTCGATTACGGATCAGAGGGTTGTGGGTTTGAACCCTGTTGGAGGCAAGAATTATCCACGACCTTCCCAGGCGCAAAGTACTGGTCCAACCCAGGAACCGTCGAGAGGGATTATTATAAGTTGGAAGAACTTGTTTCCCAATCGACGTAAAATAAATAAGTTTAAACTAAATTGATATAGTATTTTTTAAACATATGATATGTTTTGCCATTAGAAAATATATCACAGGTATACTTATAAGCCATTAGTATGAGAAATAAGTCTTAAAAAGTTTTGATTACAACCTGTTAGTTTTGTATATGGATGCAATGCGTTATTTTTTATTTTTTGAGTGATTGTGTGCAGCTCTCTTTTTCTTTTTCTATTTACCTTTCTCACAAACAAGCAAGAAAAGTTCCTTAATGACAGTTGATTAACCCTTTCCCTCATAGACGAAACCATGAAAAGACCTATGCAAACAACATAAAACCAGATCAGCCTGCGAGTAACTCGCAGGCTGATCAAGTTTTATGCTGTTCGCTGCTCCTCAGTGGTCTAGAAATGAGGACTTTATAATTAAATTTGGTAAGGTTTAACTGTGGTTTTCTGCAGATCAGACTTTATGTGGTACCTATTGAGTGCGTCAAAATGTGTCTATATGAGGGAAAGGGTTAATCAGGAGGACTTGTCACAGATTGCTATCAGATCAGTAGGTGCGAAAATATGATTTACACAACTGTGTTGATATTACGATTGGCCTACTTACTCGCTAGAAGTCTGACGTTGTGTGAAAATAAATACAATCTCGGTGAAGGTGTTAATCACAGTTGATCATGTGGCCTGGCTGCCAAGGACATACAGGTAGATTTAATAACAACTTCAAAGAATCACACAGAAATTATATAGAATATACTATCAAAGGACTGATCAAGGAGCTCGAGGAATCCTAAATATCACCGTAAAATTTATAGAGTAAGAAGGGCTAAATCAAGGGACAAAGCTTGTAGCTCGAGTCATTGCTGGTATTCAATGAATTGCAACATTGGGGAATCACGAGAACACTTGTATTTTATTACAAACATACACTGCTGCAATTAATTATGGAAATTTCTTCCTGTCTGGAATTTAAGTGGTCAGTCAATGGAACAAGAGAATGTGACCATTTAGCTGAGGTGGTCACTAAATAAAGGTTAAACATATAACAAAATGCATGTTTGGTATGATTAAAATTGACCCCTAAATGCAGGTGGATCGCTTAATACAGGTGGCCGCTGATACAGGTTCATCTTATATCCTACATAGATTCAATTTGTGCACATTTTTCCTGATTGCTAATTTAGTTTTCACATTCCATTACTAGTATTTAGTGGGGCCGCCGTGGCCGAGCGGTTACAGTCTTGGACTACAAATCTCTCAGCCCCTCACCGCTGTGGTTCGAATCCTGGTAGGGACTTCGGATTTTTCATGTGAGGAAGCCTTCCAGCTGGCTTGCGGTAGGTCGGTGGTTCTACCCGAGTACCTCTGTGTACTCGGGGTCTTCCTCCACCTGTAATTAGCTGGACGTCGCTATATGATTGAAATACTATCGCAGCGACGGTAAACCCCAATACAACAACAACAACTAGTATTTAGTTATTCAGGTACTTCGTCTGCAGGAGAGAGATAGAGACACCATACCACAACAAGTTAATTTATACCAACAACAGACCAACAAGTCAACATTTATAATGTTTCTTTTAGGTGGACCCAGAGTTTTCCTTTAAAGGCGTCTGGAGGCAGATTTGATTTCCTCAAATCCTTTCCTGGCTGGCTCAAATTTGCCAAATTGTAAAAAGAAAATGTGAATAATTCAAAGAAAATGAAAAAAATCACAAGAAAACGTAGGACCCAAAGACCCCCTGCCTCCTACCAATTGGAAGAAGCATTCTTCTCTGATTCTTAGGGAAAACACTGTGGACCATATGGAAAATTGGATTTCTACCAAATATGTTGTCTGCTATAAAGGCAACAACACCAGTTAGTTTTGTGTCTGGTATGGTGCAGACAGGGATCAAACCCCCAACTGTATATGCTACCCCTCAGACACTAAGGCTTTTCATGAGAGGACTGCCCACTTACCTTCAATATAATACCACTTAAAGCTTCCTCTGGTTTTGCAAATAATCGTTTCGAGGTCTGGAATAAAAGTAAGAGGAAAACTGTTCATAAACATGATTATACAACAACGGGGTCTTTTTCACTATTTATGGAAAGATGGCCTATACCTTTTCAAATGGGAATTTCTGCTCTAATTGAAATTGGGACAAAAAAATAGAAACTTGCAGCAAATCCAGGGAATAAAGACAAAGCAGGGTTTTTCTTAAGTGGACGCCCGCTTGCCCGTGCTGGGTTAAAATCACCATGGGTAAGTGATTTTTCCAAGGAGATAGCCTGTCGGGCAAGTTTATTTTCATAAATGAAATTTTTCGTTTTTTTATATTTTATTTTCTACATTATATAGGGGGTGAGTTGCTTGCAAATTGTGCCTGATACATATTAACTAAAATTCATCTTAGAACTACATATATTTAGTTAACTTAAAGATCGGACAAGCTGTTTTCACTGGGGACAAGTAGATGTTCAAAGTCCCCTGGGCAAGTGAAAGTCAAATCCTTAAGGAAACCCCTGCAAAGGATATATTTGACAAGTTTATCAATATTTACAATTTATTAACTACCTTTGTCTCTAATTTTGTTAAGCTTTTTACAAATTTGAACCAATTGAACCAATTTTCTCTTCTTTTTCTTTAAATGTGAAAAATACAAAATCTTATCAAGACATGCTCAAACAATTCAAACACTTAACGGGTAAAATTGGATCAACTGTCAATCTTACCTGTACGGGATGTTTTAAAGCTTCAATGAGAGTGAGTCTAGAGGTCTCCCTAACAAGGGAGGGTTTGCCCAGCCGTGCTTCCGTGTACCGAGCACCCACCCCAATACTGTACTTGGCTGCGTAAATACCTGCTGCTGCCAGGGAGAGACCTGCTGCCTGTGGGAGGCGGGAAAAATAGACCGGGTAGGGAATTAAATCAAAGTTAGGTGTCAGCTCTTTCTTTCATAATATTTAATTGAGTCCTGGTGCTCATCAAATTTAACACAAATCTTCATATATACATACATAAAATCACAGATTTAAAAATAAACAAGTTTTATTCTTGTAATTTTTACAAATCTAGAGTGTTCTTTGGAACAAATGTGTCACTTGGTGAAGCGTAATGGAAAAAGTGTGACTGTCAGACAGATGACGGAAAAGTGATCTCTATGTGTTACCTCTGCTTACAGCAGGGGACACAAAAAGATGTTTTGTAAAATGCAATAAAATGGTCTGTCTTTTTGTGTCAAAGTGAAATAAAATGCTTTTAATTAAAACATATCTCAATCATTTCTTGTCTGTTCATGCAATACTGTAGCTCAGTTTCTACACAGACTACATTGCAATTAAAAGAGCCACTGTTTCATACACATCCCATTAAACATTTCAATCAATAAATAGAGTCATAAAATCGTAGATAAATATCCAGGGAGTAAAGAGATTATATGACTTCAGACTTTATGACTTTTCTACTATATTTAGAAAAGCAAAAATCACAAGGTATACTTACAGTAGCCGTTACTTTGTCCCAGTCTGATATAAATGCTTTAAATCCTTCACCAAGGACCGCTCCTGCAGTTCTGAAACAGACCTGTTTGTTAGAAGTCCCACCAACAATATTTTCATCATTTAAAGACTTCTGTCTACATAACACACACATAATTTTGTCCAATAGCACTTTTCACACTACACAAATGGCACGTTTCCACATCATGTCACATCATCAGGGTTCCAGGGATTTACTTAAGGATTTGACTTTCACTTGTCCAGGGGGCAAGTTAATTTGAACATCTACTAGCCCCCAGTGAAAACAGGTTGCCTGATCTTGAAGTTAGATGGTGTTTGTTAATGTTTAAAACTAAATATGTGTAATATTAAGGTGGATTTTAGCTAATATGTATCAAAGACAATTTGCAAGCATTTTACCCTTGATATACTATAGAAAATAAAAAACAACAACAAAAGATTTCATTGACATGCCTAAACTTGCCCACCGGACTATCTTCTTTGAAAAATCATTTGCCCGCAGTGATTTTAACCCTGCGCTGGCAAGTGGGTGTCCACTTAAGAAAACCCCTGGGGTTCTGATTAGCCCCCTTGTTTTGGAATCCATGACTTCCAGTTTTAGGGGGAAAAACTACCATTTTCATTAGCAGCTCCTATATCAACATACATGAGAACTCCCATCATTATGGTGACTCTTTATCCAGGACTCCAGTTGTGAGAAATCTGAATATCTGTACACTGAACCAATATGGTCTTGGGACTTTCTTTAAGTACTGAGTGTCAAACAAAAAGGAGATAAACTTTCAGCAATTATGGTATGCTGAAGCTAGGAACCATATCCATGACTTCCTGGACTTTCTTTAAGTACTGAGTGTCAAACAAAAGGGAGATAAACTTTCAGCAATTATGGTATGCTGAAGCTGGGAACCATATCCATGACTTCCTGGCTATGAGCTGGCCAAACAAATCATTTGACAATTAGCATGGTTTTACAATTTATAAATGTATATTAAGAGTAACTTGCAGGTATATTGTTACCAACACTCCCTTGTGCTGTTGAAATCAAACAATGACTCAGAAAAAACAGTTGACAATGCAGGATAGGGAAGGGGTCCTTACACCATTTTAATTATGAAAGAAATTTGTCACTTTCTTGATTCTAGGGCGAGGAAAATCCTGTGTTAAATAAATTCAAATTTGGAGAAAACTGTATGAATTTAAGGACTCCCAATAACCGACTTATTTAAGATCTTTGATGTAGTCAAGTTTTATTTAAAAATTTAAAAATGGATTTGGAGCTGCTTATTCTTAATTTCAATTACTGAGAGTGAATGAGGGAGATGGCCACAAATTACTTGATAGACTCCAGCCTAGTCTGCCTGTTTTCTTGTGCCTTGAGGCGGATCTGCTCCTTTATAATATCCTGGTTTTCTCGGTCCACCTTGGCCCGACCCCTCAACTCTGCCTCAATCCTCTTCATATCATTCTTGTGCGTAAGCTCTGCTTGGTACTCCATTGTAGCTGGAAATATCAGTAAACAAATTACTGAAAATATCACTTATTTAGAGTCTCAGTATCATTAACAAGAACGTTCCTTGGAATAAATGTCATGTGAGCTGAAACCTGATGGAAAAAGTACGACAAACAACATGTGACAGACAGACGACAGAGAAGTGAACCCTATGTGTCAACTCTGCTAACAGCATGTGACACAAACAGCTTGTGCTTGTAAAGATATCCCTATTCAACACTGCAAACCCATTTCTTGATTGCAATGTATAGTCTTCTATTAATATAGAAGTAGAGTCTTCTATAAGTATTGCAATAGGGTCTTCTATAAATATAGCAGTAGAGTCTTCTATAAATATAGCAGGAGAGTCTCCAATACATATAGCAGTAGAGTCTTCTATAAATATAGCGAAGAGTCTCCTATAAATATAGCAGGAGAGTCTCCTATAAATATTGCAGAAGTAGCCTCATTATCATCTTACATCTTTTCATTTGTTCCTGTTTCTGTGTCGACTCTTCCTGTCTTTTGAGGTTTTCTTCATTCATTCTTTGCTAAAACAGAGAGAAAAAAAATACATGTATGTTAAACATTCTAAATAATATATCCTACATCAACTTTTAAGATATTTTTACATTTCACAGTACATGGGCTTTTTCCTACTTTATCAGGCAACTATTACTACTATTAGGTTTAAATGATTTTTCAAACGTTTTTGGCAGCATGCATAATCTTGCAACACAGGACTTTTCAGCAAAAAATTTAGTCTAAAATCTGACTAAATAGAATTACAAACATAATTAAATGGCCATTAGATCATAGGTTTTTGTTTTTTTCCCTTCATTATCTGGGCCATTTCCATATCGGCATCTTCCCTTCTTGAAATTTCTTCTAATTCATGCTATTTTCCCTAAGACTTACAAAAGGACTCATTCTCAAAACTTAAGAAATGCCGCTTTCTCTCCAAAAAATATGGCATTAAAGACCTTTCCAATCATAAGAAGAGGAGAGATTTTACAGGCTATAGAGCTTATTCCTATCTTAAGTTCCTTGATGGGACCAGTACATGGCAGCTTGGAACGTTTTGAAAGACTTGTTTCAGTGGATTGAACCATCAACCTTCAGATAAGTAACAGTATTTAGTGAACAACAACATTAGGCCACAGCATATATATTGACCCCTAGCTTCAAGGTCACTCTTGAGTTGAAAGGTCATGGTTTTGGATTTGCTTGTCCCGGCTGTAACTTAAGGCATAACTTGAAGGACTATCAAAGAACCTGGCAGGAATGTTTGCCTCAATGAGACAAAGTGTCACACACAGTATTTGGGTCCATAGCTCCAAGGTCAATGTCTAATTTAGAGTTGAAAGGTTCATGTGCTGGATATTTTATTACCAACAGTGAAAAAAATCTAATATTGCAAGCAACCAACATTCATGAATGAAAATTTCCTAAATTTATTACTCGCCCCTTTGCAAATTTTAGAGTAATATCAAGAGAAATACAAAGAAATATTCTGATTTTTTACTCGCCCTGCACTAATAACAGATCACATTGGCATATTGCGGGCTGACCACAAAACCGATCTAAGTGTATATAGAAATAGAAGAAGATGCACTTGTTTCAAGGTCAGCCCTCGATATGGGCAAGCATAATTTTACACCAGACAACCCAGATTCTATTTACACCTACCTGTTGTGCCAGCTGTTCATCATAACGTTTCCTAGCCAGCTGGTCCTGATACTGCGCCCTCTGTTGGTGGTGCTTGGTCTCCTCCACCAGAGTCTTCCGCTTCTCCTCTTGCAGGACCTTACCTTGTTCTATCTTCATCTGCTCTATCTGGAGCTCCATTTCCTGTGCGTAGAAACAGTTTTAGACCACTTAAATATTGTGTAAAATTTTGAAAGTATCCATTACATATTTCTTCTTAGGTTACAAGGGGTTGCTTGTAACTTTAAGGTAACTGGCACACTTTCCCGTGTTATCAGATGAATTCAAATTGACTTGAAAGGCCATCCAGTAGCTACACTGGGACAATAGCCTTATAGGTAGTCAATGGTTGACCTGGTTGACACAAAATAATACATGGAGAGGTGGGGCAAAAATTTTCACCGGTGCCCTGAGAGAATCCTCTTATATCAAATTATCTACAAACTATATAAATATTGCATACATGCCACTATTAGTATGCTCGTCCTGAAAATGTTACTTGATTTCTTCAAAATCTGAAAACTGTGGTGATACAGAATCTTGGATTTTGCACTGAAGAAAATCCTGAGAATTTTCGTGAAATGTAAGCCAGGACTGCATTTCTCAGCTGAGACAATTTCAAGTCAAATGGAATCAAACAGCTAGCTTTGACAAAATCAGGGCATTGGGACCAATTTCATGATAATTTCATTCTTTCCTCTGCCAAGAAAAGTTCTGAATATAAAGCAAAATAAATTTGATCACAATTTAATCTATTTCTCAGGTCTCATGTCGCTAATGGCAGCCTTTTTTTGTAGGCTTTAAACTCTCCCAGAACTCAATAAACTTGTTTAACCCTTTCATTGCCTACAGTACAGAGGAACCCATCCTATACATGCCTACAAGACTGGTTCATCTGTGTTGGTGGGTTTCCCATGTAGAAACCTTCATAATGTGTATACCAATCTTGTTCGCTGTCTCATGTGAAGGATGGGTTTATCTGTCCTGTAGGTAGCAAAAGGGAAGCAGCCACATTATTCTAGTACAGTAACAGCCTGTAATTTCTAAGAAATTTCTAAGATATTACTTGGCAAATAGCCTGTTTACATATGATAGGTGACCTGCCAGAGAAAAGGTTAAAGTGACTGGCCACAGGAAATGTGATAGTTTTTTTTTAATGAAATGGTTTTTGAATAAAATATTTGTTAACTTTTGATTACTATGAACAAAATTAATGAAATTAAAATTTTTTTGCATCTTAATAAAATGGTCTTTGAATAAAATAACTGTCACTTTTGAGTTTCATAACCTTGAAAAATAGTAATATTAACATTGGTACTCATATAAATGTATGTGTGAAACTTGTAAAATTGAGAACACTTTAAACTTGCTTATTCTAGCGTTGATTTGGAAACAAATTCTCACAACTTGCACTAATTTCTCTAAGTTCCTGTAATGGACCAGTACTAATAGCCCAAAACACTGCTATTGAGATTTTTTTTTCAACTCTTATAGATCTGAAATCAATAGCTGGATTCAAATCAAATGTATGAGATATTAACCCAATCATCTTAATTTTGATATTAAAGTAATCTTTTAACATGTATACTGTTTCTTCATGAAATGCTTCAGCTTGTTCAAGTTTTAATTTACCTTAATCTTTTCCTGGTGTTCCAGTCGGGCATTTTCTTCTTGCATTTTTGATAAGTTGAGAGCATCTTTGGCATGAGCTGCAAAACAATGACAAACATGCAAAATTTGTTTATACAGTCTGCAAAGAAAAATAACATTTTTAATGTTTTCAATGACAAAAACAAATAGTACTTTAGATTCTTATATATACATGCATTGACAGTGTGTAGGAAAGTAGGGCCTGTGTCATAGAAATTTCAAAAGAATGCAACTTTAGTATAACGAAAATCACATGGAATTTTGTAAAAAAAAAATGTAATGCACATTATCATGACAAAATTGTTACATAAAAAAACAACAACAAAAAAACAACAACAACAACTTTTACAGACACTGCATTGTGCATTTTACAATATTGTTTGTGATATGGGAATTTTTCAATGAAATAACTAACATGGAATATCTATATGACAATAACAAAGCCATCAGTCA
>CM037794.1:17217377-17267377 GCA_021229015.1 Solen grandis
TTGTGAGAAAATAGTAGTTATTTATGTAAATAAAGAAATGGGAATTTTGATGAACGCGTAATAACTATACAGTTTATTGGTTTTCATCTTTGCATTTTACAATCTACAGGCAAGCCTTGATGGAGAGCCAATCCATTGCACCGGAGTTGCATTTTAATGCAATTTTCTGTCCCATTAATGGCGACATAACTAAGGGAGATAACTTTTATCGACGATATTATACGATTATACAAAATACATATAATTTCAGCATATTGTTTTATAGTAGGTATATTTTCTTTTAATTTAACGAATAATAAGGTAAAACAAAATTCCTGTGGTTGACCCTAATATGAATTTAAATGAAGTAGCATATACTTGAGATTTTTCCCCAGTCACCGATTGGTCAATTCAAATCAGCGATTTATACCGGGTATTGCCGAACCTCTAGTGAAATGGTGTATACGAGTTTTCCTTGATTTTATAAGGTCCCACTGACAGTATTGAAGCGATCTTTTGTCTGTATAAGTATATTCGTATTGTTGCTTCACTACTAAAAGTGTCTTGATACCACACTTTGCTATGTACATTATCCTTGCGATGGCGTCACCTGTCCTGCAACAACATTTTTTGTGTTGAGCGCAAATCCTAAATTCCTGTCATGATTTAACATCTAGCCGAAACAAACTGCATGCCAGAAAATGTATTGCATTGTATTGTGTTGTACAGGGCAAAACCTCTGAACTATCATAATTTATCATTGCTGAGAACTAACATCCATTTGTTCACTTGAGTTGCGTCTCGGGGAAATCGCAGCAAGTTTCTATCTAATGAGTTTATTCCATCGCAGTATGTCAGTTGAATGGTATCGACCAATCTGTAGGCCGCTTGTTAGGAAAACATATTTCGCGGCGGAGTTAACAAATAAGTGTTCATTCTGAGACGGAATCAAAGCTTGATTTGTTTTGGAAAACAACAATTTACTCTTTCTAAACGGGATTTAGATTCAATCAAATAAACTATTTATTTATACCTCGGCTTCACAAAAATGAACCCAAGCAGCAAGAGAACACCAGCCACTGGCCTAGTATTTAAAATAATATGATTTGAATTGAAAAGCCGTAACCTCGGCATGGCTAGACTAATTTTCTCTTAGCGAATACTGTTATAGTATTTTTTGAGAAGTTTTGACGTAGCTGTGGTCACATAAAATTCAGTTTTTGTTACAATAGAGCAGATATCAAGTAGATATCAAACTTTTATACCCGTATTAACCACATTAATTGATTAATATTACTTGACTGAACATTAAATGTATTAGGAAAAATTGCGTTTCTTTTCCTTGTAGTCTGTTATGAGTGTGGGCTACCTTATTATATGAGAGGAGACCCTGAGGAGACAGTTTATTTGATTATTCCACTGACTTGCACTAATGGTAGTTGTTGTGTCAAGTTTGAGTCGCTGCAACAGTATCTACGTCATAAAGACCATTTCACCAGAGGATCGGCAATCTCCGGTATAATTCGCTGATTTGAATAGTTCAATCAATGGCTGTGGAATGTTTATTTCTCATTGTAAAAAGTGTGAAATTATACACCAGCATGTAGATTTGGTGTTCGGGAAGTGCTCGTTGATTTAAATAGGTTAACGTCTCTTTCCGAACGTCAATGTACGAGTACACGTAGAGAAATTAATAAGGGTGGGGTTACGTGAGAGTAACTGATTATAACAACACACCTAGATGAATCTAACTGGCAAAGGTCGGGAATAAAAGCTGATTTTAATGACAAACCTCCAGTTAGATTTCTCATTCGCTAGGAATGTATAACTCTTATATTTTGAAACTCTTATTTTCAAGTGAAATATAAATACGATTGCCGCCCCCTCACACACATAAAAATAATATTAATTGAATTTGAATGGACATATAACAATCAAAAGGACAGACAACAACAACAAAGGATTTTGTGATGAGGTTACTTCTTCGATTTTTATAACCCAATTTTGAAAGTACTCGTATACTTTTGACTAAAGGATTTAGCGCAATATAATAGGTTAAAATGTGGATAAATGTCCTTGAAACACATCTTGGATCTTTTATAGGAAGGGGGTCGAACGCTGCATCCGCTTCGTTAAACTTCTTCCATGCAGACAGACAGAGAGACAGACAGACAGACAGACATAACTACTGTATTCTGAATGCATATCTGGTCGACATGTGTCTGTATATATAATGAATTTAAATATTTTTTATCTTGTATCAGAATGCTAGGGAGCGCTATCCGAAAAGAAAAGTATACAGCTCCTCATTTAGTTAGAGCTATTAGACGATTAGAGCTAACTTGGGAGCTGTATAAAAAAAAAACTTTTTCGAATATAGTAACCAGGAGAGCTATATTCGGAGTGGACTCTATGAGGTGTAACAATGCAGTATCACTGAGCTATATTCGGAGTGAACACTATGAGGTGTAACAATGCAGTATCACTGAGCTATATTCGGAGTGAACTCAATGAGGTGTAACAATGCAGTATCACTGAGCTATATTCGGAGTGAACTCAATGAGGTGTAACAATGCAGTATCACTGAGCTATATTCGGAGTGAACTCAATGAGGTGTAACAATGCAGTATCACTGAGCTATATTCGGAGTGAACACTATGAGGTGTAACAATGCAGTATCACTGAGCTATATTCGGAGTGAACCCTATGAGGTGTAACAATGCAGTATCACTGAGCTATATTCGGAGTGAACTCAATGAGGTGTAACAATGCAGTATCACTGAGCTATATTCGGAGTGAACACTATGAGGTGCAGCAAGGCAGTCTCTCTCTCTCTCTCTCTCTCTCTCTCTCTTCCAGACATGGTCTTCAGGTAAAACAGTGTATGCAATATAAAATTAAATTCTGTCTGAAATTGAGATTTTCCTTGAACAAAAGTCAAAAGATCTGGAACCCCATATATTTATTGATCGAGAGAATTGAATAGCATCCATGCATGCAACTTAAGCATGCCCTTAAAGAAATTGGTATTTCACATTTTCAAAATATCATATTGCGGGTGTTACAAAATTCACGATTTTCTTGAGACGCAGGTCTGGATCTCCATAAAACACCATTGCATTTTAGACATTTACATCTGGTAACCAGTTTAAGCAGCCGTGTTGTTTTCTGTGAGAGATGCTCTCTTGTGCTTGAAGTTAGATATTAATTTGCCAGGGGCAATGCTTTCGGAAATCAGGTCTGTCTGTAAACATCCAGTAATCAAATATTGAGACTGGACGTCGCCTTATAAACATTCATAATGCCCCGAGAATCTCATCGCAGCACCTTCGTTTTCAGACTATGTAGGCTATGGTATAAAATATAAAATGTCTTTGATTGATTTCGGAGATTGGTTTGGGAAATAAGAAATAATTTTGACAGATCCGGTCTGCTTAATTTGGTAATTGTTTGTTTGTCCTGCTGACAGTATTTCCGTCATTTGGAGACTATGTCTATACCCACACCCAGTCACATTATCCCGACACCAGGCCAGCCAGTCAACCAGTCCTGAAACTATCCATGTAGATATATTAAGCTTGCAGCATCATTTTAACGACTTTGTTATGTCGCGGTCGGTGATTCATTCATTAAGGTAAAGAGGTAAAGTCCTTGTAAAATATCCGCTCCCTCTTGGACCACTTAACCTCTACCAAGATAACCAAGTACCCTTAATGAAACATTAGGAAACCTTGGTTTTATCCGTGAAAGGCCATGAGGTCCGAAATGTAGCGGAACCATTACAGGGACTTTACCTTACATCCTTGCGACTTCACATGTTAAATTATATTGTATTATGTGAAGAAAAGAAAAAAAACAACAACAACAACAACAACAACGGGTTATATGTTTCATCCTCGTTATTATGGGTAATACAGCCGAAAGAAGTTCATAGAGGTGTGACCTACTGCCGCCCATCTGGTCGTTGCACTTTTTTGTGCAGGAAAAGCCAATCAATATCATTTGCTAGTATATTTGCTCTATATGAAGATCTTGCAGTGTATTTGTCCAGGGCATTTAGATATCACCTGGGAATTCACGTCACATACTGAAATAGTACTTTTGTGCTATAGCCTCGTTTGTAATTGAAACCATTTAATAGAAACATTATTGAGATATAATTTTTATGTATCGCGTGCATTTTTAATTAACATTTCATAAAAAAAAAAGAATTTTGATTAAAGTTCTTACAAAAAAAACAATAAAAAAAAAAACACAAAAAAAACAAACATGCAAGCTATCACATTCGCACGCTCGCGCGCGTGCGCATTCAATGTAACAAATACCTTCCATGTCCTTTTATGGCACCGTTCAAATCTCTTCATTGTCCACATGAAATTCCATTTCCTTGTTCAAACCTAGAGTTGAAAGAAAAACAACTTCTTTTAAATAGAGAATAATACGTCAGTGTAATCGGTAAAAAATAGAGATCTAGTAAAAAAAATAGAGATCTAGTAAAAAAATAGAGATCTGTAAAAAATAGAGATCTAGTAAAAAAAATAGAGATCTAGTAAAAAATAGAGATCTAGTAAAAAATAGTAAAAAATAGAGATCTAGTAAAAAATAGAGATCTGTAAAAAAATAGAGATCTAGTAAAAAATAGAGATTTGGTAAAAAATAGTAAAAAATAGAGATCTAGTAAAAAATAGAGATCTAGTAAAAATAGAGATCTAGTAAAATACTGTTTTATAATTCCGGGCTTATATTTGTTTGTTCCTCATCACAGTGTGCCACATACTTTTAATTATATTTATCTTTGACGCAATGATATTATAAGTTTACTCTTTCCTTGATTAAATCTGTTGTTATTTTTTCCCTTCTTTAATGGCATTACTTATTCCAACGTTATAATCTCCTTATTTGAAACCTTACTGTTTGAAATATTGAACTCTAATTGATTTCGATCTCAGATAATAGAATGCAAATTAGTTTCACAAAACTTATACAAATCCGAGATGTTTTTTTAATCGGCTTTAACAAATTCAAAAATAAAATCTTGGATCTTTTAAGTGAAATTTTATTTTTTATTTATTTTATGAAGAGACATGTTATCACGTAAGCAGAACGTACGTTGTAGATAAAAAAACAAACTTTGTAAGATTCTAAATGGGTTTTAGATATTGTCAAGAAAAATGAATTATGTAAAACCCAGATATTTCGTGGACGGAAGGGGACTTACTGTATCCTTGGAAATAGCGAGGTTAGGATAATCGAGAGAACAGGATATATTGTTGTTCGTTTTTAGGGTATGCACTTGTGCTCAGGATGAGATTTTGTGACCGACTTTTGTGCATCATGCGTCGTACGTCGTCCGGCGTCAACAATTGCTTGTGAACACTCTAGAGGCTACAGTTTGGCCTTTTCTTAATGAAACTCAGTCAGGATGATTGTCTACATGATATCTCGGATGAGTTCCAAATTGGGTCATATGGATTCAAAATCTAAGTCATCAGGTCAAATCATAGAAGAAACCTTGTGAACACTGTAGAGGCTACATTTTGTCCCAGTCTACTTAATACGAATTTTGTCTGCATGAAATCCCACATGAGAGCAAATTTAAGTATCACCGTATGGTCAAAATCTTGGTCACTTAGTCAGATGTTAGGACAACATTGCAAACATTTTAGATGCCACAGTTTTGGCAATCATGCCTAACACAGCAATCTTACTCAGGTCAGCGACACTGGGCCATATTGCCCCCCCCCCCCCCTTTTTTTGTAAGATTACAAATAGTCTTAGTCGTTCACAGATCACAGTTCACTGAATGTATGTCATATAATAAAAATAATCTGCAATAATATTTTTAAAGTTCATTTTGTCATATATTCTGTGTGAAGATAGAGAAGAAATTTATAAACGCATAACCTTTGTATCTAACACACCGATGTTTGTTTTTATTGTGATTAATGGTTGGGATACAGCTTCAAAATTTACAGCTCAAATGGTTTTCAAAATATCGATGCACTTAACCATGAAATACTTAAAGGTAACTCAACTGAACATTATTTTACGCATAAACCCAAATTATGGGATGGGTTCTGATAATATGAAATATCATTTCCGACTCATGTAATGTGTCCCGGCTTTATCCAGATAAAAGGCACAGTGAATTTTCATTTTTTGGTACACGAACCAGGGACACGTTTCACTAAACTTCGTACGAAAAAAATTGATCATGATCGTAAGTATGGTATCCTACATTGTGTTTCATTATTCGCAATATAAAGAATTAAAGAAATATGACCCATTTAACTACACTTTACAAATCCGTAATTTTATGTGAAGAAAAAAATAGCTTGTCCCGGCTCTAACTGGATACATTATCAGTCAGTTTTCAATTAACTTGAAACGCATGTTTGTTTATGAAGACAAAGTGACATGATTGCTAGCTTTTTTGAGGAAGTCATACCCGAAGATCAAAGGTTATAAATGAGAGCAATTTTCACTATACTAATGATTTTGGTGTTTTCAGACAACACAAATGTTTGCCTGAATGGGGCTGAGTGTCACTTAAAACAGATTGTAAGCTCAAATGTCAAGGTCATACTTTGACAATGTGGTTTAATAAGATTAATATATAAGTTGTAACATTAACTTTTCACTGATTTCTTGATTTTTCAAATTACTCGACCGATATGTTTGTCATTCTAGGGTGGTGCATATTGCACTGGAATTTGGATGAAACTTCAGCTGGTAAATAAATTTCAAACGTTATTAAAGAAATGGCGGTATATTGATCATTTTCATTGATAGTTCTAGTTAGACTCATACATACGAATACATACATGTATGTACTTATTTTCAAGTCTGTATGTGTACATACCGAATAACATATGTGACGTAACGCTATAACTGACATAAGAGAGTTTCTGCTTTATGAGACAGATATTCAGTGTGGCCATACCACGTGGTAGATGACGTCTTTTTAAGCTATCGCGGAGAGCATAGTTTGCATCGGTTCAGAGGGATAAACTGCTGTACGTATTTTATTTCTTTATCAATTTTAATGATATATAACGCATGCGAAGCGGTCAATTGTACCTTACACATAGGTCCAAGCGATTCTTTTGTCAGATATACAGTTTTCCTAACTTTCGGAAATCTCTTCCAATTTAGTGAAATTAAGTTTGCTAACAGGTAAAGCACATTGCTTATAATCTGACAAAAGAGTTTTTGTTTAGTGCACATTTTTCCGCCTCGCATGCATATATACCGTTAAAATTGGTTAAGAAATAAAATACTAACAACAGTTTTCATTTTCAAATCGAGGCAAATTATGCTACACGAGATAGTTAAAAATGACGTCATATACCACGTGGTTTGGCCACACTGGATATTGTGATTTCGCGTTTTGACATTTCCTGCCTGACACCGGACAAATTATTTCTGGAACTACCCTTATATATTTCGACTCTGAAAGCAAGACGACGTATTTTATGCCACCGTCTGCTGTTGTGCAAGCTTGTATGCAGTTGTAGACGTTGCTGTGTATCCTTGGGGTGCATGTTGCCATGGAAACTCGCGTGCTGTCTATATATGTAAAATTTGCGTTTCGAACGTATATGTCAAGGTTAATATCTGACAAACATCAATCGAGCCAACACGTGGAGTAATAAGTTTCTCTATACAGATGTATTTATGAGTGACAAGGGAGCTTTGCACTGTGTTTGCCTCTTTCAAAACTTCAGCGAATTGAAAATATGCATTGTAAGGAGAATTACGATTTCTCAGATATCTTTAATGGGTAATAACTTCAGTTTACATTTAAGTCAAAATTATCCGTACATAAGTGTAGTTCCAGGACTTGTTGGCCAAGTGACAAGATAATGTGACAAGCTACAGTTTTATATGTCTCTTGTCTACGGCGTTATATCGTAGTGAGAAAAAGAAGTATGCTGTTTGATAGAGACAGAGGTACCCAAATGAATGAAATTATGCCGGAAGGAGGTTCGATGAAAGTCAGTTTAACACCGCAATGGTTACAAATATGTTCAGCTCTATTGCAGATCAATACAAAATCAATCATTTATACATAATTATGAAGTTGCATCAGTGCATTCTTGTTAGCTCACCTGAGCACAACGTGCTCATGATGAGCTATTAGGATCGCCCTGCGTCGTCGTCCATGTTCGTGCGTTGTACGTCGTCAACAATTTGATTTAAACATCTCCTCTGAAACTGCTGGACAGAATTTGATTAAACTTGGCAGGGATGATCCTTGTGTGAACCTTAAAAAAAGTTACTAAAGTAAACTTGATCCATGTAGAACTCTGGTTGCCATAGCAACGGAAAGAGAAAAAAAAAAAGAGGAAAACTTTAAAATCATCTCCTTCAAAACTATTGGCCAGGTTTCAAAATGTTTTAGTTCAGATGTTCCTTGGGTAACCCTATGCTCAGGTGAGCGATCAGGGCCTCTGTGGCCCTCTTGTTTTAGAACTAAATCTAAATTCTAGTATTAAAAGAGGTCGCATTATGACATTAAGCTTGCAAATTTTATTATCAAAATGTTATTTATTCCGCTCGCATTGCTATAAATCACATAGATCTTCTCGGAGTAATGCATATGGAACATCTTGTGCTGCCATAACGACAAGATAAGATCTGTGGTGTGTCAATATTGAAATTGCTGGAGTATGGTAGATTGCATCATTGAATCTAAATTTGGTATTGCTGCAAACTGCATTTTGCCACTTGCACGTCAAATGTTATCAAAGCACGCTGTTTCCCGGCACAAGTAATTAGTTAACGTAATCCATCATTAATTATGTGATCATAAGAATTTTATAGTAAATGCAAGCCATTATAGATATTGAGGGAAAGAGCCTTAAATCGAAGTCAGTGGATGCTTGCATCTGCACTGAAGTCTTTGTAAGCATAATTATAATTTAATTTTAGATGGATCACATTAAAATGTTGATTGAACACAGTTGGGGAATCCGTGGCCGAGTGTTATAGTCGCTGCAATAGTTCAGGGCTGTTGGTTTGAGTCCAAGTCATATCTATCTGAGTTTTCTTTCACGTGAAGAAGAACTAGTTTGCGGTGGTTAGGTTGTTCTACCCGGATGTCATCATGCATCTACGGGTCTTCCATCAGTCATTAACAGGACGTCGATACATTATCGAACTACTACTGCGCCGTTTATTCTCCAAGTAAACAAACCCAGCGGGGCTATCGCATCGTTTAAAAATACTATCTTCTTCATCTATGAAAGGGATCGTATCGCATCGTATCGTATAGCAATGGTATATCGTAAATCGTACATCGCATATCTTATCGAGTCACTCTTTAAGTTTTCGGGCAGTCTAAGTTTCGGACACCCTTTATTATTACCTTTTTTTTTAGAAAGTAATCATCTGATCAAATTCTTCTTAGAAAACCCTTGTGTACAGGCTAGAGGCCATATTTTTGGCCCAATCTTCATGAAACCTGGTCAGAATGTTTGCCTCCATAAAATCTCGGATGAGCTCGAAAATGGGCCAGATTGGGTCCAAAAATAGGTCACCAAGGCAAATCTTGGAATAATCTTGTGAACACTATAGAGGCAACATGTTTTGGTTCAATTTCCATGGACTTTTTTCAGAATGTTTGTTTACATAAAATCTTGCAAGTGTTCGAAAATTGGTCACTTGGGGTCAAAAAGTAGGTCACGAGAGCAAATTTTAGAAAAGCCTTGTGAACACGTTAGAGGTCACATTTGTGGCTCTACCCCTATGTAACTTGGTCAGAATGCTTTTTTACATGAAATCTCGGATGTGTTCAAAACTGGGGCACATGGGTTCAAAAGTAGGCCCAGGTCTAATCATAGAAAAACCTTTGTTGGTCGAACACTTGTAGTAGATCCGGCTACATTTTGTCCCAGTTATTAATACGAATTTTGTCTGCATGAATATGAAATCCACTGAGAGCAAATTTAAAAGTATCTGTAAGTATCACCCGGTCATCTATGGTCAAAATCTTGTGGTCACTTAGTCAGATGTTAGGACACATTGCAAACATTTTAGATGCCCAGTTTTGGCAATCATGCCTAACACAGCAATCTTACTCAGGTCAGCGCACTGGGCCATCATATTTGCCCCCCCCCCCCCCCTTTTTCTGAAGAATTTTTCAAATAGTCTTAGTCGTTCACAGATCACAGTACACTGAATGTATGTCATATAATAAAAATAATCTGCAATAATATTTTTAAAGTTCATTTGGTCATTTTTCTGTGTGAAAGATAGAGAGAAATTTTATAAAGCATAAACTTTTTGTATCTAACACCCGATGTTTGTTTTATTGTGATTAATGGTTGGGATACAGCTTCAAATTTTACTGCTCAAAATGGTTTTCAAAATATCGATGCACTTAACCATGAAATAACTTAAAGGTAACTCACTGACCTTGATTTTACGCATAACCCAAATTAGGGGATGGGTTCTGCTAATATGAAATATCATTTACGACTCATGTAATGTGTCCCGGCTTTATCCAGATAAAAGGCACAGTGAATTTTCATTTTTTGGTACACGAACCAGGGACACGTTTCACTAAACTTCGTACGAAAAATTGATCATGATCGTAAGTATGGTATCCTACATTGTGTTTCATTATTCGCAATATAAAGAATTAAAGAAATATGACCCATTTAACTACACTTTACAAATCCGTAATTTTATGTGAAGAAAAAAAATAGCTTGTCCCGGCTCTAACTGGATACATTATCAGTCAGTTTTCAATTAACTTGAAACGCATGTTTGTTTATGAAGACAAAGTGACATGATTGCTAGCTTTTTTGAGGAAGTCATACCCGAGATCAAAGGTTATAAATGAGAGCAATTTTCACTATACTAATGATTTTGGTGTTTTCAGACAACACAAATGTTTGCCTGAATGGGCTGAGTGTCACTTAAAACAGATTGTAAGCTCAAATGTCAAGGTCATACTTTGACAATGTGGTTTAATAAGATTAATATTATAAGTTGTAACATTAACTTTTCACTGATTTCTTGATTTTTCAAATTACTCGACGATATGTTTGTCATTCTAGGGTGGTGCATATTGCACTGGAATTTGGATGAAACTTCAGCTGGTAAATAAATTTCAAACGTTATTAAAGAAATGGCGGTATATGATCATTTTCATTGATAGTTCTAGTTAGACTCATACATACGAATACATACATGTATGTACTTATTTTCAAGTCTGTATGTGTACATACCGAATAACATATGTGACGTAACGCTATAACTGACATAAGAGAGTTTCTGCTTTATGAGACAGATATTCAGTGTGGCCATCCCACGTGGTAGATGACGTCTTTTTAAGCTATCGCGGAGAGCATAGTTTGCATCGGTTCAGAGGGATAAACTGCTGTACGTATTTTATTTCTTTATCAATTTTAATGATATATAACGCATGCGAAGCGGTCAATTGTACCTTACACATAGGTCCAAGCGATTCTTTTGTCAGATATACAGTTTTCCTAACTTTCGGAAATCTCTTCCAATTTAGTGAAATTAAGTTTGCTAACAGGTAAAGCCCCATTGCTTATAATCTGACAAAAGAGTTTTTGTTTAGTGCACATTTTTCCGCCTCGCATGCATATATACCGTTAAAATTGGTTAAGAAATAAAATACTAACAACAGTTTTCATTTTCAAATCGAGGCAAATTATGCTACACGAGATAGTTAAAATGACGTCATATACCACGTGGTTTGGCCACACTGGATATTGTGATTTCGCGTTTTGACATTTCCTGCCTGACACCGGACAAATTATTTCTGGAATACCCTTATATATTTCGACTCTGAAAGCAAGACGACGTATTTTATGCCACCGTCTGCTGTTGTGCAAGCTTGTATGCAGTTGTAGACGTTGCTGTGTATCCTTGGGGTGCATGTTGCCATGGAAACTCGCGTGCTGTCTATATATGTAAAATTTGCGTTTCGAACGTATATGTCAAGGTTAATATCTGACAAACATCAATCGAGCCAACACGTGGAGTAATAAGTTTCTCTATACAGATGTATTTATGAGTGACAAGGGAGCTTTGCACTGTGTTTGCCTCTTTCAAAACTTCAGCGAATTGAAAATATGCATTGTAAGGAGAATTACGATTTCTCAGATATCTTTAATGGGTAATAACTTCAGTTTACATTTAAGTCAAAATTATCCGTACATAAGTGTAGTTCCAGGACTTGTTGGCCAAGTGACAAGTAATGTGACAAGCTACAGTTTTATATGTCTCTTGTCTACGGCGTTATATCGTTGTGAGAAAAAGAAGTATGCTGTTTGATAGAGACAGAGGTACCAAATGAATGAAATTATTGCCGGAAGGAGGTTTCGATGAAAGTCAGTTTAACACCGCAATGGTTACAAATATGTTCAGCTCTATTGCAGATCAATACAAAATTTAATCATTTATACATAATTATGAAGTTGCATCAGTGCATTCTTGTTAGCTCACCTGAGCACAACGTGCTCATGATGAGCTATTAGGATCGCCTGCGTCGTCGTCCATGTTCGTGCGTGTACGTCGTCAACAATTTGATTTAAGGAACATCTCCTCTGAAACTGCTGGACAGAATTTGATTAAACTTGGCAGGGATGATCCTTGTGTAAACCTTAAAAAAAGTTACTAAAATAAACTTGATACATGTAGAACTCTGGTTGCCATAGCAACGGAAAGAGAAAAAAAAAAAGAGGAAAACTTTAAAATCATCTCTTCAAAACTATTGGCCAGGTTTCAAAAAGTTTTAGTTCAGATGTTCCTTGGGTAACCCTATGCTCAGGTGAGCGATCAGGGCCTCTGTGGCCCCCTTGTTTTAGAACTAAATCTAAATTCTAGTATTAAAAGGGTCGCATTATGACATTAAGCTTGCAAATTTTATTATCAAAATGTTATTTATTCCGCTCGCATTGCTATAAATCACATAGATCTTCTCGGAGTAATGCATATGGAACATCTTGTGCTGCCATAACGACAAGATAAGATCTGTGGTGTGTCAATATTGAAATTGCTGGAGTATGGTAGATTGCATCATTGAATCTAAATTTGGTATTGCTGCAAACTGCATTTTGCCACTTGCACGTCAAATGTTATCAAAGCACGCTGTTTCCCGGCACAAGTAATTAGTTAACGTAATCCATCATTAATTATGTGATCATAAGAATTTTATAGTAAATGCAAGCCATTATAGATATTGAGGGAAAGAGCCTTAAATCGAAGTCAGTGGATGCTTGCATCTGCACTGAAGTCTTTGTAAGCATAATTATAATTTAATTTTAGATGGATCACATTAAAATGTTGATTGAACACAGTTGGGGAATCCGTGGCCGAGTGTTATAGTCGCTGCAATAGTTCAGGGCTGTTGGTTTGAGTCCAAGTCATATCTATCTGAGTTTTCTTTCACGTGAAGAAGAACTAGTTTGCGGTGGTTAGGTTGTTCTACCCGGATGTCATCATGCATCTACGGGTCTTCCATCAGTCATTAACAGGACGTCGATACATTATCGAACTACTACTGCGCCGTTTATTCTCCAAGTAAACAAACCCAGCGGGGCTATCGTTAAAGCCTTCCAGTCTAAACAACGTATTAAATAGGGGTCGCATCAGTTGTCAAAAATAGCGTATATCGTTCGTATCGCATCATATGGTATCGCATCGTTTAGGGGAATTAACCTTTCGCATCGTATCGTATAGCAATGGTATATCGTAAATCGTACATCGCATATCTTATCGAGTCACTTTTATGTTTTGGGGTTAAATTTCCAAAACCTTTATTATTCCTTTTTTTTTAAAAATTTTTTTACCTTTTATGTACCAGTACATGTACTTGTAGTGGTTGTTTATGTATTCAATATCCACGGATCAGAATATTGTGAATTTCATGGTGCAAAGTAATGGCAATTTTGGACGGTATTTATCTAAGTTGCAAAACACGAGTACATGTATTGATGGATTGGTTTTAAGATAATGTCCCTGTAATGGTTCCGCTACATTTCGGACCTCATGGCCTTTCACGGAGATAACCAAGCTTTCCTATTGTTTCATTAGGGTACCTTAGTTATCTTGGTAGAGGTTAAGTGGTCCAAGACAAAGCGGAACCATTACAGGGACATTACATTAAATATGTGCTTCTCTTCAATATTAATCTTTACTTGCGATATCCTGTTTTTGTGTTACAATCAATGAAGATAAATTATCGCATTTTTTGTACGCAAGTGAATTCAAAACAGCTAGACTTAAAGTATCCATTGCACGAAGAATACAAATAATAGAGATGGAAAACAATTTATTCAGAACTCAAAAGATCTCCAGTGAAGTTCTGAATAAAACACTACTCAAAGATTAAATGACATTTAAGAAATTATTACTCGGTTGTATAAAATAATCATTTTTTTCTGTCTAGAGGTCTCATAAATCATTTATTAAACATTTTTAAAGATAGATAAGTTTTGAAGATTATGTTAACTAACATGTTTTCATGTCGAATATCCTTGATGACACCGAGAAGAGGTAGTTTAAATTTATAGATTCGGTCTCATCTTGCTTGGGACATTCGGTAAATAAATAAATAAATAAATAAATAAATAATAAGCTTAAAATTGGCCTTAAATGCTTGGTCGAAATGGACCTGACCGACAGAATCTTTTTATAAAGGACGTCGTATTATGGATTCAAATGCACTCTAACAAGCAAATGCAACCGATCTTTTCCAAACTTGGTTACAATTTAAAAATTACAACCGGGTTCCTTAAAAAATGTCGTTTCTAAATATTAGAGACGTTAGCCGATCTTCACCAAACTGAATGTATGATTACTATATCTTGACAGAGTTATATAAGCAACCAGGGTTCAATGCACTTAAGAGTTACGGCCCTTGAATTGATTGACGTATATTGAGATTAGTACGCCTTTGTTCTTATTTAAGCTATAGCTTATATATTAAGTCTGGTGATGACTTAACGTGAGATATATGTTAATTGTACCATCTCTTATGGACACAATGCAGACAAAATGACACGATACCAAGTAGAAGATAATAAATATTGTCTTGTAATATGTTTGGAAAAGTTATGTAAATAATGAAATGAGAGAGAAAGAGAGAGAGAGAGAGAGAAAAGGAAGAGAGAGACTGTATTTTTTCCATTACATAGTCTTATATTCCGTTTACTGATTAAACCGTGAAAAAGGGATTGTTTCGTAGCTTCGTTCAAAGAAAAAGAAACAATGCGACCATACATTTTTCCAAGCCCTTAAAATCCGATAATCATATCGTAATGCTGCAATGATGTTATGATGTCTTTAATATTGAATGCAGACGTCAGACTACATTGTAATCCCTGCAATTAAGTGTTCGAGATGGAAGGACATTGAAGACAATGGGCTCTTGAACACTAAAATATTGAATTCGGCTCCACAATAGTTCCCGTTTCATCAGTTACTGGTTTTCAGGAATCTTTGAAAAAAAGAAATAAAACAAAAATGTTGGAAAAACAGGCATTCCTGATGTACATACCGAGAAGTTTTCAATGCGAATTTAGAGCAATGAGACGGAAGTTAAAAAATAATTTATTTAGGTGATTTTTTTTATCTTCGCCCCCCCCCCCCACCCTTTTCTTTATTTGATACTTATAACTGAAAGGTTTACTTAGAAAATAAATACTTAGAACAAGATAAGATGTTTCAGTGTTTTCATTTCTACTTTCAGAATGTCTTCAATAAGCGGATGTAGGAACGTCTTGGAAGCGTGAGTCCCTCTAGAGAACACGTCAACAACCGCTCATAATGTGTTCTATCGCCATAGTCAGTGGGTGAGTATCATCCTTAGATTATATCCCATCTAACTCCCGTCATATCTTACCATTGTTCCCGTTCACATACGAGACCAAGGATCGAACCCGCGACGCATTGGTGAGAAGAGAGGAGCGTTACCACCACGTTATCAAGGCACGCCAAAAGTGTATAGTCGATGACGCACCTTACCGCAGTTTTTTTCGGATCCAGATACGTTCACGCGGATGTTTTACTTGACAAAGCCTTCCAGCTAGTGTTTATCATAACATTTCTTTTACTCTTAAAATCTCAGGCAAACAAAAATGCTACAAGAGATAAGAAAGAAAATAAAATACCAATACGTTTCACGTGACATGATTTAAGCAAGAAGAGTTTTTCTTATTATTTTAGTTAGGAGATAGAGGGATTGTAAGTAACAGATGCTTTTACGACAAACTTTGTCTCTGACCTTCCCAGGCGCAAAGTACTGGTCTAGCCTAGGGACCGTCTATATATATATATATATATATGTAGTATTTTTTATCGAACCTTTGTTAAAGTTGACAAAGTTTTGGGCCATTGTTTTTGGAAAATATTAAATTTGTATACTTGTGACGCAAGTAACTCTGAAAGTTTTTAAATTGGTCAGGAATGAACTGTGTACCTTGATGTTTTTTATCGAACCTTTGTTAAACTTGACAGAGTTATTGGTTTTTTTTACGTAACTCTGACAGAATTTGTACTACAGACTTGAAACTTCATGGATATATTAAACAAGACATGAACTTGTGCACCTGGTTATTTTCATGCCCCTACCAAAAAGTGATGCATATAGATTTGCCTTTGTCCGTCCCAACACTGTGATACAGGTAACTCTGAAGGTATTTGTGCTACCGACTTTAAACTTCATGGATATATTACTCAGGACATGACTTGCGTTCCTGGTTGTTGGCCTTTGTTTTGGAAAATGCGACGTGTTGGGGCATCTGTGTCCTCTGGACACATTTCTAGTTACATGTTACAATTGACAATTTTTTTAGCCAGCAATTTCTTTTTAAGTTATTTTTTTTTTAAATAATTTTTTATGTTACTCTTTCATTCATTTTTATAATATAAGGCTTTATATTATATCTTAAAATATATTTACAAATATACATGCTTTTATTTGATACTTAGTATATACCACAGTGCCTATAACACACACGTGTGATCTAGTTCAATCGTAAATTGTGCGTACATTTGACACAACTGATGCGATCCCCTGGATGCGAATACTCGATTCTTTCTCAGTTACACCAGCACGGAGTAAAGTATAGGAAGCAATAATTGGAAATCCCCTTATGCTGCTGTAGTCGCGGTATTATAGTCATGTATCTTGCAGAATTTCCGATATTTCTAGACCTTGCGCTTTATTATCGGGATAAGGATAGCTTACTTTTCTGATAAATGCATTGCAATTGTTGAATCGGGTAAGACGACAGTGAACTACTTGAGAGTAAGTCGTAATTCTATTTTAGATAGACGGTTGTCATGTCCTTGACACAGTGAAAAGAAAAATATCATTATAATAAAGAAGATGAAGGTTGCCCCAGTATTGGAACGTATCAAAAACAGTCAGACCTTGCTTAGAGGACATATCTGGTTACACAATTTCAATGTGCCATTGCTTATAATGTTCTGGAAAAAAAAAAAAATATTTTTTTTCCGTGTAACCAGTTAATATCATCTTGCCGTATACAAGTACTAATATTTTTCTTACTTTTTGCTAGAAGCAAGACGTTTCCTGGCTTAAAAGCGACACATTTAAATTTAGAGGAACGATCTGACAATTTATAAAATTAAAATCATTCTTTTTAGCTCACCTGAGAACGAAGTGCTCAAGGTGAACTTTTATGATCACCTTGCGTCCGTCGTCAACAATTTACTTTAAACTACATCTCCTCTGAAACCGCTGGGCAGAATTTGATTAAACTTCGCAGGGATGTACCTTGGGTAAACCTTCACAAAAGTTGCTAAATTAAACTTGATCCATATGGAACTCATGTTGCCATGGCAACAGAAAAAAAAAAAAATGAAATCTTTAAAAATAATCTCCTTCAAAACTATTGGCCAGATTTGAAAAAATTTTGATACAGATGTTCCTTGGGTAACTCTCTAACAAGATGGCTAAAATTATCGGGGAAAAAACATGGCCGCCAGGGGTGGGGCTAACATATAGTGAGATATTTAAACGACATCTCCTCTAATACAGCTGAACAGAATTTTATTAAATTTGACAAGGATGATCCTTGGAAGAAGCTTCACAAAAGCTGCTAAAATAAACTTGATCCATGTTGCAATTGCAACGGAAAGAAATAAAAAATGAAACTTTAAGAATCATCTCCTTTAAAACTACTGGCCAGATTTCAAAATATTTTAGTACAGATATTCCTTTGGTAACCCTATATTCTGGTGAGCGATCTATGGCCTCTTGTTTTCAAATTTTAATTCGATCATCAAATTTCTTAGAGCCAGTGACTTTTTTGTTCGTGATTGCTTCTCGCAGAATTGTCGTTCCTTGCGGTTCTTTATGTGCCTCAAAAACATGCTGCGTGAGAAATAATGAAAAAAAAAATGTTATTATCTTTTTCTTTAACCGAACTTAATTTTCTTCACCAACTCTCTCCCTTACATGATTTATTTTCATACCAAAGATTAACAAAACTAACTCGAAAAACAACAACAACAACAACAACAAAACTAACTTTTAACTTGACAAAGCGGTATTTTTCTGACGTATTTTGCATGTGTATTTTGCATGTGTATTTTCAATTATCCCTGTATCAGCAGTTTTGAAAACATCATTAAGTTGTGTTAAAGTATTCAAATAAAAATGAAATTGTTTAATTTTGTTAACAATGAAGACATAATAGATGTCAAACTTATACCTTCTTTTCCGCTATGTACTTCTAATAAAATATTTTTAAAATCCGCTTTCTTATTGTGAAATCGATTAGTATCACAAAAAAAAAATGCCCAACACTTAAATGAAGGAAAGTCATTAAATGTTATGGTCTTAGTTAATTCTTAATTTATGTCTTAACCCTAGAAGTACTAAGCATCACACAGTATTCCCATTAGTCTCTTTGTCTACTACAACCAGCCCCTGTTTCTGAGTGGAAAACCACCTGACCAGTTATCGGCAGGTCGTGAATTCGATTCCCGGCCGCAATATTCCAAAGTCGTATTTTTGCTTGACGCTCGGCACATAATAATAGTTCACGTATCAGTTGGCATAGTAACAGGATAATGTGACTGGGCATAAAATAACTGAATACTGGGTCTTTGTCCTCAAGAAAGCAACACGGGGTTTCCAGCTATAACTACATGAAAAATGAAGCTGGGAAAATTACATTGCAGCAAATATTTGCTCTCAGTAATTGCCCACTAATAAAAAGATCGATGTGAAGTAATCTTGCATATTTAGAATAAACATGACAGAAGTTGAACAATTGAAAAATGGGTTACATCATTTTTCCATGCGGCGAAACGAGCCTGTCTGTAAAATAAATCAGAACTATTTCCTCTGTGTGTATGTGTGTGTGTGTGTGTGTGGAAACTTTAAGTATCCCTTTTTAGTCCCCTGCCGGAGGGGACTATAGGTTTGCCTTCCGTCTGTCTGTCTGTCCTTCCGTCTGTCTGGAAATCTGGATCCCGCGATAACTTAAAAACCGTTTAAGATAATATTATGAAACTTGGTATATGAATAGATGTCAGTATGGAGATTTTTTCTAGGACCAACATTCTGGTTGCTATGGTAACGGAAAAAATATGCACCTCACCGGTAGGGGACTTGTGTGTTGCGTGCAACACCAGTTACTTTTTTTCCATATTTCGATTAAAACCTTCATAATACCTTTTATGTGACCTTCCTGGAAGCTTGATGCTTCAGTCTCGGTCCCGTAACCGAAAGGTCGTGAGTTCGCGACCGCGCCATAATATTTCTTTGACATTAGCTCAAAACCGATTATGTATATGCGTGACTGCATGTTTTTATTTCTTTTTAATATCAACTTTATGGCATTAATGAAAGAAACATTTTCAACGCAGTCAGCATGGTATTTGTCAATATAAAAAAGTACGCACGTGTATATTATAAAAAACAACAACAACAAAAAACAAAAACAAAAAAAAACAAAAAAAAAACTACTGATATCCAATTGTTTATATTTCATGTTTTATTGAGGAAAAACATATCTGGGTCTAACATTTTATATTAATTTTCAGGACAAAAGAAGAAATGAAAACAAGTTTATAGGTACGAAATTACCTTTGGGAAATCATTGGTCGATAGTATTAGTAGACTTCTCTTAACACACACGGAATAGAAACGAAGTATAATTATAATATTTTACGTGAATTTTAAATGTAAGTTTGGGAAGAGGTCGTCTATTGACATGCAAGAAATAACACCAAAGGAAATGTCTTAAGCAATTGATAGTTTGATAAGTAATTATTTGAATCAAGCTTGATAGTCAGAGTCAAATCGTACAAAGAAATGATAGCAATACGTGAGATAAAATCTTTATCTCACACCGTGAGTGATATAGATCTACCAGGACTATCTTTTTACTAATAGATGGCAATTTGCTATAGTTAGCATAAAATCAAAAGAATATTTGTTTGTTTTGAATGAATATGGACTATATTCTATCTTGAAGTGACACATTTCTGGAGTTCTCAACGACTAGGACATGCGGCATTTAAATAAAGAAGCAGTAATGATGAAACATCAGTTTTATTTAAAGCGAACTGATGTTGGTTATATTAGCTCAAGGTCATACAGTTTAATTAACTATTCATCTTTTTGTCATTTTTTCCGGACTGTTCCTTTTACATTATTGAATATATTGAAGTGAGTTTGGTGTTTGCATTTTGTCCATTTCTTATGAATTCATGTCCATTTTTTTAACTTTAAAACAGTCTTAAACTGAACGTTTCCTCAAAAAAATGTATTTTAATTGTTGTGACAGCGCGTTTAGACTATTTCACTCCGAAATGAGACGTAAACCTACGTAAATCAACGAGCACTCACCGAACACCTGCTCTACATTTCACACATTGTTCAATGGGAATCAACACTCACATAGGGAGTGTTTCCACAGTCACTGATTGGTCTATTGAAATCAGATATGCCGAGTTTTGCCGAACCCCTGGTGAAATGTTTTACTTGATGGAGGTTGTCGTATTTATGCATGCACGCAGAGAGAGAGAGAGAGAGAGAGAGAGAGAGAGAGAGAGAGAGATCATCCTTAATATTCTCTGAAATGACGAATAAGCACTGATGAACGAATTTTAACTGTCTGAAGAATTTCCTTCTGTAATTTATTACCAATTTGAGAATTTTTTTTTACAAATTTCTGACAAAATAAGCAATCTTAACCTTTTAGCTTAATGTGTTTTGACAAAATTTAATACATCAATATGCCTGCAAATATGAGCCCATTGTGATTTCCATCATGGAAACAACAAATTCTCGTTCAGAAATTAAATATCCTCTAATTTTCAGGAGCATATTAGTGGGGCTATGCAGGTATAACGCTTGTCTCGTCACGTCGCGTCATATCACGCCACGTCACATCACGTCACGTCATAATTACGTCGCGTCATAATCACGTCACGTCATATCACATCACGTCACGTCATAATTACGTCGCGTCATAATCACGTCACGTCATATCACGTCACGTCACACCACGTCACGTCATATCACGTCACATCACGTCGCGTCATATCACGCCACGTCACATCACGTCACGTCATAATTACGTCGCGTCATAATCACGTCACGTCATATCACTTCACGTGACACCACATCACGTCACTTCCTACACTCACTCACGTGAAAACCAAATAGGATGCGGGGGTATTGACCACCTTAAGTTATATGTCTAGTTTTACAATCGTTATTACAACTTCTTACCAACATCCACCCTTCGACAGTTTTTGGGTTGGACCAGTACACCAGAGAAGGCTATGGAAACAAACTAACCCCCACGCCTCCTTCATCGAGGTTCAAACTCAAAATCAAAAGATTCGCAGTCATACACATTATCACTGGACCTGTTTTTGTCATATAAGCCCCCTTTTATCGTTTTCGAGAGTGACAGGGCCGGTGACTGTGAGAGTAATGCTCCGGCTCGGACATTTACAGTTCCGATAGAAAAAAAAGCTATGCTTGCTTTCGGATTTTATTTCTATTTTTTTTTAATCGCTGTCTAGACTATATAATATATACAGTTTATAATCTTAACTACAAAGAGATTAACAAAATGCTCCGTCATTCGCATCATCAGAAACATCTTTTAACGTAACTTTATATAGAAATCAACGCTCGTTATGTCGCGTACCACTGGACCAAAGCGTATTTCGGAAGACTCTAATATGCATGATGCAACATTGAACGTAATTTTTGTGTGAGCATTTCCGATTAAAGGTCTCAATCTTTCATCTTAGTCGCTTTCCATGTCTACAAAAACAACGCACCATATAACCTGCCAGAATTAAGAACAGATGTACGTAAATAAGACTTCTGCCTTTGTCAGTCTTGGTTTCAAACACAATAGAATACCCCGGGAGATGTGATAAAGTGGCATCGCAGAAAGCTGACGCCGATAGACGGAAATTAGCTTACTTTGATCTTATGTTATGCATGATAGTCAGTCTGTGACGGCTTGGTGTATCACTGCTGATGGTGGTCAGACATGTTTGAACGTTCTTAATTTTCGGTCGTGTTATAAGATAATTATGTGGTATAATTTGATAACAATACTGTTAATTATGAGAGCTAATGGAAGGTGTGTTCAGTGAATGCGCAAGTGCTTTTGTTTTCATATGTTTCTATAATGTAACATATACAGTCAACCCTGTCGTTAGAGGTCACTCAAGGGAACAATAGGAAGTGACAGCTTAACAGAGATGGTCGCTAAATGAAGGTAAAATTTGTACCAAAATACTATGTTGGTAATATTAAAACTGACCGTTAAATACAGATTGACCGCTTAATACAGGTGGCTAATACATATATAATGATGTATACCGATACATGTTTGACGTGTACGATAAATAAATAAATAAATAAATAAAAAAATAAATAAATAAATAAATAAATAAATAAATTCCACTGAGTTCCCCATATCATATTTAATCAAGGGCTTAACACGTAAAGAATTAAGCAATTGTTTCAAACTGTCATATTTTTTCGCGAAATTATTGCCAATCACTACACTATGAATGACAGACTGGTTCGGACTCGACTTTCGGTCAATAATACAGATAAATGTCCATGGACAAGAAATTATAGCATACACCGTTACGACGTAGGAAATAAGATGTCATCTATTTCATTAGGATTATTGTTTCGTAAGTCACCATTTTTAAGTGACGCATTGCGCTTAATTGATTAAAAAGCAGAATTTGTTTTAGATAACGTAATAATGACGTAATATGACATAGTTTAGACCGTCATAACGGGTATCTCGGTTCCTTTCGATAACCAGCTACATTGTCCAAGACATTCCGGAGTTATTGCCCTTGAATAGATGAGAATTTGTTAAATCTCTTACTCAATTAAACGTGAACCGATCTTAACCAAACGCGGTCACAATGTATTTAGGCACAATATATCGGTTCCTTTCGATAACCATACCATTCTGGAGTTATGGCCCTTGAATTGATGAAAAATTGCTGAATCAACAGTGTCCATGCTCTGACTAAAAGAAAAATAAACCAATATTTACCAAATTTGGTCATGTTTTAAATGGGTGCAATATCTCAGCCATATTTATATAACCAGCCAGATTGTCTCAGACACTCCGGAGTTATGGCCCTTGAAATATAAAAAATGCCGAATTCACAGTGTCTGCTTTCTTACTCTAACAAACATGAACCAATCGTTACCAAAATGTGTATGGTCCCAGTATCTCGACCAAGTTCGATAACAAGCCAGAATGTTCCAGACTCTCAAGAGTTATGGCCCTTTAATTCATGAAAAAATGCTAAATGAACTGTTTTTGCTCTCTAACTCTTACATACATAAACCGATCTTTTCCAAACCTGGTCACAGTGTAAAGGGCACAATATCTCAACCTTCTTCATAAAGAAATCTCCAATGACCATGCGTGAAAAAGAATTACAAAAGACTGAAATGAACAAATATCATCAATGTTTATCGGAGACCTATACCTGTATGTACGATGTAAATGCATTACATTATATTCAAATAACGTTGTTTTCATATACGTGAAAATCATTTGGTGAACCTAAAGGGATTGCAACTCATATATTGTATATTAATGCTGAATTTAAGAAATGTCTTCTAAACCAACAGTGAAAGTAATTAATCTGCCAATAAAGTCCTACTGGGAAATCAAATCGACAGTTCAGGTTACTGCTAAGTTTGTATAACGAGTTATAAGAGCGTCACGACATCGTCTAGAAAACATTTCTCTAAATACGATTTCAATGTGTCACAATAAATTTATAGCATTTTCAAATAATGGTCTAAATAAATCGCTTTACGTAGACAGATTACATTAAATAAACACCTATGACAGTTTATTACTTTATTTACATCAGTTAGTACGCGTCGTGTGCCTTCATCGATGCATTAATCTGCCCATTTTTGACGTTCATCAAAGTCCCTGAGCATCGAAAGCTGACAAATTTGAAGTTCAAATAAATTCAAAGCACTATATAAGATTAATTCAATATTTGTAATACTGCATTTTTAGTCTTTTTAGCTCACCTGAGCAAAGCTCTGGGTGAGCTATTGTGATCCCGTGAGTGTCCGTCGTCCGTCGTGCGGTGTGCTTCGTGCGTCGTCAACAATTTAGTGTTTACACTCTATCACCTTTATTCCTTAAGCAATCATCTTCAAACTGTAAGACAATGTTTATGACCATAATGACTCGATTGAGTTCGAATGTGGCTGAGATCGGTCGAAAAGGTCAGGAGTAAAGCCCCTTTTAATATAAAAAAATGCCAGATTTCACTTTGTTTACACTCTAGCATCTTCATTTTTTTTAGCAATCAACTTTATGACAATGTTTATGACCATAATATCTTAATTCAGTTAAATTGTGGCTTAGATGGGCCATTTAGGTCGGGAGTAATGTCCCCTTTTAATATAAAAAATGCAAGATTTCACTTTGTTTACTCTCTACCATCTTCATTTTTTCAAACAATCATTTTTAAACTTTAAGACAATGTTTATGACCATAATTTCTCGATCGAGTTTGATTATGGCTGAGATTGGCCAATTAGGTCAGGAGTTATGTTCCTTTTAGTATAAAAAATGCCAGATTTCACTTTGTTTACACCCTAGCATCTTCATTATTTGAGCAATCATCTTCAAACTTTAAGACAATGTTTATGACAATAAGCTCGCAATCGGGTTCAATTATAACTGATATTGGCTTGCTAATTTAGGAGTTATGCCCCTTTCACTATAAAAAAGCCAGATTTCACTTTGTTTACACTCTAGCATCTTTATTTCTTAAGCAATCATCTTTCTCAGGTGAGCGATTAAGGGCCATCTTGGCCCTCTTGTTTATTGAAATGGTACATGTCAAATTTCTTCGTTACATTCTCGGCGTAAAAAAATCTACAAATTTATCCGCTTTATATGGGGAACTCGGTCGAATGCCATTATCTGTTTATAGAAAAATAAATATGATTAAATATTGGAAAAAAATAATAACTTTAGATGACATATGGAAATAAAAATTGGGTTACCCAGGTAAAACGTATTTTAAATGAACATGGATTTGGTAATTTATGGCTAGCCAAAGTATTGATAATTTTACATTAGAAGTAATAAAAAAAAGGATTATCGATATTTTCCATCAGAACTGGTATTCTCAGATAAATAATTCTTCACGGCTTAATACATACTCATTATTCAAACATACACTTGAAATAGAAAATTACTTAGACCTTATTCATGATAAAAAACTTCGATATGCACTAACAAGGTTTAGAACATCGTCTCATAATTTAAAAATAGAAACAGGGAGACATACCAACATGGAAACCAACGAAAGAATATGTCCTATCTGTAACCTTAAGCAAATAGAAACAGAATATCATTTTCTTCTGGTATGTCCTAAATATATAGAACTTAGACGCTCTTTTCTTCAACCATATTTTTGTCATTGGCCAACAATTAATAAATTTAAACGGTTAATCGTCTTGCAAAATACATATATTCTGCTAATAAGTTAAGACAAACTTACCTTTAGATAAGTAATACATACTTTTGTCTATTATTATCATGGTATATGTGAAAACATGTTTATCTTTACCCTTACCCATAGTGTAACTTTACCTTTTTCCATTACCATTATTATTTAAATATGTTTTATTCTCAACTGTTATTTCTTCATGTTTCGATCTTTGAAATGTATTGCAAATGTTGCTTGCGTGTGAGGTGTGGTGTGATGTGTAGAGTCTGAAATCCATTTTGCTCATGTTAAAAAGTTTAAACTTGTGTACATTTCTCCATTCAATTACTAATATTTGCTATAAGCATTTTTGTAATGTCTTTATGCAATAAAAGTATCGTATCGTATCGTATCGTTTATAGATCTATGTACAGTAAAATCCACCTATTAAAACGTATTAATTATTGACACCCTACCTAATTTAAGACCAGGTACTGTTATGTAAAATTAGACTTATATCAGTTTGTCAGTTTATATCTATTATGAATTGTACATTATAAGCCCCTTTTTATCGTCTTCGAGAGTACAAGGGCCGACACCTGTGAGAGTAACTCTCATTGAGAAGATATGATTGCTTTCGGATTTTTTTCTAGTTTTTCTTTTCAAACACAGTCATCATGTTTCGGTTTAAATTTCGTCACTAGACTAGTAGACTTTATTCTGTACAGTTCATTATCTTAACTCCCTCCAAAGTAGCCTAATTAACCAATTGCTCTGACATTCACATCACCAGAAACAACCTTTAAACGTAAGCAGTGGACATTATTTAGAAATCAACGTTTGTTGTCTCATTGCGTCGCGTACCATTTTACTAAACAATTTAAAAGGCCATAGAAGAACAACAATGAAACTTGGCAGTGAAATGTATATCCCGTTTCTGAAAGTATTCCAAGAGTTATGGCCCTTACTACTTAGGAATTGTGTATATTTTACTAGCTGATGAGTCAGTGTGGTGCAACTGGGATAATCATCAACAGGAGTGATAGGTGAAGCTTTACTCCTTAAAAAATTCGTCCGTTCTTTCTTTTTGTTACAAACACGGCCCAACCCGGAATCGAACCCGGTCCGCCGGCGTGATAGCCCAAAGTCGACAGAGTCGACTCCTTGACGTAGTTGTCAGGTATTGTCTTTATACCTGTGATGACACATCGTCACATTGGTCTGCAGTTGACATTATGCCATCGCTGCCACCAAATGTAACAAAAATGGCCCGGCATGGAATCGAACCCAATGCTCTAACCACTGAGCCAAAGAGTCGACTCCCTGACGCAGTCGTCACAGTATTTATACCTGTGACGACGCATCGTCACATTTTCATTCTGAAATTTTATCGGCATTCTTAGGAATTACCTTGTACTTCACAGAAAAAGAAGAAAAATGTTTGAAATTTGATAAAATATTTAGCTAGGTTTAACATTCTGTAAAGTCTATAAGTATGTATCTTGAATTATACGATATCACCTGGTCCTATTAGTCATATTCAATAACTTCTTTCAGAAGATTTTACAAAATTCTGCAAAATCCCTGACGAATTCATATGCAAGAATTCATACTTCCAGTGGCATTGATCCGGCATTAAGAACATGTACACGGAAGATGAGAATGTTACAACTGAAGCAAATATTTGCTTTCAGTAATCGGTTGCAAATAAAAAGAGCGATGTGATGTGGTCTTGTAGAGCTTAAAGAAATGAGAGAAATCGAATAATTGAAAAAATGAATTTGATCTTCTGTTTTAAAAAGAGTCCGACTAAGAAATAACTATTTTTTTTGTACATGTATAAAAACGGTCTTTAAATCAATCAACAATATATAGCGCTTGTTTATACTTAGATTTTTCAATAATGTAGAAAAACATTTTATAAGTCCTAATATACATTTAAGGACTTTGAAAACTCGCGCGTTGGATAAGTGTGTTTTTATAACCAAAACACTATATGATTATATTCATACACATTTCAGCATTTTTAATATTTTATAGTTTAAACTTTTATTAAGTAAATATATGATATACATTTGATGGAATTCTTCGTATTTGGTTTTCGTGTAAAAATCCCAAATAATATAGGCACGCGTTTCAAAGTCAACTATACGAAATATTCAAGCACGTGTACAGTGTACATGACCAAGACGGCATACATTAATTTTCGCTGACATTAAATTAAAAATTTCGTTGATTATGTACCTAAGGGTATTTCGTGGGTATATTATACCTGGGTCTATGTTCTTGAAAACGCGAGGTCTATATAAAAGACACGTTTTCGTGAGGATATTCGTTGGTAAAACCCATCACAAAATCGACGAGAATTAGTGTCCCTCGAAAATTATTTATTTAACAGTAGATTATTTCCTAATAACTTATTTTAAAAAATGAACTGTCTGTTTAGATCAGTTGTTATCAGAAAAAAAATCATGAATGAAGAAATTCTCCCTTAATATTTAAGTAAAGTTATAACTTAGCGCTTAGTATGGTTGGTTAAATTTAAGCTGAATTTTGAAATTGATAAAGATAAATCGTTCTACATTCTACATCTTAACAATTTTACAATGAGTGTAGCGTAATGCTTGGTGCACTTTTGTTTTTCTTTTTTTTTACGGGTTCGATACAGGATCGGTCAGATTTGGTTCTACCATTCTCGTGATATATCACGTGATTGTCATGCAGGCAAATGAGTATCATCAGAATTTGTAATATGATGTTTTTTAGCTGAAGAAATTGAAAACGTTTTCGAATTGAATGTTTCAAGGAATGCTCATCAGGAACTCTCTCTCTCTCTTGAGTCACATAATCTCTGTTGTTAAGACAGATTGTAAATTTAATTGCAATTATCTCTTCTAATTGCCATGCATCCTCCCCTTTTCCTCCGATGCAACAATTACCACCAAGAACAATCCTTCTTCAACTGTTGTTGTTACCGCATCTATGTTCTTTCTTGAGAGGCCGCTCCTGATTGTCGAATGGTTTGAGCGTTCGTGCGATCCCCGAAACGAATCGGGGTTATTAGTCACGGAAAAACATCAACAGGTTGAAATCTTTTTCGAAATGCATTACAAAATCAACAATAAGTAATCCATCCCGAAATTTGATGATTCTGTCGTTATTATGTAGCTTGATTTCGCAATAAAGCAGCCCATGTCTCTTAAGTAGAAGTAACTTTACTAAAGTAATGTCAGTTGGTAGTTAAACTTAGGCATGAAAATTGTGTAACAGTAATAAAAGGTTTTATTTGATATCGTGAAAACGATACAGTTTGGAGTTAGACGTTTTTCCAGATAGGCATTAACTATATAATGTTTCAGAATTAAACACTCCTGTTTTAGATACACTTCCGAGAGCATTAATTCATCTGACGCTGCACAGTATACCACACTAAAATACATCTTGAATTCAAAATTAATTTAAATAAACACCGCTGGTTTGTTATCTACTGTTTAGGGTATTTAGCTAATTTCACTGTAAAGTTTACCAGGGCTTTTTGTTTTCTTTATCAGGAACCGCGGCGCTTTCCTCTCTGAAAAACTCTTTAAAATCACGCAGTTTTCCCCCAAACTTGCATATTTCCACTGGTATTTTCCCCAATGAAAAAAAATGGTGATATTTTCCCCATACTGTAATATCAAGGCCCCCTCCCCAACATCTAAAAAAATGTCTGGTTTACAGTACATACCTAATCATGTTGTTGATTTTTTGTTGCTGATTTGTAAATTCAAATCATGTAACTATCATTCAGCACTTGGACTCCAATATTTTTATGCTCCCCGAAGGGAGAACATATAATTTGTCCGTCCGTCCGTCCGTCATAATTTTGTCCGGAGATATAACACAAAAACTATAAGAGGTTTCATAAGTAGATAGATCTCAATGAAGAAAAATGCAGGGTACAAGAACCATAACTCTGTTTTGCATAATTTAGGAGTTAAAGCCATTTGTATTTTTATACTTAAATTTTGTCCGGAGTAAAGGGCATGGTCCTCTAAAAGTCATTATTAATTCGTCAATTTTTTTCTTTCATGTTAGGAGGAAATAGCATAAAATGCATTTCAAGCTTAATCCGTTTTTCAGGGGTATAAAATCAATTATATATATATTGTTATATTATACAGTCCATTTCTATCCTGTGTTCTTCTTTTCTTTCATGTCTTTGAAATTCCCAACATGGAATCTAAATTGTACGACGTGACCTCATTTCTATCGATTTATATCTATTTTGTTCGAATTCAAGTGACCCCCGAATTCAATACTTTATTAGTTAACGAAGTGTTTAAGTTATACTATTAAATATGAATATTTTCCCCGACTACAAAGGGGGTTGGTCATTTGGAAATATTTTTATGTTCCCGTGAACGGGGGGGGGGGGGGGGGGGGAAACGTTTTCACAAAGGCAATGAGAACATTTTATCTTATACGGTAAACGATTCGATTATGTCTTTTCACCAAAAGTATGGAATAAATTTCATATCATACATAAAAAGAGATAAGATAATATCATTCCCATTGAAATGCATGCCAAATATTCTGCATGCATATATAAATGAAATGTTTCCTTGACTAAGCCAGACGAATATGAAATAAATTCAAACTATTAAGATGACGTCACATTATGTGAGCAAGGCGTCCAATGGTGACCTTCATATGATACGAGATACATTAAGTGGAAGCAACGGGCACTGAGTTTTATTTTCTCTTTTGCTTTAGGGAATTTGAATATACGACTTAAAAACGGATGGCGGCACCATTGGTTTGTTTACCTCCACATCCTTCATCATACATGCAATGTTCTCGCTGTGGATGCAATGTTTTAATTTCAATGCATCCACCTGATGCTTAATATATACGGTAGATACTACAGAAATTAAGGTAGGATTCAAACCTTCCATATTGGGACTTACATTACTTAGCCTAGCGAATCCCAGGACTCGTGTAGCAAAAACTATAAAACAAATCACTACATCAATCACGTGATATATTTTCAGGAGACATAGCCATAATTACCAATAACAGGACATTATTACATTTGAACACGTTCTTCAAACTGTTATTTAACAGTGCCCAACAACCGACCACAACGGTAGCCGTCAATCTAAAACGGAAGAAATCAATCTTCTTTTGTGTTCGCACCGCAAAGTCGGCCACGTTGCAATATACGGCTTCCTTATTCGCTGACAGTTGAATATTTTCATCACATCCATCAATTTCTTTTCTTTCAATCAATATGTGTATCATATCATGCCTGTATATTATAGATTTCTTTATAATATATTCTTTTTCAAATATATTTTCCAAGTTGATACATAACTATTAAATTGAGTATTTAACACGCCAGATGATGTCGTTTATCAAAAGCAACGGAAGCCCTACATCTGATATTCGAAATGTCATTCACTTTTGTCGACTTGTTTAACTAAGAGATATGCAGTGAAATCAATAGCCCGAAGCTCTTATACGTAATATTTCACTTTCAGCTTTCTTTCCCCGACATAAGTACCGCCATGTATGTATTGCAATTTACGGTAAAACTGCAGATGAGTTCATGCATTTTATTTTAATACCCATATTTTTTTTTTCAAAATAAAAATAATAAAAAAATGAACAGATAATAATGAGAACTCTACCTTGTCACTGTATTCAATATTAGCTTGTCCCGGCAGTTGTTAAGATCATATACAAACCATAAAAATACATCGAATTTTACCTTTAAAGACAGAAAGCAGAAAAATATGTAAAATACAGATATGGTAGTATTAATTTTGACGCAGCCATTAATTTCAAATACGATATTTGAGATCAAGTGTTATTTTACCCAAAACTGGATTTCAGACAGTGCACGCTCTTTCCCTCTCATCTCTATAACAAAACAAAGTTAAACACTGTTAACGTCAAATCTCCTCCTAGATGTAAATCAGCCCTATTAACGTATCTCAAATTGGTTTTCCTTCCTCGTTCCAGGGTAGCTGATTCGTCCGAACACCAAGTCAACGCTCTTCTGACGCTAAATAAGAAGTCAGGGTAAGTAACAAATATAGTTTCGTACAAAAAAGACCGTTTGTTTTATTTTACGCTAGCTGGCGAAATACCGCGTTCTGTCAGTGAGATAAAATCCATATCACCCACAGTGTGAGTGATAGGGGTCTACCGGCACTACTTTTATACTTATGAGAGGATGTACAGTCAAACCTGTCATAAGCGGTCAGTCATGGAAACAAGAAAAAGTGACCGCTTAAAAGAGGTGACCGCTAAATGAGTATTAAACAAATAACAAAATACTAGTTTGGTAATGTCAGAACTGACCGCTAAATGCAGATTGGCCGCTTAATACAGGTGGCCGCCATTACAGGTTCAACTGTATATCGATATTACAGATGGCAAACATCCACATGGATTCATATGTATGTTTAAATGTTTCCATTCTTTCATCAGCAGAATGCCTTTAATAATAATATAAAAACAACACATTTATTTTTAGAGCATATGAAATATATCCAATCGAAAAGTGATACAATTTTACCATTTCAAAAAATTAATGTGGTATCACTCCTCGTTGCAATATTATATTCAAATACTACAAAAAACAAACAAACAACCTCTCTTTGCCAGGACTTAACTTTGCAGTAAATTTGCTATTTTCCAAGGACTAATGGTGAAATGAATGCTCGGATAATTGCGAGACTCGGAAAAAGGATAGTTACTTTATCCCCGTTTCTGTTCGTTTCTTTGCGCTGGGACCTTTTTTTTTTACCTCGTTATGCACAAAACTTGGAGATCGCAAATTTATTGTCTTTATAAACAATCCCTTATATTGTCTGCTGAGAATTCACGTTCTGTCCAGGTGTGTTTTATGGTGATTTCTCCACCTGCAATGGTATTATATACAGAATAACTTGACATTATCTCTACTGCTTCCGCAAATAATTTTCATTTTGTGATTACGCGGTAGTTTAAAACCAAACTTTGACATGAAAAAAAAATAATCTTTTATAAAGTGTCTATACCACGTGGTAAGAAACGTCATTTTCAGCTATCGCATGCAGCATCTTTTGCTTCGATTCGGAGGATAAAACTGCTGTAAGTATGGTATTTCTTCAACAATTTGAATGGGATATATCGCATGCGAAGCGTGAAATTATGCCCTACTACATCATTAGTGATGCGCCTTTCGCAATAACAGGCAACATTTCACGAACTCTGATGTTAGGATGCACTGTACATCAAACAGGAGAATCATTAAGACCTGTGTGTAGGGTATAATTTTCCGCTTCTGGAGGCCTACGATAGGACTGTCAACCTTGAGTAACGGTAAAAGTTAACGGACCTGCTAGAACACATTAAAAGTACTGTTTTTACAATATATACGACGCAAAAAGAGTATTTTTATTTACCTAAATATAGTTTTTCATTTAAAAAAAAAAAATTTTGAGTGGTGTTTTATTGACAATCGATTCGTTTAACAATAATTGAGGGTGTTTACGCAAGGGCGGTTTATAGTTTTGGTCCTAGGATTGCATTGATAGATAGTTTGAGGTAATTTGTTTTTGGTGTGTCTGTCTGTCTGTTGTTTTTTTTCTGTTTGTCACAAAACTTTATCATTGATCATAACACCGAAGTCTTTCTACCGACAGCCCCGAACTTCACAGGTACATGCACCTTGATGAGCTCTACCCGCCAGGTGACCTTGACTGTCAAATGACCTTGACCCCCCAAGGTCAAAAGGGCGGAGGCAGGGGAGGACATGGCGTTCATTCGAACGTAGCGCTTCGGAAGTATTTTATACATATTTTTTTTTAAAAATAAACCACTGCTTTGTGTTACCTTTACATATTTTACATGGTTCAATTACATTGTTTCTATGCCTACAAGAGACCGACATAGGCTATGCTCTGATCCCAGGCAAGCAAAAACAAAACCATTTTACCCATCTTCTAAAAAAAAAATTTTTTTTCATATTTTGAAATATTCGGGCTATATTAGCGATTCATGTATAGTATACGTATAAAACATAAATTTCGAAATAACGAAGTTTTTTTTTTATAACCCAAAGAAAGAAATTGATATATCGCTTTAGACAACAACAAATACAGACGTTTTGATCATAAAGAAAATATGTAAAATATTATCAAGAGGGTCCCATGAATTATCTGTGAGAATTGTGTCTCGACAGCTAGATTTCTTTTGTAACAACGTGATGGATTGTATATATTAAGCTTGTGTCTAGAATAAATCTAATTTGATTTATGCAACGATCTGGTGAAAGATAGGAAATGAAGCGATATAATAAAAACTAGGAAAAAAATCATTTTTGTTGAATATAAAGAAACGTGTTTTCAATAAATTGAATAATAAAAACAACAACATCATTATCATTATCATCATCATTGTTGTTAGCATCGTCATCATCATTGTTGTTAGCATCGTCATCATCATTGTTGTTAGCATCTCATCATCGTTGTTGTTGGCATCATCATCATCATTGTTGCTGGCATCATCATCATCATTGTTGTTGGCATCATCATCATCGTTGTTGTTAGCATCATCATCATCATTGTTGTTGGCATCATCATCATCATTGTTGTTAGCATCGTCATCATCATTGTTGTTAGCATCGTCATCACCATTGTTGTTAGCATCATCATCATCGTTGTTGTTAGCATCATCATCATCATTGTTGTTAGCATCATCATCATCATTGTTGTTAGCATCGTCATCATCATCGTTGTTATCATCATCATCATCAGCATCGTCGTCATCATCATCATCATTGTTGTTAGCATCGTCATCTTTATTGTTTTTAGCATCATCATCATTGTTGTTGTTAGCATCGTCATCATTATCATCATCGTCATCATCATCATCATTGCTGTTAGCATCGTCATCATCATCGTTGTTATCAATCATCATCATCATCGTTGTTACCACCATCATCATCATCATCTATCATCATCATCATTTTCATCGTTGTTACCATCATCATCATCATCATAGTTGTCATCATCATCGTTGTTTTATGCTATTGTTATTTAAACCGTTATATTATTGATGAAGCAGACCATGCTGCTGCTCCTGCTTCTGATGATGTTGTTGCGCATATAAAACGCATCTTATTCGCATTCCAAGAAGCTTTGATGTTGATATTTAGCATTTAATTCTGCTTTAGCTGCAGAAAATTATGGTCTCCAACATCACTAATGAACTAGACTCTCGTCATTAATTAAACGTAATTCCCAGTCGTATACTCGATTCATTTGATCGTTTTGTTGTTAACCCTGACCGAAATTTTAAGTAGAATTTAAAAACACTGCTTATTTAAAAGCAATTGAGGGGTTTTGATTGATGACGAAAAACACGCACCAAAGCATCAATACTTTGATCTGAACAATGCAAAGTGTAATCAAATAAGTCATTGAATTCGATTAAATGCGCAGTAAAACATCTAAATCATGATGCGTTGCTTTAAAGACATTTCAGAAACTCTATTATAATTTGGCTACAGGCTCCCTGTATAATTCTTCTTGATAAATGAAGTATTTTTGTTTAGAACTAATCATTCTTAAACAAATTCATATCAAATGTTTGAGTTTTAATTCTCAAATGAAATGGCAGTAGGCGCATGTTAATTTCGTCCCGGAAGTGCACGCCGTCGTGAGTATTTCCAATATAATGAGTTGAAGGAACCATTAAAGTTAAATAAATGTGTTTATTTGTTTTGATATGTGATTGAATGCGAAATATTGAATCAAGAACCCGGGCTTTAAAACATGCATCGAATTATCTTGCATCGCATGTAGACGTTGGATCTTGGAATGGAATAGCATCGTGATGTATCCATTACATGGGGGAAGCTAATGTTTTATTGACTTCAGTTCTACTTACTCTCGTTGATATAAAAGCATCATTACTCTAGTACAGGATTGTTTATTGATTGAATATTCAAGTACAGATATGACCTTATGAATATTCGATATACTTAACTTAAAATGATATATGAGACAATATTTTTTCTTTGTCGTTCAGACCGTATAGAATCTGGCTCGAATTCCACCAGATATACTTGCTAAGTATAATAAGTAAGTAATAATAAGTATAATCAAGTAATACTTAAATTCTTTAACTAGATAGATACATATTTCATGATTATTTTTATGACATATTCAAGTACATGACTAAGCTGAAATGAATGATTACCTTAATGACTAACAAAATGTTCAGAAATGAAGTATTTGCGTAACTTTATTGAAAAAAAAGACATGAATTAGCCCTTAAGTATTTAAGTTTTACTTAACGCTAAGAATTGTTGGTAAAGGGTCAAGCAGTGTACTTTATTCATTTAAACAATAATAAGACAGAAAAAGAATTCGTCAAGGAAAAACTTAAAAATAAAAAGAAAGCTAAATTTGTCGTTGGCTTTGATGGTGGAGTAGAAGGAAATTATGGTACCCAGAGAAAACGACCGAACGATCGTCTAAAAAAATAACAATTTATTTCTCCAATTTTGTACAGATTGTAGACGTCAGTATTCGGAAGGAGACATGAAGAGACACAAAATAAAAATTCCACCTCACTGAACCTCATTCAGCAATATTTTTGGCTGCTTGGATGTTTTGCTAAAAAGCACTTGAACATGTTTTGTACCATAGTAATCATTAACTTTCGTTGACATAAAATTATGCTGATTATGTATCTAAGAATTTCGTGGATACATTTATTCGTGGAACTATCTTCTAGGAAACGTGAGGCCTTTATAAGAGACAAGATTTCGTTGGGATTAATATTCTAGGATAAAACCCTCCACGAAATCGACGAAAATTAATGTCCCACGAAAATGAATGATTTCACAGTAAAAACGTCTTATAATCACATACTGGGGGGTAAATAGAGATAGATATTGATTCAATAAGGATATATGGCGCTCGAGAATATCCGTATGACCAGGCACGGGCAATCTGAGACAGATCAGAGCAATTCATTTTCAATTCCCAATGTTTATTTTCTCGTTGTTTAGTCTACGAATCCGAGGGAGATCGGGGAAGTCTCCCAATAGTTTGAAACTTACATTTTTTTTTTCAGTTACTCAATTTACCTTATTTTCGGTACATTTTTGTGTGTGTTTTCATTCCAGTATTTGAATAATACATAGTAATTATTTGAAAAGTTGTATAATATAATCATTTAATATTTACAAGCCCCGGTGATGGAATGGTTTGAGTGCTGGTCTTGTATAAGGGCGATCGGCGGTTCGATACCCGAGCAAGAATGTCTGATAATCTTAACGGCCTAAGCGTAGTTCAGTTTGTACATGTAGTTCAATGTCTACTTTTTCTGATGTCTGAATAATTTGTTTTGTCTTTGGTTTTGTTTAGTATGATATAATAAAAGTTTGGTAATTATCATTAAATATAAAAAGGTAAAGTCCCTGTAATGGTTTTACTACATTTCGGACCTCGTGGCCTGTCATGGAGAAAACAAAGGTTTCCTAATGTTTCAGTAGGGTACCTTGGTTATCACGGTAGAGGTTAAGTGGTCCAAGATGTAGCTGAACCATTACAGGGACTTACCTTAAATAATTCATAAGACAATGCCGTATGTTTACGAGGATTTGTCTTTATGATGCATGTACTTATGATAACACAACGGAACAATATAAGTTCATAAAAATACATAGCTACAGTGCTAATTCAATTTCTTCAATTATCAATACTGATACATGTATATGTATTGCAATGATTTACAATGAGATCAATTATATCAGTACATAGATAAAATTAAGTACCTGGAAATTTCGTATAGTGTATTTAGCCTTGATACCAAAATGTAAAAATGTATTCACTTTGAAGATTGAACATTCAGTTGGTGATTTTGCTTACAATTTTACCAGAGGATAGACAATACTCGATAAGATCCGCTGATTTAAATTGTCCAATCAGTGACTGGGGAAAAATCTTAAATGTATGTTCATTTTCAAATGAACAGTTTGTGGAATTTTACACCTGCATGCAGATGAAGTTTTGGGAAGTGCTCGTTGATTTGCGTCTAATTTCGGAGTGAAATGGTCTCCATATCACTTTTTATTTACGGTCTTATATATATGACACTCTTTGAAGACCTAGCGTCTAACCCCACCATGTCTTATTTTACGGATGATGACGAAAGATAAGACCAACTGAATATTTGAATTTTCATCAGAAGAATATGGCTATACTTAGGGGAAACTGTTCAGACCGAATTGCAGTGAATGTATAGTTGTTTTTATCAAACTAGGAATATTAAGACCAGTTTTGGACAGAGCGTCATACACGACAGCAAATCGAAAAGTAAGTCATAACCCCATGTGACTGAAAAAACAAAAACAGTTATACCCCGCTTCATTACAATAATGTTTACTCTGCTGATAGCGCTTTGAAACGGATATTAATTCGTATAACATATTTACCCGTTCCATATCACCAATTACTTAAATTCCATCCGCGTCGCATATTTTTTTTTTGCCGGGGGGGGGGGGGGGTATTTCATATTTTAAATGATTAAATTTCGAGCGGGAAATATTATCATTACCAAAAAAATGATTAATCATCATAATCAAATTCATTTATCGATTCCTACCAATATTTCTTAAGGCGTTACGGTATTATCATTTATCATAGTTTTATGCAGTCAATATACTTCAAGAGTATAAGATGTATCCAGAAAAATCCAATACGTTAACTAAGCACCATTAGCCCGAACTTAACGTCTATTTAAATGAATGAAAACGTCAAGACGAATGATTTATTATATTTGCATTTAACGTAATTTCCATCTCAAAATGACACTACAATGTAAATAGAGGAGGGTTGATGTGACTTCGTCACATACAACATTTTGGCATGTAATATGTTCATCTTGTTTGTGAATCCATTAATCAAGTACAAGCTAGAAACCTGCAAACGTTAGCTGTTACGGTGTAGAGAACATCCTAATTCCACGACAAGTACTAAGTTATTATTTTTATCCTTGCTGTGGAACAGCTCAGATCCTTAAGTATTGTAGATAAGTCATTCCTTGTCTTAATTTTCTAAACCCTATGACGTAGATAAATATATTGATTGATTTTCTTTAATTCTGAAAATGTCAGAATATTAGAGTTTATGGTTACTTTAAATACATTTATTGAACTTTCTAGACATGGCAGGTTCTATGTCTCAAGGCTTTGCAATATCGTCACAGCGAACGAAGCATTTCGAAATTTGGAAATAAAAGTTGGTACAACAATATTCTTTTAAAATTATATTAAAATATTTAAAAAGTCAAATGTTTAAACTCTGCATATTTCGATTGTCTGCACGGTAGTATACTATTGCAATATCTCCACTTCTTTGAAATGAATCCCGGGAGGGCCATTCGGATGTTCATGTGAGGAAGCCTTCCAGCTGTAAAAATACTGAAAAAAAAGAAATACTGAAAAAAGAAAATAAGAAATACTGTCGAAGCGACGGTAACTCAAATAGTCAAGTCAAGTCTTTGAATAGGTTTGTTTCCTTTGTTTAATGATGATACCATACACATTGGTTATCGATCTCATCAGACCAACAGCCTCAAGATGTAGCAGGGTATAGTAGTGTTTGATACCCTCTCCTTTATAACCAAATATATGAATATGTATGCTCATGTATTGTTCTCGCGATTCCTCGAAGTCGGAAGAGACCGGCAGAAAAAAAATCGAAGAATCGTCATCAAATTATTCTATATGTTTGGGTTTTCTTAAATGTATGATATCTGTTTTTAAATTGAATTTGTGTGACGAATATGAAATTTATATCGAAAATATAGCTATATTAGGGTGCTTCTTATACAGATCAAAGGTAATACATTTCTAATAAATACCTATTTTCTTTCTATTGCAAATGGTTATGCATTTTATAAGATACGGTTATTCGAGGACTATTTCTTTCTGGTTCAATTAAAGTCAATAACTAATTATCATCCTAGTGGAATTAGTTATCTTGATAAAAAATGATTTCCTTTAAACCGCATTCAGCATTTAGAAATTATTATTTTCAAACAAGTTTTGCTTTTTTATTCCCCAACTTCAAACACACTCAAACTTCAAGCTCCCCTACTTTGGAAACTCCATTAAAACAATACGATTTATATATCTTCAAATTCAGTTGTGTTGATTTACATATCAATGTTTTACTTAGAAACCATATATTATCAAAGTGTTTCAAAGATCATATTTAATATAAAAATAACAACAACAAATGCACTCTAACATGTATATCTTGCCGTTAGTTCCAGGCAAATTAGTTTAGAGCCAAAGATGTATGAAATAAACACCAAGATAATATTTATCGTGGTTTTCGACAGGCCGGTCACATAAGTCTGGGATATAAAATATATTGCCGTTATATAGCCCACAAGCCTGTCTTTTTTATCTATACAGTATGGTAGCTTTTTAATGGCTTTTCAATAAACCAGACGCCTTTTGATAGCTTATTACAGAGCTGATAGTAGCATCAGACACGGTCTCACATGACCTGATTCGGAAATCAAGTGCCAGAATGCTGTTATGTTTCTGTATGAAATACCCCGCTCTGCATGGTTACCAACACATACACACAGACATTCACAGATACACGCCACGTTGGCTAACATTTATTTCATTTGAATTACAGTGATATTTTTAATCTTTATCTTTACCATTTAAATGTAAAACCATCATTATACATTGTTTATTATTATTATTTTAAGGAACGTTGTTATTGATTGACTGATTGGTTTTTACACAAAGACGACAAATAGAGAACTTGATATATACTTCTTAAATTTATATATAAAACTTTGACATCCCAGCTTGATGATAGTAACATATGAATATAAACATAATCATACTGACTTTCTCAAATCAATGATTGACGATTTCATGCATTCAATGTTCCTTTTTACATGTCCTATAATTGAATTATTGTGTTCAAAGTGCAATGAGCACGGTGCCGTATTTTTTAACTGAATTATAATTAATTAATTCCTTAATGTACCGAACAATGTGTGGAACTTTACACCAGCATGCAGATAAAGTGTTCGAGAAGTGCTCTAATGAAGTTTTAATCCATTTAACAAGTTTCCATTCACCTAACTTAGAAATAAATTTCTGGTCATTTCTAGTTAGTCGAAATCGGATGAAAACTCTGGGTTAGTAGCAAACGCATACAGCTGCTGCCGATTTATTCCATCCATCTGGAAAAGAGAGAGAAAATAATAATCAGGATGATATTGACAAAATGACCTGTTCCTTGACCTCTATTGTCAGAATTGGAATATATCACCTTTATAAATGATAGTTTGACCTAGTGTTAGACATGTCCAATAATAATGTCCTTTATATGGAAACGTATGTATAATTAATTAAATTTGTTTTTGGTTTGTTTTGTTTCCTAATTAGTCCCCTGAATTAATGTATATTTATAGCAGTGTATTGTAAATAGATGATCTGTAGTTTTCACATCTTTTCTTTTTTTTTGTATAGATTTATTTGATGTTTACGATAGGGATTATTGTTTTAGGATACTGCAGGGCCAATTTTGAAAACGTAATGGAAGTATATTGTAAGTTTTCTGTTGAAAGTTTGTAAATGGTATATTTACTACTTCTACTACTAGAAATATTACTTTTTAATATGTGATTGTATTTTTTTATGGAAAGCTTATACACGATAACTTCGACTTTTACTTCAAATGATTATCCTACTACTTCTGCTTCTGCAACTACAACACCTACTACTACTATTAATAAAACTATACAGTAGAACCAGTGTTAAGGTTTTTTGGATATCATTGAAACAATCACTGTCTCTTCGGCAAAAGAATAACAACAAGAACAACAACAAAAAAGAAGAAGAAAGATACAACAACAAAACAAACAGGAACTCACTCGTAACTTATCATTGACCGCTAAATAAATAAAAGTCTAAAATATGGCTATAATAATCTGTGTAGCAACGTTCAAGCTAAATGTCGCACTTGACGTTATTTGTCGCAAGGCTGACGCTAAATATCGCAACCAACGCTAAATGTCGCAAAACCTTCTTACGTTATGTCGCATCTGTGACGCCATATGTCGCAAAAAATGTACTGCCGCTATATGTCGCAACATCAACGCTAAATGTCGCACCCCTTTATGAGCACTCTTTTGTAGTATTCCTAAAAATAAGCACATTTTATGTCAGATCATGGAAACAACAGCAATAGTGGTGATGGAATAAATAGTTTTGCACAATAAAGCAAAATAAATTAGATTAAGTTCTTGGAAAACCCACAAGGCTATAAGGCGTTCACAAAAAAAAAAAAAAGAAAAAAAAAGTTTGGAGATGTCTTTTCTGCAAATTTTGCTTCTCACTGATTATGGAGTACGATAATAATTTTAGCCATTTCGACAAAATAATCGATACCAAGTCAACGGTCTTACTTCAACCAAGTAAATAAAGACAAATTGTGATTTCTCTTATAATTAGGGAGATATAGCCAATTTGTTTCACCTCATCAGAATGGTGACAGTGATGATATGAAATATATCCCTCACTGCACGTGCGGTGACGATATGAATTATATTCAACTGATAGAACTAAGTACTCGTAGTTCATTGGTTTGCATGAAATAAGTTGATGTTTCCCGAGTCGGTGATCCGGAAATCCGGCATACAACCCTAACAGCATCGTGGACAACCAAAGTGTTTTAAGTATCGAGCCACCAGGAACGATTACCCTTTTTGACATGCCAAGACAGCAAACAGTATTGATTGAGTGCATGCAAGATAAAGATGTGACAAGTAATATTTCGTTTGAATATGAGTCCAAATTTGAAATCCCTTTGCAAACTGTATTCTCTTATATGACATAATTTGTATACTTAGTATTATTGAGGAAAAACAAAAACAACAAAAAAAAAGCCACAAAAAAACAAACATAATTTACTGTAAAAAAAATGACTTATGTCAACCACTTTGTGTTGACAGTGATCGTCCATTTATTTATGTTTTGAAAAGGACCTACATTTCATCCACTTAGCTGCATAATCATTTGTACTTTTAACTTGTAAAACGTGCATATACAAGACCGACTTTCTTCAAAGTTGTTCCAGGGGGAAGAAAAAACAAATGAATTGAAGATAGAGTATAAAAACTTCATTTATTGTCGCATGAACTTGCCCGATCGGTTCCACGTGAACTTGCCCAAACTGTTCCGTATGAACTTGCTCTAACTGTTTCCGTGTGTACGTGCCTTAACTGTTTCGTGAGAACTTGCCCTAACTGCTCCGTGTGTTTGTTCTGTTGACTATTGTCTCCGTGATATTCCACTCTTACCTACGCAAAAGGGAAACAACTCGAAATGAATATTAGCGATTGTCTGGCACTGCAATCTGTAGTATGTTGTTCTATGGGATAATTTAATTCCACTTATAAAGGTGTGCGACATTTAGCGTTGATGTTGCGACATATAGCGGCAGTACATTTTTTGCGACATTTGGCGTTACGGATGCGACATATAACGTCAGGTTTTGCGGCATATAGCGTTGGTTGTGACACTTAGCATCAGCCTTGCGACATATAACGTCAAGTGTGACATTTAGCGATGGTTGTGACACTTAGCATCAGCCTTGCGACATATAACGTCAAGTGTGACATTTAGCGATGGTTGTGACACTTAGCATCAGCCTTGCGACATATAACGTCAAGTGCGACATTTAACGTTGTTGCGACATTTACTCAGCCTTGCGACATATAACGTCAAGTGTGACATTTAGCGATGGTTGTGACACTTAGCATCAGCCTTGCGACATATTACATCAAGTGCGACATTTAACGTTGTTGCGACATTTAACGTTGCTACAATCAGACAATGATTGTTTGCCAGAAGGAGAAGTTGAAGAAAAAGAAGATGGTTATGAAGATGATGATGAACAATGTTATTATTTTTATTAAATTTTGAAAGGAATTCGAAAGCATTGTAAAATAATTTTCTATGATGTAAAAGTCAAACTTCCTTATTCTTCAAATTTCTTCACTCCCAGGAATAATTTTATATCCTATCCCGTCAGTTTGACTGATCGCACAGTTCGATAAATTGGCTCTTTGGTACACTAGTAGATAAATTGATAAATTACACAATCAATCAAAGTCATCGGAGCAACAAATTTATTTTAACACCGGTTAAATTATACCGTAGGATGTAGCGTAGCGAGTTTATAAAAGAAATTTGGGGTGGGGTGGGGCAGAGAGAACAGAACAGAGATTTTCCTGTCGTAGAGATGATTTATAATAAAGTCTTGCCGAAAGACCTCCTTAGAATTAAGATCACCCCACTTATAGGACATCAAGCAGAAATTCACTTGTCGCATGTCCCACAAGTAAGATAATCTCGCTACTCTACTTTTAAGACCACCACTGTACATTACATGCTTTGATTGGTGAATTTTTCATGTTCATGTTATAAGAATAGCTTTCTGATATTTTATGATATTAAGAAACATATCCTACCAAACCAACAAATGATAATGATTTTACTTTGAAGATATTTTGAGCCTCCCAGCCAGCTAGCTCGGATACCACCGACAGTACTTAGCGCTAAGCAATATAAAGGGCAGTACTAACACAGTTTACCGTTCTTGTTTTACGAAAGTTAAAGGAAATAACTAACTAAACTGACATTAAGAAATAACTGAACAGAAAGCAATCTGTGTCATGGATTGAAATAATAAGGGAATTTTAGTAGGGAATTAAGTATGATAAAAACACCCCAAAGCATATGAGTATCAGTGAACCATAAGTAAAGAAAAGAATTTAGCATTTGATGTTATTTATATGTGACTAATGCCGATGATTGGTGAGATGGTGAGAGAGCTGGAATGTCGGTCTCTGATTGCATATGCTAGTCTTTAAAAAGTAACTTATTTACCTCCTTTGTGGTGACACTAAGCCCCCCCCCCCCAAAAAAAAAAAGACGGTAGGTAGGGATCTTTCTTATTATAAGAAATGAAGTGTATAAAAAGGGGAAATATTTTTTAAAGGCGGAAAGGTAAAAAAAAATAGGGTCGGTTGTTAAAAAGAGGGTCGGTCGGGAGACCAGTGACGGAACTATATTTTTTCTTTTTGGCCTAAGAGTAGTCCTTGAAGAAGTTGGCACGGTGTCAGGATAATGTGACTGGGTGTGGTATCATGTCTCCCGACTGATGTGTGATACCACAGTGTGGCAACACTATATTATCTGTCTCGTGTAGAAAAAAATCCCTTAATTACTGAACTATTGCCGATTGAATCAATTGAAAGGGACGCACAAAACAACTATTGATGTTTGATAAGTTTTAGCCTACCAAAAGTTCTTTCCATGGCATTTCTAAATTATGAAGATTGAAGTAAAAGCTGTTTTTCAGCATTTGTATATGAAAGGTATAACCTTGGAGTACGACAAACTTGATTGGTTTACTAAGGTCGCACATTTCTTCAAGTCAAAACTTTCTTAAGTTATTTTTTTCTTTAAATCAAGATAGCACAGGAAATTTAGCAAGAAATTCAAGGACATTTTAGTTCTAAGTTTAATTTGGATGGCATCGTGTTTTCTTTATCGGGTCAACACGAAGCCATAATTTTAACCTACGCGTACCTGCTAGACTGTCACTCAGAATTCGACATTGATTTGCTGTAGACAAGCACGTCATAAATAAAGCTAAAATGGCGGATACTATGGTGGATTAATGGCGGACTTTGATATCACTTGACTTCAGTCTGGATCCCGTCTCATCGTAAGAATCATTAAACACACATAATACTGAGCAAACATCTCATCAGATGCTAATCTTATATCCGGCAAGTAGCGAGGAATGACTATAGATGTCCCTTCCCATGTGAAGGGACAATAAAAACGCGCGCATTTCCAAGTTTATGTGAGCAGTCCTCATCTTGGCATTTATATTTTGTAAAGTTTGAACACTTCTTTTTTATCTTTATCATTTTGAAAGAAATTATGCGGAGTAAAACTAAATTGAATACGAACCGCTATAACGAGACAACGGTATGGTGTTTTTCAAAAAATGTTGCTGTCTCGACTAAAAGCATTGGGCATTTATGCAGGAAATGCTCCCCGGTAGACATCATGAAATGCTATTTATAACAAATTTACATAGTTGTGAAATATTTCTGAATTTTCCTGCAGTAAGAGGTGTTTTAGATGTCGGTTTGTTGCATTTTCCAGACGTATTTCGAGTATGAAACCTATGAAATACATATTGTAAGGAAAGTACTAAAGTAATGTCAATGCTAAAATCCAGTTTTTGCGTTAAGTTCTTCTAGTTATTGGTAAGTGCTAAATATTACACATTAAATATGGTATATAAATACCTACTGGTAATTGGTAAGCACAATGTGATGCTTATTTGTAATTGGTGGGGTCTCCTCATCTGCTAAATTTTAAGGCTGAAAATAATTTACTTAAAAGTTACAAAGACAATCGCATCTATGGTTGCAACAATATGTGTCTTACACACATTTGTGTTTATAAATTAAATCATAACTTAATATTTATAGAGTTTCAACTACGAAGTTATGGTTGCCTTTTAAAATGTCTTTTAAGGTTTATCTCAAAGTAAAATATACACGTAAATGGAAGTGTAAGCAGTTTACCTTATATAAGCTGGCATCTGTATTTAGAAAAGTTTCGACATTCCTTCCTGGTGATCCGAAAATGGTTTGCCTTGGAGGGCTAGGCAAATTGCGACAAATTGATATTTCGCAAACCGTGTTGTCATATCATAAGGCGATAGGTCAAATTTAGTTTGGTTGCGATAATTCGCTATGCCAAGTGAACTATTGTTTGTTGTGTTCAATTCGTTTCTCCTCGAAAATGCCACGTGAAATGTTAGAGACGTGTTTTCCATACTCCAGAAAAGCAATAAGCAATTTAAACACACTGATGTTAGATTAAGGAAGTTTCGACAATAAAGTATCAGAGAATTTCGTATCATTATTTCATCTGTTAAATCACTGGAGTATTGGTTAAATGCATTTGCTGGGTAATGATTTACTAGGACCTAATTTCAAATTTACCAAGCTATCTGTTTTGCAACCATCAGGGGATGTACTTCACAGATGCAATATAAACTCCATGAGGAAAGAAACAATTCTGGGTATTTTGTGTATGCTAAAAAATATAATGAGAGTTCCTCATCTCAGTTCTTAGCGAAAAGTGTTGCGGAATGTATCAAAAACTGGTTTAGGATAAGATATTTAAAGATTTAATCTTTATCCACAAAACAATAGAAACGGGAAAGACGAATTGAGGGAAAACAAAACGCAAACAGCCGGGGCACTTCCTCCGGTGACTGCGTAAAAACAAAGACGTAAAAAGTTGGTACTAGATGCTTTCTTGCCTGGAACTCGGCAAAATGGGGTTGTTATGGGAACTCGGAGTACTCAGTACTGATTCTACCCAGGAACTTGTCTCCCGTGTATCGGTGCTATACACCTGGCACGTAAATGAACCAAGGGGTATATTCGCAAAATAAGTTATCCCGGGCTCCCTTGTATCCAACTACTGTCTCTTCCGGTGCTGTCTCTTCAGCAAAAAAACAAAACAAAAACAGGGCCAACACATGGGGAAAGTCTAAAATATGGCCGCAATAATCAGAAAATGATTGCTAGCCATTTCAATAGACGAAGAAGAAGAAGAAGGAGTATTGATCATAGGACTAACTTGATGACTCTGGGTTTACCTTTGTGTGATTTTCGGGAGTATCTCACATTCATTAGACTGTCACGCTAGGGTAAGTATTTCAATTCACTGTGCATTCTTTTAAACAAAATTCAGCCCTATTATGAACAATAGTCGCACGTGACCTCAATAGGCGCGTAGTACTGGTCCAACTCGAGACTTCGGATTGTGCACGTGTAAACGCAAGGATAAAGAACACGTTTAATAAACGATGTAAAAATCTCAGCTAATTTCAGGTACACCATGGCTGGGAGGGAATATCAGGGTTGTTGAATTCTGTTGTTTATGCGACCTATCCCAATTGGGCGAGGTAAGAGCATTTGCCCAGGGTTCAATACCCGGCCCCGACATACCAAAGGCTATTCACACTGGTCCTCCGTTGTTTGACGCTCGTGTGTGTGTGTGTGTGACAGGCCACTTGTATTCGGCGTGACACGCACTAGAATGTGTCTCATACAGATAAAAAAGGTACTCTGAATTACTGAGTTGTTATCGCTGGGACGTAAAACGACAGCTAACAAAATAACGCACGCATTCTTCAGAGCGTATCCTAGTGCTTGAGTTTCCCTTCTTTCACCATCCATCCTCGGTACCCAGGCTATTCATATTTTCATATGATATAATATATAATAGCCTGGGTACCGAGAATATTTACCATTATGCGTCATGTAGACACAGCCTTACCCGAAATGCCTGAAGACATGACATTCGGGTGTTAAAGACAAGCGAGAATAGGAACAAACAAATCCAGTTATCTGCAGAACGCATTTCACTAGTTCCGTTTCTCTTCTCCTACTAGTAGGGCAACAATCCGAGATGACTGAAGAACTTGTCTTCAAACAGATACACTCGTTCATACATCTGAAAGTGTAGCCATTCGTCCATTGATTTGCCGTAACCACATCTATGTCTGATGATTGTTCTGGGCCATTTTGTCGTTTCCCAATTGATACCAATGCATGATGTGTGTGTCTCTCAATAAGGCCATTATTTATATTGTATCTCTAAGTATCTAAGGAATGGTATATTGGTACGGACATTGTTGCATGCCAATATTTCAAAATATTGACGTAATAGAATAAGTAGAAGGCTGGCTTCCTTATCTACCATACCCATTTCCCTGCAGTCGATTAATGGTATTGCAGGTTATGTTTTCCAGTGCAAGAAGTTGTATGGAATTACTTCTTTCTATAAAATGTGTTTGCTAATTGATTGATATAACATACCAATAAACAAACACAGACATGAATGGAATGCATTCATTTATTCATCCTTTCATTCTAATTTTTGATTACGTATTCCTATGTTTGTTCACTATTGACGTTTCTCTTCATGAAACTATTTATGCCTTGATTTATTTGTTTATTTAATTAAGTATAAAATATTGTTTAACCCGTATTAGCTGTCGTCTTTGCGTAATAGCCAACATTTAAAATTAAGTTAGTGAATGGATTCCCATTGCTAATGTGTAGAAATTTAACATTTGAATAACATACAGTCTGTGTAATAAGCCAGTGGCTTGATTCCTAAGTTGAACATAAAGGGAATTAAACCCTTAATAAGAGACTGCTTGTGAAATAAGGTCATTGACTGGATACCAAACTCCGACTGTAAAGATAATGCCAGCCACCTCCAGATAAAGGACCGCTTCCCAAATGAGTGGCCTTTATGATAGACCTTTACTTTTAGACTTTGAGAAAATTTCATTTATCAAATCCATATTGAAATATCGGTATGGTGGGCAATACTGTCACCAGACACACTGTATTCCTTTGTGACTTCTGCTTTTCGTGGCACTCATAATGCTGCTACAAAATAGTATCTCACTTACAAATTGGATACTCATTTCTTCCACACTGTTATCATATCGGCACAAGGCATCTGTGGTTACTACAAATGTTACCCTAGTGAACAGTGGCGAAATGCACGTTTATAAATCGCTGATACTAGTGCTTTGTATGATCCAAATGTTCTGTCTTTAGCGTTGGGGGTTAGTTAAGTTAATTTATTTTACGTCGACTGGGAAACAAGTTCTTACAATTAACTAATCTCTTTCGACGCTTTATGTTGGACCAGTACTTTACACCTGGGAGGTCGTGAAAATTGTCCCAACAGGATTCGAACACACAACCTTCGGATCCGCAGTCGGTATGTTACCATGGTTACTTCTTGGACGGTTTGGGGTTTTGTTAAGATACCGTTATTGTGTATGGTAGCAGGCTTCTTATTCATAGGAG
>CM037794.1:17267477-17305370 GCA_021229015.1 Solen grandis
TGCGTTCGCGCTAACCCCCGTCCCAAAAATTAAATTGTAGTAAATGGTCTTATTAACCTATTCTTTATAGAATGATTTATTGAACAATGGTCTCTCTCCATAGTATTTGAAACCTCTCTCTTTATTTAATACTCAGCAAAACTAGAAAATTTTAATATCCCTGTTTTTGAACATTAATATTTCTTTTGTGTGATCATATTATCAATTTTTGAATACAGTGTAATGCCTATTATAACGGACTGCTATTTCTTGTTGACTACTAAATCATAGTTTTTCTGTTAGACCTAAGAATATATAGCACCAGTTGCATTTTTTGATGCATATAGCTTTCTGTGATTCTTCTCAAAATCAAGTGATTCAAGTTATTTGAAATACTTGTCATTTTCTGTAATCACACAGTTAAAAGTCTACACCAAATACACAAGTGTAAAATGGTCACAAACCAAAACATCAATTTTCTTGTTTTGCATGTGCATGCTATATACATCAGTGTCTTAAGATATAAAAAAGAATAAGATGATCCTTGGGTGAAGCTTCACAAAAGTTACTAAAATTATTCCGATCTATAAAGAACATGGCTGCAAGGGACAGGACTAGTTTGCCTTGTATGTATATATTGAAAACTGGGGGCCTCCGTGGCCGAGAGGGTAAAGTCGCTGACTTTAGCACTCACTCAGCCCCTCATGGGTTGAATCCTGGCAGGGTCATTAGGATTTTCATGTAAGGAAGCCATCCAGCTGGCTTGCGGTAGGTCGGTGGTTCTACCCGGATGCCTCGGTACATTCGGGGTCTTCCTCCACTTGTAATTAGCTGGATGTTGCTATATGACTGAAATACTTTCAAAGTGACGGTAAACTCCAATAGTCAAGTCATATATTGAAAAGGTTAAAATGACCTCTCCTCTGAAACTGTTGGACAGAATTTGATTAAACTTTGCAGGGATCCACTTCTTCAAAACTACTGGCCAGATTTCAAAATGTTTTAATACAGAATGATGTTCCTTGGGTAACCCTATACTCAGGTGAGCTATTCAGGGCCATCATGGCCCTCTTGTTCACTTTTTGGGAAAGGGGTCTTAAGTGGTGCGAAAAATTCATATTGTAAAATATAAAAAAATGAGGGAAAAAAACACTAAACTTAAATATAACACCAAAGCAATAGTTTTCATGTTTTATAGTTACATAACTAATCTTCTTGCGCTTTAACAGTTCTTCAAGCTATATGTTTTAAGTTTTAATTGCCTGCTTGCTGAAGTTTTTTAAGATCAAAAATGGGAAAAAACATAATATTTTATCAGGGCAGTATGTCTTAATATAGGTCAATAAATGGGCCAAAAACACTGCAGTCAGAGGAGCAGTTATCCAGATACCTAATTTGACATATATAGCTAGTCTTGACGTGCTTAACCCTTTCCCTCATAGAGGACACCATGAAAAGACCTATGCGAACAGCATAAAACCAGATCAGCCTGCGAGTAACTCGCAGGCTGATCAGGTTTTATGCTGTTCGCTGCTCCTCAGTGGTCTGGAAATGAGGATTTTGAAATTAAATTTGGTAAGGTTTAACTGTGGTTGTCTGCAGATCAGGCTTTATGTGATACCTATTGAGTGCGTCAAAATGAGTCTATATGAGGGAAAGGGTTAATTACTTTCCAGGAAACTAAAAATACAATCCTGTTCCATTGGTTTTTCAAGTTCCATTATAATTTAAGGATTATGTATTCCCTCTTCCATCCTTGAATTAACAAAGTTTTTCTGTATCTTTTATTTCCATAACAAAGTTTTCTTGTATCTTTTATGTCCATTAGGAAAAAAGTGTTTACAACCCTCTTGACAGGTCCTGGATTGTAGCAGTAGTTTGTTCTAGGCATGTATCCCCTGGTGGGGATCAAACCTTCCCGTCCGTTGTCTAGATGAAAACTTGTTCCGGTGTCAGGATAATGTGACAGGGTGTGGTATCATGCCACATGTCTCCAGCGTGATACTGCAGTGTGGCAGCACTATATCTGTCTCAAGTAGACATCATCTCCAAATGACTGAAATACTGTCCGTAGGATGTTAAACCCAAGAAACAAACAAACAATTTAAATAGAATGAATGAAAAAGCAGGGGGTGGGGGGAGAGGACTATATATTTTAAGTTCAAGGGAAGGTAATATCAAATATATTTGAACAAGAAAAATTGTGTTACCTCCCTTTACTTTGTTGATTAATATTTCCTTGGTTTTTGAAAGAAATACAGCATACCATTTTGATAGATCAGCCCATATTTCTGTTTTTAAACAAAACATACGCAGTCTTGTGGAAGTCATTGTATACATAATATATCACTTAAACACATTAGCTTTTGTAGCAATGTCATTTGCATCCCACCCTTTGCTAATGAATTTGACTTGGTTACAAAAAGAGATTTGCTAGATTTATATACCTGCATCTGTCATCAAATATGTATTTTCTGTCAATTATTTTGTATAGACAGAAAACCATTCCTCCCGATGGTTTCTGGCTAGACTGTTCTTTTCCATCTTGATGAGTCATAAAAAATACATGCTTTCAATGTGTTGAAACCACAACCTAGGGATCTGCAGTCTTGTGCTTTATTATTTTAGCATGATGCTTCTTATACCAGTATAAAGTGACTCAACAAATATGCAAAATCCTTTTTTTGTGCCACTTGCTATAAGCAGAGGTGACACAAAGGGATCACTTTTCCATAGTCTGTCCTTCCGTCACACTTTTTCATCACACTTAAGCAAGTGACACACGTGTTCCAAAGACCACTCTTGAGTAATCAGTTCAATTAACTAATGGTAAAAAAGCAAATATAGGGTAAAACAAATGAAGTATACAATAAGTTATTGGGCAGATTGTATTGTATAGGTTTATTTACTTCTTGTATTGTAAACTGTATTGTATCCTTCTATGATTCTCAATGAAATTTTGTTTTACAATATATGTATAGGCGTTTGGGTCACCAACCATCATTGCCCACGTTGATAAACCAGTGATGCTGTTTGGGTCAGACAGATTCCCTATATTAGCTCAGATACTTGGTAGGTAAAGAGGTTTAGGTATTGTTAAGTGCACAGGTCTGTTAAAATATTTATAATATATTTTTGTAAATGAAAAAAGACAAACATTGATAACAATTAAAAAATATGTCCTTTAAATATCTTTCTTTTATATTTTAAAACAAATGATTTTGAATCTAATTACTTTGTACATAGAGGAAACCATACTTTGTTCTGTAGTTAAGGATTTCAAAAGAATCTTTATTAGAATATTTTTTTGATGTATTATATACAATAGCAGGCTGTCAGGTTTAATGTACATCATTCTAGATTTCCTCACTTAAGTAATTTGGAATGTTATTTATTTCATATTTGTTTCCAGGGGAACGGTGGGAAGGTCCAGTCCCGCACAAGGACAAAAGCATGTTGTGATAGAAACAATAGTGAAAATAATAACGTTACGGACATTGGATGTGGCTGTCATTGCCTTTTGTAAACGTTTGGGAGACATTGATTGTGTTGAAGGAATTACATCCACTGACCACCATTGTTATACCCCCATATACGACATATATGGGGTTATATTTGAATCACGTCGGCATGTCCGTCAGTCTGTAAACAAGATTTGTTCGCTCTATTTCTCGGCTACCTTTGGTCGGATTATGATGAAACTTTACAAGACTGATAGGAACCAAACCTAGTTGTGCATATTTTTGGCATGTCATGATTCGATTGAATTTGAATGAGTTATGGCCCTTTCTTATATTTTTCAAGACATGTTAACAGTAACTGTGAGAAAGTGGTATTTTGAGGTATTCATCATCTTCAATGATAATACTTGTGCTTGTTTCCTTTGGTAACCAGTGGCACATCCAAACATTTTTTTACGCCAAATTTAATCAGCCATATTAAATGTTGGAATTTAGCTTTTCTAGGGAAGTTTTGAGGCAATTAAGACAAGAGCATTCTTAAGATATGTTTTAGCATCAATGTGGTATTTTATATGTCACTTTCATATCGCAAACATGTTTGTTTTATCATTGTTGATGAGATGGGGAATTATACTATTGACCTACGTACGTGTGCTTGGATACCCGCTTGGTAACATTGAATGTCGTTAAGGGAATTCTACCTATCACTGTTTAGTGGTCCCTTAGTAACAACGGACATGGTAGTGAAACTCCAGCTACTAATTATATTGACTTATGTAAAGTATCATGGAATGTGTTTGCTAGTTTGTGATTCCTTGTGTTTAACCTCATGCTGTTTTTAAAGCCAGTGGTACTCATGGGAGCGATGTATGTATTTCAAGCATTAGTTCATCATTTCATAAGGGTTTTTGTACTACCACAACGACTCTCATTTAGTATATGTATGTGTAACTTCAACAGATACTTCATTTTTAAAAGGGATGTGTCTTTTCTTGTCTCTGCATTCTTAATTTTCTAAGATTACATAAGTTTTTTTTTTTGTTTTTTTTTTAATATAGGTCTATGTGAGTGAAATAAAAACGGGAAAATAAATATTTTTTTGTAAACGTTAAATTTCGTTTGTTAGAAATAAAGACATTTTTTGTGGTGTACAGGAAGACTTGTGACCTACCATGATGAACAGTTTTTATGGGTATATATATGTGCCTTGATAAAAAAAGTTCTTTACATCCACGAAAATAAATGATTATATACGAATCAAAATCCACGTAAGTTAATGCTTGTATAGACGTAAGCAATAATTATTGAATTATAACCTGGTTCCACGTTCTTGAAAATGTCAACTGTGCTTAGATTAAAATTTTATGCTGATAGCAATTTGAATAGGTTAATTCACTCAAGCCCGAGATCGGACGTGAGTATTTTCGAGAACTTGGGACACGGTGTTTAGTGTGATACACGTGCTCTGAGTATGATATTTTAGATTATGAAGAATTTATTAATCTCTATTGTTTATATTATTTATATAATCTTTATCATAATGTAAACTCGATGATAATAAAACCATAACACTTGATATATTGTTTCAACTATTTTTTAGATTGTTCCTTTGTACAAATTTATCTGGAAATTGAACATTAAGTTTAGGGCAATATTTTATGTTATATATTTTTTCTTGCGTATCGGACTGGATTTTTAGCTACCTGAGCACAGCTCAGGGTAAGCTTTCGGGATACTTGATTGTCCGTCGTCTGTCAACAATTTTGATGTTTACACACTAGAGGCCACAATTTTGATCCAATCTTCCTCAAACTTGGTTAGAATGTTTGTCTTGGTACTATCTTGAACCCTTTCGAAAATGGGTCAGGTTGGATCCAAAAGTAGGTCAGTAGGTCAAATCTTAGAAAAATCTTGTTTACACACTAGAGGCCACAATTTTGATCCAATCTTCCTCAAACTTGGTCAGAATGTTTGTCTTGATAATATCTTGAACCCTTTCGAAAATGGGTCAGGTTGGATCAAAAAGTAGGTCAAATCTTAGAACAATCTTGTTTACACACTAGAGGCCACAATTTTGATCCAATCTTCCTCAAACTTGGTCAGAATGTTTGTCTTGATAATATCTTGAACCCTTTCGAAAATGGGTCAGGTTGGATCAAAAAGTAGGTCAGTAGGTCAAATCTTAGAACAATCTTGTTTACACACTAGAGGCCACAATTTTGATCCAATCTTCCTCAAACTTAGTCAGAATGTTTGTCTTGATGATATCTTGAACCCTTTCGAAAATGGGTCAGGTTGGATCAAAAAGTAGGTCAGTAGGTCAAATCTTAGAACAATCTTGTTTACACACTAGAGGCCACAATTTTGATCCAATCTTCCTCAAACTTGTCAGATGTTTGTCTGATGATATCTGAACCAGTTTGAAAATGGGTGGGGCTGGACAGAAAAGTAGGTCAGTAGGTCAAATCTTAGAAAAATCTTGTTTATACTCTAGAGGCAACATTTTTGGTCCAATCATCCTCAAACTTTGGCAGAATGTTTGTCATGATGATATCTTTTGTGGATGGGGTCAGAAAATTCCTGAACATTGTTTCACCTCATCATCTTTATTCTTAAGCAATCTGTTTTGTACAGGCAATGAATGATACTTTTCTCAGGTGAGCGATCTTGGCCCTCTTGTCTTGAATTTTATGGTGTTAGACACGTGTTTCTGACATATATACATGTAACAGTTTGAACAAATCAAAGGAAATGATAGTAGATTACTTCGCAGCTATAAAGAAATAGATCAAAACAGTCGCAAAGTTATGAGTCTGTTCTGCAAACTTATTGATATAACCCTAGGGTTTGCAAGAAGTGATATCATTTGTGTGTTTTAACAAAGACCTATTCAACAGAGATATGAAACTTTCCGAAATAACCTTATGTCGTGACGATAACAGCATTTGAACGAGATCTCACTGAGACGTTTAACATCTTTCAGAGCTTCACAGACAGACGATTTACAATATCGCTCATTAAAGAGATTTGCGATCAAATTAAAGAGATACATATTTGGTTTAATCAACAGTAAAGTGAAGGGAAAACTCAGTATATTTAGTATTGATATGAGCAATATCACACGTCCCACGCTATTTCGCCGTCACATGATCATGCACGTTTCTTAACCAGCGCTTCTTACGTTTTTTAGAGTTGCGGATTAGGTATTAGGGTTATGGGAAATTTCAACTTTATTTAACATCGATTATGACAGTTCTTACAACTTAAATAAATCATTCTCGATGGATCAGATGATGGCGTATGTGGTCATTATTGTGGGAGAAACCTGAACACCCGGTGAAAACCCATGTATCTGGACGGGCGACCACCGTATCCTCTCACGTACGTCGCCCGGGATCGAACCCGGGCACATTGGTAAGAATCGCAGTGCGTTACCGGCACAGATTAAGGGAGGTAACTCGAGAGTCTCTTGCTATTAAGCAGATTGCATCGGCAGTGATTGTCCTGACCGAACATGTATTTATAATTTTGTACAACTACCTTGTCAGATGCCAGTTTGTCAATAATTATCCAAAATATGAAAAAGAAGAAAATATAAAAGGATAAATCAAAAGGAAATAAAATGCAAAGCCGTTTGGCAAAGGACGGAAGTCCCTATCCTCCTGGGTTTGGGTGGACTACATTGTTTTGTTGATTATTAAAAATTGTAATAAATTGTAATAATTTTTCGCTATATTTTTTTTTATTTTTATAGCACCTGAGCACTTGTAACGGTGAAAGTAGTTCACCATTAGCACAGTGTCCTGTGTATGTCGGTTAACTGTTGGGGGAAAAAAAAACGCTATAGGACTGTGTCAGCTTAAAGTGTTTTTCAAATAGTCAAAATTCGAATGTTGTCCTCATCCAAAAAGCAAAAAGCTACTGACTTAGTTCGTATATATTTTGCCAGGATATTGTTGAACAAGCTTTTATTAAGATCAAAATTATTCAGCTCCTTGTATACATGGCTGTAGTAATTAAATTGCAAAGGTGAGTGATCCTGTTTTGTTTTTTTTTGTGTGTGTGTTTTATATTATGGAATCCAGGCTTTTCTAAAGGATATTTAGTTAAAATTTTTGTTATAATGAAAAGTGATAGATTAAGACTGTAAAAAACATAAAAGTGTCCACCACCTCTCTCTCTCCTTCAAAATCAACAAATATAAATCGTCAAGTTTAATGAAGAAAAGAAAAAAAGGTTAAGGAATTCAGTGAATGGCACTTGTTTAAATCCTGGGTGACAAAAAAGTGATGACCTATTTGGAATACCTCGACAGATTCCACTGCCGTGGCCGAGTTGTTGCGGTATCAGATTAGAATCATTCCAAACCGGGTCACATAAGCTCAGTTTTTTCCCTCATATAAAGCATGGCAGCAATGAACCTTTTATCACTGTAGTCCTGCGTACCTTACTTTTGGTTTCAATATAAGGTCTTGTATACCGATAGGTGGATGGGTTATCAATGTTTACTTAATTATTATGTAAACATCATCAGCTTAAGCTGGCTTTTATGAACGCTTCAGTCTAAAGGGGCATATCGTATAAATTCAAAAAATCAAAACTATTTTTTTTTTTTGTAGTGCCACTTTTTGCTGTCCTTACTTATCCGTATCCACGTTATCACGGTATATATTGCAATAAACAGCTCAGTAGTTTATCTCCATTGCAATAATAAATTGTATCACCTTGTTACACAGTGGGATGCTAACATGGATACGATATCGTTATTTAAATGGTGTGTGTGTTCGGTGTGGGATGTTGACAACATACAGCTAAGCTTTAAAGAACAAACCTTATATATATATACGAGACTAGATCTATTTTGCGTTTGACAGAATAAGTGTATTCATCCGCCTTTTAATTATATTTAAACTAATTAAAGTAGTTTTTGTTAAATAAGTTAAATAATAATAAATTTAATTGAGTTTTATAATAATAATAATGATGATAATAAAATCTTTATTTATAGAAGGTAACTCAGAAAGATTGCAAACATGAATTTTATATACATGTAATCATTAAATGCATTTATTTCTTACACATTTGGGTGTGCTATTATAAGAAAATTTTTTGACTTTGTATTAGGGGAACTACGTTTCTTTGCTGTAGTGAATTACACTGAAAAAATATCACTTATACGTGAAAGAAAATATTTAATTTCACGACTTGTAATTGATTTTGTTACGAGTGGCGAAGCATAGAAATTTTTTTTTCCATTTCACAAGTAAAATAGAATATGTTTACACAAATTATATGAATTCTAAACACTCCACTTTATTTCTTTTCCTTTCTTCTTTCTTTTCCTCTCTTCCGTTTTCATGCAATTTAATTGGGAAGCGCACAACATACATAACACATCTATATCAAATCACACGCACAATATATATATATATATATATATATATATATATATATATATATATATATATATATATATATATATATATTCTCCAATGTAATGAATTAAACATAAAACTGTTTTCTTTATATTTTATAAAGTCGTAAAAAATGGTACTGATATAGCTACCTTGCTTGGCGCTCAGCATATAAGTTCCAGGACCGGTTGCCCTGGTGTCAGGACAATGTGACTGGGTGTGATATCATGTCACATGCCTACGGTGTGATACTGCAGTGTGGCAGCACTTTATTTGTCTCAAGTAGACAAAGTCTCCAAATGACTGAAATACTGTCGGTGGGACGTAAAACCAAACAACAACAACAAATTTAAAAAAGGAAAAAGAAACAAAAATAATTTTATAACCAACGGTGCATTGTTCATCAAAAAAAGAATAGTTTTGTAACTTTTTAAGAGCCCATCGGGACATGTCATGGACCAAATAAATCGAAAATGGATTAAGTGGGATGTTTAAAAAGCATCATATTTTTACCATCTTTTTTATATCTGATCATTGGTGTTGGAAAATGAATCAATTTACAAGAATTCTTAAGTTACCTGGACGTCACATTTAACAGAGAGAGAGAGAGAGAGAGAGAGAGGGTGTGTATAGGTCAAGTCGATAACGTGTATGAAAGATCCATTGATAAGTTGCCAAGTGCAGGACACTAATCCTAAAGTGCACTTATATTTAGATAAAATTTTGTTTGCACAAACTGCATTCATGTCCATACAGTATATCATTTACAACATCGTTATGTAGTTAATTTACTCTCTAGCTACCCGCTTCTTTTCCATTCATAATTTTAATAAGGAAGTGTCATACACCTATTCATTCTGGGCTGCACAGCCACATATTGAATTCATAATTCTGTTTTTGAAAACGTAACTGCAGTACTCCAAATAAGGAGGTTGCAGACGACATTTGAGCGCAGTTATTCATTCTTATTCAAATCAAAATATGACACTCTTTATTCAATGAAGATGAATATATATAAGAGTAAGAAAACATTAAACTATTTCAGAACATTGTATTTTCTTGTATGTAGCGATATAACATTATATACCTTCCACTGATATCCTTTCTTGCATTTTGTAATCGAAGTGGTAAACTGGTTTACTTCGTCGGTGACCCCTTTAATCTACGATTAACTGATTTCGCCAATTTCCGGTAATCGGCGGAAATAATCTCGTGAACTTGTTTCGGGTCATTCTTATCACATTGAATTTTGAAGACGAGCATAGTATCAATATCAAATTTATTAGTTGTGTATATCTTTATGTTAGACTGTAAATTGTCGTCGATGATAGTGTCATACTTCAAAGCATGCTCGGGAATTTATTGAAGAATTTGATAGTTTAAGTCGTCTTATCAGTGACCATAAATTACTAATTTGTTTAAATAAATATGAAAGCGCTATACATGGAACGTATTCGAGTGCCTTTACTTTAAGCTGCAGGTAGGTTGCACTCGATACGACAACTGTAAAAAAAGTTCGTCTGCATGGATAAATATATTTTTATCAGCAGTTGTGAAAAATAATTTTGAAAATGAACTACATAAAAGTGATTTGGATCTTAATGATTTTAAAACTCACCGGTGCGACGGGTGCAGTTTCTGATGCACAGTGCAAAGATGGATCTATTGAGAAAAACGTTAAGGAATCAGCTGTCGTGTTCACAGCAACAATTCTACGACTACACGATGTGGTCACGGTTGATGGATCTTATTCTGCAAGGATGCAAATTAAACAAGTTTTCAAAGGAGAAAAGATTGTTCTTGGAATTAAATCCAAGACCTCTTCAAATGTAGGGAATTATAATAAAGTTGTAAAAGTCACGCGCTTAGGTGACCCCACGATCTGTCGCAGTAGTGTTCGGAAAGGAGATACAAAAATATTCTTGTTAAAATTTAACAAAATGTCGGATACTTTGGAGTTATCAGCGTCCGTCGTTCCGATGACTCTCTACCATTTGGATAGAATTGAGGCAGCGGTCAAAGGTAAGTGAACTGTTATATAAAAATTTATCAATACAAGTTGGTACAATGAACATAAGCCTGATATACTTCACAGATATTTTAGAAATCCCCCTACATTTGTGGTCAATCAGAAGCACTGATAATTTGAATTTATCAGCGATTTATTCTAATAAAACACCTTTTTAGTTTGCTTTGTACAAAAAAGAACGATCTGTTTGACAAAATCAAGTGTTCCATAAATTTAGAGTGACTTATAAGTCGAATAGAAATTATTAAGACATTTCTCCAGGCAATAGAAGCCTACACTCACTTTTCTTTGTCTCTAGAAATGTCTTAGTAGGGTATCCTATATGAAAGTAGTTGTACAGTTGAGAAAGGCAAACATTTAAACTCAAACGTTTTGAGGTTGTTAATTTAAGACCGTTACCTACCCTGCGTTCAGCTACCGTTAAATGTCTATTGCATCTTTTTCGTAGCGTATGGGTTGTAAGCAATCATGATATGCTTAGCTGAATGTAGGACTACTTACACATTCAGTCTATTAAATTTATATTCAGGAAAACACAAGTCTGCTCTAACAACATAAGTAAGAAGATGCACCTTGTTTACTTCCAAAATACACGTGTACTCGTGAAGGAATAACGCATTAATATCAATATCCAAACTTAAAATTATAATGCTGTTTAAAAAAACAACAACAATATATCATTCTCTTTTACCACTCTCAAGAGAAATGTCCTGGAAATGATCATTGTGATGCTGATCAGTGTGTGCGAGTGACTCACGGTATGATCAGGTTTTATGTTGATCGCTGCTTGGTCTACTCGGAACTTAAACTTTTTCTGAGTGAATTATTCTTTCAGTTGATCTGTTTGTCTAAAGTATGCCGTGGAATAAAATGGTAAAGTTGGGTGATAAAGAATTTAGAAAAAAGTTGTGAATGTGTCACAGTATTTTATGATAAAGATCAACAGAAATTTAGCCATTTTTATTCATATGAAGTATGATATTATTTTGATTTTAAGTAGGTCTAAATAAGCTAGAGAAAAAGGGAAAACCTACATTTGGGATGTAATAGGTTGTAAGTTAAGTTCACTGGAGCACTGGGTGATTGATTAATGTAAACATTGGGAGAAATGGGACGTAGCTTACACATTTTATCAGTAATGTGTGTGTGTGTGTGTGTAATATAGGCAACCTGGGGAATGTGTGGATGTATGGATGGAAAGAAAGTAAAACTATCATTTGAACATATATGCGCAGGTTATATTTGATTACCAACCTACGGCAAAAGCAACCGATTTGCTCACATAATTTTCATAAAATTTCTGTAATTTTGGAGATTTTTGTCTTCAAGAGATATAATGATGCCGCAGTGAGATATCAAGTCATGGCCAGGTGGAATGATACCATAACCTGTCACACTATCTTTGCTCTGGACGAAGCAGCCCTGTAACAACACTTATGTGTTTAACGCCAATCAGAACACGAGAGATATACAAATACCATTTCACGACTTTGGAATTTTGAGACCGGGGATCGAACCCACGACATACCGGTACCTGTTACGGATCGGACGTTCTTACCACTCGACCCTTTGACCACCAATACAGATTCGTTATTTTGTTGGTGAGCATGGTCAAACGCGAATTTAAAATCTGTCCTCTTGATATGTTAGAATGGGTGTGAGGGCTCGGGCTTTGGGTGGGGGAGATGGCGATAAGCATTTGGGTGGTCTCAACAATATTGACATTTTTTTTCTTCAGAAATCAAAAATTAAGTATTTGGACTTAAAGATATTGTTAACTCAATAACAGTGTATTACGACAGCAGGTTTCTCGTCAACTGTCATGCAATTTAAATCCCGGACCTTTTCAATGCACATTACATAGTCTACTTATTTCAAAGTTTTACAATATATAAAAACTCATACACCCTTTGCACCTGTATATTCTTAAGTACGGAGGACAACAAACCTTTCTGAACACTTTTCATTAAATATTCAATATCGACAAATTCATCACTGACATTTCTAACTTGAACAATACGGTACATTGTATCATTTGCTGATAACATCCTAAGAGTGGATAAGCCGTTTTCAATAAGCTTTCGAAATAGAGATGTTTTTCTCCTACCCAGGAAGGAGGGCCTAGCTTGCTAACGGTTTTGTCCTGTCAAAATTGCCCAAATACTTTCGATAAAAAAAGATATGGAATATGTATGTGACATCTGATAAGAAAGTAGCTATCCTTGCTATTTTATTGAACAGGCGCTTTTAACAAAATTTTGAATGAGTTGATTCTGTATCATACATTTGGACAATCCAGTCTGACACCTACGATACAATTTGAGTATGACTCTTTGAAAAAAATCATTTCTTTTATAAATAAAGTCGTCAGGGTAACTTCGAGCTGGCCTGCATGTAGCCTTCTTTAAAACTTAGCCATGGCTGTTCATTCCTTCGCACGATCGGAGAAACTCTTTCTGCCCACCTAGCCTACTGTAAAAAAATAATTTTAGTTGACATTAAATTTCATTGATTATATACCTAAAGGGAATTATGTGGGTACATTTATTCGTGGATAGCCTTTCTATAGTCTTTCATAAGTTTTCGTGGGGATTAATATTCGTGGATAAAGCCCTCAACAAAATCGACGAAAATTATTGTCCCGCGAAAATTAATGATTTCACAGTATGTCCATCATTGACTGTGATGTACCATTTCGACCAAATTTGATTCAATTTGACAAGTGTTAGAAAATGCAAAATTAGTGTCATCACGCTTAGCATTGTTAAACAAAAAATAAACATTATAGATACGGAGAGTTGGGGTTCGATCCCAGGCCGCGAAATAACAAGTCATAAAAATTGATACAGGTATAGCTCTGTTGCTTGGCACTCAGCATATAAAGGTAGTTCCAGGACTGATTGGCCCAGCGTCAGGATAATGTGACTGGGTGTGGTATCATGCCACATTTCCACGGCGTGATACTGCGGTGTGGCAGCTCTATATCTGTCTCAAGAAGACATCGTCTCCAAATGACTGAAATACTGTCGGTGGGACGTTAAAACAAACAAACAATCAAACAAAAATATTTACACACACACTCGTCGAATTCATTGTATACATTAAGAATTATCTATTTAATAAAAATTTGTGTAGTGTAATATGTTGATAGAACAGTATTTTCCACTAATACGGATTTCTTAATCCTGATATACAATGCAATCACTTTTGGAACCGGTCCTTGTGACCTAGTGGTCAGAGCGTCCCCGTTACAAGCAGGAATAGTATCATGGGTTCGATCCCCGGCCGCAACACACCACAGTCGTTAAAATGGTATAACTAACTCCATTGCGTTTGGCGCTCCGTACGTTCCAAGACTGGCAGGTCCAGTGTCAGAATTATTCATTATTGGGTATTGTACCATTTCACATGTGTACGGTTCTACCAGGGTACCTCTGTGTACTTGGGGTCTTCCTCCACCTGTAATTAGCTGGACGTCGCCTTATGATTGAAATACTATCGCAGCGACGGTAAACTCAAATACAACAACAACAACAACTGGAGACGATACTGTATCTGTTTCATTTGACAGAAGTTTCCAAATTTGACTGAAATACTGTGGATAAGACGTTAATCTCCACAATGAACATACAGAAAAAAATTCAATTAATTACATAAGTTTGAACATGTCATAGGAACGAATCCTTTAGTTAATTGGCACAACGATAGGCCTTTCGTAAGATAATTATGGTCTTAGCGTGTTTTAAAACAAGGTAATTTGATAGCATGTTTTTAAAAATATTTTGTAGACACATAGTTGAAAGCCCTTCAGATTGTTGACCTACGTTCCTGGTATGTCAGCATCAAAGAAATGCGCTAATGCAGTCATATATATGTTACGAAAAATGTATACGTATACAAGACGACTTTGAAAATAGTTTTTGCAACGCTCGTGTTAGTAAGGTTTTGGACTGTAAAAGCGTATACGAAGATACAACATTTGTGGTTCAAAATGTGAAAATATGTATGAATTTTAAATGGTCAGTGATTTTAAAAAAAATTAAAATGAAAATGTTTTATGTTAAAAACATATTACCTATTTATGGTGGCATATGTCCAAGAATGTTACAAATCAACATTTGAATTATAACAAGGACACAAATATCATCAAAATTCCATGAATTATTTCTTTTGAAGTCAAATAAAAAAAAATTATTTTATTGGGCGAAAAAATAACTATCTTGGGAAGAAATGTCGGTTATTGGCTAGGAGAAACTGCTGACTATAAAAGGTAGTACTTTCACATACTAAAATTGCAGTGAATGACGGAAATACTAAAGATTTTGTGTGTGTGTGTGTTTTTTTTTTCTAAAGCCTAAGTGGCAGAAAGAGATTGATAGCTGTATATTAATGCTCCGTCCGGAATCCCTAAAATGGGGGGAAAAAACTCGTTGATAAGTTCATGCGATCTATTATTTTAGTTTGAGCTTTTATTTTATTCAATTGAACGTTTTTAACCCAAGCTGATTAATCTTAGATCTTAAATAATATATCAGGCAGAAATATGATTACAGTATACAAACGTCTTGGATAGTGAATTAAGTTTAAGAATTGCCATTTTATCATAATTGCTAAAAAGTTCTGTAGTTATCATATTAATAGTTAAAATTAAAATTCAGCTGTTGTGATTTCAAAGCGACACCGCTATTTCCGTAGCGCCGTAGAGACAGTGAAGTTTTATGATCGCAGTCCGTTACCATTAAATGATAATCGCCATTATATAGTTACCCTGAATATATATCTTATCATTATGTACGTCCCCAAGTATTTCGGTGTTTATACAGATGCACTTTCTGCAATTTCTCCCAAAGCAGTTCAGTAAAAGCTTAAACTAGCAGTCATGAAGACATCACACATGTCCCTTCCCACCGGCGTGATAAGGGTTAGAGTCAACAAAAATCTCATAAAGTCGTGTAGGTAATTACTCATTTCGTCAACTCCATGTACAATAAAGTCGGCGCCATCACATAATTTACCCGGGGTAAATAGACGAACCCTTTCCAACTTAGGATAGGAATTAAAATGATACTAAAATGTAAGGATGTTTTTGGAATTTATGTTGAAGTTAATGGCCGAAAATCTTGAGAAGTCTGACCTCTTGGTAGTTGACACCAGTCTTCATGTCGTTGCTACAAACCGTCACCTTAAAGTGAATCTATTGAACAGTGTCCTGTTCGGGCCACTTAAATCCTCGCTTCTCCAGCACGCGATTGTACGATAATGTCGCATGACAAATAGTCAAATGGACTCGTAAATGCGAGGTTCTTTTGGGCGATAATTATAGTCTTAATTGAAATATGCAACATATATTACAATGTCATCGTCTAGCACTCCCTTACACGATAAAATTGCGATTTCTCGAAGACTAGCGGATGAACATGATTTTTTTTTAAAAGCAATGTTCGGAAAATCGAGAGTTAATTTTAAACTTCCCATTATATCCTGGTCTGCTAAGAAATATACTCGTACACTGACACTAGAACTGCAGAATTGCCTTCATAAGAGATTATGTAGCGGGAAAGCTATTCGTGCACCTGTTTGCTTGCATGTCGAGCTCCAGATTAGGCAAGTGGCATTTTATATATATCTTACATAATGAAATGCATTACAATCTTCCGTTTATGGTTATTTTCATTTTATCTTAGAAGTTGTCACGGCATATAACGAACGATAACCCTGCAATGATGCGTAAGCGGGAAAAACTATGAACGAAATCCAGTGGCGCGGTATATATATATATGCATGAAGTAGCAATTCACATACCTCGTCCTTACTAATCTAATAGGTATTTAAATGAAATATGTTCGGCCCTCACAGTAAAATTACATATTAGCGACAAGTTCTTTTTTTATTTGGAAAATCAATAAAACATTTCCACATTTTAAGCCACTTGAACTTCAGGTTATGCTTAACGCAACATTAGGACTCTCAGTCCTTTGATTTTTTATGATTGTTTTGTCCTTCTGTACTGTAGTCTAGGAGAAGAGCAGCAGCAACAACAACAACAACAACAATCAAAACAACAACAAAATAAAACAAAATCGTACATATCTCGTAATCAAGATTCCAATGGAATTGACTGTTCTGCAGTTCTAGTGCCAGTGGCAATATATTACAGTGCAGATTTGTCACCCACGCCAACACTGTGGATACACCTTGCACCCTGCTTGATATAATCGCTGCTTAAGAGTTTAAGTATCTAGTATTTTCGTTATACAATCAAACCTGTCTTAAACGGCCAGTAAAGGGTGCAAGAGCCCATGTGACAAAGGTGGTCGCGAAATGAAGGTTAAATAGACAAAATGCTAGTTTGGTAATATCAAAACTGACCGCTAAATCTAAGCTGACCGCTTAATACAGGTGGCCACTTACACAGGTTCAACTGTCACAGTATATATAACTGATGCGAAAGTTAAATACTAAGTTACAGTAATTTTAAAAATGTACATGGAAATCCATAGAAATTTCATTCAGTGAGTAACGTATTCATTAAAAATTCTTTGATATATAAATCTGCTGAAGTTTTATTTTTGTAGCTAGGTAAAAGGATGCATGGAAAAACTAATATTTACAGGTCTTTACATATACGCTCCGCTTTTTTTTTTATCAGCAGTACTTGGTATTATACAAAGGGCCCTTAAGGAACAATAAGTTTTTACTAATTTCTTTCCGAATTTCATGTCTTAGTCATCATCTTGGTGGGAAAAATAAATGTTTTTGACATTACCTGAAAAAGATAGCCAGGTTTAAGTGGAAATGAGGTTCAGTCATAAAAGCGTTAGTAAAGGAACGCTCTGTCTGTGGTAATTACATACAACCGAGGGTTTTCTTCGTTGCTTTTCTTTTTTTCGTTGAGAATTTGAAAGGCTTTTGCAAAGTTTGCGGTTTGAATAAATATCAGTATTAAAAGTGTTATTCTTTTCGATTAAGAAGCTCAGAAAATAAGAAAAAAAAATCACTGTGCAAAGGTATGTTAAAATTAACTCTTTGAACACTTAATGTCACCACGTTATATCAGTAAAATACTTAGTAAATACGGGTTTCCCTAGTTTGAATACATTCAGTTCAGATAAATATTCCTTTGAGAAGTGTGCATGCAGCCTTTTCACGGCATCCCACAAAGCAATAACCAAATGACACCGTGATTATTTAGTCTAGCTGGTCGTCCTTTGGCATGCCGCAAACACATAGTAATATATTCCAATAAAAACGGGCCACTCAAAAATAAATCGGATTGTTTACAGTGTAAACAAAATAAAGCTAACATTTATCTTTCGGGTTTTCTTCTTTCAAAAATTGAGTCAAAATTGGGTACACATTGAGTAAGTTGTCTTGTCAATTCGTTGATTTTTTCTTTTTGCTATTTATTTCTTTTGCTTTCGAATTATATATCATCATCGTCCTCCATAACACAATCATCATCATCGTCGTCGTCGTCGGTGTCATTATGTTTGTTTGTTTGTTGGGTTTAACGTCCCACCGACAATATTTCAGTCATTTGGTGACTACGACTACTTGATACAAATGTAGTGCTGCCACACTGCAGTATATCGCCGTAGACATGTGGTATGAAGCCACACCCATTCACATTATCCTGACATACATATACCATTTTTTACGTCTTTGGTATGTCGCAGAGCCCTGGGAATCGCACTCACGACCACCTGCTCCCGAGGCGAATTCTCTAACCATTCGGCCACCGGCAACGCTGAAATTATTATCATTATTATAAGACATGTTTATGAAAAAAGGATACACAGGCATGTAATTAGAAGTATTTCGATCTCGGATTTCTTAAGATATCAGCCATGTATCGAATTAACTTGCACTTTTATACAAAAATAAAATAATGACATAGTTTTGTCGCTGAAAAAAATAATAGTTACAACGCCCCACAAGTATACCGAGATTTTCGTAGATTATTTACACTGTATTGAACGGCATTCTTTATCATTTATGATAATATTGTGGAATGTTCATAATTTTTATGCTAATTGTTTTTATAACTAATCTGATATTCACAGATGTAAATCAGTTTAATACCTATAATGCACACCTGTTCATTGTATACATGATACATACTGTGTACGTTTGACCCGCCTGTTGGGAAAACAATCCGTAATCGAACGGAGATCAGTTTGATATAGTGCAGATAATGTTCAGTATGACAGAAGGACATGGCCGTACTTGGCTAGATGATCCGATTAGCTGTCAAACTATTTATCTTGCTAGTAAAATATGATATGCGGACTCAGTGATCAGCTGAATTAAGGTATATAAAAACGTCGAAACGACAAAATTCATATATGTTTCATTCAGACTTGTCCATCTGTGTACCTCATGAAATCGAATCTTAAACACATTAAAGGTGATTCGAAATGGAATACATAATGTATTTAGAAAGTTATGTATTAAGGAAGTTAAAAGGAATGATTTAATTAAGTTGACATTTTCAAAGCAACGAATTTAAGAATAGAAAAAAGGCAATATCATGGAGATAAAATTATCATAAATGAATTATTTATCTCATGAATATTCATGTTTAAATATGACGTTATGTATATTGATTTATTGAAATTACGATGGTTCATTAAACAATGGAATTTTCATTGCCGCGGAGACTTTGTAGAATCGAGGTTACAATATTAGATGAGCTCATGCAGAGAAGAGATCCTGAATTTTTAGCCAAATCGTCAAAATTAGTCTAGCATGAGGTAAAGTAAAAGGATTAATTATACCTGTAAAATATCAAAATATGGTACATAAACTTTGGTCCATTTATACACATGCACGAGTACTTCGTGTGAAGTCATAATTTTCACACGCACGATCTGCAAATCATGCTTATGAATGCATTGCGAAGCATTTTCTCACAGATATGCATATTTTGTTAACAACCTTTTTGGAACAGTCGCCTTAAAACAAAGCACACGTTATGGAGACATGGTATAAACCCATTACAGGTAGAATACTTAAAATTCCTTCTTATTCACAGGTAGGACAAGATTCTCGCGCCCCTTTAGGTCATTGCGTAACTGTTTGGATATACAGTCGTGTGTATTGCATTATCTTTTGATATTCAAATTACGTATTTAACAAACACTCGAGGTGCTGCTATCACAGCGCCGGGACTGTAGGTCAGCAGACGATACTCGCTTTATAATGTTAATAGCACATCTCACCGTCTTGTGGTCTACCCGTTATTTGAAGTGTCGTCTGGGGCAATACGGCTGTCGCCTGCTCATTTGATAACACCAACGTGCACCCGCCTGTGTGTTCATATTTTCAAATATCACATGTTGCTGTCTGTGAATGGAAAACTGAATGAATGGTGTTTTTTTTTTTTTTTTTTTTTTTTTTTTTTTTTTAACACTTAGTATGTCTACTTGGTGTAAGAGACATATTGTTTTTGCCAAGTCGTCTGTCTGTCCATCTGTCTGTCACAAAATTCCAATATCGCGCATGTTTCCGTAAGTATTTCAGTTTGAGTCCTGACTTTGTATATAAATGCCTGTGAACTTGATTTTTAACGTTTCACCAACAGTATTTCAGTCATTTGGAGACCTAGTCTACCTGAAACAGATCTGATATAGTGTTGTTACACTTCAGTATCACGCCGTAGACATGGTGCATGTTACCACAACCAGTCATATTATCCTGATACCGGGCTTATCAATCCTAGAACCACCCTTATATTCTGATGCCATACCATTTTTACGACTCGCGGCCGGGGATCGAACACACGATCTCCCGATATTCCGTTGTAACATTGAGCTCTAGGGGGTTTAAGTCCCCTGTCGTCATGTGATAGCAATATTAAGGACCGTGCACGCAATTTTGTGTCCGCATTTCTCCCAAAGTATTTCACAGGGGGCCTGCAAGATTTTCAAGAATGTAGAATTATATGTAGACCCTTGAGCTCGGTATTCATTTTAACTCCGCTGTCGTCCAGAAACAGCAGAGTTATGGACACTTCACACAGAATTAATGAAACGGACTCCTTCTTTGCATATTTGTAAACAAAAAGAAGACTCCATTGTTTTGAATTATCACTGCCAAGGAATTTTTTTTTTGTAGTAATGTGAGATTGCCGCACTGTTATCTAGCAGTGGGTCTTTGTAACGTTTTACGTTATGTATTATTAACTGGTAAAAATTGTTACAAACATGTCTAGAACCTTTCTTTATCTCACTGAAGTCTATGCCGCGTAACATTTTAAACGTTATATATCCATTTCGATTTTAATATGTCTGTCATCATTGTAAAACTAAATAACGACTGATAACTCTTATTGTGATAAACTAGTATAAAAAGTAAGTAACTATTTTGCAAAACACAGAAGAAACAAGAAATATCTTTAAAAAAGATATTCGGCGTAGGATGAAAGAAAAACGAGATTTTCATGCATAAATCTACTTTAATTAAGAAACTTATAAATGGAAATATATGCAAAACACATTTCAAAGACTCTAATGTTATGATAGGTTATAAAAGCATTGTTGTAAATAATTGTAAAAAACATGTCTAATTTTGGTAGTGAACAATGATGAATGGCAATGTTTTTAATAAGGTTTATTTTGCAAATAAGAAAATAGTCCACGAGATGTGTACAACAACAGGAATGTAGCAAAAAAAAAAATACAATTTTAAAATAATGTCTATGTATATTCAAAACAAAATGTACAGTAAAGAATGACTAGACTATTATACAAAAGACACGACTGACCATTATCGTAAACAGGCTTACCTGCACCATAAAAAATTGTAAAATGATTAAAATCAGAATATGAAATGATTTGATATAACAAATATTTCAGAGTACCTCCAAATGTTCTTATTTAAAAGCAGTGTAATGTTATAAATTATCCTATGAACTATAAAAAAAAATCTATGATAATCCGCTGCATAAAACCTAATTTAGTTCCAGGCTGATCATGTAATGAGCAGTTATCTGCTCGTTGTAGTTAGGACATACAATTTTTTCTTCACCTTTATTTTATTTCTTACTGACAAAAGCTTGTTCAGGTCTGATTTTATCAGTTGTAAACTGTATCAAAATAGTTTATACAGGCATATACATTAATGATCAGCACCTTAAAGCATAGATTCATTGATAAAGGAAGTTACAATAAACAAGATAGCCATGATGGCCCTGAATGACTCGCCTGGGTATCACGGCTACAATTTTATTTTCAATTTTTTTTTTATATAAAAAATAGACAATAATTCTAGTATAACTTAAAATATTTTTACCCTGATGCAGTGGTGCGAAATTTTATCACCTGAAGTACATGGTTTCATCAATAAACTAAATACCTAAGATCTAGACGACATAGTTTCAAAAAAGAAGAATGTGAATGTTTATCCAATATATGTCTATGTAAAATAACTGTCCCCTGGGTTGTGGCCGTTTATCTTTCGATATGTTCCATCGTAAATATTATTCTTCCAGTCTTCTAGAACATTCCGGGGAAAAGCGCGCGAAAGACCGACGCACAACAAATTTAGTACGCTCTAGAAATAGTTCAGTATTTTTTCTATGAAATATAGTTATTTATAGACGGTAATACAAAAAATTATATCTGTAAATAGGCTTGTTTGATATTTGTTCATATCATTATTGCATATGACAATTATGATATAAAAGCGTTATTAGTTGTTTTGGTTTTGGCGAATTAATTTTCAATGAGAGCATCTCGGCAGGCTGGAAGAATTCAATATACATAGTAATTAAGGGGTTTCATGTCATAACACGGTGGATTCTTTTTTGTTGTTTTAAATCATTTTCACAAAGTAGCATTCCTCAATTGATGGAAAAGGATTGTATTTAACTTACTGAAATCACTTTCATGATTACATCAAAAAGAAAAGTAATAACACCAAGCTGAATGATATATACAAGCTGCACCCCTTATTTACAGTAATTTTATAGTCCATAACGATGCGTTAACCAATAACAGGAGCCCTTTTATTCAGCTTAGAATTATTTACCGCTGTTAGCGTACATTTGATTGGTTTAAGATGCGAGTTGAAATCGAAATTATACAGCTACGCCGAAAAAAACGCATTTGATGAGACGTTTCATGGAAATCGTGAGGTTTTTAAAGGGAGGGAACTCCGTGTGATATATAATTTCTCCTCCTAAAAGTGATTCCGTCATTATCGCCCTTTATAATGATTTTTTTTTGTACCGGAACTTCCCAGTTCACGAATGCCTTTGAAGTATTAAGCTGGTCCTGAACTTAAAATATAACATGTTTTTTTGTGTGTTTTTTTAACTAAAGGACCATTTCATTTTTATTTCTGATACCTGAAGAAACAAGTCTTTAATTTTCTTTATACATCATTTTTGAACATTTTTTCTAAATTTTCTTTATGTTTGTCAAAATATTTTTCTATTCATGGCGTAGTGTACACTCTACATTAGTTAGATAGTTTTAACTCATTTGACGTCGAATGGGAAAAAAGTTTTTACAATATATATTAATCACTGTCGACGATTCCTAAGTTACTTATGAAAAACAGTGTGATATATATAGCCTACTAATAGGAAGTCATATTTGACCATACAATATACTTCGCCATAACTTCCCTTTATAGGGCCTTTCCATTTGTATAATTTCTCACATATTCGGGGGGGGGGGGGGGGGGGGGGGGGGGGGGGCGATAATTAGAGATGCACGCCACCATAATACCAAATTTAGGTAAGTCCTGCTAAGTTTCGTTCTAATTTATCATCCAAAATTATGTATCTCTTGAAACATAATTTAACACTTGCAATATTTAGTCACTCATGACGGACAGAAACATTGTAACAGCACGCGCCAGCAGGCGATGTAATCATTTTGCAATGTAAATGAAATGTCAGCTCGTGTTAGGATGCAAATTCTTGGAAATTGGAAATAGTTGATGCATGATTTTGTGAGCCTTTTTGGGAAATATCAGCGAATGTTTTATGGATGAATTACGTTCATCTCCGTTACGAAACCATGAATAGTGATAGATCACGTACGTCTGCGTTTTATCCGGTTCACGGAAATTTGGGCTCGTGTACATGAATATACAGTTGAACCTATACTAGCGTCCACCTGTATAAAGCGGTCAACCTGCATTTAGCGGTCAGTGTAATACAATACAATCAAACATGTCGTTAGCTCTCATTCAAGAGAATAAGAGAAAGTGACCGCTTAGAAGAGGTGGTCGCTTAATGACAGGGTTGAGTGTAGTTTTTTTTTAATTCTAATGATTTCACTTAAAAGACTGCAATATTTTCATGAATAATATGTTTTAACCGTAGAATATCAGATCTTATCATGGCCATTGTAAAAAATCTTTCCCCCGCATGTTTTTGACAGTAAACTGTTCTATTTATTTCAAGCCCCACCCCTCCACCGTCCCGAGTAATTTTGGCTAAAATCTAGTCAACTAGATGATGATTTGATTATTTGTGTGTGACGTCAGTAATGCAAAACTATACTACCTACTTCACAAGCATCCGATCTACCGAATTACTTCTTAATTTTGTAAAAAATAAATAGAATGATTGAGTATAACTCTGCAAAGGTATGTAAATTTTAAACAAAAGTGTTGAAAAATCAATTTTGTGTCAAAAAAGAATGATTACAAGATACAACCACTGTCTCTGACTCTATAGAACACTTAGAACAACATTTCCTATTCTGGTGCGTAATCTTTTGATCATATGATCATTTTAGTTTGTTTTGGCACTTAATTTTATGCAAGTAATTTGGTTTGAACAGGTTTCAGTTATGTCATGGTGTTACAATATCTGGGGTAGAAAGCTTGAAGTCCGATACATGTGTTTAACATATTAATAATGATATCTTAGGTTAGCTATCGATATGAAATACCTCCATGGATTATTGTAACACCAAAGACTTACAAAAAAAAAACAACAACAAAAAAACAACAACAAACAAACAAAATAAACAACAACAAAAAAAAGTGTATATTTACTACCTAAAAATATTACTAACCCCATATTGCACAGAGAGGGCCGCTTGAAATATTGATTTGCATAAATACCGCAGCCGATTTTCATTCAAAGTTTCAAGATGGACTAAATTCAATGTAAATGTGCATTATTATTTAAACATATTATTATAATTATCATATACAAGTGCTCGACAAATTACGGATTAGGAAAGTGTATAAAAATAATAATTTATCCCCGGTTTAGTACTGAGTACAAGTATGCATTAAATTTACGCATACGACTGGTAAAGTCTCGAAGGGTTTCATTAAACCGCAGTCCGTAAAATCTTCATTCACGTGATAAACACGCGATTTTAGTGCCTTCAGCTCTTTGATTTTCTATGTATTTACTAGCTTCTTAAGAAAAAAAACACACAAAAAACATGGAATACATAATTACAATTCCAAGGGCATATCGTGACCAGAAGTTTGTGTACTCAGGGAGACGGTGTATTCGTTCTCCCCTGGGACATTTTGATAATCAATTACTCATTCGTTGCATCTGAACTAAACTTGATCATTTCTCAGTGGTATTTTTTTTCAGTTCCATTGAACTGATGTTACAAGAGTAAACACAGTTGATGTATACATTGTCGTATGTATCAAATGTTTACATTTTCTCTTTTCTTCGCTTCAAATCCAATGGTTAACTACGTGAGTGAATGAGTAGAACACGCCACACGTGTAGCAACAATAAATGTCCCACCAACGCTAAATTTCGCATTTGACGTAATATGTTGCAATATACATGTATAGTGGCAGTGCATTTTGCGACATTTGCTGTTACATATGCGACACATAACGTCAGGAGGTTTTTCGACATTTAGCGTCAGCCTTGCGACATAAAACGTCAAGAGCGACATGTAGCGTTGGTGCAATATTTAACGTTGCTACATGTCTCCGTATACTCCAAGAGACAAAGGGAACAGAGATATTTCCGATTCGAAATAATACAATTCTGAAGTTATCGAAAAAGGTAAAGATATAAGTAGATCTACTGCAATGTCTTACTTTTTAGTTTGTCACAAATAGATCACAATTCTTCTCCTGAGGGGAAACATAGGGATCACTTTTCCGTCGTCTTCCTGTCCGTCTGTCTGTTCGTAACACTTTTCCCGTCAAGCTTTGAAAAGCAGGTGAACATGTACGGAAGCACAGAGGGGACATGGCGCTTTTCTTTTTTATTATCTCGTGGCCACAAGATATATCTAAGAAAAAAATCAAAGCGCTGAAGGCATAAAAAATGGTACAGTGTATTCAAAAGGCTGCGCATGAGGGCCCAAGACCAGGATCCTGTTTTCATAGTCCACATTGTTGCAGATCTATTGTAACCAATAAACCACACCTTATAGGTCTGTCGTGTTATATCTTTGGCACGGGTTTAAATATATATTTTTATAGCATTTTAAGTTTTTAATAATAATAATAAAAATAATAATAATAATAATAATAATGGTTTCATCAAACATTTATTATTCCATTGACATTTTAATACATAAATGATGAAAAAGGCAAATGATTAAACCAGTGTTTAAAAATAGATCTTATTTTGGTAGTACTTTTTTAACGAATGGAACGTTTAAACTTAAGTTATTTTTGTTGACGTAGACATTTAATAGATACATTTAAAAATGAACAAGAAAAAAATATTAGTTTTGTTTCAAGAATTGTCCATAAATGGTGTTAATATAAATAATTGCGGTTAAAACAATGAGTATTTATTTTTCTTTTCATGTCGTTTTTAACCTTTACCGTGATACATTTCTTAAATGTTCACGCCCTTCGTGCCATAAGTTGTTAATGGGGTGTTTGCTGAAACTCTATTGACAGAATTAATAGCGAACAGTGTAGACCAGGATCAGACTGCATGGATGTAGAAGAAAGATCTCGTAATTTCATTTATCGAGAAAAGATATCATTGTAACGAAATACTATCTCGTAGTTAATATGTAGTAATAACGGGGTAAATATCTCATCTCGTAAACTTACACAGATCTCTTTATTTATTTGATAACATTTTCAAGCGCTTGTTGATATTAAAAAATCAAAGTGATCCGTAGTCATGGGGATAAGTCCCTATTGAAACGTATAACGATAACCGTGTGGTCAATATTTTTGTTTCAAGTCAGTGAGATCAAACATAAACTTTAATCACCCGTAAAAGGAAAAATACTGTTAATATTGTTACTTGGATAGAAGTACATGTACATTTTTTGGGACTGTCTACAAATTTTCCGAATGACCCTCGTATATATTTGTTCTGTCTCGAAATATTTTGTCGTTGAGATTTTTGCAAATATATTATTTTAGCATTGAGTTTTCAATAAAAAGTATTACGAAGTGTACTAATAAAGAAGAAAAACTGCACACTATTAACCAGAAGTAAATTTGATTTATCCGTGACTTGTAGCGAAGCAAGTTACATTTAGGGACGTGCTAGGCACTCTTTTCCTGTGTTGTTATTACGGTTACAAAAATACGTTAACGTGTGCAAATTAGACTAGCATGTTTCGATTTAGGACGGATGCATCCGAGGAATGGCGACGGTATTGTGAGATATGAAAATCGGCATATTTTATGTTCATTAACATCTGCGAGATGATTCATGATACATGTATAAATAAAATATATTATTTTCTTTTTTTCATTAATATTGCATTATTTTTCGAATAGTATAAGATCTATAATTACTGGTTTTGATACTGTAATCTCGTAACGAAAATTATATACACAGAGTTCTACAAAAATGGCGCTTAGAGTCAATTTTAAGCTTATTAGGCTACAGAAAATGGTTGTTCAAGATATACGCTATACCGATCTTGTCTGTGAAATAATCTAAAGATGTCTTACTGCATTCAGAGTCTTATTTATTTCCTCACTGCATGTTTAATTCAATCGTGTTACTTCGCCTATTTCCGCAATCCTCCGTCCGTGATATTCGGAGATAATCGTTGATGACGTCAGAATGATGTTTTATAAACACGAATAGCTACGGAGGCTGCCGAGCGTACAAAATGTAACAACGAAGCCTATTAAATCAGACTTGGAATAATTTTTACAAAATACGACTCGTTTGTAAAGAATTCCTTGCATTTTGTTTGCTTTAAAGCATTTGTCTGCCTCTTCGTATTTTGACAGCATTGAAGTTGCATTACGAAAAAAAACAAACTTTTTGTGAACACTCGATGATGATCGGAGCTAAGATCGAGCATTAAGGTGACACTTTAGTTTTAATACACTACCGAGGCGTAAAATGTCAATTTGTCATCGTTAGAGGAACATGGATGATGATTTACTGACGTGGTATGCACCGTTGGTTTATGGAACCTTTTGCTCATTCAACATAGCTTTTTGGTAAATTGTCAGTCAGAAATCAGGTAAAGTTGTTGTATAGCGCAAGTCATTGAAACGAAGTTCGGATACGCACAATATGAACAAGAGCGGTCAGAAAGACAGCGCGATCGACTTTTCTAATGCTTGTCATTATAGAAAAAATATTGCAGTAAAAGGCAAAATAAGAATTACTGTACTAGTATTATCAAAAAGTAAACAAGGGATATAAATATGTATTCCAAATTGAAGGCAATGTCTCAAAGGGTTCAGTGAAAAATGAGTAAGTATATAAAAAAATTAAAGCGCTGAAGGCACTGAAGTTGTGTGTGTCTAAAGATGGTTTGACGAGCTTCAGCGGTGCAGGGTAACTTGCCAAATATCAAACTTAATATGTGAAAATAATAGGTGTGTGAAGTTAGCGCGTAGATCGTAGATCGTAAATCAACACTATAACTAATTTTCTTTGTCGACCTGGGTCGTAGATCGTAGCTCAACCACTCAAATAAACCAAAATAAATGGTTGAGCTGGGTCGTAGATCGTAACTCGACCATTCAAATAAACCAAAATAAATGGTTGAGCTGGGTCGTAGATCGTAGCTCAACCATTCAAATAAACCAAAATAAATGGTTGACCTGGATCGTAGATCGTAGCTCAACCATTCAAATAAACCAAAATAAATGGTTGAGCTGGGTCGTAGATCGTAGCTCAACCATTGAAAATGTTCATAGAATGGTTGAGCTGGGTCGTAGATCGTAGCTCAACCACTCAAATAAACCAAAATAAATGGTTGAGCTGGGTCGTAGATCGTAGCTCAACCATTCAAATAAACCATTATAAATGGTTGAGCTGGATCGTAGATCGTAGCTCAACCATTGAAAAAGTTCACGGAATTCATTTGTCGGAAAAAAAATGCTTTCGTCGGGAAAAGAGTTTCCGTCCAAAATCTTTGTACTTGTCGGTAATATCTCATTCGTCGGAAAAGTTTCCGTCGGGAAATTTTCTGTTCGTCGGGAAAAATTATATGTCGGGAATTTAGTATAAGTTGTGAAATTGCATTTTGTTAATATTTAATCTTCGTCGGGATTATTGTACTCGTCGGGAAAATTGCATTTGTCGGAAAAAAATGCTTTCGTCGGGAAAAGAGTTTCCTTCGAAAATCATTGTACTTGTCGGGAATATCTCATTCGTCGGAAAAGTTTCCGTCGGGAAATTTTCTGTTCGTCGGGAAAAATTATATGTCGGGAATTTAGTATTAGTTGTGAAAATTGTATTTTGTAAATATTTTTATCTTCGTCGGGATTATTGTACTCATAGGGAAAATTGCATTTGTCGGAAATATCTCATTCGTCGGAAAAGTTTCCCTCGGGAAATTTTCTGTTCGTCGGGAAAAGTTAAATGTCGGGAATTAGGTGTGTGAAGGTAGCGCGTAGATCGTAGATCGTAAATCAACACTAATTTTTTTGTCGACCTGGGTCGTAGATCGTAGCTAAACCACTCAAATAATCCAAAATAAATGGTTGAGCTGGGTCGTAGATCAAAAGTTAAATGTCGGGAATTAGGTGTGTGAAGGTAGCGCGTAGATCGTAGATCGTAAATCAACACTAATTTTTTGTCGACCTGGGTCGTAGATCGTAGCTAACCACTCAAATAACCAAAATAAATGGTTGAGCTGGATCGTAGATCGTAGCTCAACCATTGAAAAAGTTCCCGACGGAAACTTTTCCCGACGAACAGAAAATTTCCCGAGGGAAAATTTTCCGACGAATGAGATATTTCCGACAAATGCAATTTTCCCTATGAGTACAATAATCCCGACGAAGATAAAAATATTTACAAAATACAATTTTAAATTCCCGACATATATTTTTTCCCGACGAAGAGAAAATTTCCCGACTGAAACCTTTCCGACGAATGAGATATTCCCGACAAGTACAAAGATTTTCGAAGGAAACTCTTTTCCCGACGAAAGCATTTTTTTCCGACAAATGCAATTTTCCCAACGAGTACAATAATCCCGACGAAGATAAAAATATAAACAAAATACAATTTTCACAACTAATACTAAATTCCCGACATATAATTTTTCCCGACGAAAAAAAATTTCCCGACGAAACTTTCCGACGAATGAGATATTCCCGACAAGTACAAAGATTTTCGAAGGAAACTCTTTTTCCGACGAAAGCATTTTTTTCCGACAAATGCAATTTTCCCGACGAGTACAATAATCCCGACGAAGATTAAATATTAACAAAATGCAATTTTCACAACTAATACTAAATTCCCGACATACAATTTTCCCGACGAACAGAAAATTTCCCCGACGGAAACTTTTCCGACGAATGAGATATTCCGACAAGTACAAAGATTTTGGAGGAAACTCTTTTCCGACGAAACATTTTTTTTCCGACAAAAGAATTCCGTGAACTTTTTCAATGGTTGAGCTACGATCTACGATCCAGCTCAACCATTTATAATGGTTTATTTGAATGGTTGAGCTACGATCTACGATCCAGCTCAACCATTTATAATGGTTTATTTAAATGGTTGAGCTACGATCTACGACCCAGCTCAACCATTCTATGAAAGTTTTCAATGGTCGAGCTACGATCTACGACCCAGCTCAACCATTCCGGAACTTTTTCAATGGTTGAGCTACGATCTACGATCCAGCTTCAACCATTTATTTTTGTTTATTTGAATGGTTGAGCTACGATCTACGACCCAGCTCAACCATTTATTTTGGTTTATTTGAGTGGTTGAGCTACGATCTACGCCCAGGCGAAAAAAAATTATGTGTTTTTCGCGCTAACTTCACACACCAAAAAAAAAATTTTGCAGGCTATATAAATAGGGAGTGGCGATCGAAGTGCTAATTGTTAACAGTTTGTTGAAACAAATAATGCGTTTTTTCTTCAACTTCTTGTAAAGACTATGTTAACGCATCGTTAAAGCGGGATTATTGGCATTGCGCGAAATTTTGACCCCCGCTTATTAAATTAAATTTTATTTAAAATATCAGCCCTGTTTTCCTCGTGAAGGTTGAGTTATGTGTTCAAATCATATACATGATTATTCACTACCAAATTTCTTACTTCCTTATTTTCGTTAGTACATGTACAATATTTAAACGTCTCAGAAGATGAGTGAACTAGATTCCAAGAGTGTATAAATCGTAAAAAAATTACGAAGGCGACGGAAACAGCAAGCGAATTTTCTGACTACTTAGACACAGTGCTTTTGAAGGAAAATCTGAATGTATTGAAATGTTCATGAATTAATATATAAATGATGAAAAATGAAGGGCCAAAGCAAATTAAAACAAAAATACAAGAAAAATACAAGAAACACGTGTCTCCATGCTTGCACTGTATGGAAACAATAAACGCCTTTAACCACTGAGCTGTTGTGATTTCTAAGAGTTTTTTTTTTATGGAAACATACTATGCCATTTGGATGTTACTTTCCCTGGTTATACCTAACGATTATGTAGCCGCCGATTTGATTGGCTTATACAAAGGTCAATATGAGACGACCCTCTATACGATGTGGTCAGATCCAGTTAGCATACTGAATCTGATTTTATAATGAGATTGTATCAGCACTTTGATTTGTACTACCGACGACACAGTTTCTATTTATAAATGCAAATCAGTGGGTCTTTACTGTGTCCTTAGTAATTTCGGATAGAAGATACAGGTATCATCCATTCTATAGATCAACAAATAACCCCTGGAGGTATCTGTGATATATCTGAGATAGCTTGATGTGATTATGAGTAAGTTACACGGATTTGTATCGGAATTCAAGCTTTCTATATGGACCATTGTAACACTACTATATAGCCGAAATATGCACATCCACCATTCAAAATTTAGGCACGAGCCACCTTTGCATCGAAAGAAACTATACTCCCCCGCATGGTGAAGTCAAAGTTACGCAATATCATAGGGAAAATAGTTTTTTGTGCTTTTATGTTACGTACAATTATTGTGTCTCGTAAATATTTATGTTTTCCCCAAAATTGAGTTTCAACATTTCGGCAGAATCTCAGCATACATGTACCTTTGTTGTAGAATTCTGTTCAATCGTTCGATCATTCATACAACATTAAGAGGTTATTCGGTTTTAAATGTAGAAAACGGACCCTCAGTATGTAGGTACGAGTAAGCTATCTCGTGGCCACGAGATAACTGACCAATCAAACCGTTAGATTATCTCGTGGCCACGAGTTAGTGGGATTTTTTTTTCTAACTTATATCTCGTGGTCACGAGTTAAAAAAATGTTTTTATATTCTTAGTAACTCGTGGCCACGAGTTAGCGAGATTTGTAATTTTCTTCGTTACAACTAGTGGCTAGGCTTCGTGTTACATTACTTGTGTATATTACAAGTCGTCCAAAAGTGTTACTTCTACTTACTTGGTTAGTCGTTCGGCCCTGAATCGGGAGGTCATGGGGTCGACCTCCGGCCGCAACATACCAAATTCGTAGTAGATAGTACTGGTATAGATTCCTTGCTTAGCGCTCAGCATGTTTATAAGGGTAGTTCCAGGACTGGTTGGCTCGGTGTCAGGATAATGTGACAGGGCGTGGAAATGACTGAAATACTGTTGGCGGGACGTTAAATCCAATTAACATCAACAACAACAACATTTTGATTTGAAATGATACTCAACTGATATCAAAAGTAAAGGAAAATTGATCTGCAAAGCTTTTCTGTTCATCTGTAGAACATATCAGGCTTCAACATGTACCCAGAATGCCATAGCATGCTCCTGGCATTATCCTTCCACAAAGTGCCAAACAGATAAAAAGGTTTGTGGATATGGCGAAGATTGCGCACTTGCTTCCAATTCTCTTGAGAAAAAAAAAAAAGGGGGGGAATAAAAAACACCTTGCAAAGAATGGCATGAACGCGTGATGCATTAAATGGACAATTTGCGTGCGCACCACATGAGCAAACATTGTATACACGTAATACACCGATATTCTTAATGGAATTTAAGCCCCCCCCCCCCCCTATCACCACACACACACACACACACACACACACGTTGCTTCAGTGATTTGAAATAAAAAATGTTACGTTATACATTAACTATGCCTTTTACCTATTGTTCTTGATATGGAAAGTCCACCAACATAGTGCGATAGTCAGTGCACAAAATATAGATTCATCAAACATCCGTAGACATTGCAATAACTTCAAAAATCGTCTGTCATAGTGCGATCACATACATCAAGATATAGGCATATAGACAACGATAAACACAAACCTGATGCCAGTATCAGTAGAAATATCACATGGACCTATATAGATGCAAGATGACAGAGTACCATCAGGAATCCGGTCTGGAGGTAAGACTTTCGACAGTCCTACAGCAAGGTTCACGACCGGAGTTGCAAGGTGATTGATGGTAGTGACAGGGGTAGTCAAACGCTGACATATCTCTGTGCATATAAACTATAAAAATACCAGATTACTGTCTGCCTCCCGGGAATGATAATTGCATACTGATACTCTGGGACATGATTAACATGGCATCAAGTGTTTTGGTTCCTGATAAAGTTTTCGACGAACACGACTTAAAAGGATACGTCAATTTTATCTTTAATGAACTGATCGCTAATTGGAAGTAAAGTTCATTGAACTCCTGGTGCGTCATCGGCACATGTATTGTTTAATTTCTGAAAATAGCAAGTTTTGTTGTTTGCATTCAATTGTTCAAATATGACGAAGGTTTAAACAACTAGACGGTTTGGCAACTATCATGAACATTACCACATACAGTTAAACCTCGCTATTTAGCACATGGTATTTTCCTCTCGTCCAATCAGATGATAGTATTTGTTCATAGTCACCGTGGACTATAACGCGTAGTCCACACTTGTGTGAAAAATCAATAAGTGTGGACTATGCAACCACACAACTCACACTTTTGTGACGTTTTGTCGCTAGTGGAGGAAAATACCATGTGCTAAATAGGTTAGTTCATAGTTGCCTTCAACTACACGACACGAAGGCAACTATGAACTAATCTATACTAAGACTACGATCGCTTCCAGTTAAAAGTGGTCTTAATAGCGAGGTGGTCTTTGTAGTGAATTTTACCTGTCTTGTCACAACAAGACAACACTATTTGGTTCCAAAAATGACTTGTCTTGATAGCGAGGGGATCTTAATTCCGAGGTGTCTTAAAGAGAGGTTTTACTGTGTTTATATGATGCGGAGGATCTCCGTAGCCGAGTGTGTCTAATTTCCGGTAGGATCAATGAGGAAGCATTCCAATTGGCTTACGGGGCGTCATTATATGGCTAAAATGACAATGTCACGATGACAATTGGCTCCAAAACAACAGTTAATATTGTGAACTCTTTGGTATTAGTTGTCGTTTATTTTCAGATTGTATGTTTATGGATTTTTTTTCACAAGCGACGCAAAGCGGAGCGCTGCTATAAATCAATAAAATTTAAAATATTAAACGATAACATATTAGCAGTTTGTCACCTACGCCATACAGCGTTGACCTCGCGTCATGGAAGAAACTCCCGTTTGATTGACAGTGCAGTTGATGATTCAGAGTCAGTTCCACGGAGTTCATTTTATAAGGCTACATGCAAAACATGACGTAATCTTCCGCCGCCGCAAAAAGCTCCGCCTTTTATGACTAAAGATCACGTAGGCAGCAAACACACTCATATTTTCTCCATACCAAGGCCTCATGAATTATTTAATGCAATATATATATATATATTTTTCAAATTTTGAACGAAATGCAAGCATTTCATTGGACGATGTATTGATCATTGTGAATTAAGTCACACCAAATCTTATTGCCATATTTTATATCCAGTCGTTGGAGGGTTTTTCATAAAAATGATACACCAAGAGTTTTTTTTGTTGTTGTTGTTGTTGTTGTTGTTGTTTTTTTTGTTGTTTTTTTTTTTTTTTGGGGGGGGGGGGGGGGGGGGGGAGAAAATCTTAAACATTGAAACTCCTGGAAAACACATAAAATGAATTTGAATATTGACTCATGGTAGAACGCCACATTATGTGATTCTGTTAAAAATTGCCATAAAAATCCAAACTTCGCGTAGAAAATGGATTTAAGTAATCAGGGTAGATAATTATAGTTTTCACAGGAGAATAATTCATGAAAACAAAATTATAAGGCGGAGGTTATCAAAGAACTTAAGTCTTTATATATATCTTGTCAGTATGTCCCTTGGGTTAACCTAATTTTGCTTTTTTTTTTCCTTGTATAATATTTGGTGAAGTTGTGAAACCAATTTTGAAACCAAATTAACTTAAATCCAATTTTTATATTTCTGGTAACTGGGAAAAAGTGGAATAATCAGCAAAGATGTTAAATACAGGAATTACTTTTAATGTTGCTTACAAAGGGAAGAAAAAACCCCGAATAATTCAGGTTTATTTAAAATCCTACTGGAAAAGCGCAACCAAATGACCACAAGCAATGTCAATTACAAATCTCGGGAATGTTGTAGAACGCAATAATTTTCCCTTACGTATATGTTAATTTAATTGTGTCAAAGTCGATATTTTATATTACTTTTTTACAGTCTGTATTTTTATTCTATTCCCCCCTTGCATTTGTTTGGCCCAATTACAATTTTATCCGAAGACTAACAAACCCATATTGAGACTAGGAGGATAGAAGAAAACCAAAAACTTTTTTGCCTCTCCAATCATCAGACTTACTCCAGTGAAGGCCCTATGCACACGGAGGCTGTGTGACGTTAATAACACAATGCCGAATTTATTAATTACACTATTGTGATGATGAGACTGGAAAATTCCTTGAGGGCGACTCTACTAAATTTGAATGCAAATAAAGCTTTCGTTATGTAAAAGTCTAGACAGAACGCAAACAATTACAAATCCAGACAAAAACTGGGGGATCTTATACAATCAATAAATTGGGATTGGAGATTTACTTTTCCGTCGCCTTAAATTGATTTCATGTTTCAAAGAAATGCAACTTAGGAGTTCCCAGGACAGTTTTGGTTTCGGTCTTTTGGATATAACGTATCTAGATTGCAGTTGTATTTTACAAAGAATTTTACAACCATTTCAATAAGTATGTTACCTTTCCCCCAAAGGATATAAAGCATACTCTTTCAGTGAGCCCTTATCGCCAGGTTTTACATACTTTAGTCGTACAAGAAATATTAGCAATATGTCTTGTCTATAAATTAAAGATGTCCGCTACTGATTTGATGACATGTGTTACCGAACCAGGTTACATTTATTGCAATTTTTTGACTGAAACTTACGGAAGCCTATTAGGGCCATTGTCTTAGGCGTTTTGTGTTCTGGGTCATGCATTATACGTTATGAGCTAAGTCTTATTACTTAGTCCTTAGGTCTTAGGCCATACACATTAAAAGGCAAAGCACTTGCAACGTGACAAATCGATGGCGGACGAGTCTTCAACTATTCACCAATATCAAAGGGAATGAATATGAATACGATTTTTAAGTAGACGTGAGTAATAAAATACCTTGTTTGTGTAGCCTGATAAAATTTAGTAGATCTATGGTAGTCATATAATCTGAGCGCGTTCGGAAATAACACTCAAGACAATTCGGGATAACCCAAGTAATAAATAACTTGTCAAAACCCAAGTAAGACAGGTGATGTTTCCCGGATTAACTTTTCTTACCCTGCCCCGTGAGCAAGGTAAAGCGGGCGATACTATCCAAAACATGTTACACTTGTAGTTTAGAGCCAACATGAACTAGTATATTAAATTGTCCAGCAAATATGTTCATTTTTAAATGCCTTTTAAAGTCAGAAAAACTATACATGGGCCCCACGGACTCTATATAATACATGATATGAGGGACATGGCCTTGTCTCATTATGCGGCTGATAAACAGGACATCATTCAAAGCCAAAATAAAGTTGAAATCCAACTTGGAACTCAAACAAATTTTATCACAAATCCTACAATATAAACTGTTTCTGCGGCAACCATTTTTCCGTCCCCGGTGGCCGAGTGGTTAGAGCGTCCTCCTCGGGAGCGGGAGGTTTTGGGTTCAATACCCAGCCGTGACATACCAAAGCCGTAAAAATGGTACTAGTATAGCTCCCTTGCTTGTCGCTCAGCATATAAGGATAGTTCCAGGACTGGTTGACCCGGTGTCAGAATAATGTGACTGGGTGTGGTATCATGCCACATGTCTATGGCGTGATACTGCAGTGTGGCAGCACTATATCTGTCTCAAGTAGACATCGTCTCTAAATGACTGAAATACTGTCGGTGGGACGTTAAACCCAAAAATCAAACTACTGTATATCCCCCTAGCCATTCGGATTAATCGGCCTCACCTAAGTAACCAGAGTTATCCTGGACAACTCTAGTAGGTTAACCCGAGTAATCAAATCGAACGCACCCTGTGCTATCGGATCTATATACCTGCCATAAGACATAAGTCATAACAAATAATTACTAATACATAAGTCAGATTGTATCATTCATAATCATAGGACAAAATTGCAGCTTGACTCTTGTCTTAGTAATTAAGTGTTATGAATTATGCCTTATGTCATATAACTTGTTTACAGTAGAACTTCGTTAAATCGAAGTCCTTGGGACCAAGCTGAAAACTTCGAAATA
>CM037794.1:17305470-17317169 GCA_021229015.1 Solen grandis
AAAAATACGTTTCGAAATATTTTGTCGTTGAGATTTTTGCAAATATATTATTTTAGCATTGAGTTTTCAATAAAAAGTATTACGAAATGTACTAATAAAGAAGAAAAACTGCACACACTTAACCAGAAGTAAATTTGAAATATCCGTGACTTGTAGCGAAGCAAGTTACATTTAGGGACGTGCTAGGTACTCTTTTCCTGTGTTGTTATTATGGTCACAAAAATACGTTAACGTGTGCAAATTAGGCTAGCATGTTTCGATTTAGGACAGATGCATCCGAGGAATGGCGACGGTATTGTGAGATACGAAAATCGGCATATTTTATGTTCATTAACATCTGCGAGATGATTATAAGAATGCAACGTATAGTGAATAAATGATATTTATGTTTTAATTTTTTTCAATGGTGTAAAAAAATTATAACTACAAAATCATTCATATATTATTTTTCGAATAGTATAAGATCTGTAACTACTAGTTTTGATACTGTAATCTCGTAACGAAAATTATATACACAAAGTTCTACAAAAATGGCGCTTAGAGTCAATTTTAAGCTTGTTAGGCTACATAAAATGGTTCAGTATATACGCTATACCGATCTTGTCTGTGAAATAATCTAAAGATGTCTTACTGCATTCAGAGAGTCTTATTTATTTCCTCACTGTGCATGTTTAATTCAATCGTGTTACTTCGCCTATTTCCGCAATCCTCCGTCCGTGATATCCGGAGATAATCGTTGATGGCGTCAGAATAGCTACGGAGGCTGCCGAGCGTACAAAATGTAACAACGAAGCCTATTAAATCAGACTTGGAATAATTTTTACAAAATACGACTTGTTTGTAAAGAACTCCTTGCAATTTGTTTGCATTAAAGTATTTGTCTGCCTCTTCGTATTTTGACAGCATTGAAGTTGCATTACGAAAAAAAAAAACTTTTTGTGAACACTCGATGATGATCGGAGCTAAGATCGAGCATTCAGGTGACACTTCAGTTTTAATACACTACCGGAAACTGCTTTGCGAGGCGTAAAAATGTCAATTTGTCATCGTTAGAGGAACATGGATGATGATTTACTGACGTGGTATGCACCGTTGGTTTATGGAACCTAGCTTTTGCTCATTCAACATAGCTTTTTGGTAAATTGTCAATCAGAAATCAGGTAAAGTTGATGTTGTAGCGCAAGTCATTGAAGCGAAGGTCAGATACGCACAATATGAACAAGAGCTGTCAGAAAGACAGCGCGATCGACTTTTCTAATGCTTGTTAATATAAAAAAATATTGCAATAAAAGGCAAAATAAGAATTACTGTACTAGTATTATCAAAAAGTAAACAAGGGATATAAATATGTATTCTAAATTGAAGGCAATATCTTAAAGGGTTCAGTGAAAAATGAGTAAGTATATAAAAAAAAAATGAAAGCGCTGAAGGCACTTAAGTTGTGTGTGTCTCAAGTGGAAGATGGTTTGACGAACTTCAGCGGTGCAGGGTAACTTGCCAAATATGAAACTTATGTGAAAATAATAAACAATTGTTCATTGTAGGCTATATAAATAGGGAGAGTAAGAGTGGCGATCGACGTGCTAATTGTTAACAGTTTGTTGAAACAAATGATGCGTTTTTTCTTCAGTTTCTTGTAATGACTATGTTAACGCATCGTTAAGCGGGATTACTGACATTGCTCGAAATTTTGACCCCCGTTTATTAAATTAAATTCTGTAACTCGAAGAATATAACTCGCGCACGGTATTTCTAACGATAACATGTTTTTGTCAGTGTTTTGAATGGGGCATCACAAACTGTGACTAAACTCCGTTGTAATGTAGTGTTAATATAAACTCTTAGTGGGAAGACAGCCGTCTTATAATCAAACGGTTCTAAGTTCGTGACTTGGGACGTATTTTTTTATTGAATATTTTATTTAAAATATCAGCCCTGTTTTCCTCGTGAAAGTTGAGTTATGTGTTCAAATCATATACATGATTATTCACAACCAAATTTCTTAGTTTCTTATTTTCGTTAATACAAGTACAATATTTAAACGTCTCAGAAGATGAGTGAACTAGATTCCAAGAGTGTATAGATCGTAAAAAAAATTACGAAGGCGACGGAAACAGCAAACGAATGTTCTGACTTAGACACAGTGCTTTTGAAGGAAAATCTGAATGTATTGAAATGTTCATGAATTAATATATAAATGATGAAAAATGAAGGGCCAAAGCAAAATAAAAACAAAAATACAAGAAAAATACAAGAAACACGTGTCTCCATGCTTGCACTGTATGGAAACAATAAACGCCTTTAACAACTGAGCTGTTGTAATTTCTAAGAGGTTTTTTATGGAAACATACTATGACATTTGGATTTTACTTTCCCTGGTTATACCTAACGATTATGTAGCCGCCGATTTGATTGGCTTATACAAAGGTCAATATGCGACGACCCTCTATACGATGTGGTCAGATCCAGTTAGCATACTGAATCTGATTTTATAATGAGATTGTATCAGCACTTTGATTTGTACTACCGACGGCACAGTTTCTATTTATAAATGCAAATCAGTGGGTCTTTACTGTGTCCTTAGTAATTTCGGATAGAAGATCCAGGTATCATCCATTCTAAAGAGCAACAAATAACCTTGGAGGTTTCTGTGATATATCTGAGATAGCTTGATGTGATTATGAGTAAGTTACACGGATTTGTATCGGAATTCAAGCTTTCTATATGGACCATTGTAACACTACTATATAGCCGAAATATGCACATCCACCATTCAAAATTTAGGCACGAGCCACCTTTGCATCGAAAGAAACTATATACTCCCCCGCATGGTGAAGTCAAAGTTACGCAATATCATAGGGAAAATAGTTGTTTGTGCTTTTATGTTACATACAGTTATTGTGTCTCGTAAATATTTATGTTTTCCCGTAAATTGAGTTTCAACATTTCGGCTGAATCTCAGCATACATATACCTGTGTTGTAGAATTCTGTTCAATCGTTCGATCATTCATACAAAATTAAGAGGTTATTCGGTTTTAAATGTAGAAAACGGACCCTCAGAATGTAGGTACGAGTAAGCTATCTCGTGGCCACGAGATAACTGACCAATCAAACCGTTCTTATATCTCGTGGTCACGAGTTCAAAAAAATTGTTTTTATATTCTTAGTAACTCGTGGCCACGAGTTAGCGAGATTTGTTATTTTCTTCGTTACAACTAGTGGCTAGGCTTCATGTAACATTACTTGTGTATATTACAAGTCTTCCAAAAGTGTTACTTCTACTTACTTGGTTAGTCGATCGGCCCTGAATCGGGAGGTCATGGGGTCGACATCCGGCCGTAACATACCAAATTCGTAGTAAATAGTACTGGTATAGATTCCTTGCTTAGCGCTCAGCATGTTTATAAGGGTAGTTCCAGGACTGGTTGGCCCGGTGTCAGGATAATGTGACAGGGTGTGGAAATGACTGAAATACTGTTGGCGGGACGTTAAATCCAATTAACATCAACAACATTTTGATTTGAAATGATACTCAACTGATATCAAAAGTAAAGGAAAATTGATCTGCAAAGCTTTTTTGTTCATCTGTAGAACATATCGGGCTTCAACATGCACCCAGAATGACATAGCATGCTCCTGGCATTATCCTTCCACAAAGTGCCAAACAGAAAAAAAAGTTTGTGGATGAGGCGAAGATGCGCACTTTTTCCCAATTCCCTTGAAAATAAAAAAAGGAATAAAAAACACCTTTTGCAAAAAATTTGGCAGGACGCGTGATGAATAAAGGGAAATTGCGTGCGCCCCAATGAGCAACTTGTTAACTAACACACCGTATTTTAAATGGAATTTAAGCCCCCCCCCCCCCTATCCCCACACACCACAACACGTTGCTTCATGAGAAAAAAAAAATTTTACTTATACATTAACTTCTTTTCCCCTATTGTTCTTTTGGGAATCCCAACATAGTGGATAGTCAGTCACAAAATATAGATTCATCAAACACCGTAGCCCTTGCAAAAATTTCAAAAACGCCCTGCATAGTGCGATACATACATAAGATAAGCATATAGACACGAAAAACACAAACCTGATCCCGTATCATAGAAATTCCAGGGCCTAATAGAGCAAGATGACAGATTTTACCATCGGGAACCGGTCTGGGGGTAAGACTTTCGCAGTCCTACGAAAGGGTTCACGACCGGGAGTTGAAAGGGTGATTGGGGGAGTGCGGGGGTATTTCAAACGTTGCTACCCCTTGTGCATAAAAACTAAAAAAATACCAGAAAACTGTCGCCCCCGGGAATGATATTGCATACTGAACTTTTGGGACTGATTAACTGGACAAGTTTTTTGGTTCCTGATAAAGTTTTCGACAAACCCAAACAAAAAGGGTTACGAAAAATTTTATCTTGAAATGACTACGCTAATTGGAAGTTAATTCTTAAACCCCCGGGGTGCTCTGGGCACATGATTCTTAATTTCTAAAAATAAAATTTTTTTTTTTTGCATTACTGTTAAAATATGACAATTTTTAAAAAACGACGGTTTGGCAACTATACATACAGTTAAACCTCGCTATTTAGCACATGGTATTTTCCTCCGCCAAAATAAATGCTAATTTTATTTGTTCAATACCGTGGACAAAACGGGCCCACGTTGAAAAATCAATAAGTGGGGCTATAAAACCTCTAACTCACATTTTGGGAAAGGGGTGTAAGTTAGCGCGTAAAACGTAATCGTTATGGGCACCCTTTTTAGGGTCAAGACTGCGCTGCGCGGAGTGACGTATCAGATTTTTTTGCGCATTCCCGGGGGCCATATTTTTTTTCTATATTAAAATGACACTATCATATTAAAAAATGGCTCAGATCTATATTTAGAATGACATCAGATCTTATTTTAGAAATGACATAAATGTAAGGGTTGACATTTGACCAAAGGGCTGGGAGATTGAGGGCCCAATTTTGGGGGGAACAATGGTAAAAAAAAATACATGAGATACAACAGGGGTTTTGATAGCCCAAGTATACAGAGCGACTTTATTTCAGTCAAAAGGGCAATCACGGACATTGAGGTCGGGTTTCTCACCCTTAAAGGGGGGATAACAAAATTTAAAATCAAAAATAAACATTTATCATATACAATAAACATACAATATATAAAACATATTAAACAATTTTTGGGAAAACATTTTTTTGAATACCTGTACACTTTACTTCAACAAAAAACGGAAAAAAGATAAAATTTTCAAAATTTTCAGACGTGGAAAAACACACTTTTTGAACATGCTGTACAAGTTTTTCAACATAATGACACGAATATTAAAATCATTTAAACAGGTTCCAGCTTTTCAAAACACAAAATGTATAAAACCCAAACAGAAAGAAAACATCTTCCCATCATACTAATCTTTTTTATTTGAATCTGGATAAAACACACCCCATTTGTTAATTCTCTCTTCCCCTTCTCTCTCTCCTCTCCTCTCCTTTTTCTGTAATTTTGTATAATTAATAACCATCTCAATTAAACTTGATCAAATTTAAAAAGTACGACACGACTGTATCTGTACAACTGAATTTTTCAGTTTCCTCTCTCTCACACCCCAAACCCAAACACACACACAACCCACACACACGTGTATCCCATATTAAGTCAAAGTTTTTCCCGGGTAATTATTTTTGGGAAATGTATTCCAGTATACAACTAGAGTAAACCAGGAAATGTTTACAATTTAAACCCGCCCAAACCCCATGTTTTCATTTATTTTTCGATTGAACAAGTCTAGAATGTTGTCTAAAAATAACCATGATTTTGACAACAACCAATCGAAACGAAATGTAGTTTTACAACCATCTTTCATCCCATAAATTTGGGCGCGCATTGCACAAAACCAGAAAATTTTTTTACTCCGAACCATACGTAACAACACACCACCACGTTTTCAAGAAAAATCAAAAAATGCTTTTTTCTGGAAATGAAATGGACATTTGAAAAAGGAAACTTTTTAATTTAAAAATCCCACCTTTTTCCTCAAAATCCTTTTTTTATTACACAACAAAATTCTAAAAAATTTAATTAATCCATTTTTTTCGAAATCAAAACCCTTGCGACTTTCCCAAAGTATTCCAAAAGAACGAAATTGTCAAATGTTTTATAAAAATGTTTAAAAAAATGTTTTGGAAATCAATAACCAAATATTATGGATAGGATGAGCCACTTGATTTTAATTTAAAAACAATGTTTATTTTTAAATCGATAAAATCCGGGGCGAAAGTGCGGGGAACCGTGTCATTTGGGAAGATCAATAATCCAATATTTGGAAGGATTGACCCATTGATTTTAATTTTTAAAACCTTTTTATTTAATCGTAAAAAGCGGAGGGACGGCGAAACAGCGCGCCTGTAAAAAAAAAGATTAAAACCTTTCGTTTATTAAAATTCTAATACATTCGAATAAAAGTATAAACATTGATTAAATAATAAATTTTTTGTTTTTTGTTTTCAGAAAAATTTTTATTGATATTGTTTGGTGCCATCAAGTCTAAAACATGATTACCCTTTGGATTAATTATCGATTAAAAAAACAATTTTTTATTTTATATTTAAAACTCATTTTTTTATATTTTTTTAGTGCAAACAAGTCTAAATAATGATTATTTATCGATTTTATATATATCATCCAAATACCCCTATTTTTTTCCAAAATTTTTTTGGGTCATTTTGAGAAACAAATAGAAAATAGTTTCAAAATAAATCGACCGGAATCCATGAGAAAAAAAACCCCGAAATGACGTCACACATGTAAAAAATGCCTACCCCCTTATTTGTTATCCGATTTGAATATTTTTTTAGCTATGGATAGCTAAAAGTGAGATCTTTATTTTGCACCAAACCGGGAAGTCCTTTATGAAAAAAACCGGAATGAGTCATCACATGAAAAAATGACTCTACCCTTATTGTATCCGTTTTGAATTTTTTTATACATGGAAAGTCAAGTGAGTTTTAATTTTTGAATTTTAAATTAACCGGAAGTCCTGATGAAAAAAAAAACCGGAAATGACTCATTCATTTTTAAAAAATTCATCTTCATTAGTTTGAATTTCGAGGGTATAAAAAAACATATAAAAATTTTGTCATGAGTGGGCAATGTCGTGAAATTGACGGGGGATTTTCAAGCTTACTAGAATTGTGAACCTTTTTAAAATTAAGAAAAAAAAGGTTTCCCAAAGTTTTGGGGACTTAAAAAAACTTATAAGGGGAAGTGCCTCCTTTTTTTAGTTTATAAAAAATGTTTTCTTTTTAAATGTTTTGAGTGTAAACAAGAAATTTACAAAAAGGGGCAAATTTTGAAAAACATTGTGCAATTTAAAAATGGAAATGAAAAGACAGTCCCAAAGAAAAGCCCCCCCCTTCGATTGACTCCCCTCCTTTGGGAAATTTACTCCTCCCCCTTCGGGAAATTGACCTCCCCCTTCGGGAAAAGCGCCCCCCCTCCAAATTGACCCCCCTCCTCCCCCCTCCTCCCCCTCAAGGGGGGAATTCATCCCCTTTCTCCCCTCAAGGAGGGGTTCAAAATTTTAGGGAGTACAAAAACAAAAGAAAGTTAGGGGAAAAACCTCCTCAACATTAACAAAGGAAAAATTTTGTTTTTTAAAAACCCTTTACGTTATGGTCCGGACCCCCTCTTGTGGGGAAAAATTTCTTCGTATCACAGCTACACAGAGGGCTTTTATGAAAAACTTCGTCCCCCCTCCACAACGTATTATCGGTTTTCAAGAAGGCAACCGTTATAGACGAAAAAAAAAAGAAACGTTTTTCCGGAAGTAGAATTTAAAAAAGGGTACCTTTAAACGGAAAAAGCGAGTTTTTGGGGCCCTAGATCAGAAAAAGTGACTATTTTGATGCTCACGGGAAACGGGGAAAGACCAACGAGGGCCGATTTATTCACGGAAGAGCCACCCTAGAAATCGTCGTCATCCTATCACCAAAAACCGTTTTTTCAGCAAAGATCCTACCCAGGACAAATTTCCCTTTTCTGGGGATTTTTAACAACCCTTAGACAGACAAAAGGGGTTTTACCCTTCCCGACAAAGACCCAGTAACCCCCCAAAACTGTTAAACCTTTTGAAAAAGGGGTGTTAGTATCCCTATGGCTATTTATCGTAGATTTTTAAAGCCACTTACACCGCTTCAGCGCGCGACAAATGTGATGGAATTTTAAAAAGGAAACAATGTACAATGGAACCACCCCAAAAGATAAAAGAGACAGGTACTGTTCCAGTCGAAACTTTTCAAAACACATGATTTCTTGCGACACTGGGTTCTTTTTTCAGACATTTTAACTTAAAAAAAATGTCAGAGATGGTGTCCACGGTGTTTTTAAAAGAAAAGCTGAACTACAGTAATGAAGATGACCTACATAAAGTAGGGCCTCGAGATTGGTCACCTGCGATGATGGTTTTTGAAATGAAAGTTCTATGGATAAAAAAACTTTCATTGAAACATAAAAGAATATTTTGAACCTTTCCAAAAAAAATGTGAGAAAACGGAAACAAATTGGGGGAAAATACTACAATATAGAAATGAAGGAAACTCAGAACAGAAAAACCCCTTCAAAACCTATATTTTTTCTTTGAAGACAAAAAAAAAATTTATGCGAAAGTAACAGATTTTTTGAAACAGCGGCTAACTAAAGGAAACTTTGTTCATCAAAAAAAATTTTTCAAAATTTTGGATTCAACAATAAAAAGAAAGTGATTAAAAATATTGAAAAAGTACAAACATTGGTTTGATGAGGTTCTTGGCACGGGGGAAGATTCGGAATCTAGTAGAATTTATGATGAAAAAGTTTAAGGGGAGAAGACAAAAAGAAAAAACAAAAACTAATAAAACTTTCAGTTGGTCACACATTTTCGCCCATGGGCCAGGGAAAATACGTCCTAATCACAAGGCACGTGGGAGAAAAAAATACAGCGGGGGCACGTCAAAGAAACCATCAATATGTTACCCCCGTGGCACAAGCGAGAAAATGGCCCAAATCAGAAACCAAGAGACAAAACTCCACCTAGGGGAAAAAATCTACTCCATGAAACGTCAAAATATGAGTTCCCCCGTAAAATCAAACAAAAATTTTCACCACCAGGAATTCCGGCCAAATTTAACCTTTATGTTTTAGATAAGACAATATAAAGAGAACAAAAATGTGTGCAGTTTAAACGATTTGTATTTCAAAAAAAAAAAAATAAAAAATTTAAATTTTATAATTGTAGAACGGAAAATGTGTGCATATGAAAACCCATTTTATTGCAAAAAAAATAAATAACAGTTTTTAAATTTTTTATAAATTTAGAACAAAAGTGTGAAAACAATTGTAATTGCAAAAAAAGATTAAAAAGTTAAAAAGTGTTTGTTTTCTTTGAAATGGACCTCAAAACAACCCACTCTTTAAAAAATGGGAAACAATGAAATCGATAAATGACAATAATTCGATTGAAAATCAAATCAACAGACTTATTTTAATTAAATTTGTTTTTCAAATGATCAATATTTTGAGAAAAAAATACTGAATTTGTATGATATAAAAAACGATAAATAAACATGTATTTAACTTGATTTGCACTAAAAAAAAAATAAAAAAATTAGTTTTAAAAAATCAAAATAATAAAATTTGTATTATTAATGATAATTAATCCATATCGATCAAACATGTGTTTAGATTTTGGACTCAAACAAATTTTAATAAAATGTTTCGAAAAAAAATACAAAATTCTTCATTTAATCAATTTTTAACTTAATTTGAAGATATTAAATTTTAATAAACTGAAGAGTTAATGACTTTTTGATTACAGGGCGACTTTGGTTCCCTCACTCCAGCTTTTTTCGATTAAATTAAAAAAGTGTTTTAAGTTTTAAAAACAAGTGGCTCCCTCCCATCCAAAATATTGGATTTTTGATCTTTTCCCAAAACATCTTTAAATTTTTTTTACAAACTTTGACAATTTGTTCTTTCGGAAACTTTTGGGAATGATCAGTTCAAGGGATTTTGATTTCGAAAAAAATGGTAATTAACATTTTTAGAAAATTTGTTGTGTAATATAAAATTGGAATTGAGGAAAAAGGAGGTATTTATAAATTTAAAAAATTTACCTTATTCAACATGTCCATTTCATTTTAGAAACATGAACCATTCTATGATTTTTCTTGAATAGCGTGCGTGTGTGTGGGTCGCCCATATTTATGGGAAAAATGATTTCTGTTTTGGCAATGTCGCGCCAAATTCATGGCATGAAAGATGGTTGTAATACACATTTTGTTTCTGATTGGTTTTGATTAAGTCATGGTTATTTTTAGACAACATTTAGACTTGTTCAAACGATATAAAAGAAGACATGGCATTGGTCGGGTTCAAATTTTTAAACCGTTACTCGGTTTACTCTAGTTGTATACTGGAAATACATTTTTCCCAAGAATAAATTCCGGGAAAAATTTGACTTAATATGGGATATCACGTGTTTTGTTGTGGTGTGTGGAGAGAGAGAAACATGAAATTCAGTTTTACAGTATAAAATGTACGTGCTAGTACTTCATTAAATTTTATACAAGTTTAAATAGAAATGGCTTATATAATCATATCAAACTCTACAGAAAAAAGAGGAGAGAGAGAGGAGAATTAAAATGGAGTGTTTTACTCCCGATTCAAAAATAAAACGTATTCATGTATATAGGTAAGATGTTTTCTTTCTGTTGGGATATAGGTCACAGTGTATGTATTATGAAATGACTGGAACCTCTTTAAATGATTCTATCGTGATTTTGTTAAAAACGTTACAACATGTTTAAAAAATGGTTTATCACACTCCGAAATTCTGAAAATTTGATCTTTTTTTCCGTTTTGTTTGAAGAAAGTGACGGTATTTCAAAAAGTTGTTCCAAAAATGTTTTTAAAATATTTTATTATTTATTTTTTTGTATGATGATCATATGTTGATTTTTGATTTTTAAATTTTATATCCCCGTCTAAGGGGAAAGGGCCTACCCCAATGCCCTGATTAAGCCTTATGATGAAATACAAGCAGTTTTATATCTTGGGACATCAATCCTCTGTTTATCTCAGTACTTTTGTTTACCATTCTCCGCCTAAGACTTGACCCCCAATCTCCCTTTCCCTATCAAATGTACAACTCTGTACATTGAGTCATTTCTAATTAGTCATGAGTCATTCTTTAAAAAGATCAGATGCCTTTCTACTATAGATCATGATGTCATTCTAAAAATAGAAAATCAATATGGCCCCCCCACAGCGCAAATTTGAGAGCAACCCCCGGATGCGCACTTGACCCTAAAGAGATGCCTATATACTTAGATCGTAAAACAACATATAAAAATTTTCTTTGTCGCCCGGGTCGTAGTGTAGCTCAACCACTCAAATAAAAAAAAAATGGTTGACTGGGCGAAAGAGGTCAACCATTCAAAAAACCAAAATAAATGGTTTAGCTGGATCGTAGATCTACTCAAACCCTTGAAAAAGTTCGCGGGAAAGGTTGACGGGTCGTAGCGTTTTCTCGACCTTGAAAAAATTCACGGAAAGGTTGAGTGGGTCTGTCGAGCCGACCATTGAAAATTTAAACCCAAAAAAAGGTTTGGGTGGGGCGTAGACGTAGCTCGACCATTGAAAATTTTTATAGAATGGGGCTGGGTCG
>CM037794.1:17317269-17337540 GCA_021229015.1 Solen grandis
AAACCTTGGGGAAAACATTGATAGATTGATAGGTGTTTGATCATATCTTTAAAATTTCAAGCCCCTTAAGCAACATATTTCTTAGCAAGAACCGTTAATGATCTGAAGCCTATTGTAGATATATCTAGATGCCCTTCCTATATTACTGAGAGCAGCTATGTTTAAGAGATACCTTAGTTCAGACGGTAAGAGCACCCCCCCTGTAACTGAATTGTCACGTATTTAAATCCTAATCTGTTGCCATTAGTAACTCTTATTGGAGTGAGCTTTGTGTAAGCAATTTGTAGCTCTGTTTGTGAAGCACTTGCCCAGTGAGCAAGAGACCGGGGTTTGTCAATTTCTGTCATGTGAATTCAGGGACAAATTCTAAAGACTGTTATAGTTGATTTGATCACCTGCTGTAAGCAGAGGTGGCTCATAGAGATGACTCTGTCCGTCTGTCTGTCCGTCACACTCTTTTCGTAACGCCTAAGCAATTGACACATGTGTTCCAGAAAACACTATTGTTTGATAAAATGGTACAGGTAGATTACCAACTGTGTAGGTTCAACTCTCGTCTGCTCGCTCATTTTTATTTTTGTGTCACCTGCTGTCTTATGTCTGTCTGTCCTTCCGTCTGTGTGTCCGTCACACTTTTTCCCTCACACTTTTTTTATTCTGCAATAACTCCTACTCTTATCATGCCATTGAAATGAAATTTCATTAATGGACAAAACTTGAAAGAGTGAATTGTCATGCACAAGCTCCACAACTCTGAAATCAGTTATTCTCCTTTTAATTCACACTCTTTTTTGCAGCATCACAATTCTTTATTCTGCAATAATTCCTGCTCTAATCATGGTATTGAAATGAAATTCCATTTATAAACAGAGCTTGACACGGAGAATTGATAGACAAAGCTTGACATGAGAAATTGTCTCACACAATGCCCATTAATCTAGCATCAATATTTTCTTAGTTATTACACTTTTCTGTCTGTCTCACGTTTCCATCATTTTTCAACAGGTGAAACATGTGTTCCAAGGTACCCATTTATTTCGTTTTGCTTCTGTAACTTGAGTATAGATCCGGTACATCAGTCTGTATAGCACGCACCCTGAAAGCAAGGGATCTGGGTTTAAGTCCTTGTCTGGCAGCTTTGTATTATTTATCTTACCTATTTATATTTAACATGTTATGGGCAACAGTTTTTTGCAAGTCGCCTTGTAGCTCACCCACTCACTCTATAAACAAGGAGTCTAGGTTCAAAACTTTGCCGACATCATATTTTTTCTCACCTGGTTATATTTGGTGCCAAATGTCGGGTCATTGCAGTATAGTTCTACAGTATGTATATCAAGAATTTAGAATTTGTTCTGTCTTGTGAATTCAGTGACAATTTTCAAATAGCAAGAGCCTCGATTGCATTAAAGTAAATCTAATAAGTGAGATATTTGTGTAAGTGGTCTGGTAGCATACCGACCCTGTAAACAAGGGGTGTCAGGTTCAAATCCTCATCTGACTGCAAATTTTCTCACATAATCATTTTCCTGTTATGTATATGTCAACATTGGACCTATCATTTGCTTTCCGTTCTGGGGAAATTCCAAATTAGAAGAGGTTGTGAGTCTATATCATAGTTTAAAAACGACACGACACTCGACATTATAGCGCGCAAATATTGTGTGTCAACAGGTGACGTAGCCATTAGTCTGTGTTACAGTAGATTAAAAACAATGACACCGTGTTTAACGGCGCGATTATAAACCATTACTTTATCACGGTAGACACACGATATTTGCGCGCTATAATGTAGAGTGTCGTATCGCATTGTCATTAAATTAAAAAATGACAAGTTAGAATTCCACAATTACATTTTAAGATGAAAATACAACTGTATATTTTAGATTATAATGAAATTTAAGTAAGTGTATATAAATTGAAGATTTGGTGAATGATGTTATTTTTAAGAATAGAAACCGTGTTGCTTTTAGTTGTTGTTTTTGTTGTTTTGACATATCAAAATAAAGATCTTACAGTTTGTGATGTTTGCATGTAATCAAAGGTTTGGATTTGTAAGAAATGGTTGTGCAATTTCAAGAGATATGGACAGATATAACAGAAGTTATGGCCATTTCACAGTGACACACGATATGTGGTGCATAGCAGATAATCATGTTTTCCTTATATCTTTTTAAATAGGATATATTGTGTGTATGTATATGATTATTTACTTACAGAAATTTACTCATAGTGTTATGTTCTGTTTTGCATGTCGCATTCAATTTTGTGTACGGTTTTCCTGTACCCATAAGGGTCTCTATATATTATACATGCTAGATTTAAGAGACATTAATCCACATGGTATTGCGACTTCCATATTCATGAAAATTTAAGAAGACGGTGAACCGTAAAATTTGCACGACATGAATATTAACAATTTCATAAACGTACATGGCTATGTACTTATGTATATGTCGAATAAATTATTGTTCTTTTCTGATATGATTAATAATTGTCCGCAAGTTTTCTTAAATATACTTTATAAACTTTGACATTTAAATACATTTTTGAAGCTAGAATGCAGACTTTTTTATTTGTTCTATGTGAAAATATAGTATGCAAAAACAATCGGACGTAAGTTTGACAGCTCTGCAAATTGGTTTAATATGACCCATATTTAGTAAAATATTTAAGATTAATATTTTTCTGGACGGTATTCAGTACTGTATATATATATATATATATATATATATATATATATATATATCGTAATATATATATTACTGCTATTTAAGACATGTGTACAATTAGTAAGTCCAATTAAAATGGATTTTCACTCCCGTTGCCCTTGCGCATGTGCAAATTGCACATTGCTGTCAGAATGTAAAGCTGTGATTGCAATAATTTTCAATGACCGATAATTAGGTTTTCGTGGACTGCAACGCAGCCGCGAAAACCTACTGTTCTTCTTGTGTTTCTTTTTCCCTTTTTTTCCATTATTATTAGGTTTTCGTGGACTGCAACGCAGCCGCGAAAACCTACTGTTCTTCTTGTGTTTCTTTTTCCCTTTTTTTTTTTCCATTATTATTATTCTTTGCACTTTTTTTGTGGCCGCTGTTGCGGCATGATTAGAAGTGCTACAAATATGAAAATTTCCATGCATACTCACATGTATCTGAAGTTGTGCACCACTAAGTTTGTTTTTCATTTTAGTACTAAGTTTTGCCGCTAGGTGGCGTTTAGCATCAAAAAATTTTATTTGTATGAAGTTTTTTGCATTCTGTTCTCTGTCAACTGCCCCTTTAAATATGATGAGTGGCAATATCCATATCTTTGAAACTTTTGAGCTAGAAGAGGTTGAATGTTTGAATCTTTGAAAAAATCTGGCAAATTAGGGTGTGTCCACGAAAAACATGCCCATTTTTGTTAGAGATTAGATACGCTCATTCTGTTTTTTGAAATTGATTCCGAAGATCTTTGCGCACAAAATATATGGGGTGGCGATTTCAGAAAATGCATAAAATGGCTTTCAATAAGCGGTCAAAGTGCACTAAAATATGGAGGAATTTTATTTTTGAGAATAGGCATTTTTTTAGTTTTTTGATGATTCTGCCATTATTTTTTAATCAATCTTTATGAAATTTTCACAGATTGTATTGTTTGTTGTTTCAAAGGACTTCGCAGTTTCAAAATTTCAAAAAATGCAAAGGTCAAGGTCATATTGCGATTATTGGTTTTTTCTTTGACCTTAAATATCTCAAAATCTAAAAATATTTTATCGAGAGAATATGGGTAAAATCAAAAGCCTCTAAAGAGTACTTTTTGAAGAAATTTAGTTTTTTCAGATCGGGGTTGATTTGGTTGTTTGGTGGCAGTTTGAAGTTTGGTCATACTTTGAACTGATTTCAAAGCCTTTAAAGTTTAAATGTGTGATATATTTTGTCATCATTGGAAAAAAGAATGTCTTACCTCGTCAACAAAAAAAGAATTTTGCAAATCTGTCGAGAATTGATGAATTTATAGAGAATTTAAATACATGACCCAGAATAAAAACTGAGAAAATTTGACAGAATGTGCTTCACTGGATACCTATGTTCTATAATTAGAACTCTGCTCTGCTAGATTTGCTCTTTAAGTTGGATGTAACAGGTCATGAATGTATGTGTAAAACTAGCCTACTATCTCACTTCCATTGTAGCAGGTAATTTAGTTATGCATCAACCCATCAGAGGTTTTACACACATAGCTACTGTATTGGTTAAAGACTCCCTGCAGTGATGACCAGATATTAACAGGTCTGATCACAGCAGGTGGGGCCTGGCTCAGTGGGACATCACATTCCTATGGAGATGCCTTTAATTTAAGTTTTGGTCACAGCTGAATTCACCAATGAAGAAAATCACTAAGATATATAAAGCATTTTGCATTTTGTTGTTTTTCTGGTATTTTAACTTGGCTGATCAGGTTTGAAACTGTTGATCATCACGAAAACCGGTGCATTTGCAGTATGCAAATCTAGTTATTCTTTGCACTTTTTTTGTGGCCGCTGTAGCGACATGATTAGAAGTGCTACAAATATGCAAATTTCCATGCATACTCACATGTATCTGAAGTTGTGCACCACTAAGTTTGTTTTTCATTTTAGTACTAAGTTTTGCCGCTAGGTGGCGTTTAGCATCAAAACATATAATTGCCGATAACTCTGTCATTTGACATTTTATTTGTATGCAGTTTTTTGCATTCTGTTCTCTGTCAACTGCCCGTTAAAATATGATGAGTGGCAATATCCATATCTTTGAAACTTTTGAGCTAGAAGAGGTTGAATGTTTGAATCTTTGAAAAAATCTGGCAAATTAGGGTGTGTCCACGAAAAACATGCCCATTTTTGTTAGAGATTAGATACGCTCATTCTGTTTTTTGAAATTGATTCCGAAGATCTTTGCGCACAAAATATATGGGGTGGCGATTTCAGAAAATGCATAAAATGGCTTTCAATAAGCGGTCAAAGTGCACTAAAATATGGAGGAAACAAATTTTCGAGAATAGGCATTTTTTTAGTTTTTGGAGGATTCTGTCATTATTTTTGAAGCAATCTTTATGAAATTTTCACAGATTGTATTGTTTGTTGTTTCCAGGGACTTCACAGTTTCAAATTTTCAAAAAATGCAAAGGTCAAGGTCATATTGTGATTATTGGTTTTTTCTTTGACCTTAAATATCTCAAAATCTAAAAATATTTTATCGAAAGAATATGGGTAAAATCAAAAGCCTCTAAAAAGTACTTTTTGAAGAATTTTAGTTTTTTCAGATCGGGATTGATTTGGTTGTTTGGTGGCAGTATGAAGTTTGGTCAAACTTTGAATTGATTTTAAAGCCTTTAAAGTTTAAATGTGTGATATATTTTGTCATCATTGGAAAAAAGAATGTCTTACCTCGTCAACAAAAAAAGAATTTTGAAAATCTGTCAAGAATTGATGAATTTATAGAGAATTTCAATACATGACCCAGAATAAAAACAGAGAAAATTTGACAGAAGTTACCTATGTTCTATAATTAGATGCAGCTCTGCTAGCTGGCTTGCAACAGGTCAATGTACAGTGTATGTGTAACTATGAGAGCAATGTGTCAACACTGGTCTGAATGACCTGTGTAAAAGCGCTCAAAGAATCATGGGTAAGAGAGAGAGAGGGAGAGAGAGGGGATGAATTGTGTCTTTATTCTACATGTATTATTATTCCTCCCACACACTCACTATTGAATTGGATAGCAAAACAACTAAGTACATGTACAAACATCCACCTTATAAACAAGTTTTAGCTTACCAAAAGTTCCTTCTAGTGCATTACTGAACTTTGAGGCATAGAGTGAAAGCTGATATATGTTTAACCAAATGGCTTGTTACGTTACCAAAATTTTTGATAACAAATAAATTGTAAATCATTTATACTACTGAAAACTATTGTTCTTATAATAATAAGCAGGATTCCCAACTGTCTCACCTGATTTTTAACTGTTTAGTATAAAAAGTGGGACACTTTGGAAGACATTTTTGAGCGCACAGTGATGATCAACATTAATCAAATCGTTCAATGTGCCACACTTAGATCATATTGGCTCATTGCCAATATATGGATGCTTAAAGGCATATCAAAACCCTTATATAAGTGACCCCCACCCTCCATTTATTCAATTCAATAGTTTATTTCCAAGATTTACATAGTAAATAACATTGGACAAAGCATATAGTAACAAAATATATTGGTTATGGCGGTTGTTTTCAATTAATTATGGTATTGAGTATAATAATATATATCATCAAGCAAAAATTCACCCACCCGCCGTTGTGTGGGCATCTGTTTTTGATTAGGCAGGCTGCCACAGTCTGTCACAGTCTGTCACAGGTATTGTTCAAGAGTGCATATGTTGCTACATGGGGTTGTATGTAGTCATTCACAGTTTGTAAAAAAGTTGTGAACATACCAAATACCAGAAATGATCCTAAAAGTTCTCTATTATTCTTTTTTTTTTTTATTCGAGCAAATATAAATCTTCCTTTTCTTTCTTTCTTTCTCTGTTGATTTATTTTGTCTACTTTATTTTGTTCTTTCTTTCTTTCATTTTTTCATTTATTTTGTTCTTTCTTTCTTATTTTATTTAAGTTGTAAAATTATCATAAAAAGGGACATTAATTTTTTAAATAAGTTATGTATCACTCATTACTTTCATTCTCTCATTTCTTCCCTCAACACATGTTTATATGTCGGAAATCAACACAAATTTTATTACTTGTTTATTCAATAAGAGAAATTCTGTTGAATAAAATGTAACAAAATGTCTCTAGCAAAAGCAAATAAAAAACAAAAAGATCTTGCATTGTCAGAATTTTGTCCTTCAGGCTCATTTTAATTACTACAAAAATGCGTATCTCTATATTTTCAATATCAAAACTTTAATTCTGAAATAAATGCCGTATGATCCTATAATCATGCAGTTACAAAATTGACTCCAAGTAATAAATGTAATAAAGAATAATTATGTAAGGGATCATAAACTAAACAACCCACATATTATCACTATCATTCATTATATGTTTGGGGCCTCCGTGGCCGAGAGGGTTAAGTCGCTGACTTTAACACTCACTCTGCCCCTCACCGCGTGGGTTTGAATCCCGGCAGGGTCATTCGGATTTTCATGTGAGGAAGCCTTCCAGCTGGCTTGCGGTAGGTCGGTGGTTCTACCCGGATGTCTCCGTGCATTCGTGTCCTTCCTCCACCTGTAATTAGCTGGACGTCGCTATATGACTGAAATACTGTCGAAGCGACGGTAAACTCAAATAGTCAAGTCATTATATGTTTATTGCTTTGTGTAAAACTAGCCTACTATCTCACTTCCATTGTAGCAGATAATTTAGTTATGCATCAACCCATCAGAGGTTTTACCGTAACATATAGGTACTATATTGGCTAAAGACTCCCTGCAGTGATGACCAGCAATTAGCAGGTCTGATCACAGCAGAGGGGGGCCTGGCTCAGTGGGACATCACATTCCTTTCGAGATGCCTTTAAGTTTTGGTCACATATAAAGCATTTTGCATTTTGTTGTTTTTCTGGTATTTTAACTTGGATGATCAGGTTTGAAACTGTTGATCATCACGAAAACCGTTGCATTTGCAGTATGCAAATCTAGTTATTCTTTGCACTTTTTTTGTGGCCGCTGTTGCGACATGATTAGAAGTGCTACAAATATGCAAATTTCCATGCATACTCACATGTATCTGAAGTTGTGCACCACTAAGTTTGTTTTTCATTTTAGTACTAAGTTTTGCCGCTAGGTGGCGTTTAGCATCAAAACATATAATTGCCGATAACTCTGTCATTTGACATTTTATTTGTATGCAGTTTTTTGCATTCTGTTCTCTGTCAACTGCCCGTTAAAATATGATGAGTGGCAATATCCATATCTTTGAAACTTTTGAGCTAGAAGAGGTTGAATGTTTGAATCTTTGAAAAAATCTGGCAAATTAGGGTGTGTCCACGAAAAACATGCCCATTTTTGTTAGAGATTAGATACGCTCATTCTGTTTTTTGAAATTGATTCCGAAGATCTTTGCGCACAAAATATATGGGGTGGCGATTTCAGAAAATGCATAAAATGGCTTTCAATAAGCGGTCAAAGTGCACTAAAATATGGAGGAAACAAATTTTCGAGAATAGGCATTTTTTTAGTTTTTGGAGGATTCTGTCATTATTTTTGAAGCAATCTTTATGAAATTTTCACAGATTGTATTGTTTGTTGTTTCCAGGGACTTCACAGTTTCAAATTTTCAAAAAATGCAAAGGTCAAGGTCATATTGTGATTATTGGTTTTTTCTTTGACCTTAAATATCTCAAAATCTAAAAATATTTTATCGAAAGAATATGGGTAAAATCAAAAGCCTCTAAAAAGTACTTTTTGAAGAATTTTAGTTTTTTCAGATCGGGATTGATTTGGTTGTTTGGTGGCAGTATGAAGTTTGGTCAAACTTTGAATTGATTTTAAAGCCTTTAAAGTTTAAATGTGTGATATATTTTGTCATCATTGGAAAAAAGAATGTCTTACCTCGTCAACAAAAAAAGAATTTTGAAAATCTGTCAAGAATTGATGAATTTATAGAGAATTTCAATACATGACCCAGAATAAAAACAGAGAAAATTTGACAGAAGTTACCTATGTTCTATAATTAGATGCAGCTCTGCTAGCTGGCTTGCAACAGGTCAATGTACAGTGTATGTGTAACTATGAGAGCAATGTGTCAACACTGGTCTGAATGACCTGTGTAAAAGCGCTCAAAGAATCATGGGTAAGAGAGAGAGAGGGAGAGAGAGGGGATGAATTGTGTCTTTATTCTACATGTATTATTATTCCTCCCACACACTCACTATTGAATTGGATAGCAAAACAACTAAGTACATGTACAAACATCCACCTTTTAAACAAGTTTTAGCTTACCAAAAGTTCCTTCTAGTGCATTACTGAACTTTGAGGCATAGAGTGAAAGCTGATATATGTTTAACCAAATGGCTTGTTACGTTACCAAAATTTTTGATAACAAATAAATTGTAAATCATTTATACTACTGAAAACTATTGTTCTTATAATAATAAGCAGGATTCCCAACTGTCTCACCTGATTTTTAACTGTTTAGTATAAAAAGTGGGACACTTTGGAAGACATTTTTGAGCGCACAGTGATGATCAACATTAATCAAATCATTCAATGTGCCACACTTAGATCATATTGGCTCATTGCCAATATATGGATGCTTAAAGGCATCTCAAAACCCTTATATAAGTGACCCCCACCCCCCATTTATTCAATTCAATTCAATAGTTTATTTCAAAGATTTACATAGTAAATAACATTGGACAAAGCATATAGTAACAAAATATATTGGTTATGGCGGTTGTTTTCAATTAATTATGGTATTGAGTATAATAATATATATCATCGAGCAAAAATTCACCCACCCGCCGTTGTGTGGGCATCTGTTTTTGATTAGGCAGGCTGCCACAGTCTGTCACAGGTATTGTTCAAGAGTGCATATGTTGCTACATGGGGTTGTATGTAGTCATTCACAGTTTGTAAAAAAGTTGTGAACATACCAAATACCAGAAATGATCCTAAAAGTTCTCTATTATTCTTTTTTTTTTATTCGAGCAAATATAAATCTTCCTTTTCTTTCTTTCTTTCTTTCTTTCTTTCTCTGTTGATTTATTTTGTCTACTTTATTTTTTCTTTCTTTTCTTTCTTTCTTTCATTTTTTCATTTATTTTGTTCTTTTTTCTTATTTTATTTAAGTTGTAAAATTATCATAAAAAGGGACATTAATTTTTTAAATAAGTTATGTATCACTCATTACTTTCATTCTCTCATTTCTTCCCTCAACACATGTTTATATGTCGGAAATCAACACAAATTTTATTACTTGTTTATTCAATAAGAGAAATTCTGTTGAATAAAATGTAACAAAATGTCTCTAGCAAAAGCAAATAAAAAACAAAAAGATCTTGCATTGTCAGAATTTTGTCCTTCAGGCTCATTTTAATTACTACAAAAATGCGTATCTCTATATTTTCAATATCAAAACTTTAATTCTGAAATAAATGCCGTATGATCCTATAATCATGCAGTTACAAAATTGACTCCAAGTAATAAATGTAATAAAGAATAATTATGTAAGGGATCATAAACTAAACAACCCACATATTATCACTATCATTCATTATATGTTTGGGGCCTCCGTGGCCGAGAGGGTTAAGTCGCTGACTTTAACACTCACTCTGCCCCTCACCGCGTGGGTTTGAATCCCGGCAGGGTCATTCGGATTTTCATGTGAGGAAGCCTTCCAGCTGGCTTGCGGTAGGTCGGTGGTTCTACCCGGATGTCTCCGTGCATTCGTGTCCTTCCTCCACCTGTAATTAGCTGGACGTCGCTATATGACTGAAATACTGTCGAAGCGACGGTAAACTCAAATAGTCAAGTCATTATATGTTTATTGCTTTGTGTAAAACTAGCCTACTATCTCACTTCCATTGTAGCAGATAATTTAGTTATGCATCAACCCATCAGAGGTTTTACCGTAACATATAGGTACTATATTGGCTAAAGACTCCCTGCAGTGATGACCAGCAATTAGCAGGTCTGATCACAGCAGAGGGGGGCCTGGCTCAGTGGGACATCACATTCCTTTCGAGATGCCTTTAAGTTTTGGTCACATATAAAGCATTTTGCATTTTGTTGTTTTTCTGGTATTTTAACTTGGATGATCAGGTTTGAAACTGTTGATCATCACGAAAACCGTTGCATTTGCAGTATGCAAATCTAGTTATTCTTTGCACTTTTTTTGTGGCCGCTGTTGCGACATGATTAGAAGTGCTACAAATATGCAAATTTCCATGCATACTCACATGTATCTGAAGTTGTGCACCACTAAGTTTGTTTTTCATTTTAGTACTAAGTTTTGCCGCTAGGTGGCGTTTAGCATCAAAACATATAATTGCCGATAACTCTGTCATTTGACATTTTATTTGTATGCAGTTTTTTGCATTCTGTTCTCTGTCAACTGCCCGTTAAAATATGATGAGTGGCAATATCCATATCTTTGAAACTTTTGAGCTAGAAGAGGTTGAATGTTTGAATCTTTGAAAAAATCTGGCAAATTAGGGTGTGTCCACGAAAAACATGCCCATTTTTGTTAGAGATTAGATACGCTCATTCTGTTTTTTGAAATTGATTCCGAAGATCTTTGCGCACAAAATATATGGGGTGGCGATTTCAGAAAATGCATAAAATGGCTTTCAATAAGCGGTCAAAGTGCACTAAAATATGGAGGAAACAAATTTTCGAGAATAGGCATTTTTTTAGTTTTTGGAGGATTCTGTCATTATTTTTGAAGCAATCTTTATGAAATTTTCACAGATTGTATTGTTTGTTGTTTCCAGGGACTTCACAGTTTCAAATTTTCAAAAAATGCAAAGGTCAAGGTCATATTGTGATTATTGGTTTTTTCTTTGACCTTAAATATCTCAAAATCTAAAAATATTTTATCGAAAGAATATGGGTAAAATCAAAAGCCTCTAAAAAGTACTTTTTGAAGAATTTTAGTTTTTTCAGATCGGGATTGATTTGGTTGTTTGGTGGCAGTATGAAGTTTGGTCAAACTTTGAATTGATTTTAAAGCCTTTAAAGTTTAAATGTGTGATATATTTTGTCATCATTGGAAAAAAGAATGTCTTACCTCGTCAACAAAAAAAGAATTTTGAAAATCTGTCAAGAATTGATGAATTTATAGAGAATTTCAATACATGACCCAGAATAAAAACAGAGAAAATTTGACAGAAGTTACCTATGTTCTATAATTAGATGCAGCTCTGCTAGCTGGCTTGCAACAGGTCAATGTACAGTGTATGTGTAACTATGAGAGCAATGTGTCAACACTGGTCTGAATGACCTGTGTAAAAGCGCTCAAAGAATCATGGGTAAGAGAGAGAGAGGGAGAGAGAGGGGATGAATTGTGTCTTTATTCTACATGTATTATTATTCCTCCCACACACTCACTATTGAATTGGATAGCAAAACAACTAAGTACATGTACAAACATCCACCTTTTAAACAAGTTTTAGCTTACCAAAAGTTCCTTCTAGTGCATTACTGAACTTTGAGGCATAGAGTGAAAGCTGATATATGTTTAACCAAATGGCTTGTTACGTTACCAAAATTTTTGATAACAAATAAATTGTAAATCATTTATACTACTGAAAACTATTGTTCTTATAATAATAAGCAGGATTCCCAACTGTCTCACCTGATTTTTAACTGTTTAGTATAAAAAGTGGGACACTTTGGAAGACATTTTTGAGCGCACAGTGATGATCAACATTAATCAAATCATTCAATGTGCCACACTTAGATCATATTGGCTCATTGCCAATATATGGATGCTTAAAGGCATCTCAAAACCCTTATATAAGTGACCCCCACCCCCCATTTATTCAATTCAATTCAATAGTTTATTTCAAAGATTTACATAGTAAATAACATTGGACAAAGCATATAGTAACAAAATATATTGGTTATGGCGGTTGTTTTCAATTAATTATGGTATTGAGTATAATAATATATATCATCGAGCAAAAATTCACCCACCCGCCGTTGTGTGGGCATCTGTTTTTGATTAGGCAGGCTGCCACAGTCTGTCACAGGTATTGTTCAAGAGTGCATATGTTGCTACATGGGGTTGTATGTAGTCATTCACAGTTTGTAAAAAAGTTGTGAACATACCAAATACCAGAAATGATCCTAAAAGTTCTCTATTATTCTTTTTTTTTTATTCGAGCAAATATAAATCTTCCTTTTCTTTCTTTCTTTCTTTCTTTCTTTCTTTCTCTGTTGATTTATTTTGTCTACTTTATTTTGTTCTTTCTTTCTTTCTTTCTTTCTTTCATTTTTTCATTTATTTTGTTCTTTCTTTCTTATTTTATTTAAGTTGTAAAATTATCATAAAAAGGGACATTAATTTTTTAAATAAGTTATGTATCACTCATTACTTTCATTCTCTCATTTCTTCCCTCAACACATGTTTATATGTCGGAAATCAACACAAATTTTATTACTTGTTTATTCAATAAGAGAAATTCTGTTGAATAAAATGTAACAAAATGTCTCTAGCAAAAGCAAATAAAAAACAAAAAGATCTTGCATTGTCAGAATTTTGTCCTTCAGGCTCATTTTAATTACTACAAAAATGCGTATCTCTATATTTTCAATATCAAAACTTTAATTCTGAAATAAATGCCGTATGATCCTATAATCATGCAGTTACAAAATTGACTCCAAGTAATAAATGTAATAAAGAATAATTATGTAAGGGATCATAAACTAAACAACCCACATATTATCACTATCATTCATTATATGTTTGGGGCCTCCGTGGCCGAGAGGGTTAAGTCGCTGACTTTAACACTCACTCTGCCCTCACCGCGTGGGTTTGAATCCCGGCAGGGTCATTCGGATTTTCATGTGAGGAAGCCTTCCAGCTGGCTTGCGGTAGGTCGGTGGTTCTACCCGGATGTCTCCGTGCATTCGTGTCCTTCCTCCACCTGTAATTAGCTGGACGTCGCTATATGACTGAAATACTGTCGAAGCGACGGTAAACTCAAATAGTCAAGTCATTATATGTTTATTGCTTTGTGTAAAACTAGCCTACTATCTCACTTCCATTGTAGCAGATAATTTAGTTATGCATCAACCCATCAGAGGTTTTACCGTAACATATAGGTACTATATTGGCTAAAGACTCCCTGCAGTGATGACCAGCAATTAGCAGGTCTGATCACAGCAGAGGGGGGCCTGGCTCAGTGGGACATCACATTCCTTTCGAGATGCCTTTAAGTTTTGGTCACATATAAAGCATTTTGCATTTTGTTGTTTTTCTGGTATTTTAACTTGGATGATCAGGTTTGAAACTGTTGATCATCACGAAAACCGTTGCATTTGCAGTATGCAAATCTAGTTTTCTATGTAATCGTTTGGGTATCAATTATGTTTTATGTTGTTGTTTTTTATCTAAAATAGTTTCGCGTGTGAATAATAATATTTAATAATTTATAAGTCACTTTATGTTTGTGTTTTAATGATGTTTATGCATATAGGTCATGACCTACTTATCGGTCTGGGCATTGCACATTTCATGACTTCTATTGAGCTTGTAATTATACATAGTAGCTTAATTATTACATGATGTATGGGATAAGTCATGTATAATGTTTATCTTATTAATATGTAAGCGTAATATAAAGAACGCACGGTGTAGTTAATGCAGTAAATGTGTCTGTGTAGCGCTGCTGTTTTTTTTTGTTTTTTGTTGTTTTTTTTTGCTACACAAATAATTACCTATAGATAGCCTTATTTTGCACGCTTGTGGAATAAGCTCAATCGGTAATAGATTTTTTCCTTCAAGAGGTCGTGAGTTCGATTCCAGCTCGGACCTTTTTTTCTATTCTTATTTTTGGAAATTCTTGAGTTATGCATAAAATATATGGAAACTGTTATTTAGATTGAAGGAAGATGCAAACTATCTGAATTGGGAATCATATTTTTCTAAGCATAGTGAGTCCCAGGACTCGTGCGGAGAAAATTGAAAATAATGACTGAACCTCTCTATATAAATAATATAAAAAGAGGTAATTTTTTAGCTCGACTTTTCGAAGAATATGAGAGCTATTGTAGTCGCCCTTGCGTCGGCGTCGGCGTTGCAGCTTTTGATTAAGTTTTGCATGCAAGTTACTATCAACCTTATATCTAAAAAAACATTTATGGTATTGACTTGAAAGTTTACGAATATGTTCAGAGGCATCAGACAACCAAGGTGGATAACTCTTGACTGAATTTAATGAATATTATGGCCCCTTTTTAATTTAGAAATTTTGGTTAAAGTTTTGCTTGCAAAGAATTTCATGCTTATATTTCAGTAACCAGACATAGGTTTGATTTGAAACTTCTTTAATATGTTCAGTGGTATCATTCTATAGTGGCAGATAGTTTTGTGACTGGATATAATGCAGATTAGGACCACTTTTTGACTTAGACTTTTTGGTTAAAGTTTTGCATGCAAGCTACTATCCAGCTTATATCTCAGAAATTATTTGTAGTATTGACTAGAAAGTTTAGGAGTGTGTTCAGGGGCATCAGAAAACCAAGGAGGATAACTCTTCGACTGAACGTCATACAAATTATTGCCCTTTACTAACTTGGATACTTTTGGATACGTTGCTGGTTATGTTATTATGTATGTTCAGTAACTAGTAGGTTGTTTTTTCATACACCTATAAGGATTAACTATCAGTATACCATTTTAGTTCGCTTTTGAAAGAATATAGAGTATATAGTCGCTTCTCGGCGTCGGGTTGCGCTTTGGTTAAAGTTTGCATGCAATTACATCGAACCTTTTTCAAACATTTATGTATTGACTTAAGTTTATGAAATTTTCGGCATCAACAACCAAGGTAATGAAACTTTAATGTTATATAAAATATGACCTGCTTAACTTAGAAATTGGATATATTTTTGCTGTAAGCACGTATGCTATGTCTCAGATCAGGCATGGGATCAAATTAAAACTTTGATGTTTAGGTATCATATATAAGGTAATTACTCCTTGTGAAAATATACATATTGTAGCGCCCTTTTTTAACATAGAATTTTGGTTAAAGTTTTGCATGCAAAGAATTTCATGCTTATATTTCAGTAACCAGGCATGGGTTTGATTTGAAACTTCTTTAATATGTTCAGTGGTATCATTCTATAGTGGCAGATAGTTTTTGACTGGATATAATGCAGATTAGGGCCACTTTTTGACTTAGACTTTTTGGTTAAAGTTTTGCATGCAAACTACTATCCAGCTTATATCTCAGAAATTATTTGTAGTATTGACTAGAAAGTTTAGGAGTGTGTTCAGGGGCATCAGAAAACCAAGGAGGATAACTCTTCGACTGAACGTCATACAAATTATTGCCCTTTACTTACTTGGATACTTTGTTAAAGTTTGCTTGGTTGATGTGTTATTATGCGTATGTCTCAGTTACTAGACATGGGATTGATTTTAGACTTCATAAACCCATTTATAGGTAGTAGACGATCATTTTTTACTATTATTACAGGGTATAAGAAAGGCAATAATTGAAATAGATTTCATTTGATTTACCAACAAGCATTTTGAATAGTCGAGCGTGCTGTCCTCTGACAGCTCTTGTAAATATGAAGGCCCTGTGCATAGACAGGTTAGGTTATAAGGTCAAAGCAGCAGATAAGAGAAAGAGTGGCGGACAATGTGCTTATTATAAGCCATCCATTAAAACATCTTGTTTTAATCTTTTCTTTTTTAAACCTCAAACGGACTACATATAGTTTACTAATTAGAGCATGCAATAAATCGTTACCAAGTTGTCGAAAAGCACAGAACTAATTATGTCATATAATTACTGTCTGAAATATTCATGTTGTATTGCTGTGTGTAACGCCGATTCTAATTTGATTAGAACATGCCTTATATCTCAGGCAGTAGACCGTTATACAATCTGCTGATAAATTTATATAATTGATAATTAGAATCATGCAAGTTTTTATTTCTTTCACGCTTAGTAATAGACTCAAATATTCTCACGCTTTACGGAACACTGAGAGAAAATGTGCATTATTTAAGACCACAAGTAAAGTGTTATCTGATTATTAAATGCTTTCGGGCTCCGGGGTGTGCAGAGGCGGATGGCACCGCGGGTAGCGCGGTTTCCCCTGTATGTTTGTTTTTCTTGAGAAAGGCAGATTTTTGCCGAAATATTGAATAAGAGTGATTTTAATGGTTATAGGACCTGAAACTTTGTGGTAAGATGGCATTAACCTGCTGAGTTTTTCTCCATGAGAGATGGGTAGTTACGTAACACTTCTTTATACTTCATTGTGTAAATAGAAATGTTTGTAGAAGTTAAGTGAGGCGAATGCCTGCTTCACAAAATGGAACTTTGCTACATAGGAATTATATGGCAGTCAAGGTCAAGGTCACAAGGTCAACTGAAAAATGTAAAGGTCCATCTACTTAAGCATCTGTCCATTTTAATATTGAAGCAAACCAATGAAAGACATAGAAGTTATGACAGTTAAAAAAGGAACCTTGTGACGCCGCTAACCCCCAGACATTATAATTTAATTTTTCCAAAAAAAAAAAAAAAAAAAAAAAAAAAAAAAAACACGTCAAAAAACAATAAACTACGGTGTCCACTGAAGTGTTTTGATGTGGCCGTAAAACTAAGTCGATTCTGAAAGACAAAATACTTTAAACACTACAATGGCATATAATGCAACGTAATACATGTACATAATTTCAGACCAACACGTGCATTACATGAGTGTTTTTTAATGTTATGACATCATCTTATCGATTTTTTTTTTTACATTTATTTAATTCCTTGAATTTTTGTTTTTATTACCTCTTTGGGCTTCATTACGCAGAGAATGTTGCAAAAATATCGTTGGAGGCAATCAATGTTAATACCATGTCTGGTTATTGACGGGGTCTTTTGTTTACAGTTTTTACTTTCTCACTTTTCCATCAAATTTAAGCTCTACGTTTTGTTTTATAGCTTTGCGACGAAAGGTTTATTTTGGCGTATTTGACTGAAGCCGCCAACATAGTCAAATTAAATCCACCGTCATTGCTAAAACATATATACATGTAGTAAGTTTTCCAATTTTTAAAACAAAGTCAATAATGTAAAATTGTTAATTTCATATATTCTTTATTTATATATTGTCATGTGCATATACACTGCACATACAATGTGTATTAAAATAAACAAAGGGTAGGCCTCCGTGGCCGGGGGGGGGGGGTAAAGTCGCTTACTTTAACACTCACTCAGCCCCTCACCGAGTGGGTTCGAATCCCGGTATGGTCATTCGGATTTTCATATAAGGAAGCCATCCAGTTGGCTTGCGGTAGGTCGGTGGTTCTTCCCGGATGCATGCGTGCATTCTGGTTCTTCCTTCACCCGTAATAAGCTGGGCGTCGATACTGTCGACGCGATGGTTGAATTGTCACGAAAATTTAATGTAGTTTTACACGTTATATATATTAAACCGCTTCCTCGGCTGCGCCTATATATATATATGCCTACAGATAAACGTATAAAACTACCTACATTTTTCGTGACAATTCAATGTAATAAAAACATGTTTTCACTTTGTTTAATTGGCGTAAAGGCATGCTGCTGATGTCATTAATAAAGTATATAAGATCGATAGTCGATAGCACAGGTAAAACCAGTCTGTGATTTGTAAAATTCCATCGCAGCAGACGACATTGATTTCCTTCCCCTTCAAAAGCAAATCCAATCACGAATATTTAAACCTGACAATCCTGTCGGCCCTTGTGACTGCCTTTGCTACCAGTGCATACCAAGATCAGCCTGCACATCCTTGCAGTGTGATCATGGTCTGTACTGTTCCCTATTTAGTCAATTACCTCCAAGAACCAAGTACTCCTTAGAAAACATAAGCAACTAATGGTAGAGTCCAAATTGAAGAAAAGAAAAGTCCAATTAAAATAAAACATAGCATGGTAAGGGTTTAAGTGCCCAAGGGATATAGGTATGACAAGCGGAACTTTCCACGTGTAGATATATGTAAAAACTGTTCACATTAAAATTAATGTCTTGTTATGTGACTCATAGTAGCATATGAAGACGTTCATTACGTCTCTAAGCAGGCTACCCGGTACTCCTATCAGATTCATTCACATGTTTTTTTCATTACACACACACACACACACACACACACACAACTTAAACACTTGCCTCGTTTATTTTCACACACATAAATTCTTTTCGTAATCCTCATTTACTTATGAGTAGAAAAATGATGTTGAAGTCTGTAGCATTGGTTTCAACAGGAGTATATGAATGCCCAACATTGTATGGTAATACTAACCTTAGACGATGTGGTGTCGATTTACTTATTGGTGTCGATTTACCCCAATGATTTACCTAACTGGTGTCGATTTACTTATTGGTGTCGATTTACCCCAATGATTACTGGTGTTACCCTATTGGTTGATTTACCCTATTGGTGTCGATATACCCCAATGATTTACCTGATTGGTGTCGACTTACCCTATTGGTGTCGATTTACCTCAACCTGACTTGTGTCGATTTACCCAGCCTTTGATATGTTTACATCATGGATGGCGGTGCGGCCTGTGATGATATACCTCTGAAGTGGTTATTCAACTGTTGATGAAATAGCATCATTGGAGATTTTCTAAATTTATCCCATTGGTGGCAATTCAGCCTTTGATATGCAGCAATTCAGTCTTGCATATATTAACCAGTTGGTGGCGACTCTGATTTTGATGAGAAACAATAGTAATCCCTTCAGTGGCTATTCAGCCTTTGATATGCGGCAATTTATATATGATAATTGGCGGCAATTCAGTCATTTGATAAACTAACCAGATTGGTACCGAATATGATTTTGATGGGCAGCAATAGCAGCCCCTTCGTTCCTGATCAGCCTTTGATAGAAAATACTTCCAAAGGGGCGGTTCATCAACTCTGTTCTTTCCACCCAGCTTGTTGACGGCGTAGACATCCGTGACATCAACTTGATCCGTCTGCGGTACCTGATTAGTGTTGTCAGTCAGGAACCCATCTTGTTTGACTGCAGCATTGAGGACAACATCAAGTACAGGCTAGAAAAAAACATCGGCATGCAGGAGGTCATAGAAGCTGCTAGGGCAGCAAATTTACATGACTTTGTGTCTTATCTTCCAATGGTAAGTTGTTTTGGACCACCACGGAGTTGAATACTAGTACAAGGGGTGTTAAAAAATAGCTGGAAAAGTGATACTTTGATATTTTAATATATGAACTTATTCCGAAAAAAAAAATAGAAAAAGAAACAAGTTGTTCTGGTGCATTTTTCAGTCACCAAAGACATCCTTTGTATTTGGTATCATTCAAAGTTCGGCACCCAAAGGTTTTGACTTCACATTAAAATAAAAAATGAGATAACATCTTTTCAACCAGACTCGTCTGTTGTGAAAAGTAGTCATTTTTTTTTCTAAAGATAGTTATTCATTCTCTATGTGTTATCTCTGCTGTATAACTTAATTGTGCAAGTATGCTTTCCTACAGCAGAAATATATTTCAACACTTAGCGTAAGTTGTGTTACATGGTCAAGACACTGTTTTTAGGATATGGTAAT
>CM037794.1:17337640-17369320 GCA_021229015.1 Solen grandis
GTGAAAAAAATCACACGTGTTTATAAGATAGTGCTAATATCATTATCACCATCACCATCACCAGTAGCAGTGTAAGTAGTACTAGTAGTAGGAGTAAAGAAATAACACCTTCATATTTTTCGCACACGACCAGGTTTAATTCATCGGAACAAACATGCTTCTCGAAGCCAAAATTTCTTTTCCTCCCATCCCAACCAAGGAGCAGCACTGAGCTTTGCCCTGGAAATCAGAAGTAGACTTTCATTAAAATCATTCGGAGCCAATAAAGTAACATTGAATAGGAACTTGATGACTTGATGTTTTTGTTTAATTATCTATATTTTTTAACAATATTCATATTTTATTTTAACTTCCTCCTTAAAAAACAATCAAAGTGTCTTAAATTACCAACTTCAAAATGAAGGGAAAAAATCCCAAATAAACATGCACCTGCACTAAGAGGTCACGTTTTATTGTATCCTTGACTGATGGCTTAAAACCAAACTCCTTCGCAGTAGTTACCTCCCCTTACAGTTGTCGATAACCACTGCCATCACAAGTAGATTTCGGCTGATATAGGCCGGATTTACTATTTCACTTTTGCCTTCAGTTTTGAATATATCGTATCAATTTCATCATATTCCACGAAAATAACATTCGTGATTATGAGATAATTAAAAAATAAAATAAAATAATATTGATTTATAACATTATGAGTGTTGACCACATGGTTTCAACTATCATCACGTGACTTGTGTGGAGGCAGTGGTTAAGCGTAGCGTGACGTAACCGGTGCGCGGAGTTTGGCTTAAGACAGCTCATTCACAGATGGTCATTGACTAAGAATTTTGTTAACTATATATCTGTATTACATCTATCGACGCATGTCACCCAATGCAACCATCCGTGATCGTAAAAAAAGGAGGGCGATACCGTTACAGACGGTATTGAAACTATATTTAGACTGATAAAACCTACACTTTACTTCATAGGAATAACTTACGAAATCGCTACCTGAACGGTGAAGACGCCATGTTGCGGAACGTGTCCTTCGGGATATCGATTCTAAAATTATTTTTGCGTTTACGAAAATAGCGTTTTCCCGTTCAATGTTACCTACTCTTTCCGAGCTTATTTGTCAGGAAACAAAGATTTACCAACATAGACGAAAGAGAGCATACTTTTTCTTTTAATTTTTACAGATCATCTGTGAACGGGATGTTTTAAGACAGGTTCTACTGTATTCCACAACATTGACAAATTCATAGATAAAGAGCGACAGACCTTGACCCCTGCTGACAACCACTCTGGTGTTGTAAATAACGGACATTCGCCATTCAGGTCCCATTGCCACGTCTTACTGATATCTTTGAACCCACTTGTCCAGAAGGGATTTTGACTGAAGTGATTATTATAAGGGTGATAATGATGATTATGATGATGAAATAGAAATTATCATTGATTCAAATATATTTCTTTACAAAGACTGGGAAACAAGCAGCTTTTGGCGGTTCCCTGAACCGGCACTTTGCGCATAGTAGGTCCAGAACGTCTTTTATCCGCAGCGGGACTTTAGATTACAGTTAATGAAGTTTAATACCACTGGACAGCGCCCTTTTGGGACCAGATGCCTTTATCAACATGCACATATATATAAACAGCAAGTATCATTATTACGGCTTTCCGCAAACTTGCGGAAAACGTATAGGGTTTGTTATGTTTATTTTTACGGCTTTCCGCAAACTTGCGGAAAACGTATAGGGTTTGTTATGTTTATTTTTCTTATTATTATTATTATTATTCTTCTTCTTCCAACCTAATTCAAGAGTTAATTTATATATGTTGCCAATGGCAAAGCAACATGAAAATTAAAATGCGTCGACAAAAAAGTATAAATTTTTAAATTCAATAATTTTTAATTTTCAATGACGTCAATTGACGTCAGATTTGACGTCAGCTTCAAAAGTTTGTTCGCGCTCTAGAGCCTTCAATTCTGGTCTGATTTTCTTGATATTTTCACAGTAGATGTATTTTAGAAGGTAAATGTGCACCCTGGCATTCAAATTTCAAAATTTGAAAAAATTGAGATTTTATGGCAAAACCAAGATTCGAACTTAGGTCCTAAATTTATATTTTAATGTTACAAGGGAACCTAATGCGTTAGAAGAATGAAAATTGGACAGCATATCGGCATAGAGGTCTTCTTTCTATTTCTTAAAGGATTTTTTCTTAAGTCACGTGGTTATGACGTCATATAAACGACAAAAAGCAACTTTTTAACAAATTTATTTCGCTCTTATATCATGACTTTTCACTCAATCTTTTTAAAAATTGTATTGCAGTGATTAAAAAGTTTACATTTATAAATTAATTTATTTTTAATTTTCAATGACGTCAAATGACGTCAGATTTGACGTCAGCTTTAAAAGTTTGTTCGCGTTCTAAAGGCTTCAATTCTGGTCCGATTTTTTTTATATTTTCACAGATGATGTATTTTAGGATGTAGATTTGCACCGTGGCATTCAAATTTCCAAATTCGAAAATATAAAGATACCATGGCAAAACCAAGATTCGAACTTAGGTCCTAAAATTACATTTTAATGTTACAAAGCCCCCTGATGCGTTAAAAGCATGAAAATTGGACAGCATATCGGCATAGAGGTCTTCTTTCTATTTCTTAAATGATTTTTTCTTAAGTCACGTGATTATGACGTCATAAAAACGACAAAAAGCAACTTTTAAAAAAAAATATTTCCCTCTGGTATTAAGACTTTTGACTCAATCTTTTTGAAAATTGTATTGCAGCGATTAAAATCTTTACATTTATAAATTCATTTATTTTTAATTTTCAATGACGTCAAATGACGTCAGATTTGACGTCACCTTCAAAATGTTGTTTGCGCTCTAGAGCCTTCAATTTGGGTCCGATTATATTGATATTTTCACAAAAGATGTATTTTAGGATGTAGATTTGCACCGTGGCATTCAAATTTCCAAATTCGAAAATATAAAGATTTCATGGTAAAACTGAGATTCGAACTTTGGTCCTTAAATTATTTAAGCATGAAAATTGGATGCATATCGGCATAGAGGTTTACATTCTTTTTTCTGAATGATTTTCTTTTAAGTCACGTGGTTATGACGTCATTAAAAAGACAAAAAGGCATTTTTTAACATTTCTCTTGCTCTGGTATCATAAATTTTGAATCAGTCTTACTTGAAATCTTGAGAATTGATAGAGTTAAAATTGAAGTGATGCATACTGCAAGAAATGTTTGATTTGTCACGTGGTTATGACGTCATGAATACTAAAGCAAGAATTATTTTAAAAATTCATATAAAATCGCCAATTAGATCAATGAACTTAAACTTTTCAAAAATGTCGAAAATTAGTACGTTCATAAGGGTTTGAAAATTTTAAGTTATTACGTCATCAAACATGGCAGATATTCATGTTTGATGGAACGCTTACTTGAAAATGTGAAAACAAACCTGTTCACATTCTCGAATATATTTTTTTCTGGATTAATAGAATGTTAGCTAATCATGTCTTTTTTTTTAAATATTAAAATCATTCATTTAAATACGTATTCGCGCTTCAGCGTCATGAGTATTGTGGCAATCTAAAGCATACCTTAAGGAATTTATGTTGTGTCACTTGTTTATGACAACATTGATTTGTAAGCAAAATACATTTAAAAAAAACATAAGATTGGACATATTAACTTTAAATAAGTAATATTGCCGTGCCTTGACATGCGCAGAAAATTTCAAGTGAGTACGTTATCAAACATGACCTATTCATGTTTTTCTTTATAGGGCTAATTCATGAAAATATATTAATTTGAAGAAAGAAATGAAAGCGGTCATTGGGTTGGTTGAGCAATCCCGATTGTTCTTTTGCAGGAAAGAGTGCCTGCGTTGAATAGTGAATTGTGGTACATTTTTTCTAAAAGAGTCGCATTTACGATGAATTAGTAAAATTATACTAGAGTCAGAAAACCTATACGGATAACTTATTGCATTTGCTTTCACGGCTTTCTACAAACCTTAAGAAAATGACAAATACATGTAGATCTACCTATTGATTTTTTATGTTTTCTAAATGTTTAACGGTTTCTTTTTCTAAATCTGTAAAAATAAGCAAATATATAAAGCAAATGAATTGTTGAAAGTTTCAAGACGTTTATAACGTTAATTACATAGAAATAAGAAAGTATTTTCATAATTTTGCTTACACCTCTGCCTTTGTTTCTATCTAATTTTGCAAATGTAAAACTCAATCAATTTAAAGGTTGAAAGTCATGGATTTCAAAGTATTTTTTTTCTTTTTTACAATTTCAATTGTGGGTCAAATTGCAATGAATATTTGTTAAGTAATATGCTTACGAAGAAAAAGATATTAAATAAAGAATAAAAAACTTTTAAAATTGATTGACTAACGTAAAAAAAAAAACTTGAGGATTGTATTAGTATTTTTTTCTGCATGATAGTAAACTGTTGCGTAATCAAATAAGGTCCATATATATGCTTTCTCAATATCTTCCTAAGAAGATGAAAATGAAAAAAAAAAATAAATAAATAAAGCTTAATTTTGAACATAAGTATATATTTATGATAATGATGATTTACGTATTAAATTAAACATTATTAGCCAAATTATTCCATTTCTTTGTATTAACTTATATATTCAATACCTTTGAAATAAGCAAACGGAAAGCCGCTTCGTTTGTATCTTAAACAAACGACTTCTAGTTATTTTTGTTGTTGTTGTTGTTGTTGTTGTTTAAAAGGGAAATTTGTGAAGCCTCTATACAATGCCGTGAACAAGTTATTATTATATGTGTATACATGTACTAAAAGAAAGGTTTCCGTTATCTTAGATGTATTGTTCTTTCAGAAATAAAACCAATACTTTCGAAAAGAAATCACAATATTGGATATACAATATCAATATTTCACATCATACATACACATGTATTTAATATTGGAATTGGATGTAATAACACATCTAATTTAAGTTATCAGATGGGTACAGTTTGTTCAGTTCATTTTGGGAAAAAATAAGACAATGTGAACATAAACAAGACGATGTGGATATTTTGAGAATAGCATTCGTCTAGATATTTATTCCCTCCCTTTTCCCCGCAAACATTGAAGGGTGGACACTTCAGAAATTTTTCTCATCACTGGTTTACGTTTAAACTTTCACAAAATATTATTGCATCTTACACCATAAATCAATAATGATTTGTTTATGCTTCTTTTTGAGCGAGAGTAACTCACAATATTAATTCTTTTGTTTTTGTTTTGAACGGTTATTTGAGCCGCGTGCTCCTACCGGCGACATCAAAGGTAAAGTTGACCTACGTGACAAAACAGCTACTTGTATTTTTTAAATAAATATATAGCTTAACCCTGCTCTCGGCTTCGCCACGCTTGAATTAAATTTAATAAATAAATAAATAAATAATAAAAAAACAACAACATAGAACTTATACTTAACGTCAGCTATACTGTACATTCAATCGCGCAGTAGATAATCTTTAAAAAATGTGTGACGCGTGACTGAATGCATTTTTTGGGTTGAATTTTAAGGTAGCCAATATAATTTTAGTGCAATAAGCTTTGCTAAGCTCAATAATGATGCCAGTATAGAGTGACAGTAAAATAGCACACATACCTAAGCTATTTAAAGGTCCAGTATGCTTTAGGGTTGAATAATTACTCTCGTTCTAACCTGCACCTCCAAGACTTCACGCGAGAATTTACGATATCTCGCCGAATAGCGGATCTCATGGTTTTAGGTCTTTGCTAATACTTATTCCTCTCGACGGTTCCTGGGTTAGACCAGTACTTTGCGCTTAGAAAGGTCAAGAAAATCCTTGCCTTCAACGGGGTTCGAACCCACAACCCCCAGAGCGTAATCGTGTATTTAAATAAATAAAATCCTGAGTTCACACTCTCTTTTGCAATATATTTGAGCGCATATAATAAAATACGTTTATTTCATAACTATATAGCCTTGAGCCCAAAACCCCAAAAATAATATGCATATATTAATACAATATAAGTAAGATAATGTTTACCCATATGTTTCATTCACTCAGCGAATACTTTCACATTCATCCAGCAAATTATATATACGTACATATTATATATAGGTAAGTACATAGTTTAACTAGTTTTGAGTGATTATCATTTTTGAGCAAATCATACAAGATGACTTCTGAGTTTGTATCATTACATTAAATTAACAAATATTGTACTTGTATGCTTTTATAAATAAGACCAAAAAAACAACAACAACAAAAAACAACAACATGATACTCGTTTTCATGAACAAAGCTATTAAGTTAATCATCATTTCCATCCGAAACATACAAGTATAACTTAGCTTAAAGATGTCAAACTACGTAAACCCAAAAGACATATTTGACAAGATATAATAATATATAGTGACTGAAGTTATTTTGATTACCTCCCCTAGTATTTTCGTTTCCACAAGTTATCTCCCCTGAAAACGATTAATTATCTCCCTTAAACACACACACACACACACACACACACACACACACACACAGAGTGATTATCTCCATGATCCTACAGTGAAGTTTGGCTTTCTTATTGAAAAAAAAAAATGAAACAGAATCATGTTATGTGGCTTTCCGCCGTGAGTTTCTCGCAAGATTCAAGTTTTTTTTTTCATATTGTTTATTCCACATAGAATTTTAAGTATGGATTTTATCTCTATTAAAACTTGGGAGAAAAAACCGTCTGACCTGCTCTGCTAACAAATGTTCAAAATGAGAGGGTTAAGTAATAGATTATTAAAAAAAAAAGGGGGGGGGGCAAACACTTTACGAAGGTCAACATATAAATAATAAAATCTTCCACCTAAAAGAAACAACATGTATATATGAAATTATAAATGAAAAAAAATGTATTTACCATTTTTGTTGTTGTTGTCGTTGTTGTTTTTGATTTAATATAATAACATTTATAATGCATCATATAAATCAATTAAACACAGCCATGAATTCTAAACTGATTAATAATTAATCAATAAATGAAATCAAATACTCTGACAATGCACAACTCACAAAATGTCGAAGTCTGGATCCGTGTGGCGCATGTCATAAAGCGTTTGGTAGAACAGGAGTTTCGCCACAGAATTAATACTCGGAAGATGTCCATATCCTTCCGTCTCGCAGATGTGTTTAGCAAACCCTGTGTGCACGTTGCTTTTCTGGATAAACGTGATGGTGGTTAAAGACTGTGTCGCTGGCATGGAAAATGAAATACGAAATACAGAAACTATTTGTTTAAGATCATATGGTGCTACAATTAATTACACTGGTCTAAGGAACCATTTTAAATAAAGGTTTTCTCTTTTATACATATACGAAAGTATAAAACCGTATATATACATGTTGTAATGAAAGTTCACTCATCATATAAAAGGTGTGTGTGTGTGTGTGTGTGTGTGTGTGTGTTAGACTCTGTCTTCCTGTTGTTGTTGGTGGTGGCTTTTTCCTCTCTCTGGAATTAAGGCGCATTTGTATATAAACTACATGTATTAAATATTCAACATAGATCTTTTCAGGATAAGATTCTTTCCCGAATCGGTGAAAATAATGTAAATTATGCTAGTAAGGAACTAGTAGACAGTGGATAGGGCAGTCATCCGAGAAATAAAACAACTCAAATGTCTACAGCTCTTTCAGTCCACAGAGAGAGAGAGAGAGAGAGAGAGAGAGAGAAAGAGAAAGAGAGAGAGAGAGAATGTAGAATGTTTTACTTAGCAAGGTATCCCATATGTGGCTCATACCTCACTATTACGGTTTGTACCTCGCGATCTGTGTGTAGAATGTTGTCATAGCGACGAGGTATCTTTTTCCGATTTTGTACCTCACAACGTGAGGTATACAAACACATACACGCAATAAATCAATGTATGTCAAAAAAGTTTATGGACAAACATTATGTTAAAAAAAGTTCCAAAATATGGTTTTAATTTCTGTCATGAAAATAAGTTAATAATGGTGCCAATTGTAGTGCCGTCGACGTTATTTTTTACGTCTGCTTTCTCTATAAACTGACTTCACTTCTTGATATTTTGAACACATTTGCTTTCATGATACAATTCTGACGGTCATTTTGCATAAAGCACGTTTGAATCATTATTGGATTATCATCAATCGTGCGTATCACCGGACAAAACACTCAACAATTCAGGAATGTCGGTGTGTCGTTCGCTATTAAGGACGAACCTCGAACATGGATAAAAGCAGGTCTAGTCGACCAAAGACAGCAAACGTCAGTGGAAAAACTAGTGACAGAATACATCGCATTAGGTTCGCAATACAAGGTATTAAAAAGCGTTTCAAACAAGTGGAAGGACTGTACATAACAATCTAAAACAGAATCTCAGTATGAACAAGGTATACGCCATGTTTGATTGTAGAAATTAAAATCTGAGGAATCGCTGCCTCTTATAACTCCAGACCGGGAAACATCAGTTTATTTGTTGTTGTTGTTGTTGTATTGGGGTTTACCGTCGCTGCGATAGTATTTCAATCATATAGCGACGTCCAGCTAATTACAGATGGAGGAAGACCCCGAGTACACAGAGGCACCCGGGTAGAACCACCGACCTACCGCAAGCCAGCAGGAAGGCTTCCTCACATGAAAAACCCGAAGTCCCTACCGGGATCAGTTTATTTGTAGAACGATGACGATTTATGATCGCGATAACCATAGCCCGCATGCGAATTCCATCATGGTTGAAGAGGATAGGTATAGCACCATGTACGACAAGTGACGCGGCATCAGAAAACAATGACTGTGGTGGGGGCCATTTTAAGAAACCATAGACGTTATTGTGACGTCGACGTCGCAACACCATTTAAAGGCGTTTTAACGTTGTTGTTTTTTTGTTGTTGTTGGTTTTGTGGGTTTTTTTTTTTGGGGGGGGGGGGGGGGGCGATCGGACAGATTTTTCTAAAATTTTGCACATGCACATAAGTACTTAAGACTATAACGAAAACATATTTAAATTAAAAGTAAAGGTCCCCATGCTCGTTTTAGAGATAAAGCTTATGGTAAAACGCCACTGTTAGCTAAATCTCGTTAAAAAGAATCAAAGCATTAACAATTAGAAAGATTGTATTCTAAATGCTTTAATTATGTATCAAAATTATATTTTAAGAATATTTTATCACAATTTGTTACTTATTATGTGTTTTATAAGTTACAGGGAAAAATACTGTCAGTCATGCATCGAAAACAGAAAACGAGTAAAAATCGCCATTGTGTTAGAACCAAAATGTAAACAAAAACTACACAAAAGCTATGAAATTCTATTTTTTTCTTGATAAAAAAAAACAAAAACGGACAGATTTTCTTTTAGAAAATGTAAAAAAATGTTGTGTATCTCACCATGCTTGCTTTGTTTTTAAATCAATGGTAACTCACTGTTCAAAACGTCCTTAAACTGTGTCGCACGTCTAATGGTGTATTTTTTAAATGTCATTATTTTGCAATAGCTGAATGTAAACTCGCATAACTTTATGTAGTGGTCATAAAAACACGGTGATTGTTTTTATATTAGTGTATGTGTCTATGAATCTTTTGTATGTACATGTATATGAAAACAATTTCGTATAAATCGTAGGAATTGTTAATCAGTATCCACTAAACAGTACGTTCCATTGATATTTCTCAGAATATCTACACTCACCTGTCACAACTAGTGGTAGCCATAAAGTTAGAAACACTCCGTACATCTGAAATGATATTTTGTGTTATACATGTATATAAAAACAAGTCATTATCACATTCTTCTTCTTTTCACCCTTCTTCTTCTTCTTCCTCCTCTTCTTCACGCGATTGCCCATGCCAAATCTAAAGGATTTTTTTTAGTTTAAAGCAAAGAAAGAGTTTAATACTACAACTCGAAATTGGTATAAAATTAAGCATGAATTAAAAAGGAAAATGCATGAATGAATTAATTAATATTGCCAACAATTTGCATAAATGATTACTTACTTTTTGATTACGATTGGGTGACGATAAACCATCATAAAAGTAATACGAGTTTACAAGAGCGATCGCATTGATTTGTCTTCACTTTCCTGCATATCTACCATGCATTAATACTCAACGCTTTGAAACATATATATTTGTCTATATCGGAACATTTTCATATCTTAATCCAAAGTAACATCTAACTAGCTTTTGGAATAATATCCTTCGTGGATTTTCGCAGCGCTTTCAATTCTGTTATTCTTAGAAATAAAAGAAAAGCACCCGCCAGTCGCGAGCTGAACCAGTCTATAAAAGTGTTGCAGACGGCAAACAAAGGACTTTACAAATAATTTCTAAGGTAAGGCCATCATTAAAGAAATTTTGTTTGCAGTGCTCTGACCCTGAATTCCAGGGGTTAATAGGTAGGTAGGTATTATTGTTTTTAAATTTCAAATAATAAAAATATATCCAAAAGTGTTTTTGTTTTTTCTACGGGGTGGACACAAAGATAAAAAAAATCACCTCTAAGACCTAACAATAAAAAAAAATAAAATAAAAAAAAATGAATAGGGATTGATGGGTCCGTCGGAGCACTACAAACGAGCATATTTTTAATTTTGGCCGAAACGATAAATATGAAAGTGCACTATATTGTCGATTGGTCTTAATCATTCGGTATTAACTGTGAAGATATAAGGAACGGTGAAGTCTTGATTAATCTTGATTTAATGACCAAATTGCAAATGCAAATCAGTTGCAATTATAACGATTAAAATTACCCATATCCGTTAAATGTATTTCTTGAATATTTTAATTTATAGACAAAAAAAAAACAAAACTTTTTTGGTGAAGAAGAAAATCTCCATTTCATTAATTGTTTAATTCTCGATTTCATTTGTATAAGGAAAAAAAACAGTTAGGTCCTATGAGTAATTCAGTACATACTAGTATCAAAAATGAACTCCTGAAGACAAATACACAGAGAAAGGACTTATTTAAAACAGAGAAATATCACAGTTACCGCCTTGGAGCACACTTTATATTTAAATGTCTGTTTCATGGGCATATACAAAGAAATAAACCCTCGATGTAACAAGATGGCCCTGAAGTCACTCACCTGAGAAAAAATGATTTCATTGCTTATACGAGTTACTCTTTTATAACATGGTTTTACTTTATACATACTCTATATAGAAATGCAGCAATATCAATTTTAATTCCACACACAAAACAGTACATGTGATTCAGATTTGACGTCTGTAGCATAAAAATTCAAAGGTAGGTCATTTGGTCATGGCCAAGGTCATCAAAGGGCAATGTTAAATGACACACACAAAACTGTTCCAGTAGTCCAAATTTGAAATCAAAGCAAGTCACTGGGTTATGGTTAAAATTATTAAAGGTCAAAGACCAATTTCGCACACCTATGATTACCTGTGGTTCAAATTTAAAGGTCATGGCTAATAGATTAAAATAGGATATGGGTCAAAAAAAATTAAGCACTATTACCAGGGCCATGATCTATACACGGTAAAGGACCACCAGACAATGATACACACCAACTAGCTAAGCTGCTTGGCTGTGGTTTTTGACAAGAAGATTTAAAAAGTGTTTCCCCTTAGAAGTCTGACCCTTGTGGCGGAACCAATTTTAACCAAAGGTCCATGATTTGATACAAACAAGGTAGAGGTCTACCAGGCAATGTTACACACAAAATCTAAGCGCCCTGCCTTCTAGTTTCAGACGAGAAAGATTATTTCTATATCTTAATATGTAAGTCTATATAAAACCAAGTGCCCCTTGGACAGGTCCTTGATTTGAACAAACTAAGTTCCACCAGTTTAAGTTACATACCAAATATTTAAACTCAATGCCTTGTGGTTCCTGACAAAAAATGTTTAAAAGAAATCCTGTGCAAGTCTATACATAACCAAGTGACACCTGGGGCGGGCAAATTTTGAACCCATGCAATGCTATGATTTGATGGAACTTATAAGAGGTCCACTAAGCCATGTTAGTGTCAATTTTTTACCAGAGAACAATGATTTAAACACACTTTGTAGAGGTCCAATAGACGATGCTAAACACCAAATTGCGGATTTGGAGAAGACGATTATCAAAGTTTGCTTTTTAAAATATGTTTTAGCTCCTGAAAAACCCAAAGTTTAGTTAAAATCTATTAAGCGGTTATGGATTTTAATAATAGTTTTGGCGGGGGGATTTAAAAAATTTCACTTTTATCTAAAGTGTAGCGGACGGACGGAAACAGGGCCATGCTAACCAAATCTCATTAAAATCAGATTCAGTATTTTTGCTCATGTTTCGCTAACTGAATCTGACCACATCGTGTAGAAGGTCGTCTCAGATTGACCTTTGTGAAAGCCAGTCAAATCAGCGCCGATAAAATCGTTAGGTTAAACCAGGGGAAGTAACCGCATCAATATATATGAACAAATAACAAGATGGTATCCTATTGGTAGAATTACCACACAGTCCCGAGAGTGCCAAATCAACTTCTTTTTGTCCAGGCTTCAATTCTGGTATCCGTTATTTAGTACTGTAAGAACAGCAATTGTTGAGGCACCCATTTTTAATGTTTTACTGAAGTCAGTTTGAAACGCGCTTTTTAATTGGTTTAAAATCGAGCACTTGTTTATGCATTTAAATTACTTCAAAAGTAAACCTGACGTGGTCCCTTATGCCATGTTGTCAGATCCTAATCGCGAAAAGTAGAGGAGCTAAAAAGTAAGAGATGTGCATTTGTAATATGATGCTGTTGTTTTCTTTACAGACAGACAAACCGAGGGCTCAGCGCAAAACGGTTGTAACTTGTTCTTTAATACATATAAGTTACGACCGTTTTGCGCTGAGCCGCTGAAACACACATAAACACACAGAGACTTTAATACTCCAAGTATCCAGAACATATACAAATATGTATAACGATTAATCATAATGTATGATGTATCCAGCTGAATAAAGGTCAGCATATATATTCATAGATAGTAGTAATTTATATACTTATGTTTTCGGATACTGGTAGTCTTTTTGCGTTATATTAAGAGATGTGGGGAAAGCCAAATATGTAGTGGTAGATATAAAAATATCGTTTTAAGTCATACAATTGTTATCAAATGTTACTCACAGTTCAAGCTAATCGCATTTAATAAGACCAAAAACATGAAAAACGAAAAGAGATGAAAGAAAAAATGATAAAAAGTCCGTGAAATTGTTAGCACGTATATAGTGCAGAGATAAATGAGCAAAATATAGCAATACAACGAATTTAGTATAGCAAAACACAAATATTGTATGATTTGGTAGTATAAGAGACTTTTGTTTATAGAATCTCGTGCATAGTTTAAGTAAAATATATTGCTTGGCTTTCACGAGTTGAGCTTGATTAACCTGCACACTATACATGAGTGCGCGCATGCGCACGAATGTATATGGGCGGGTTAATCAAGATCACGAGTGAAGCCAGTGCAATATAATTATGTTTTTTAACATCGCCAAATATAGGAAGGAGGCGGTACTACGGTCTCGTGACTGTTTTATGCAGATGATCCAAAATATAGAGCGCCGTGGCTATCAAAGAGAAACCCCGTGAAAATGACCAATCAGTGAAAGGAAAATTTCTCTTTACCAATCAAATAACTCTTTCCAAACAAACCCTCACATTTCGGCGTCTTCTGTACAGTTGCGCAAATGATGTACTGAAGTAGTTTCACGTTTGACATTGAATCTGAAATAATTCAGTAAAACCAAATCGGTCAGTTTCTAATATTCGGAGAACATTATTAGTGATGTGCTTTGAAGGTTTCCAGAGTGTTTGGAAATCCTTTACATCAAACAAAGAATCATTGGGACCTGTGAGCAAGGCACAGTTGTTTGCTTCGAATGCGTTGTATCCTATTAAAAATGAAGAAAAAATGAGCAAAAGCATTTTTTTCTTCTCTGAGTCGATGCAAAATTTGCTGCTTGTGACAGCTTAAAATGATGTAACATACCACACTGTCCATGGCAACAAAAACAGAGGAAGAAAATTGATTTGCACACTCTGTATAAGGATAAAATACTGAGGACTACCTATAGGAATCGTATCGAGAATAAAAAATTTTGAGTGGTCACTATACTATGTAGATATTTGATAAACCGATTGTCCGCCATTACTGTGCGGTTATCTGGATACCTGCATGGTCCGCCATTACTGTGCGGTTATCTGGGTACTTACATGGTTTTTCATCAGTTAATGAATGGGCGTGGAAACTCCGTCCACTAAAATTTGTACTGTATCCAGATTAAACATGGTTACTTTTCTACTGAAAACTACCTAGGCCGTGATACAATTTATAGCTAGAGTTAAGATTGACTGGGCCTTTCAGTATTTTGAAGAACTATACTACATAGAAATTGATTAACACGATCAATGTCATGCAGTCAACACCTTTATTGACTTCAAATTTGCTTAATTGATATCCGAGCTGAATACAAAAGTAAATAAATTATTCATACTTGACACATGCATTTACCTGTTTATTTCATTTAGTTGTTATTGATAATCCATGGATTACAAGAACTTGGTAAGACAGAAGATATTCAGGAAAAGAATAGAACAGGATAGATATTTTAACTTTACTTGTAATGAAAATTTAAAATACATATACAATTGTAATTCAATCACGTAATATGCTAGCGTATATAAAAGAAAAAAGTTAGTCTACATGTTATATTTGATGACACAGTTGCGTTCTTTGTTCTATGTCAATGTTTAAGGACAAAAAATATTTAAAGGAACATTTCCGATGTAACTGGATGTTAATTAAATTCTGTCATTTTTAGTATAGATGTTTTGAATTTTCCGCCCCAATTACAAATTCAAATTAAATATATTGGCTATTGATGACTTAACATTTTATTTACTGCAAATAAAACCGGAAGTAGCCTGTCCTGGCATTTGTCAAGTTCGATTAGAACATCAAAACACATTTGTATCATTTATGGGAGTAAAAACAAGACGGGAACCGTGTAGAATCTTTATTCGACCTCATTTCAACGTAAATGAACCACATTACTGAGCGAAATTTGCACGAAATGCGATATTCAAGGTTTAGCTGAAAACAGTGTCCTCCTTTCTTTTTTAATGTTACTATTGTATACATGATATCACTCGCCCCATTCAAAATCGATCCCCCGAGTTCCATGTCGCTAGTGCTGCGTTCAGCTCATGCAAGAAATTCTGCAACGCTGTAGTACTGTTTGTTTGTAATATACATATATATGGTACGACTCCCAGTTACCGATGTATGGTAATGGTATAGGTAACCAAAACTAACAATAAGCAACAACCACTGTATCTAAAATGGCAATGCTTTGAATGGAAAAAAATGATGCTGTAAACAAAGAAATTGAAATTATTAACATGGCGCAATCGTGCGGATAAAGCTATAATCTTAGTGAAGTTTATATCGATGAAATATAAAGCACACAATTTGGAGCATAATTCTTGAGTGGCTATTTCGTCAATTTTAAGCCATCGTTCATCAATTATTGCAGAATTTCCGACCTTTTCTTAAAAAATATCAATACAGTTTTGGCCGGTCGTGACGTGTTAGTGGTAAGGGTGATCATTAACATTAATTTGAATAGATAAGACTTTAATATTGATAATATTTTACAAATCAAACGTTTGTGTCAGTGTGCAAGAAATATCTTAAGTCTTGGCAAACGTCAGATTTATTTTATGCCCTTGTGTCTTTGCCACGTTTAACTACAAAAATCAATGACCTTTATTTTTATTCATTTATTTATTTATTTACTGCTCTTCCATTGCATCTTGTATCGGCACAATATCAATGACATCGTCGTATTGCAGAGAATGAGTCTTTTTAATATCAAATATCTCAGCCTTCCTTTCCATTGCCTCTTCATCAACTCGGGCCATCGTTAATTCTTGTCTTATTCCATAGAGTTCAGATGGTAAGCGTGTTTGGCCAAGTGTTCCGGTTGCACGTTCGGCTTTTGTTTTCACAAGTTTTGCATCACGATGCAAATACAAACGGCCCGTGCTGTCCTTCACGCCTGCATGTTTGTAACCTTGCAACTCCACTGTGTTTCCTACGCTAGCGCGTGATACGGAATCTTCGTCCAAATCATGCGTATCGTGACAAAATGCTTCATTATCGAAACTTTGTGTAACCATTGATCCATCGGTCTTTTTATAAGCTTCTACAATCTGATAACTGCTACCTTCTGAATAACGGTTAGAGACGGAATCAGAATATTCGGACAGTCTTTGAACTGAAATATACGAGCTACGTTCAGACCCATGTGCAGACTCAATGGTCCAATTACATTCGTCACCAATTTCGGATTCTATTCGATCTACTGAATTGTCTACCATTTCAGCTCTCATATCATTACCCGGTTCAGGGATATCATTAACAGAAACTCCACCTGAATTTGTTGGCGTGTTCTGTAGTGATTGTTCAATGCCGGTGTCAACCAAACAAATAAACTGCTTTGACCTTGGTGATGATTCATGATTGAGGATTCTCGTCACTCCCGTAGCTAATTTTGGTTGGTATCCAGATTCTCTCAGTTTTTCATGTACATATTTGCAAGGTTATACATTCTCTACATTCCATTCCTTTTCATTATTGAAGTTGCCAGATTTGGTAAGATATATTGTCTGTTCCATTCAAAGGAGTAGCCATTGCAAATGCTAGAGTTATTTACGTATATGGGCTGAATAATTCTAACCATTTAAAATCAGCTAACACGAGCTTGAATGTACACTAGGACATTTAACCTTTCCCTCTATAGATCATTTTGACCACTAATAGTACACATAAAGTCAGATCTCAAAAACACAGTTAAACCTTACACAAACTTAATTCAAAATCACATTTCAGATATACACAACGTAAACTAACTCAGTACTAGGGATACTGGTTTATTTGCATAGGCTATCATGTTTCCTATGAGGAAAGCTAATCAAGTATCATGTAACCTAAATAGCAAATTCATTAAGATTCAATAAAAATTACACAACTATAATAGCAAAATGACTAAGTAACAAAACACATAAATCGTATTGACTCAAAAAAAAATATAATAATAGACAAAAACATATAGATCGACATTAATTCATGTTGATTAGTTACGGTACTTTAAAGGAAAGGGAAAATATATCTATGTTACATATTTTGATAATTATTTTCTGAATAGTGCCAGATTTAATGTCCCCTAATCAAAGGAAAATGGGATGAACGTCATGATTGAACGAAGCATTGAACTGCTGATGTGGCTAATAGTTTACACAATTTATATTCACAATATACACGATATTTATCAGTATTTTAGTATTTAATTCTCTTTTCGTATCAGTACATATCTTATGCTGAATAAATCTACTTGATATGTTAAACTGTATCTTCTATTTAATTTTTCCAGCGGGATCTCCCAACCTCCATTGGAATCTATTCTGTACGCCAATTACCACGATGTGCTGCTGCGCCATGTTTAATGCACCAACAGCAAAGTAAACAAAGAATCTACTCCCGCGCGGAGGGTGGGGTTATCGATTTAAGCATACAAATCCGAAGAGCAGACATTGAATCATTTCTTTTTATCATTACTTCGCCCCACGCTCTGTGGAGAATTTAAGCGGTTTTTCTTCATAGTTAGAACGATATTCTTTTAGTACGAAAATTTGTGATACAGTCAATTTCGGGTTTGAAGTCCATCATTTGTTTTTTACGACCGTCAAAGCCAGTATTTTTTTATCAGGGTGCGTATCTTTCTACATGAATGTCAATTGGCAAATAACAATTTAGTCTTCCTGTTTAAAACACTCACTGGGCAATCTCAGAAAGACCAGTGAAAAATAGCTGATCATTTCACCTTATGCATGGAAATTTCTTTAGACTGAATAGTGTCTGAAAACTCTTTAGGCTAAATATAGTCTTCGCCGTCAAGAAACTACTGTCAATGGAACTGCTTGACACTGCAAATATTAAAGCATGCTGGCTTCTTTTAGCTCAACTATTCGAAGAAAAGGATGAGCTATTATAGTCAACCCGGCGTCCGCGTCGGCGTCTGCGTCCAACGAAATATTTTGTTTAATATTGCCATTATCTTCACTTTTACTCAATGGATGTCCCTCAAACTTAACATGAGTTTATCATCACCATCATACCAACCAGTAGAAACAGGAACAGTAACTCTTCCAAATATTTTTGTATATCTATGGCCCTTTTTGGAATTAGAAAAAATGCTAAACTTTTGTTTTACATTACTATTGTCTCCAATTTCTTTCCATGGATGTCCCTTACAATTCAAACACGAAATTGCATACCTACGTTGGGGGTCATGCAAGAGTAAATAATTTTGTCATGAATTTAACATAGTTATGCCTTTTTTTAAGGGGTCTCCGTGGCCGACAGGGTAAACTCGCTGACTTTAACACTCACTCAGCCCTTCACCGCGTTGGTTCGAGTCCCGGCAGGGTCATTCGGATTTTCATGTGAGGAAGATTTTCGGCTGGCTTGCGGTAGGTCGGTGGTTCTACCCGGATGCCTCCGTGCATTCGGGGTATTCCTCCACCTGTAATTAGCTGGTAATATGACTGAAATACTGTCGCAGCGACGGTAAACTCAATAAATAAATTAATCAATCTATCCTTTTTTATAGAATCTCGGTTAAGATTTTCACACCACTTCATTTTTTCACTGAACCCTTTGAGGTGTTGCTTTGAAACTTTGAATACCTGTGTATGACTTTCATGGCAAGAGTACATAGCTATGTCTTGGATTTTGACATAATTATGCCCTTTTCTGACTTGAATCTTTTTGTATTATCTCACTTTTTCACTGAACTCTTTTATTTATTGCTTTAAAACTTGGAGCACATGTTTAAAGCTCTTGTGTATATTTTGATAATACAGAGATTTTTTCGGCCGTTAGGCCGTTCATTTTCACCCTGACTTCCTGTGATACACACAGTAATGAAGCGGAATAAAATTAGGCTTTTCATTGGTTATTATATACTTTGCTAAATTCCCATTGGTCATTGTAAAATTAGTCAAAAGAAAAGAAAGGGGTTGCGGAAACGAGTTCTTTAGATCTCTGTTTGTTTTAAAAGTTGAAGTTTTCTTTCCCTGCGAACGATTTGTCCCGAATAGTAAGACACTGTACCTTTTTAAGGTAAACTGAAAGAGTAGAACGCTAAAAAATAGGAAACACATAGATTTCGGAATTGATTGTTCGACCCTGACAGATCCTATATTAAACAAAAACGTAACATCCGATTTCGTTTTGTAGCCCGCGAAACGAAGTCTAATGCGCAGATGTTTTAAGGCTGTAAGTGTCTACCAAGATTGTACAAATTATCTCGATCCGTAGTATTTCAAAGAGCTGCACTGACACAGGAATTACACAACTATTAAACCAACAGCAAAATCTATTACATGTTAAACCATTCAGACACTAATCATCACGGCCGAGTATCTTTTTTAAAGATATTTCTTGTTTATTTGCCTTTAATTGCAATACTTATTTTCATTGACGAGCATTCGAATAGTCTTACGGACATCTCTTGTTCAGTTGTATGTCCGACTTTGGATTGTTCCTTAATTGTTTGAGGCGGGTTGCTATCGACAGAGTAAGTATGCTTTGAATGTAATTGGCCAATAATTATAATAAGAACAATGCAAAATTATTTTCAATGAATGCTCTCAAAAGTAAAGGTTTATGGAATGATGAAGTGGGTTTAACACCATGTATCAGTGACTGATTGATGGCGTGGCAATAGTGAGAGACTTTACGTTGTTATTCACCTGGACGGACGTCATGTTTAGTCGTCTGTTGATACCGTATTATACCAAGTAGAAAGTGAAACTTAGTTATATGTACTTCTTTAATGTTTTTTTTTCGGCATAGGCTGTATAAAATGGATATAGACCTATTTTTTTAACCAATCTAATCTTGGTTAACATCCGAAGAGTTCGAAAAAGCACTCGTTTCATTGGTTTAAATAAATTATTTTAGGATATTCCATCATAAAATGGAGTTTCAAGGTGCATATCTTTCTGCATGTTTGTCAATTGGCCAAAACAATTTAATCTATTTAAACATGAAAAAAAATCCAGTTGAAAAATTCAAACATAAAAACCACCCAGTTGAAAAAGTAAACAAAGTGAGTCTTTAGAAAAAACGTAGTTAACATTGATAGTGGACTCGTCCCATTGAAGGCACTACTTTTTTTAAGTTTCGCTTATATTACATTTTTCCCTTTCTTTCTTTTTCTTACTGGCTAGTATATTGCATTTCCTTAATTAAGCAACAAATACGTTTTCTAGCATTATTCTAAAATCACAAACCATTTAAATTTGCCAGCACTATTATATTACATATGTTATTGTAACACTTTTACTTTCTTTAATTTCACATCTTTATTGTTGTTTTTTCTTACGCCGAATATCTTTTTTTTTAAAGATATTTCTTGTTTTGTGTGAATTTGATTGCAGGATGGTAAAGGAATATTATGAAACACCATTACTTTATTCAATGGTTACTCCTCCAGAAGTCAAGTTAATGTGATTAAGTGATATAGCACGTCATTTGTTTAAGCTGTGATATAGCAGTCCAACAAATGACCGAACAAGGTAAAATGTTCGATAACTCAATGTGTTTCGGCTATATATATCAATTTCCTCACACTGATTTGATTGGCAGATCTACGCTCTCAAATCACTGCCTTCACAAGCGTACCTTGACCATAGTAAACGACATGTGACTTCAAAATTGAGGCGGCTACGCCTAAAAAAAACGTTTTAGTCGAAAAATGTCGTCTTTGCGATAAAAACAAACGTTATTTCGGTTTTAATGGGAAAAAAGCAAATGAAACCAAACTGAATGGTTTAGCAATCAGTTTAGAATCAAAACGTTCCACTGCTTTTGGATTGATGTAAACTTTCTAGCTATTTTCGCTTCACATCATACTTTCACTTTCCTATCAACCTGTAACGTACAGGATCGAACGCATCCGCATAATAATATTTTTTTTATTTTTCTTCAATCATTTTAAGCAATCTAATAGCAAAAAGTTATCATTCAATGAGATATAAAAGCAAATATATCACAATTAAATTAATTATTCTGAATTACATTTTATCAAAATTTTGAGAAAAAAAAACAAACCAAAAAACACTTGTGTTGGCAGTGGTCTGTGCATCGAAGCAAAGGGGGACCAATGCGTAGGAGTTTGTTTATATATCACTCAATTAGTGATTTCCCTTGCAAGCGATGGCGTGCTAATCTCACTTTTGGTCTAGACTAGACTATTTGAGTTTACCGTCGCTTCGACAGTATTTCAGTCATAAAGCAACATCCAGCTAATTACAGGTGGAGGAAGACCCTGAATGCACGGAGGCATCCGGGTAGAACCACCGACCTACCGTAAGCCATCTGGAAGCTCACTTTTGGCCTACCTACGGATGTTGACATAAGATAGTGCCGAATACATCTTAACGATATTAGAAATAAGAAGAAGAATTACACACCTCCGTGTATTCGGGATCTTCCTCCACCTGTAATTAGCTGGACGTTGCTTTATGACTATAATACTGTCGAAGCGACGGTAAACTCAAATAGTCTAGTCTAGACCAAAAGTGAGATTCTAGACCAAAAGTGAGACGGTAAACTGAAATAGTCATGTCAAGTCTAAAGCATAAATCGAACAAAGTTAGACCACACTAGATAGCGCAATGCATTATGCATAAAAGGGTGAATTACAACTTGTGTCAGTGGAGATATACCAATTTACTCAACTTCGTTCACGAATGAGAAAGCTTAAAATCGTTTTAATGCCTTGAAAATGATTTGTTTTATTGCAAATTAAAATACCTTTGTCTGGTATATTTGGGACAATTTCTGTCGAGGTTGACACTGGATGCAAAGTTGTCGGTGATTTTTCAGATGTTGGTTCTGATGTTAATGTTGATATCGGTCCTGAATATGTTGATGGCTGTTCAGAAGTCATGGGCATTGGTGCCGTGGCTGATGCTGATGTAGATGAGTAACAACTTGTGCTGCAATGCTGGTCACATGATTCGCCAGTGTAATTTATTTTGCACCCAAACACACACCTTCCAGACAAATCGCACGTATCATTGGCGCAGCCTGGACACGTATCCGTGCAGTCTGGCCCGTAGAAACCTTGCATACACCCAACACAGGTGCCTATTCTGTTACACGTGCTGTTGAAACAGTTCTCTGGACACGGCTTTGTACAATATGAGCCATACCAGCCATTTTGGCAATAAGAGCAAACGCCGGATTGTTTGTCACATCCTTTGGAGCAGTTCCCGCTGCAGGTCAGGTTGCAATAATCCCCATAGTAGCCTTGGTTACACAAAAAACACAGGGCACTGAGCTGGTCACATGTTATTGCACATTGTTCTGGGCAACTGAAGTCACATTTTGCACCGCGGTACCCAGCATTACAAGAAAAACAGTCACCATTAGAGTTACATTTTCGTAAGCAATTGTTTGGACATGAAAGATTACAGAAGGGTCCATAAAAGGCATCATCACAACTAAAACATGCCCCGCTGTTAAAATTACACTCCACTCTGCATCCGGATGGGCAAGGATTTAAACAATTGTTTCCAAAGTACCCCTCTATGCAGCCAATACATCGTCCGTTCGATGAAAAACATTGCCTGTTGGTACAATGCAGTGGACACTCCGAAGCACACTCTGATCCGTAGAAACCATCTGGACAAGAAACACATGTTCCGAATGTTTGATCACAGACCCATTGGCAAGACTGGAGACATTCAACATTGCAATGTGTTCCATAATAACCCGGTTTGCAACCGAAGCAATCGCCAGTTATTCTATTACAGCCATTGAGACAGTTCTCATTGCAAGCGACGTTGCACCAGTCCCCGTACAGTCCGTCTTTACAGGCGACACAGTTCCCATCGTGCATGTCACATCCAAACTCCGTACAACCAGGACTGCAGCTTTCCAAACACCAGGAGGCGTATTTATCGGACTTACAAGAATCACAAGCGCCTGTGTACCTGTGGTGGGTGATATACCGTTTAAACATTTACTTAATGTTATCCGAAATAAAATGTTTTGTGTTGGAAAGGATGTGCCAAACTCCACACAGTGATCTCCCTTGCTAGCAAAAAAAAAAAAAAAATCACTGCCGTCACAAATATCCCGTGATGATGGTAAACTAATAAAATGGCATCTCCGTCTGCTGTCACAACAACAAAAACATTTTTTAAATGATTTTTTTTTTTACCACGAGGCGATATTTGATGTTTATTGAAGAAAACATACTTAGGGAAATGACACTCGCAGTAAAATAAATAAAAAAAAAATGGAAAAAAGAAAAAAATAGGTAAATTCTGTTAATTTTTACTTGTGGTGGCAGTGGTTATCTACAACTTAAAGGGGAGATACTACTGCGGCGGAGTTTGAGGAAGTTCAATATACATTAGAAACTTGTTATTGGGGCCACATTTGAAATTTGGTTTATATAGCAATGTTTAACATCTTCTTGTGTTTATATATTATAGCGGTAATTTATTGACATGAAACATGAAAAAAAATCTCACATCATAATAATCATTATACATATGTTCATGAAATATAAAAATAAATAATCTGTAATATATTTATACATTAAGCATGTAACATCAAACATGATAAGTGGTATCAATCATCTTTCAGCATAATGAGCCACCATATGTACATTTTGTTAATCACCGTAAATACTAATTCTGACTTACTTCATTTTGTGACGTGACAGTTTTTAATTGACTTAACCTTTTTTTATCAAATTCAAAATCGTCAAACGGAATACTACTAAGCCAATCATTAACGTAGAATTATAAACTGACCTATCACAGGAAGTTTCACAGGATTCGCTGCATACACTGGTACAGGAGTCGCCATAATGACCAGCGATGCATTCTAAGCAGAAACCGGAAGTAGAATCACAGTCGTTCTTACAGGAAGTTGGACATATCGTAAAATTATTTTCTGCAAATAAAAATCATTCAGACTATAATGTGCTCTTCCGGGTCGTACCGAATTAACTATAATTTCTAAGGGATATATAAAATTAGCGGACTTTATAGGTATTTGAAGTTATACATTAATACATAAAATATGTTCGTGAAAAGAACATGCAGCATCTAATAACACAAGTAGGTTAAATAAAAGATTTATTGAATGAAACTATATATATATTTCCGATCTGTTTTATCAAGTTAGTCGCTATATGATTGAAATACTATCGCAGCGACGGTAAACTCCAATACAACAACAACAACAGAAATGAAATAGCGTTCTTTATAATCAAGATATAGTCGTTGCTTAAGGTACCCGGGTGGAATTCCGCCAACAATTTTTAGCGCTAAGTAAAACTTAAATACTTCAGGGTGAATACCATTATTCTTGTTTTTTCTAATCAAAATAACAAATTACATGTATTTCATTTCTTAACAATTTTTGTTAGTTACTAAGGTAATAACTCATTTCAGCTTAGTCATGTACTAAAATATTTCATAAAATAGCAATGGTGGAATGTGTAACAACCTGGTTTTAGGATTTAAGTATTACTTAGCGCTAAGTATTGTTGGTGGAATTCGAGCCCGGTATGTTGCTATGCTCGAAAAACTGCTTTTTTTAAAATTTGCTTTAAAACACCTAAAATCTAATAAAATTGTATCTAGAAAAAATATAAATATATTATATAAGATCTTTTTTTTATTTTATTAGATACGATATAATGATATTTTAGGATTATTCAAGCACAAATAAAAAACAAAAGGGCAATGATGGCCCTTAACCGCTCACCTGATTACTGACCATGCCTTACCCATGATCAAACTTGACCGAGATATCATCAACACAAACATTTCTGACAAGTTTGACAAAGGTTTGACTAATTGTGTTAGTCCCTCTGGTGTAAACAAGATTTTACTAAGATTTGACCTTGCGACCTACTTTCTGCCCCTGCCCTACCCATGATAGAACTTGACCGAAATATTATCAAGACAAACATTCTGATCAAGTTTAAGAAAGATTCGGCGAATAATGTGGCCCCTAGAGAGTAAACAGGATTATATTAAGATTTGTCATAGTGACCTACTTTTGAACCCCGTCCCACCCATGACTAAACTTGACCGAGATATTATCAAGACAAACATTCTGACCAAGTTTGAGAAAGATTGAGCCAAAAATGTGGTCAGTTGAGTATAAACAAGATTTAACCAAAATTTGACCTACACTAAAATTGTTGGCATTTTTTTTTATAATTAAGGGCCATAACTCCTGACCTTATGGGCCAATATCACTTATAATCATAATTAGCTAAGAGATTATGATCATAAACATTGTTGTAAAGTTTGCAAAAGATTGCTTAAGAAATGAAGATTCTAGAGTGTAAAAAATGAAAACCGGCATTTTTTTTATATAAATTAAGGACCACATAGACCGATATAAGCTTTAATCGAATTTGATCGAGAGATTATGGTCATAAACATTGTTACAAAGTTTGAAGGTGATTGGTCAAGACGCTAGAGTGTAAACAAATAGAAATCTGGCATTTTTTATATTAAAAGGGGCATAACTCCTGTTCTAGTTGGCCGATATCATCCATAATCGAACTTGATCGAGAGATTATGGTCACAAACATTGTCATAAAGTTTGAAGATGATTGCTGAAGAAAAGCTGCTGTAGTATAAACACTAAAATTGTTGACGAACGACGGACAACTGACATTCAAGTATCACAAAAGCTCACTATGAGCTTCGCTCAATAGAAAATAAATAATTAAATGTACAATTTGTCTGTCTCCGTGAATGAAATATTGTTGTGAAATTTTGCAAAATGCATTTTTCAAAAAGCAAAATGGTTATAAACTTAATACACATTGAAGCACTCGCATATAGTGATATTTTTTAACCGTCTTCGTATATCTCCGTCTGCGTATACCTTTATATGATTAAAAAATAGTTTCAACTTCTTACAAAATGACAAATGCAGAGAGGATATTTAAGCTTAATTTGAGCGCTGACTACCACACGTTTTCTATGTGTAGTGTATTTATAGTTTTATGATATCAGTTAGCTAGAGAGTGAAATAAAATCTTGCTGCATGTTTATCGAAATACATACACATATTTGTTTTAACATAAACAACATGGATAAAGAGCCATCGTCGGAAACGACGAAATACAGGCGTTAAATCCCACGACCGATAGATGATATCGATAGATAGGGAGTTGGTATTGACGATTGAAACACACACACACACACACACACACATAAAAACTTTAACTAAACGAGCATTTCATATGTAATACATATTATGCTGAAATTAGTTGGATTTACATGTGCGCTAATTAAAAAGCCAACAAATTTGCATTACAGTAAAAAAAATAATACAAAAGCTCCATATGATACTGGGAAGAAAGAAAAAAAGAATAAACGATCTTACCACATAAAATATGTTTGACTTCGTTTATAACGATCAGGAACGCTATGGCTTGAATAAGAGACATCTCTGATACTGTTCCACTTAATACAATGTAAAGGAATCCACTCTTTTAAAACTTCCGCGCTATTGTGACGCCTCTGTGAAGTATTTGGTATTTGACCACGAGTTTCTTCCTGTTAACAGTTTATTTTTAGGAGAAATATGCTATTTACCTCTTCTTATAGAGAGTAGCGGGTAATCCCCGTGTGACATCGATATCAACACATAATGTGATCGCCAGGTATCAGTGTTACTACCGATGTGTTAATAATTGGGGAGCAGTAGATCAGTGGTAGGACACGCGCCTCGGGATCGAGAGGTCCCAGGTTCGAGTCCTGCCAGGGATAATGCTAATTTCCCCGCGATGTTTCACTCCACCCAGGTGTTAATGGGTACCAGAGAGGGCTGTATAATTCCGTGGTACCTAATTATGGCTACAATAAGCGGAATGAAAGACTCCTAAGTAGATCAATAGTTGGATACTAGTAGGTCAGTGACCAGGGGTAGCACTCGGTAAATGTGTCCATGACACGAAACTTAGACTATAAAATGCTTTCATTTTATTCTTAATATGTTTTATTGCTAAACTTCTAGCATTCAAGAAATTTAACATTGTTATTATTGTATAACTGTTATTTTGATGAGTTAAATCGTTATTCATCGAATTTAATAAAGAGTTTTTTTTTTTTTTTTTTTTTTTTTTTTAAAAAAAAAATTAAACGAAAAGATAATTAATATTTGTTAGAAGTTTGGTACCAATTTGTAAGATCTATATTACCGATTGTGGCGTTTGCCCCAAAATTCATGTTCACCAATGAAACCAGTGAACAAATAAAATGCATGGTAAAACTAAATGAAACTTAATGGAAAATGGCCTATCATCTTGCCAAATATGTATAGGTTAGTTCATACTTGCCTTTAACTACACGATATAGTCACGAGGGCGGAGCCCGGGTATGAACTAAGCTATTTAGCATGTGGTATTTTCCTCCATATATACGACCGGATTACTTTATGTACTGTAACCTTGATAAAAAAAAATGGTTCCTTTGTTCCCTTGTTGTTTAATGATAAAAATGAAGATTTGTTTGAAAATAATTGCAAAGTTAAGAAATTATATGTAAAAATTATTTGAAGTGAAAAGTAGGAATATAATAAAAGGATCATTAAAATCGTAGATTGATCCGAACAGTGTTACAAATGCTACGATAGTAATAATCCGTTTATATCAAACACTGCATGGCAAGTTTAAGAGCATGTTACCAGAGCAAATTATCTTATCAGATCTGTCTGTAATTTTAGTCATAACAATTATATGAAGCAAAGCAAATAAAACACCGGTTGCCTTAAAAGGAAATTAAAACATCTCTTCCACATCAATAAAAAAAGCTTATAAATCATTACTTCGCCAATCAATTGAGTGTGCCTGTTCAGTTTTGAACTCATGACTGGATGAGGATATAAAAAATAGTGGGATTAATCATTATCACTATCAGAGAAATACTTCCAGTGCCAGTGATATGTTAAACCACGTGAAGTGCCCCCCCCCCCCCCCCCCCCCCCCCCCCCCCCCCCCCCCATAGACCACGTGAAGTGGAGACCCCCCACTAACAGTCAGTCGAACATAGTCACGCCTCAGTATGATGTACAAAGTACCAAATGAACTGGTTACATGTTCCCTTAATATGACAAATAGACATTTAATAACAATTGATATTTAAATGACGCAGTACTTCAGTGTGTTGAATGTGATCTCTGTCAAGTTAAAGTTGTAACTAGTAATATGTTTACCATAATTTTTGCTATGTGTGTTATGTTTTCGTAAACGTAATATTTCATTTTTAAGTACAAGTAGCTCGTACTTACTAAGCGAAGCTTCCAGGTCAGGTTCCGTTAGGATCCTCTTCACTGGACTGAGTGAACTCCCTTACTTTTCTTATTCTAGTGTGAATTATTGTGTGACTTTAGGTAGTGTCTATTTCGGACTAATGTTATCATACCTCAGTTCTAATTTATCTTTGAAGGCGTTTGTTGTCTCCGAACTTACTACTTCTGGCCCTGTACCGTTTTGACACTGAAACTGTGCTTCCTAATGTCTAATCTTGCTCTTTGTGAGTACTTTTTTCTTAGATCATTTACATTCCAATTTTTGATGAAATTCCCTGCCTCTGTGCACTAGTGGATTTGTATAATTCAATCACGTCTCCTCTAATTCGTCTATAGCTTAAAGTTGGTAGACCTAGCTTCCGGGTAGCTAAGCATTGACAAACTCGGTAATTGCTTTGTCACTCTCCTTTGAACTCCTTCATTATTTTTCTATGTGTTTTATCTTATGAGGTGCCAATATCGAACTTAGATGATCTATACTAAGGTTTTGTATAACGGAATAAAATTCTTTATCTAGGTGTTAAAATTTTATTCTGATTATAGCAAACATTGAAATTGTTTTTCAGCTCACATGAGCACATGTGCTCAGGTTGTACTATGAGGATCGAGTGTCCGCCGGCTGTCCTTCGTCCATAATTAGTTTGTTTACACTCTAGCATATTCATTTCTATAGCAACCATCTTTTAACTTCATGAAAATGTTTTTAGCCATAACATCTCGGGAAAGTTCGATTAAGGCTGACATCGGCCGATTACGACCCTTTTAATAAAGATAAATGCAAGATTTCACTTTGCTCAAACTCCATATTATTGTTAATAGCCATACTCTTTCAACAAAGTTCAATTATTGCTGATAATGGCCCATGAGGGTAGGAGTTATGACCGTTTAAATATAAAAAACAAGAGGGCCATATGGCCCATGATCGCTCACCTACGTGGTTACTTCCAGCAGCAACCAGATTCAAGATTTAGATACAAAGAATTCTTGTGTAAGTCTATCATGTGGAGTCCTTATTTTTCAAGGGATCAATTTTTTTTATTTTAGTTTATTTATTTGTTGTTTTTTTAATAATGGTAGACAATCATGACGTGATCATTTGTGCCAAAAGAAATTAAATTTTAACCATTGCTTTTCTTTAAATTTTCTGTATAGAGTATATAAGGAAACTAGCCTATCCCTAAAAAGTCTCATTTTACGGGATCAACTTTATCTTGGCAAATATAGTAGACTGCCATGAGGATAAATTTGTGCTGAAGCAAAAGAAATTCTGGATATTGCATGGTTTTATGGAAGAAATTTTAAATTTTCTGTATAGAGTATAAAAGGGGCTTCATTTTTTTCAAGGGATCAACTTTATTTTAGCAATTATGGGAAAAATCAAGATATGTCTATACACTCCAAAAGAAATCAAATTCTAACCATTGGTTTCATAGAAGAAAATTAATGAAATCTTCTATATGGAGTATATAAGGAAATAAGCCGACCTCGTAGGAGCATCATTTTTCAATGGATCAACTTTATTTTAGCAATTATGGTAGACAGCCACGAGGTGACCATTTGTGCAAAATGAAATTAAATTCTGGCCATTGGCTTCATGGAAGAAGAATTTGATATCTGCCCATTCGGTTAGAAGTTCTGGACCTTGATTATCAAAACATTCTAGATATTACTTTGTTTAATATCTAGCATCTGCAATTATTAAGCAATCTTTATTAAACCTACACACAATGTTCATGGAAACATGTCAGTGGGGTTTGATTATAGCTGATATATTGGGCTGAGGGAATATAAAGATGATACTTTCACGAGTGGCGAAGCCACGGGTGAAAATGCATCCTTTTATGTTCACGAATGAAATTATACATCGATCTTTCACCAAAACAAACATTTTTTTTCTTTTTATTTAATGCCTTAAAGGCAAGAAACACTGGCACTAGAACCGCAGAAATGCCAATTTCACTGGCATGTTGATAACGATCTTTTTGTCCTTCTGTTCTGTATATTGAACATGGCAAGGAACGGAATCTGACATGACTTGATTACGGAGGTCGTAACATTGCACAGATGTATGCTACCATTATATTTTATGCACGGTGCGATTAGTCTGATATTCATTTAACACATGGGACATAGAAATACTGTCAAAAGACAATTCTAACGAAGAAATGACACAAAATGTCAACAATTTGTACATTTTATAAGTCTGCTCCAATATCAACTTCCGGTTTGTTTTTTCGGCGATTCTGATTGGATGATATAAAACATCTACGCATGGAATCTGTCGATGTCAATGTCACGTCAATCAGATCGCTTGATTCATATCTACATCTACAACAACAACATACGCCCCCCAAAACCGGATGTAGATAGTGGAGCAGAATTATGAAAATGTACAAGTTGTTGATATTTCGCGTTATTACTTCGTTAGGGTTGCCTTTTGACAATGATTCGTTGTAGTGCGAGTTACTTGGATATCAGAATGATCGAACCGTGCATAGAATATGATAGCAGCTTGCATGTGTACGAAGTTACGTAATCAAGTGATATCAGAATCCGTTCCTTACCATGTTTTAATATACAGTAACAGAGAAAAAAATCGTACATGTATATTTTTGATGATCAGTGAAATTTGCAATTCTGTGGTTATAGTGTGTCAGTTGCCAGAGACAAGCTGTGTTACTCATAAAAGATGTCGAAATTGGCGTGATTACCTCGCGTGCGTGAGTTTTTTTTTATTTCTTGCGTAAAACCCAACACAAATGACGCTCCGATCATTTAATAATGTAATATTGGGATCAAGTTCCAGAGTGAAAAGTATGAAAATGGTGATATTCAGTTTGAAACAGTGAAATTACCAATTTTTAATTCACTGATATTTCCCTATCATCCACCGAAAAGCATTTAATAAAAGGTAATAATCATATAAGTGAATATATATTATTTTATAATACATGTACACCAATATTAAAGGGTAACTAATATAAGGTGAAATAGTTTTTAATACAACAAAATTTATTACTTATATAAGGTAAAATAGATTTTATCTAAAATACACCAATATTCAAAGGTACAAAAGCTGTCAGAGAACAGCACGCTCGACTATTCGAAATGTTTATTGGTAAATCAAATTAAAGCTATTTCAATTCTTGCCCTTCACATACCCTGTATATAATAATAGTCAAAAAAACAATATTTATTACTGAATAAACATAAAAACACT
>CM037794.1:17369420-17382819 GCA_021229015.1 Solen grandis
AAACAAACTGAATATTGGCATTTTATAATATTAAAGGGGGCTTAAAGCCTGACCTAACAGGCTGATGTCAGTCATAATTGAACTTGGCTGAAAGATTATGGTAATATACATTGTCATTAAGATTGAAGATGATTGCTTAAGAAATGAAGATGCTAGAGTGCAAACAAAGATAAATCTGGCATTTTTTAATATTAAAAGGGGCATAACTCCTGACCTAATTGGCCAATATCAACCAAAATCGAACCAGGCTGAGAGATTATGGTAATAAATATTGTTATCTACAGTAGAACCTTGCCAAACTGAACATCATTAAACTGAATTCCTCGCCATTTCAAAGTTTATTTTCGGTTTTCCCTTCTTATTTTAACTAAAAATAAAATGTTTAATCTGAATTTTGCTATTATGATTTTTTAGCTATATCTAGGTAAAACTCCCGGTCCAGAGGTCGCAATTCATGTACATTTTTCTATTTTTATTTCGAAGTCAAATTTCATAAATTTTCGTGAACTAATTATCTTTCCAATTATCAATTGTGTCCGGGTCAGTAACCAAGTTTATTTTGCAGAGGCACCTGGAGTGATGGCTCAGGCAAGTTTTTTCACACCTTTTTTCGAGATCGGGTTGGGGAACGTGTGTCCCACTGGATATGTTGATTATTGCTAATTGATGTCTGACAGGTTGCATAATATGCTCATGCCAGCAGATAAACCCAGGTGTCAGATCTTTAGTACATTACATATCATCGCGTTCGTCACCGGCATGCGACGCTACCTGAAGCAGCAGATCGAAGGTAAAAATATTTATCATTGCTTGACATGTTAGAATGATTATGTTCATCAGAAGCATCTAAGTAGATCATGATATATTTTCATTACTTTTCATAACTTACAAATAGTATATATGTACACCTAATAGGTTGTCTTCACGTCATAACAATTTCCACAATATGCACCGGTAATAAAAAACACAGATATGCACGCTCACAAACTGAAATTTCCATCGGATTTTTAATCTGAATAATCGTTATTTCGAAGTTTTCAGCTTGTTCCAAAGGACTTCGATTTAATGAGGTTCTACTGTAGTTTGAAGATGATTACTTAAGAAATAAAGATGCTAGAGTGTACACAAAGTGAAATCTGGCATTTTTTTTACCATTCAAGGGCCATAACTCCAGACTTTATGAGTGGATATAAGCCATAATCGCTCTTGACTGAAAAATATGGCTATAAACATTGTCAGAAAGTTTGAAGAAGATTGTTGAAGAAATGAAGATGCTAGGGCGTACACAAGAAAATGTTGACAGACGTCCTGACGTACAACCGACATTGACTGACCACAAAAGCTCATCTTGAGCTAAGGTAAGCTAAAAATAGAAGTTTTAAGTTTAAACTCTATTCATTTTACATCCATTATGAAATAAGTTATCACAACTTAAATTAATCACTCTGGATGGCTCTGGTGGTGGCATATGTGGTCATTATATGCGTAAAAGTTGAATATTTAAAAAAAGCTGAAAAGCCTGATTTAAGCATTTTTTTTAAATAGTTTTATATAGAATAAGAAAATCATTTGGCAATCTGTAAATCCTATAGTTCAGGAAAATTCCTTCTTTTACCTATGTCATTATTGCTGCAGGAAAACAAAGAGCCTTGAGAAAACCTACGTGTCTGGATGAGCCACCACTGTACCTTCTCATGTACATGACCCAGAATCGACCCCGGGACTCATTGGTGAGAAGCAAAGCGTGTTACCACTAAGCTACCCAGACACCCTAGGGTTAACAATGTTCAAGTAGCAACAAACAGCTGTGGGTAGGGTAGTCACTCACTGTCAAAGTCCAGCTGTATAACGTCATAGTCCTCCACATGCCTCTTGGCAAGGTCGGCCGGGTAACCCTTCGCCAGCAGGAAGTGGACGTAGTACTCCTTCCACTCCACCAGGCCTGCAAGATTTTCCACTTAAGGTTATCCATCCACCATCAGGTTGTAATCATGGTCCTTCAAATGCTTAAGAAGACTTCAGTGCAGAAGCAGGCATCCACAGACTTAAGAGTTTTTGGCTCTTACTCCTGTAAAGGCTTGCATTTACTATAAAATTCTTATGATCACTTGAGGACTATGATCACAATCTAATGATGGATGGGTTACCTTAAACTTATCCTACTTGATGACTCCTTTGTTGCACCAGTACTTAGCACCTATGTCATAAATGTTATTCAAAGAAAGAATTCCTAAAATCCAAAGTCATGTAAGTAACAGTTGATAATTTTTATTTACATAACAATATCAAATAGAAAATATCTACTCCCAAGTTGGACTGCTCTATCCATGATTAAGTAGATTCTAACTTTTCCAGAATCAAAATCCATAACAGATTTGTACCCCAAAAAGTCTTTGATACAAGCTCCAGTGGAATTAAATGCCAAAAAAAGTATTATATTTTTACTTTAAAATATGCAAAAAGTTTTGAGAATATTATTTTTCTGGAAAAAAAAAAAATTCTGGAAATCATTCATTCAACCTATATTTTGTGCCTGAATGCCATTGAAGAACATTCATCAAGTCCCTAACTACCCTTCCAAATGAACAACATCTGGGTCCTCAAATTGCAGGCAAATCATAGTTTATCCCTTTACTTCATAGAGACATATATTTTGACGCATGATAAGGCAAACGGAGCAAACCCAGATCAGACAGCTCCTATAGGGTCAGGGTCTCCTCTGTTTGCTCATACAATATTGTAGCTCAGTTTCTAAACAGTCATCTGTGGCAAAAAAAATACACCATTTCATAATCATGTTTTAAAGATCAGTCAATTTATATTCATGGAGTCATAAATTTGTACATGAATATTCATGAGGTAAAGGGTTAAGATGGTCTAATGCCTTACTTCCAGAGCACCTGAATGATTCTAGCATACCATTTTTATCAGGGTCCATATGTTCAAATATGTGATCGTTTTCCTGCAGTGCTTCGTCAAAATGCTGCTGCGTCTTGTCTAGAATCCAGCCCTCAAGTTCATCTGCACATATCTTTTCATTTTCGTCTGTGTCAACCCTAAGAGAGATATTCCAATATTCACTGGTCAGACCTTAACAGTCCTTGCTCACTGGCATCATCAGGGCTTAAGATATGCTCTAAATGTTTGCTTAAAATCTTAATAAAATCTAATAAATGAGAGAACAAGATATAAAATATACGCCAAAATATACGCCGCCACAAAATATAAAGACCATGAGGGTCCTTTTAATTATTGCTTTTAACATTTCTGTAAGCATAAGCTCATAATGAAGTCTGTTAGACCAATTAATTTAGCTGAACAGAGATAAAACACTAAAAAGGCTTCCAATATGAAAGTAGGTCAAATAGCAGTATCAATATGAATCCTTTTTTCTTTCTTCAAATAACTCTCGCAAAAATCACTGTACCAGAAATCCATGCTTTATGTACTTTAAACTGTTTAGAAACTTGAGTTGTGTTTTCAAGAGACTATGTTTAGAAAGGCATAACTATTGCAAATATTGATGAACATCAAAATCCCTGCTTTGTGCATATCTACCCAGTATAGTAATGACATTGCCCAAGTTTTGAAAAGATAAGGTCAGAAACATACAAGGAATTGCATTCACAAGGCTGAAATATCAATCAGCTAAAGATATTAAGTTTCAAGGGACACATAACTTGTAAAAATTAATGAACCGGAAAATCGCCACTTCATGCACATCTACCCAATATAGTAATGACATTGACCAAGTTTTGAAAAGATTCATTCAGAAATGTAGTAGGAGTTGCGTTCACAAGACTGCAATATCAATCAGCTATAGACATTAAGTTTCAAGGGACACAAATCTTGTAAAAATGAATGAACCGGAAAATCGCCACTTCATGCACATCTACCCATTATAGTAATGACATTGACCAAGTTTTGAAATGATTCATTCAGAAACAAAGGAGGAGTTGCGTTCACAAGATATGGACATACGGACAGACGGAGAAGATGACGCCAATATACGACCGCCTCCGGCAAAAAATCCCTGGTAAAAGTGTAAATTACATGTAATCATACTGAATGATGAGAGCCTATATTTTCTAATTTTTAAATGCTCAAACCAAACTAAAAATTGTGTAATTACATATTAATAATGTAACAATACACAGTGGTCACGCGATTCCTCAATGTTGCGATTCATTGAATACCGGCGATGGCTCGAGCTACAAGCCCGGACCCTTGATTTAGCCCTTCTTATCTTTATAAATTTATGGGCAATTCTTCAAACATGCGATTTTGGATTCTCAAGCTCCGTCCTTGGTCCGTAGATAGTATATCCTATATTATTTCTATGCAATTCCTCAAGTCAATATCAAAACCTACCTACATCTCCTTGACAACAATACTCTGGCCCTATGACCACCTGTAATTAACACCTTGGTTGAGATGGTTTTCTTTTTGTTTTCACACATTGTCAAACCTCCTTAGAGTATATTGGTGAATCGTTATATCAACACGGTCAAGTAGAAAGTATTTTTGCACCTACTGATCATATAACAAACAGTGATGGGTCTGCATGATTAATCATATACACAAACTAAAACAAAGGGTTTCAATCAATTATCGGTAAAGAAAGAACTTATTTCTGACTTAATTATCACAATGAAAGCTATGATCGTGCTATTTTTGTATTTTTAAACATATATTATGTTTATAAAGTATTATTAATGGCTAAGCGTAACAAAATAATTAATGAAAAGACGACGTTAAGGTATCAACAAATGAAAATGTATTGAATTTTGACACATAAATGATTCCTCAAATACTATTCTTCAAGTTTTTTTGCAGATCCCGTCTGACCTCGAGGAATCGCGTGACCACTGTAGGTCCTTTTATCAAATTCTAGGTACATGTAATCATTATAAAAAAGCTGTTTTGCAGCTGCACTTCAAACAAGTTTTTCAGTATGTTACAGTAAGGTAGTGATTTAAAACAAGAGGGCCATGATGGCCCTGAATCGCTCACCTGAGAAACATTGCTCTCAATACAAATTATTGTATTACGAGTCATAGTGAATATATAATCTATGCAGAAGTACAGCAAGACCTGCCATCATTACTTTGATGGTCATTGCTCTAATAAGTCTATAAAAAATCAAGTGACCCCTACAATAGGGTCATGATTTGAACAAACTTGGTATTGATCCATAAGAAAATGCCACACACCAAATATCTAAACTCCAGGTGTTGTGGTTAAAGAAGATTTTTCTAGTTTTTCTAATATAAGTCAATGTAAAAACAAGTGACCCCTTGAGCGGGGCCAATTTTGACCCTAGGGTCATGATTTGAACAACCTGGTAATGGCCGATAAGACAATGCCACATACCAAATATCTAAAAGCCAGGCCTTGTGGTTTATGACAAGAAGATTTTTCTAGTTTTTCTCATATAAGTCTATGTAAAATCAAGTGACCCCTGGGGCGGGGCCAATTTTGACCCCAGGGTCATGATTTGATCAAACTTGGTAATGGTCCATAAGACAATGCCACACACCAAATATCTAAGCTCTAGGCCTTGCGGTTTTGGAGAAGAAGTTTTTTAAAGATTTCACTTTAAATATCTATTTTTAGCTCCTGTGACCGAGATATGCAATGGACAGGAACCATTTGAACAACTTTGGTAGAACTTCATGCAAGGAACATAACAGGCAATTTTCATCAAATTTGGCCCTGTGGTTTAAGAGGAGATGTCATTTGAAATAATTGTGGACAGTGGACAAACGGCCATTGATCCTTAAAAGTTCACATGAGCACTATGTGCTCAGATGAGCTAAAAAAAACCAAAAAAAATTGCCCCTCCCCTCTCAAGGGTTGGGTCAATCAATCAAGTACTGCAAACCACCAAATTATTATTTTTAAAAGATGGCACTTAAGCTAGGTATGGAGATCGAGGCGGAAACAATTGAAAAAAAAATCATTATAAAAAAGAAAGAGAAAGAGAGATAAAAAGAAGAGAAATTACTTTTGAAATATATCCTTTAATTTAGACTCAGCTACATCCAAAGAATCATCTTCTATTTCTTCATGTTCCCCTATGAAAATCTCTTTCTTGTAGTCTTTGTTAATCATGCCATCTTGCTCTAGCTTAACAGCGTCCAGATGGTCAGGTGGTATTAGATCACCCTCCGACAGAACCCTCGTCTTTGACAGGTCAGGTCCCTGGTCCTTCCTCATCTCCACCACGTTGCGAGGCGGGGCAGCCTTCAAGTGCCCGAACCATAACAATGCTAACAGATGGTATTGTACATGGATGATCATATCTGAAAAACACATAATAAGCCTTGTTTGTATGTTTAATTGGTTTAATGTCCCGTTGACAGTATTTCAATCATTTGGAAACTATGTCTACTTGAGACAAATAAGGTGCTGCCACACTGCAGGTATCACTCCATAGGACTGTGGCATGACATTATCCTGCAACCTGGCCAACCAGTCCTGGATCTACCCTTATATGATGAGCACCAAGCAAGGGAACTTTACCAGTACCATTTTTATTAACTAATTTGGAATGATGCAGTCAGGGAGCGAACCCAAGACCTCCCATTCCCGAGGTGGATGTTCCCCTTAAGCACAGTGGTTATGGTAAATCAGCCTTGTTGCTCACCAAAACTTAATTGCTTGCATTAAGATGAAACAGTTTTTCAGTTGATGGAGAGAGGGTTATATATTACTATATTTTGGAGGATAAAAGCAACATTTTCTTGAGTTAAGGAATAGAATGATCATGGCGAAAGATTATACAGTAATTTTGAGTGACTGTGTATGATTTGAAAAAAAATATAATGGAAGACAATCTCTTAAACAAAGAAGGTAAAAAGACCTTACTATTTATGTTACCTTTTTTCAAAACAAAGTTTTCACAAATACCCCAATATTTAACAAGAGGGCCATGATGGTCTTAAATCGCTCACCTGAGATAAATAGTCTTTAAAGGAAACAATGTGAAATAAAGATGCTAGAGTGCAAAGAGCAATCTGGATTCTTTCAAATTTAAAAGGGGCATAACTCCTGACCTTATGTGTTGATTCCAGTCATAATTGAACTTGGCCAAGGTATTATGGTTTTAAACAATGACAAAAAGTTTGAAGGCAATTGCATAAGAAATAAAGATGTTAGAGGGCAAACAAAGTGAAATCAGGCTTTTTTCAATTTTAAAAGGGGTGTAACTCCTGACCTGATGGTCCGATATCAGACAAAATCGAACTTGCCTGAGATTTTTTGGTTATAAACAATGTCATTAAGTTTGGATGCAATTGCTAAAGAAATGAAGATGCTAGAGTGCAAACAAAGTGCAATCTGACTTTTTTAAATAATATAAGGGGTGTAACTCCTGACCTGATGGTCCGATATCAGACAAAATCGAACTTGCCTGAGATTTTTTGGTTATAAACATTTATATAAAGTTTGAAGATAATTGCTCATGAAATGAAGATGCTAGAGTGCAAACAATGTGAAATCTGGCTTTTTTGAATTTTAAAAGGGGCATAACTCCTGACCTAATGTTCCGATATCAGCCATAATCGAACTTGGCCGAGATTTTATGGTTGAAAACATTGTTTTAAAGTTTGAAGATAATTGCTTATAAAATGAAGATGCTAGAAATTGGAATTCATTAGCCATAGTTTTAAGAGATTTGCTACAAACTCTTTACAGAGCTGATACAACATATAAGAAAATACAAATTGTACCCCCCACTTTCAGATTTTAAGGTAATCCACTGATCATTAAAGTGTGATCATGGTCCATCAAGTGATCATGGGATTTTTATAGTAAATTATGCAAGTTTTCATAGACTTTGAGCAAAAGAGCCTATAAAGATCTCCAAGTCAAAGGGCAATTATATCTGCACTGATGTCTTTTTTAAACATTTGAAGGACCATGATTTTAATCTGATGATGGATGGATTACCTTAATGGGATAGTTGCTTGAATTATCAAATCCTTTTCTGATTTTTCGCTGTTTTCCCATGCTAACTTAATGGCTGAGAAACAAAACAAAGAAAAATTTAAATGGCTTGTCCAAGCACAATTTAGTGATGGTAATTAATTTGGTTACCATACTGTTTGAACAAAAGTGACAAAGCCTCAGTTTCACAGTAGCCATGCATGAATAAACAGCAAATATCAATATGAAGTCATGAAGTTCCCCAGTATTTGTTGTTGTCTATTTCATATTGATTTGAGTGACATTATAATTGTAGCTAGACACTATAATATACATCACAAAATCAATGGCAAGATAAAATAAATTTATATATAACTAACTCCATATGCATTATCAGAAGCCACTCATTTTCATCCACCATGAATTACTTGATTAGCAAAACTTTAAATTTTCTAATGAATAATCAATTTGGCATATATCTGATTTTCCATTAGATCTGCAGGTGACAGTACATATCATTAAACTAATGAAATGGTGCATTTCAAATACTTGTTTACATTTTAACCCTTTCCCTCATAGAGGATACCATGAAAAGACCTATGCGAACAGCATAAAACCTGATCAGCCTGCGAGTTACTCCTCAGTGGTCTGGAAATGAGGATTTTGTAATTAAATTTGGTAAGGTTTAACTGTGGCTTTCTGCAGATCAGGCTTTATGTGGTACCTACTGAGTGCGTCAAAATGAGTCTATATGAGGGAAAGGGTTAAAAGTCTGCGTTTGCTTTTATATCTTCAATTAAGTCGAATATTCTGATAAAATAGAATGTTGAGTTTCACTGGTCAGCAAGAGTTACTGATTTATATTCATGAAACAAAGTTTTGCCAGATGAAAATCCCATGGTATATATGTTAGTGTTTAAGCTGTAAGTGAATATGTACTGAGGTTTCTGACGATGCTCAATATGTCTCTCAAGGTAAACAATAGAAAGATATCTTTAGCACAATCCAGCTGTTTTCACTTAATTATAGTGTATGCACAATACTAATTATAGCCAACATACTGCAAATTAAAGATAAACTGTTTCTCAAAGCATGATGTATATTTGAATTAAAGCACACTTATACTTGATATCAGTCTTCCAGGCAACATGCAAAGGTAAAAACAGGGTACAGTAAAGATTGTGTACAGTGACCTTCAAAAGAGATAAGAAGGTAAGGTCAAGAAATTTGACTATTATCTTATGACCTGGTTTTGTTACAGAAAAGCTATATACACACCTTTTCTGTTATACATATTAGACACATGTATATATGGATGTTTATAATATTGTTTTCAAAAAAATAAAAAAGGGGAATTACTAAAGCAAACTCATGCCAGAATAATGAACCTTAAGCATTCCTCTTGTCAAGGTCCATCCATCAATGAAATTGCATTTCAATGAATAGCATGAGTATAGAGCAAAATAAAATGGAGTGACAGACAGATGACAGAGAAATGATCCTGGTTTCACTGTATTACTTTTCCTTAAGTTTGTCAACACCTTTAAGTTCTGAAGTAAACAGAAAAAAATGAGATGAGCGGCTACCGGTAAATAGGTCTGATCAACTTCCTGTATGAGGATTAGCCTGTAACAATGTAATCAAGGTTACTTCAACATTCCAGTTTTCTTAATAAATATGGCAAATTAATGAGGTTTTGTCCCAAGCTTCACCCATCCATAGGTTAGTCAATCATTGTTATAAGATCTACTGTAACAAGAAAATAAAAACTGAGATGACAAAATATGCAACAATAGAAAAAACTACCATATTATTCCTTGATTCTGGCAATTTAATTATGTCTCTAGATTTTTTCCAATCAATATGAACAAATGCAATTTTTTTCATGCCTCATTTTGCAAAGGATCAACTTTATTTTAACAATTATGGTAGAGGGCCAAGAAGTGATAATTTGTGCCATATGAAATTAAATAATGAGCATTGGTTAAAGAGGAGAAGATCTTTGAAGTCTTTAAAGGTAAACTTCTATTGATTGCCAGTGATTTTTGGAGGTAAATTTACCAACAACTTATTTTCCCAATGATAGATTTTTTTCTCAAAAGAAATAATTCATAGTTTTAATGAAATTTATCACCAATAATTAGATCTTTTTTGCTGTTAATTTACAACTTTTTCATTATCTAATGATTTCCCAATTTTTTATTCATAATGTTAATATTCCCAATACAAATGCCACATGCAGGTAGAAAAAAGCGACAACAAAACATTTAGTAACTGGTTTTGCATGCAACACATGAGTCCCATATCGGTGAGGTGCATAATTTTCCATTACCATAGCAACCAGAATTTTTTCCTAGAAAAACAAAAAAAAACAAAGTGACATGCAGAATCTCCATACTGCCATCTATTCATATACATGTACCAAAATTCATATTAAGCGTTTTTTAAAAGTAAACACTGATAGGGAACTATCAAGAAAAGTTTATTAAAAGTTTATCAAGTTTATTTTAGTAACTTTTGTAAATGGCCACCAGAGAATCATTCATACCAAGTTTTATCAATATCTACCCAGTGGTTTCAGAGGAGAGGATAGTAAAAAGCAAATAGATGGCTACAGACTGAGGGAAATATCTCAGCACATTGTGCTCTGGTGAGCTAATAAATAGCAAAAGCAATTAATATAGCTCGGCCATTTCATATGAGGGTATCATAGTACAAAGTGCTGTTTTTAATATGAAGAAGCAGTTTTTGCAAGCAACCCTGTTCTATATTGGAAGCACACATTTTGAAGCAGACAAAAGTTTGGGGAATGAATATTTAGACATTTATATTCATAGGTTTCCCTTTTTTTACTATGCAGAAGAAAAGTCTAAAATTTGTTTCCGCTTTAAATTATCACTAAATGGTGATAATTTTCATGCTTATTTCAGTAAGATTGCATTATGGAAGTCGAAACTGAATTAAAATGTGTTGAAAACCGATGCTGGAGATCAATTAAACCTGTTTAATAAACTGTAACAAAAAAACGAAATAAAATATGCAGGAGACAAAATCGCAAATCATTGGAGATTTTTTTAACCATAACTGGCTGGAATTTCCAGCGACAGCAAACAAAATAAAGATAAAATATCATTTGAATGCAACAGTTGGCCAATTAGTGCAGTGGGTAAAGAAGTCAGTCTGTTTGCCTTCAAACAGTATTCTAAAGGGTTGTAAACATTCTGTTTGTTTATGATGACATTACATTGTTTATTGACCTTGTACTAAAAGACATAAAAGAAAACAACCAATCAAAAAAATATATTAAAAGAGCTACAATTAACAAATCAAAAATATATTTTAAAAGAGCTGCAAATAAGTTTATATAGAATTTAGAGAAAAAATCCATTTAACTTTTTATTTCAATCTCACTGATGAGGAAAGATCGGTAATTTGGCTTAAAGCAATTATACATTAATTTGTTTTCTATTTTCAAAGGCAAAATATGTTTGATAATTAATCATAACATGTGCATGAAACATCGTCACAGATCTGATATCGTATATATTTGGAATCAATTTTATTTTACAAAGATATCATATAATTTTTATGTTTTTACATTTAAATTATAAACAATTTTCATATAATATTCTTTAAAACTTAGAAATATGAAAAGAGCTTTTATGTTATATTGAGTTCCAGCATATTATATAACTGATATTTTTCACATGATTTTTTCTTTGTGCGAATGTAATGAATTAGGGCTGGTCAAAAATGATATTGCAATATATTGTGATATTTGAACCTAATATTGTGATATATTGCCTAAAATCAAAACTTACATAAAAGATGTAAAAACTTCTTTTATTCAAGTTGTTTTAAGGAATTTTCATATTTTGAGCTTTTTGTGTAAGGTACCACTCAAAATTCTTTGCCTTAAGTTTTCAACTGAGTTTTGACTTCAAGTTTCCAATCGTTCTTATAGTAACCATTACCACTTAATCATAATAGCTTGATTATACTGCATAATTTTCCAAAAATTTTTTAAAAATATACATAAATTTAATGTTGTATAAACAAATTTGCTATTTTTTCTATTTATTAGATCTACTTTATACCTGAAAATTATTCAGCTACTAAAACACAATATATCGCAATATTTGAAATCTTATTGTGATATATTGGCAGACAAATGATATTGTGATATATTGGCAGACAAATGATATTGTGATATATTGGCAGACAAATGATATTGTGATATATTGGCAGACAAATGATATTGCGATATATTGTCCACCCCTATAATGAATAACCAATAATCACTACACTGGTATCATTGTCATCAATATAATTCATACACTTATGAACCATCAAACCTTGATATTAATTCATTTTAAAGTTGCAGACTTTCAACATTCATTTACATTTAGGTATGTCTCTTTATATGCGTACGTTTTAATAGTAGAGGTCCCCATTCTTTGATCAACCTTTTCACTTTTTATACGTCAAGAAGTGTATGCATGACTGATAAGTAGCATTTGACCCCAAAGATGGCTGCCACGGTCAGGTGCACTCGAGTGATGACGTCATATGAAAACTATATATAGGGGGATTACAGAGAGATTAATCTATCATTTATGCCATAGGTGTTTGACACAATTTGTCTACATTGATCCTCAGTTGATAATTTGTGTAGGTTTAGTTGAATTATTACTAGTTCTTTTGTCAAACGAAAATTATCAGACCAGGCCCAGATTTACAAGGGGGTGGGGGGGGACACGTGCCCCACCCTCCAACTGGCTTGGTCATGCAATTTTCTAGGCTATGTTTTGGTGAAATTGTCATGAATTGGGTTAATTTTTGTGCCCTGTAGTGGAAATCCCCATTATATGCCCCTAGCTTATTTCCGAGACCCCCTACTGATAGAGCATCCGCTGTCACATGGCAACATCACAAGTGACTGTATCTGCCTTCAATCTGAATCAGTCAGATGTTTTCAGCTTTATACATGTATATAACAATTAAGCGCCTGAATGCACAGATGTAGATTAAAGCCTGATAGGTTGTTTTAATGCTTAAATTACCGGGTATGTCAATTTCTTTTTTTGTATTAAAGAAAAATCTTGACACATTTTCCTTAAAATTACAATAAGCAGATTGCTCCACTCTCTTTCCTACAATTTTTAAGATTTACATAAGTAACTGTTTGAATGAAAAAAAAGGAAATTTGAAATAACAAATGCACAAGAATAGTTTAATCGATGAATGTTAAATCTAATAAGAATAAAAAACAGTTCTTTTTATTGTTGTTTTTAAATAGAGCACAAAAAAAATAAATGTAATACTTCATTTAACTGCATTGTGCCAAGGAAATAATAACCTTATCAAGAACTTTCATTTATGTACGATATTTTCTTTCCTTTTTCATTTTTATAGGTATATTGAAATGAATTTTAATATTACTAAGTTCTCTAGCTGATTTGAATTCACA
>CM037794.1:17382919-17431499 GCA_021229015.1 Solen grandis
TGACTATGTTGCAGGGTTCAAAAAGAGAGGTGAGGGCAAAATTTCAGCACTATTTAAGAAATTTATTCAAAATTTAAGGACAGTATCAATCGTCAAATTAAAGCCAGTAATTACATTAACAGAACTGCACAGTTTGTCACCAATGAAGTTGATATCGGAAAAGAAAAAATACTGGGTGAACTTCAATTTTTCAGCTCCTGAAGCTGTTTTTCAAGGTGGGGCTGGCATATGTATATTGTCAGCAGCTTGCCCCACGCTGGCTTCCGTAGCCGATTTAATGTAGAAACTTCTGAGCGGAAAAGTTCCATGCGCAGCAGCAGCATTTTTTACATTTTTGTCTGATTTTACGTGCAATTTCAACGCAGTCTCGCCCATACTGCCAATATCACATGTATTCGAACAATATGTATACTTTGCCTTTCTTTTGTCATCTCAGTCACAAACCCAGGTAAATTTCAACAGTTAACTTTTATTAGAAGAACACTTTCTTGATCCGGATGTCATTTTGTTGTTGGTTACATCTGGTTACCAGCCAGAAAAATGAAGAGTATAGTTTTATGACTTCGAGACTGCTTCAGTTACCATGCATTATTCATTACATTCGTCCTCTGTTCGCACTATTGTGCTACCCGGTAATTAAGTCGCAGTTTAATTTTATTTTAGAAATGAATTATGCAGAGTCAAAAACTGACATTTTTAGAAAATTTAAGAATTTCTACAATTTTCAAGGACATTTTGACTGAAAAATCAAGCACTTTTTAAGTACTTTTCAAGGACAAACCTAAATTCAAGCAATTTAGCACATTTTTTCAGTTTTTAAGCACTTTTTAAGAACAACAGTAAAATTTAAGCACTTTTTTAAGACTGTGCTAACCCTGTGTTAATGTAAGTGATACCTTACTAATTCATATTAGTTGAGTATTAACAATATTGAATATTTTGGTATTTTTAAATGAGAAATAAAACTGAAATTTATAGTGCTTATTTAAGTTAGTGGATAAGCACCTGTTACAATAGGCTAAGTAACAGGTGGTAAAAATTCTGAGAGGATAAAAACAACTTGAGACAACTTCAGCCATGTGAATAGTTACTGTAACACTTGCTTTAGTGCTTGCACCAGGTTCAATTGTAATGTATGAAATGTAAGTAGGAAACCAACTCGCAACCATTAGCTAACATGAGCTACCATAAAAAAAAAAAAAATAGTTGCCTGCTGGGGGTATTACATTGTGTTGTGTGTATAGACTCACCTATCAAGTTTTGACTTCTTGAAAGCGCAGGTGTAGTAGTCCAGTGGTTGGTTCGGGACGTCCTCATGTAGGATGTTGGGTATGTGGAGCGTCTTAACACCTTATCTGACCAGTTGGACGAAGGGTTGGGATGAGCCTTGATCAACGATATTAGAAATACATAAATAATTCATATATGGTGTAGATTGATTATAACATGCATCGTTGTAATGCAATGTCACAGGTCCAGAATAGATCCCATATCTTCATTTAAGCATTGAATTGCACCTTTTGATGGTTATTCGATGTATGTTCTACACTGGGTCAGTCTGTTCAAAGTGGGTTGAGTCCAAGCAGTCCCACTGTAGTTCATTCAACATCCAATTACATTTACATTTTTTTATACCTTTTCTTGTGAACATTTAGATGAACAATTAAAGTAGATGAAATCCACAGTTTTGTCATGATATCTGATTGTTTAAAGTTCCATACACACTAACATAGAAGCAATTGATGGATTTCATAGCTAAATTATGTCTATATAGGAATAGCATTCCTACTATTTCCTTCTAAATATACACTATTAAATTAGTAGTTCCTTTAAATCAGCAATTATTTAAACTTCTATTGCATATCTCTGTGACTTTTGGGAGGTAAATTTACCACCATCTACATGTGGTTTCCCCTAGCTAAAAACTGATATTTTTTCCCAAAATAACTACCAATTTTCCCAATGAAAAAGCTTTTATTTCCTCAAAAGAAATAAATCATGGAATTTCAAATGAAGTTTGTGTTTTTCTTATCATGTTACTATATCTTTGACATATACAACCTATAATTTGTTAATTGTTTTGTTAATCTAAAACATTTTCATTATCTTACAATGGTCCAATTTTTTTATTTGTAACATACACTAAATTTCCCAATTATAAAGCCACAGGTTGTGAAAAGTTACTCGCAGGCTGATCTGTTTTTATGCTGTTCGCATAGGTCTTTTCATGGTGTCCTCTATGAGGGAAAGGGTTAAAATTTCAATAATCCTTGCTGACATTCATCTACAAGGTTTCGGCAAGGTTAAAAAATGTCTACTATAATTTGTTTACATTGATAAACATAGTTCCCAAGTGCTCAAAGTCAATGCAACCATGCCTCAATGAGGTCACATGACAGAGGCTGGTGTTGTTCATCGGGTTTTATTTACATTCGCAAAATATTAGAACCTCAACATGATATCATCATTCTGTATAAAAAAAAACACTGTAAAAAGTTTTAAAAAAAAGAAGCTTTTCTTAAGTCTTAAGTGGTTTATTGGGTTAGTTTCAAAGATAGAGCAATCTCAGTCCTCGCCAAGGCGGTTGTTTTAAAAAAGAACCAGACACACTCAGGTTTGGATCTCCAGATCTTTGATCCACTTGAGTGATGAATATCAACTAGATATAGGAGTATACTGGTAAGAGAAAAATATTTTGTTACACCTGAAGACCCTTGATAGCAAGAAAATATCATATGATGACAAAGTCAGTGTTTGTTCTGGTCCAGACAATGTTTCATGCATAAATGCATTTATTTCATACTAACTAATAAGATATTGTGTTCTATAAGTGAGATAAAATCCCTATCAACCACAGTGTGAGTGATTTAGGTCTGCTGGAACTACTTTTTCTTTTACTTCAAAAAAGGGTGTGTATATGGATAGGTAAGCATTCCAGTATTTACTACTTGCCTCCCTTTGTTTTCTTTAAATGGCAAACATTTACACGAATTCATTCGCACGTTAACAGGATTGACTACACAAAATAGTTCCGTTCTTTTGTCAGCAGTTGGCTTATATTATTAAAGTGCTTGTGAAAAAATTGAAATAGTATCACATCTCAATGAGATATATTATTTTTCCACTTGAAACAAATATCCTCTACTTATTGTTTACTTTGTACCACATGGATAATCCCACAAGATCTCCTTCTCCTTCATAACACCAGCATTCCATTTCCCAAAATTTACGTTTTGATATAAAAAGAAAACATTACACATCAGTGGTACAAATCATTCTTGCATAAAGCTAAATCAATGTCCCGTAGAAAATCCTTAGAAGTACCCAGCACTTTACAGCAGGAAAGTCTTTATCAAGAACTATGTACAGTATGCCACAGAGAAAGATAGTTGAAGGCCAAATCAAAACACAAAAGACAAGAAAATGTAGAAATTCTTCATTAGTCTATAATGAATATAAGTTCAAGTAAGAAATTAAACCAGTATAACGTTTGATTTTTAGCATGAGTGGATTACTGCAATATAGAGGAAGATTATATTTGATAATTTCAAAGTGAAAATTTTGAAAAATATATTTACACTCTTTCTAACATAAAATTACAAGAAAACATCTGTTTTTTTCTGGGGGTTTTTTGGTGTGTGTGTAAGATGAATTGTATTAATAGTACAAATACCTTCTATATTCACTTGGGGGAATCACATTTAAGAACTTATAATTAAATGGAACTACACCATAATGTTTGACAAATCTTAACAAGTTGAAGATTTTGGTTCAATGGTTGAAAAAACCAATGTAATATAGGCACACATTTTTTAACAAATCGCATTCTAATGAATACAGTATTCCATGTTACATTTAAAATAAAAATGTTAAAAATTATGACAAAATTCCTAGCTCCAAGATTTAAAGTGCAGATGTTTTCATCAAACAATCATATCTTTCATCACACTTTCAAAGCTCAAAAATTAACGTTACTTAACCCTTAATCCCCTTAGATATGTTTGAATGCCTTGGCAAACAGAGCTGTCTGCTAGCAGACCAAAATCTTCTTGAACAAGCTGTCTGATCAGGGTCTCCTCTGTTTTCTTACACAATATTCACAGCAGCTCAGACTCTATACAGTCTGTATAGCAAAGAAAAATCAAAATCCATGCACTTAAAATTTCATGCATACATTCAATTATCAGTTAATTAATATTCCTAATGAATACATTTGTATATGAATATATTCATGAGGTAAGGGGTTAATTGGGAGGGCCTGTATGGCATTGTTGAATTAATTGCACTTCATATAATCTCACCATTCTTTCCCAGGTTTAATGATTCCATTTCATACATCCAATTATAATCATCATAAACACCACTATCCCTGTCATCATTATGAATGATTTATGTAAGTTGTGAATGATTTTTTTTTTTGCACAATCAATGTTAAATAAATGAAACTTTATCTTAAAATATTACCTGAAATAAAATACAACTAATTATAACAATACAGAAATAGATGATGAATTCTTCCCAAAAAATTAACTGACATTCTTATATGCATCTAAAATTAATTTTTCTTTCAGGCAAATTGGCAACATACTTAATTGTCAATGACAAATGAATACAAGTAACTGGTGTTGTATGCAACACATAAAGTCCCCTACCGGCTCCACCTTGACTCAATATGGTAATCAATCCCATTTTTTGCCATATTTTCACTATTTCCGTTACCAAAGCAACCACAATTTTAGTCGAAGAACAAAAATAAAATGACGTGCATAATCTACACATTGCCATCTAGTCATATACCAAGTTTCATCAAGTTAGCTTGCTTAGTTATCGCGGGATCCCATTTTTTGCCATATTTTCACTATTTCCGTTACCATAGCAACCACAATTTTAGTCGAAGAACAAAAATAAAATGACGTGCATAATCTACACATTGCCATCTAGTCATATAGCAAGTTTCATCAAGTTAGCTTGCTTAGTTATCGCGGGATCCCATTTTTGCCATATTTTCACTATTTCCGTTACCATAGCAACCACAATTTTAGTCGAAGAACAAAAATAAAATGACGTGCATAATCTACACATTGCCATCTAGTCATATACCAAGTTTCATCAAGTTAGCTTGCTTAGTTATTAAGTTATCGCGGGATCCAGATTTGAGCGGACAGACGGACGGATGGACAGACGGACGGACGGAGGGCAAACCTATAGTCCCCTCCGGTGTGAACACCGGTAGGGGACTAATAAAGCAGAACATGCAACCGCTAATATAAATGATAGAGAAATTAGAACAATTGTCATTTTCAAGGGATGAGATCCTAGAGGGAAGATCAATGTTAGGTCCATGTTGAGAATGGTCAGAACTGTTCAGGATAAGCTACTCTAGTTGCCTGTTTATTCAAAGTAAAAAATGAAGTAATTAGAAAAAGTGCAAAAATATTGTTTTTATCTATCAAATACTAATATATAAGTGAAATAACTTAAGCTAGAGTAAAATAATCAAAGTAGAAATATAAGATCAGGTATAATCTAAGGTATTCAAATATAAAGTGTTAAACACAGATCTCTGAGTTGAGAAGTTGAATGAACTTTCCCATGAGAGACAAAATGAATAGCAGAAGAAAAATAGAGACATCATGCATTTATTTTGAACATATACCATTCACTGAAGGATTAAATACCATGCTTTTATCAACATAATGTATTATCCAATTTATAGACAGACGTACAATATGTACCAAACAATAATTCTCAACTTATTCTATCAACAGTCAGGATGACCATGCATTTACCTTGGGACTTGTTCAATCCAATGTATGAGCTGACCATGCATTTACCTTGGGACTTGTTCAATCCAATTTATGAGCTGACCATGTGTTTACCTTGGGACTTGTTCAATCCAATGTATGAGCTGACTATGATTTTACATCTAACCTCTACCACCCTGTGTAGTTTGTTTGTTGGGTTTAATGTCCCACTGACAGTATTTCAGCCTTTCAGAGATGATGTCTTGAGACAGATATAGTGCTGCCACGCTGCAGTATCACACCGTAGACATGTGGCATGATACCACACCCAGTCACATTATCCTGACACCGAGCCAACCAGTCCTGCAACTACCCTTATATGCTGAGCGCCAAGTAAGGGAGCTATAACAGTACCATTTTTTTATGACTTTGGTGTGTTGCGGCCAGGGATCAAACCAACGACCTCTCACTCCTGCCACCCAGTGTAGAGACAGACCAATATGCAATTAATCTTAAGACTTGTACTATCCAATATAATGGCAGACTTAAATACAATACAATTATACTTACTATCCAGTGCATTTCAAAACATGACATCCAATGTATATACAGTACAGACAAAACATGCATAGCATCCAATGTATATTCATCCAATGTTATACAATACAGACAAAACATGCATAGCATCCAATGTATATACATCCAATGTATATACAGTACAGACAAAACATGCATCCAATGTATATACATACAGACAAAACATGCATAGCATCCAATGTGACAAAACATGTGTGGCATCTAATGTATATACAGTACACAGCATCCATTGTATATATAACAGTACAGAACATGCTTCTATCTCATTCAGGTGTATGACAAACTGTAGATTTAATTTTGAATTACTATCCCACATATGGTTTAAAATTTAAACATCCAATGTACCAACAAACCATTAACTGATCTTGGGCCTATAGCATTCAAGGTATGGGCATAAAATGCTTTTAAATTTGAATGAAACCACCAAATAAAATTTGGGTTAAAAACCCCCGGACAAGGCATTGACTGTGTATGGGCATATTAACATTTATCTTTAATTTTAACCACCCAATTTATGGACAGATCATGCACAGAGTCATCCAGAGCTTCTACCATCCAATATAAGGGAAGACCATGCTCTTATCTTTTGCATAAACCATCCAACGTACAGACAGACCATGCATTGATTATATTTGACTTCTACCATCCAATATAAGGGAAGACCATGCTCTTATCTTTTGCATAAACCATCCAATGTACAGACAGACCATGCATTGATTATATTTGACTTCTACCATCCAATATAAGGGAAGACCATGCTCTTATCTTTTGCATAAACCATCCAATGTACAGACAGACCATGCATTGATTATATTTGACTTTACCATCCAATATAAGGGAAATGCTCTTATCTTTTGCATAACCATCCAATGTACAGACAGACCATGCATTGATTATATTTGACTTATACCATCCAATATAAGGGAAGACCATGCTCTTATCTTTTGCATAAACCATCCAATGTACAGACAGACCATGCATTGATTATATTTGACTTATACCATCCAATATAAGGGAAGACCATGCTCTTATCTTTTGCATAAACCATCCAATGTACAGACAGACCATGCATTGATTATATTTGACTTAAACCATCCAATGTACAGACAGACCATGCATTGATTATATTTGACTTAAACCATCCAATGTACAGACAGACCATGCATTGATTATATTTGACTTATACCATCCAATGTATAAGCTAGAGAGAAAATGCACACACAATACAGATTTTCAAAAGTTCATTTATACATAAAAAAAAAAAGAAACTTTCAATAATACAATTTTTTTTAAATTTCATGAAATGTTTATTTGTTTCTCATAATAATATAATAAATACAAACTATACTTGATGTGTCTACTAAATTTAAACTTTACTGATCATTCATTTTAAAATAATTTGATAATGCAGTGCAATCACTTAGCTGCATAATTATCTCAATTAAAGTTTGAAATACAACTTAAAAGCCTTAATGTCTGAAAACATACTGAGCTTCTTAATATACATTAGTGTCATTCTGCAAGAGTATTGATTTTTGTAAAATTAGCTTTTAGATATAAAATAAAGAGAAATATACATGCATGATGCACTTATTTAAGAAAAATTATTTTGATGCAAATGCTATGCAATACGAACACAATATAATATTAAATATTAAAATGATATATTTAAGAATAGAAGTAGGAAAATACATGGTGAAAATTAGGTTATAGAGTGCAATAATATGAAGAAATTACAACATATTACAACACATAAAACCCATCCCACTCAATCAAACCATTTTGCTCCTAAGAATAATTACCACTTAAATATCAGATCAGATTGGAATTGATTTTACTCTGAACAGGTTTTGAAGTGTTCTCTCCTTATTTCCAAGACAACTAAGGAGTAACATGTGTGAAAAATTCAAACCAAAAAAAAATACAAGAGGGCCATGATGGCCCTGAAACGCTCACCTGAGTACCATTGCTACAACTGATTACAAGGTTTTTAAACAGACAAGAATTCTGATATAACTCAATCTTAAACATTTTAGCCCTGACAATACTACACACCAAATATATAAGCACTGGGCCTTATGGTTTCAGAGGAGAAGACTTAGTGCGGGGTCATTTATCTCCAAAGGGCCACCATTTTGAAAATCTTGATAATGAACCATTAGATGATGCAACATACCAAAAATCTAAGCTATAGGCCTTATGGATTCATAGTAGATTTTTTTAAAAGATTTTCCTATATAACTCTATGTAAAACAAGTGACTCCTGGTGCGGGGGCATTTATCACCATAAGGTCATGATTTGTACAACTTGGTAATGAACCATAAGATGATGCTACATACCAAATATCTAATCTCTAGGCCTTATGGATTCATAGAAGAAGATTTTTAAAGATTTTCCTATATAAATCTATGTTAAACAAGTGACCCCTGGTGCGGGGGCATTTATCACCATAGGGTCATGATTTGAACAATCTTGGTAATGAACCATTAGATGATGCTACATACCAAATATCTAATCTCTAGGCCTTATGGATTCATAGAAGAAGATTTTTAAAGATTTTCCTATATAACTCTATGTAAAACAAGTGACCCCTGGTGCGGGGGCATTTATCACCATAGGGCTATGATTTGAACAATATTGGTAATGAACCATAAGATGATGCTACATACCAAATATCTAAGCTCTAGGCCAAATGGATTAATAGAAGAAGATTTTTAAAGCTTTTCCTATATAACTCTATGTAAAACAAGTGACCCATGGTGCGGGGGCATTTATCACTAGGGTATGATTTGTACAATCTTGGTAATGCCATAAGATGATGCTACATACCAAATATCTAGCTCTAGGCCAATGGATTCATAGAAGAAGATTTTTAAAGCTTTTCCTATATAACTCTATGTAAAACAAGTGACCCATGGTGCGGGGGCATTTATCACCGTAGCGCTATGATTTGTACAATCTTGGTAATGGCCCATAAGATGATGCTACATACCAAATATCTAAGCTCTAGGCCTTGCAGTTTTTCAGAAGAAGATTTTCAAAGTTTGCATTTTTAAAATCTATTTTTAGCTCCTGTGACCTACTTTTTTAACCAATCTGAATAATTTGTACAACTTTGATAGAGGGCATCATAAGGATGATTCCTGTGAAGTTTGGTCAAAATCCCTTCAGCGGTTCATGAGGAGATGTTGTTTCAAGCAAATTGTTGACAACGGACGGACGCACGCACGGACGACGGACAAAAGGCGATCACAAAAGCTCACCATGAGCACATTGTGCTCAGGTGAGCTAAAAAAAACACCTTCCTAAACCATTGTTGGAACCCACGTTCACTTAATAAGCCTTGCATCTTAATCGATCATATGGGTATCTAATTAGCAGAACTTCATTATAGTAACTCATGTATGAATTATTAATTAGGCATTTAACTGGATATTTTGGGGAAACAGGAGGAGACAGCAGGGATCATTTTGACCACTGAAACGGTGTGGGGTTTTGAAAGTCAGTTTTATTCTACCATGTAGAAGTGAGGTCAGGCTTCTCATCTTAGTGTAGTGGTTTATCTTGCTGGCTCAATGAGAGTAGTGGTCAATGAGTCTGCATTTGCTTTTGTGTAACTCCAATGAAGAGTATTCAAAACTCCAATGAAGAGTATTACTTGAATATATTGTAACTGACTAACAGTAGCTGATTAATATTCATGAAAGCAAAATTTTGTCAGTTTAAAATCCCATAGTATATACGGTTATAACAAAATATAATTACACATGGTTCTAAACCAAACTAATCCCCAGATTTCTTCATCGGAAAACTTCAATGTAACCCTGGTAACTCACATGCTAATCTGATCTTATACATATGGTCACTCTTTCACAGTTCTGGTGTGGTATAGGGTTTTATCAAAAGGAATTGAAACCAGCGCCCCCTACCTGTAGTGGAGCACGCATGCAAAGATCCTCCGCAAAGAAACAGCAGACGTCCCATGGAGCGTGTAGTTTGACAAAGTTGATGATCTTCTTCTCACTGGTGACAGCTTCCTGAAAAACATCAAACAAGATTGAGTTTAGAATTTTGTGCTGGTTCCAACAACTTACAAGTATAAAAGGGTGTTTACTACACTTTACCATTGCAATGTTTTGGAAATGGAAAGTATCTCCTATTTGTAGAATGTTTATTTCATTTTTCTTTTTTACATAGATGCATATAATGATATATAGCAATTTCTTAAGATATGCTAATGTAGCATAAAAACAAGCAGTTACCTATCGTTTTTTTTTCCTTATTTTGTATTTATCACAATTTTTTTACATTTAAAATGTGAAAATCAGACAAATTATCGAAGAAAAGAGCGCTGGTTATTGCAAAATTATAATGCCCGTCCTGCCATTTTATCAATTCCAGGGTCACAACTCTTTCAAACTCAATTGAGAAACTGTGCCAATACACATTGTGACAAAGTTTAGTAAAGATCGGTCATGTTTGTCAGTGTTAAAGAGCAGACACTGTTAATTTTTTAATTTTTCATCCATTAAAGGGCCATAACTCTAGAGTGTTCAAGACTGGATGGTTACCAAACCTGGTTAAGATAAATTGCCATGCAAATTGTGACCAAGTTTGGACAAGATAGGTTCATGTTTGTTTGAGTAAGAGAATGGACACTGTTAGTCTGACCATTTTTCATCAATTCAAGGGCCATAACTCTAGAGTATCCAGGACAATATGGCTGGTTATCGAAAGGATCCAAGATATTGAACCTATATACATTGTGACTAAATATGGCTAAGAATGGTTCACGTCTGTGCGTGTAACAGAACGGACACTTTTAATTTGACCATTTTCAAGAGTAACTCGCAGGCTGATCAGGTTTTATGCTGCTCCTCAGTGGTCTGGAAATGAGGATTGTGTAATTAAATTTGGTAAGGTTTAACTGTGGTTTTCTGCAGATCAGGCTTTATGTGGTACCTACTGAGTGCGTCAAAATGAGTCTATATGAGGGAAAGGGTTAAACTGAGTTCTGACTGGTTGACCAACTTCTGAACTCTGACATGACCTTTAATATGATAAGTATCTTCACTACACAAAACTAATTAATTATCTTATTTCAATTTATTTTACCATGTATTTAAGTGAAAACCCTTTACATGCAGTATATAAAGCATAGCACTGCCAACACTTGTCCTATTTTACTACTAATACCAATTCCCAATGTCTTAACAACTGGTACACAAAATGGAAGTGTTAATGATGGCTTGTATTTTCTCAATATACCTAAGGGCTTCTGGGATATTACAGATCCTCTTGTGGCTGGCATATTCTCCTTTTAGCGAAAGGATGCAGTGGTTATAATTGAGCCACTTGTTTTGTTCCAGGCACAACTAGATTTGTTTGTGACTGTCTGGTGTTCTTCCACCATATATGATACAACGCAGATGCATTAATGAATTCACCATTGCTATACAAGGGATATAGGATGCGTAATTTAGTCCCACAAAAAGTATTTCCGTTGTATGTAAAGATTGTCTTCATGAGAAAGACATTGAAAATCAGAGATGATGTAACTCACTGGCTGATTATCTTTTATGCATGTCAGCACTTTTGTAATTCTAAAAATGTTAAAATCTATTTTCAGGGTGATCAGATTTTTAAATGGCATACAGTCCAGTCAAGATGAAAAGAAACAAAGGCAAACAAAATGATGGTGTTAATATGAAGAAAGTCGGCTTTCTGATTCGACTTTGTTCTTTGTTTAAAGATGCAATGGAATGATTTACAACAAGACTTGTATATACAAAACATCATGTAAGCATATGAATAAGAAATGGGAAATATAATTTGTGATCAGTGTGTCTGGGCAAAAAACGTGATGCAACGAATAGAACAGTGCAATGAAGGATTGGTGTGGTCCACTTCATACCATCGCCAATGAACCAGATTTCAACTCTCTAGGGTTGTATGCCTACAATTTTTCATTATTGCAGTTGCATAAAGAGCAGAATTTCAATCCCAAGGTCATGGGTTCAAATCTTGTCAACATGACAATGGTTCATGATCTTCCAAGGCCCAAAGCATGGTATAATAACTCTAAAACTTTGTTTTTGAATGGAACTATCCATCAGCAAAAGTGACCATTTCAAACTTCACAACAAAATCTGGACAAGAGATTTAAATACCACTTGATCATGTTATTTTCTAGTTTGGCCTGTTCAGTAAAAAGATTTTCCAGGAGAACAAAAAAAAACAACATAAAAACTTTTAAAAAAAAAGAATACATTACTTGTCAATACTTGCTACAGGAAAAAGAGCTTTAAATCCACTATTATCCTGGCCCTGGCATGGTCCAATCAATACCTGGCCTCAACAAACCGATAGTGGCAACCCCCTGTCATGTCTAATCTTCTGCCAATCCATTTGGTGCAGACATCGAGGTTGGGAAAAACACAGCCATGCTACCAATCACATGCCTTAACCCCGGCAGTAACATGTGACATTTACTTCATTAAGGGGTACCACAAATAGAAACGAGCAACTTGAAGGACGCTCAGAAAAAAAGACCTCACAGTAACTGTCTTCAGCAATACCAGTTTCAATTTTTTTAGCTAAGGAATATAATCAAAAGAAAAATTCACTCACTGGAATGTGAGTAAGATTTGATTACTTGTAGGCAATAAATAAACGATGAATTTCATTATGTAATACATTTTTTGAAATTAGACTTTTGGTTGATTAGACTTGACTATTTGAGTTTACTGTCGCTTTGACAGTATTTCAGTCATATAGCGACACCCAGCTAATTACAGGTGGAGAAAGACCCTGAATGCAAAGAGGCATCCGGGTAGATATATATATATATATACAAATGTATCTTATAAACTATAGACAAGAGAAATAGGGAGAGTAAAGGTGGCGATGTGCTAATCATTAGCAATCCATAGAAAGAAATTGTTCAGTCATCTTTTCTTGTAACAACCTTGTTAATTATCACAAGGTTAAAGCGGGTTTATAAAATTGGGTTTGTTGGTATCACTTGAAAATTTGATCCCCGTTTATTAAATTCACTTAGATAAACAATCCAATTCTCTAAGTGCTATCAGCGCTTTGATTTGTACTCAGTTTCTACAGTACAGTCTTTTTTTTTTTTAGATTAAGTAATTATGCAAAAGGTTTGCTGTGAAGGTCAGTGGGTGGCTCATAACTAATTTAAATAGTAATATACAAGTTTTGGTCACTTTATCCTGTAACAAATAATCCCAAGAGGTATCTGAGGTTGATAGCATGATGTGATGATGAGTATGTTATACAGATTTGTAACCGACTTTAAGCTTAGGTTAATGTTACACCATAAAATAACTGAAACTTGCATATTTACTATCCAGAATTATTTACGAGCCACCTTTTCATCAAAACAAACTATACATATGGTAAAGTGGTAGTATGCAACATCATAGAGAAATTAGTTCTTTTGTGCTTTTATGCAAAAGACAAGTTTTATTGTGTCCCATATATATCTATTTTTGACAGAAAATTGCTTTTTCAACACTTTGGCTTAATCTCTGCATACCTGTGTTATAGAGTTTATTATGTTTAATCGTTTAACAATTTTTTACAAAATTGAGAAGTTCTTCGATTTTCAAAGTAGAAAATTGAATGCTTAGAAATTAGGTACTATAGTTGAGAGCGACTATGTCACACACAGCAGTACTATAAGCTCAGGGGTTGAACAATCAATATAGACCAAGGTGGTGACCAATGGATGGTTCCTAAACTGTCCATCAAGTATGTTTACATTAACCCTTTTCCTCATAGAGGACACCATGAAAAGACCTATGCGAACAGCATAAAACCTGCGAGTAACTCGCAGGCTGATCAGTTTTATGCTGTTCGCTGTCCTCATGGTCTGGAATGAGGATTTGTATTAATTTGTTAGGTTAACGTGGTTCTGCAGATCAGGCTTTTGTGATACCATGAGGCGTCAAATGATCTGTATGAGGAAGGGTTACTGGGTTATCAACATGTTAGTGTGAAGCACATGGTGAATGGTTGACCTACTTTACACAAAAGAACATGTGCTTTTTGTTTATGATACTGTTTGTGAGCACTTGACCTAGGTATGAATAGAAACTGTAAAATCATCAATAGGGGGGAGGAGTTACACAGAAATTGCAGAACCGTCCGCCTGATAATACTTCCACATGTAGATGATTGTTATAAAAACTTCTGACCTATTTACGGATGTTTGACACAAGACCAGATGAACATTTTAACAATTTTCATTGGTAAAAAATGACTGTTACTTACAACCATGCAGCTTAAATGTAGGCTTTATATTCACAAAATTTACATAAAGTTTCCTGACTGAATTACAGTTTCTTTGAAAAATATAGTGTTGTTTTATCAAAGCACTTCTCTTATATGCACATTGAGACCTGTTTCTGGCTTAACCCTTTCCCTCATAGAGGAAACCATGAAAAGACCTATGCGAACAACATAAAACCAGATCAGTTGTTACTTCCATCAAGTATGGTATCATTGTCAACAAAGCGTGGTGAAGGTGCCAGCATGCATATTGACTACATTCCAGTAAGCACTATAGCAGTGTCAGTGTCAGTAATTGTAACAGTAGCAGGTATTGGTAATTTTTACTAATGACGCACTCATATGAGATTTCAGAAACTAAAGATTTATAGCTGCCAGACACTGTGTCATTTCATATTTAGAAAGTATATTAAACTGTAACTCAGTTAATGAAAAAGTGTAGGTACATTAGCAAAATACTTAGTATTAAGGGATACCATTATTCCAATTGTGGTGTATTTTCCCAAATTAGTCTTCATGCAGTACTCCAGTTTAAGAGTTTTGTTACAAAATACAGAGAAAAGCAATAGAATTTACCCACTTATCAACCTTAGAGGAGCACTGGAGCAATAGACAGTTGGTCATTAACCCTTTCCCTCATAGAAGACACCATGGTAAAAGACACTAGTACCCAGTGATGATGCATAATGTTCAGTAACTCGCACTTTATCAGGTCTTATGATGTCTGGAAATAGATTAAATTAAATTTGACAGTTTAACTGTGGTTCAATCAGGCTTTACGTGTACTATTATCAAAGATCATATGAGGAAAGGTTAAGTCCCTGTAACGGGTCCGCTACATTTTAACAGTTACTTATTCTCCATTACTTTAATTCCCATCAACAGTGAACAGCTTTTTAAAATTAAGTCCCTGTAATGGGTCCGCTACATTTCAGACCTCATGGCCTTTCACGGACATAACCAAGGTTTCCTAATGTTTCAATAGGGTACCTTGGTTATCTTGGTAAAGGTTAAGTGGTCCAAGACGCAGCAGAACCATTACAGGGACTTTATCTTAAAACTTTATTTCTTTTTGATGATGGAAATGTGGCCTTAATACCATACTTAAGAGAGTATAAAAGCACTGTCTCCTCAAGTATTGAAGGAACAATCATGTGGGTTCGAATCTCAGAAGTGTATAACAAAATATGATAAAAGGGGAAAATGTATAATTATAGTGTTGAATCAACTGAAAAGCGTGAATAATTATTATTTTATAATAATATTATAATTATATCAGCATTTGAATCATAGGCTTCTATTTTTATCGCCTTGCATTAATTTAAAGATTTTTATTGGGGAAGACACCTTACAGTGAACAGTCATTGATAAAGAAGAAACAATACCTTCAATATTTAGTTTGTGGTGAAAATAAACTACATGTATAATATTTCATCACTATTGACTTGACAAATATTATTAATTTAATGAAAATTAAATGGTATATATGAAACAATGGACGTGTCTTTGCTGTGCAGTCACTGTGCTACAATATTTGATGAACAAGTAACAGGTGTTGCACGCAACACATGTGTCCCCTATCGGTGAGGTACATAATTTTTCCGTTACCATAGCAACCAGAATTTTAGACTGAGAAAAGTGACATGAAGAATTTCCATACTGCCACCTTTTCATACACCAAGTTTCATAATATTATCTGAAATGGTTTTTAAGTTATCGCAGGATCAAGATTTCCGGACAGACAGACAGAGACCAGTAGGGGACTAACAATCAAAGGACATCCTGGTCAAACTGCTCCTGGCTGATCTGTGTCTCCTCTGAAAACATGTTCATATGGGGTAATTGATTAAAGACATATAAACTGTAAGAGCATTTATTTTCGGTGAAATTCTATTGTATTGAATTTGAATTAAAGGCTTTTTTATGTTACATGATAATATACATGCGGTTGACATTAGGAGATAAAATCATTCATGATAAGTCAACTAAATCAGTCTGTTTTTTGTTGTTTTTTTTAACGCTAGGTTTAACATCCCACTGACAATATTTCAGTCATATGGAGACTAAAGTCTACTTGAGACAGATAATAACACTGTAGAGATATGGCAATTAATTGATACCACACCAAGTCTAATTATCCGGACACCAAGCCAACCGGTTCTCAGGTACTACCCTGTATTTAATTATACTGAGTGCCATGCAAGCAAGGAGGTATCGGGACAGTCCAATTCTTTATGTTTTATGATTTTATTGTTTGTACAAAAGGGAGTGATAAGAAAGAGCAGGGTGTGATAAACATACAGAATGTGCTGACGGGAAATTTTTGAAATACTAGACCTACCCACATATACACACACTTTCCCCCGTATAAAAATTTATTTGATAGGGGTATAATAAATAATCATCATATATAATGTTCTGAGATAAGACTAGCTTATACATCTATACAAAGCAGAAAGCATCTTCATTGCATGTGATTAAATATTGAATATTATACTGACAAGCAAACCTTTTCACATTCTTTTCAAATCATTATGGTACACACAACACTGTGCAAAGATGAATAAAATATTTGTAAATACGAGGGCTGTACTAGTAAATCATAGAATGAGAATCCAGTCAGAGTTATTGTCATGATAACTGAAATCAATAGCAATTCTGCGCGCCATGTTTTCATTTAATGTCGTCATTTTTCTTGCCTACCGACTATCCATTGGTTTTATTCTAAAAACAAGAGGGCCATGATGGCCCTGAAACACTCACCTGAGTACCATTGCTACAACTGATTACAAGGTTTTTAAACAGACAAGAATTCTGATATAACTCAATCTTAAACATTTTAGCCCTGACAATACTACACACCAAATATATAAGCACTGGGCCTTATGGTTTCAGAGGAGAAGACTTAGTGCGGGGTCATTTATCTCCAAAGGGCCACCATTTTGAAAATCTTGATAATGAACCATTAGATGATACTACATACCAAAAATCTAAGCTATAGGCCTTATGGATTCATAGAAGAAGATTTTTTTAAAGATTTTCCTATATAACTCTATGTAAAACAAGTGACCCCTGGTGCGGGGGCATTTATCACCGTAGGGCTATGATTTGTACAATCTTGGTAATGAACCATTAGTTGATGCTACATATGAAATATCTAAGCTCTAGGCCTTATGGATTCATAGAAGAAGATTTTTAAAGATTTTCCTATATAACTCTATGTAAAACAAGTGACCCATGGTGCAGGGGCATTTATCACCATAGGATCATGATTTGTACAATCTTGGTAATGAACCATAAGATGATGCTACATACCAAATATCTAATCTCTAGGCTTTATGGATTCATAGAAGAAGATTTTTAAAGATTTTCCTATATAACTCTATGTTAAACAAGTGACCCCTGGTGCGGGGGCATTTATCACCATAGGGTCATGATTTGTACAATCTTGGTAATGAACCATAAGATGATGCTACATACCAAATATCTAAGCTCTAGGCCTTATGGATTCATAGAAGAAGATTTTTAAAGATTTTCCTATATAACTCTATGTAAAACAAGTGACCCCTGGTGCGGGGGCATTTATCACCGTAGGGCTATGATTTGTACAATCTTGGTAATGGCCCATAAGATGATGCTACATACCAAATATCTAAGCTCTAGGCCTAGCAGTTTTGCAGAAGAAGATTTTCAAAGTTTGCATTTTTAAAATCTATTTTTAGCTCCTGTGACCTACTTTTTTAACCAATCTGAATAATTTGTACAACTTTGATAGAAGGCATCATAAGGATGATTCCTGTGAAGTTTGGTCAAAATCCCTTCAGCGGTTCATGAGGAGATGTTGTTTAAAGCAAATTGCTGACGACGGACGGACGCACGCACGCACGGACGACGGACAAAAGGCGATCACAAAAGCTCACCATGAGCACATTGTGCTCAGGTGAGCTAAAAAAGCATAATTATCAATTGAAGTGTTATGTTTGACAGTTTATGATATGATGTCATAATAATCTCCCAGTTGATATATATGATATTTTCATGAAATTATCATTTTTAATGACTATTGATATACTGAAAATACATGAACACATGATTATGAGTGGTATTTTTCTATATTACTTTACACAGAAATGATTTTCCACATAAAAACTTAAATACATGTATATTAATATAAATGATAGAACAACATTATTGGAAAGTTTCGAAGATGTATGACATTGTTTTATTTGATACAGAATACATTCTATGATTTAGTGGGATAAGCCCAAGAGATAACTCTACGAGATACCTTTTAACCATCAAATGGAAGAACAAAATATATTAAGCTCAATTTTCCCGGGGGCCTAAACTGTGACTTTTTTTCAGAAACTGTGATCGGAAAACACATTTGTGAACAGTTTCCTCTTCACATACGTATCAACGGTTCAACTTGATATCCTGCTGGGAAATCAGTGAACGAAAAATTGAAATAGCAGATCAAAAGCTTGAATGAACAAATTTGGAGAAAAATCATTGACATTTACACCATCTCTTGTAAGCAACCTCTGTATTAATCATTAGGTGCTGAGTACATCATGACTGGGCTACAAGGTTGTTGATTCAAGCTTGATTCTCTGGCAATTTTTCATGCAGTTCAAGTTCAATTGTTGCATGATACATATAATATATATATATATGAAGGGAAAACATAACAAGAGTGCCAGTGCTGCCACAATATACACCACCACAAAATATAAAGATCAAGATAATAGAAGCTTCCGATATGAAAGTAAGTCAAATGCGTTTTTTTTTTAATTGGAAAAAAACCCCCTTTAAGCCAATTTAAAGGAATAACTAATGCAAAAATCGCTGATCTGGAAAATCACTGCTTCATGCACTTCTACCCATTATAGTTATGACATTGACCAAGTTTCAAAAAGATCCATTCAGAAACTTAGGAGTTGCATTCACAAGGCTGCAATATCAATAAGCTACAGAGGCTAAGTTTCAAGAGACATAACTCTTGCAAAAATAAATGAACCAGAAAACTCCTGCTTCATGCACATCTACCCATTATAGTAATGACATTGTCCAAATTTCATCAATATCCATTTAGAAACTAAGGAGGAGTTGCGTTCACAAGGCTGCAATATCAAGAAGCATTCTGAAAATATTGCTTAGGCAATACTAATTGCAGCCCCTACTGACAAACAGAAAATTAAGAATCCCCGTCCCTCTTCATTTTGCAAACAAATAAATGATTTGATCAATACCTTATAAAGTCAAAACAACAATAAATATCATCTCCTAAGACTCCTAAGTGCCTGAATAGCTGATCTGGTGAATTGTGTACATGAATGAAAAAAATACATCATAAACAATTTCATTTAGGGTTAGTATCTGGGGAGTAGTAATCTGGCGAACTTGACCACACTGCAAACTATTTGTATAAACTGAAAATATGTGATACTGATACTCTATTGTGAGATCATGCGGTTACTTCCCCCTGATATACAGAACGATTCTGAAGTCGCCGATTTGAATGACCCTCTATACAATGTGGTCAGATCCAGTTAGCATACTGAATCTGATTTTAACCCTTTCCCTCATAGAGGACACCATGAAAAGACCTATGCGAACAGCATTAAACCAGATCAGCGTGCGAGTAACTCGCAGGCTGATCAGGTTTTATGCTGTTTGCTGCTCCTCAGTGGTCTGGTAATGAGGATTTTATAATTAAATTTGGTAAGGTTTAACTGTGGTTTTCTGCAGATCAGGCTTTATGTGGTACCTTAATTGAGTGCGTCAAAATGAGTCTATATGAGGGAAAGGGTTAAAATGAGTCTATATGAGGGAAAGGGTTAATGAGATTGCTTATCATCTCATGAACAAGTGGCATGATACCACATGCAGTCACATTATCCTGACACTGGGCCAACAAGTCCTGGAACAACCCTTATATGCCAAGCACCAAGCAAGGGAGCAATAATACCAATACTTTTTTTTTTTTGTATTGGTATGTCACAGCAGGGAATCAAACCCACAACCTTGCAAATCCATGTCGCAAGTTCTAACCACTAAGCCACCATGACCAGTCCATATACATGTAGTAACAATACAGCAACATCATGCAGTATTCAAATAAATTAAGGACCCTAGAAAATGGACATAATTGGGCTAATTTCACTTAATTTATATGAGCAAATTCTTAGTTGTAAGAATGTGTACTAATTTCTTAACTGTACAATAAAACATGAAGAAAGGTGACACATTTCACTGCATTATACATACTTATATTTTTTTGTGAAGAAAAAATACCCACAAGTCCCTGCAAGGTAAACCATGGGAGTCCCCTACCTCTTCCATTTCTAGTCCTGCCTTGCGGAGACTGTCCAGGAACTTGTAGCGCTTGTGGTCCATGGAGCCCTTCTGAGTCTGCATCGGCTGTGACCTCTCCTGGTCCTCCTCATACACTAGCACAAAGTCTGAAACACACAAATAAGTCACATCACTGTAGGCAGTTTAACCCTTTCCCTCATATAGACTCATTTTGACGCCCTCAATAGGTATCACATAAAGCCTGATCTGCAGAAAACCACAGTTAAACCGTACCAAATTTAATTACAAAATCCTCATTTCCAGACCAATGAGGAGCAGCGAACAGCATAAAACCTGATCAGTTACTCGCAGGCTGATCTGGTTTTATGCTGTTCGCATAGGTCTTTTCATGGTGTCCTCTATGAAGGAAAGGGTTAATGACCAACTGTCTATTGCTCCCAGTGCTCCCTCTAAGGTTGATAAGTGGGGTAAAATTCTATTTTGCTTTTTCCTCTGTATTTTGTAACAAAACTCTTAAAACTGGGAGTACTGCATGAAGACTAATTTCGGGGGAAAATACACCCACAATTGGGAATAATGGTATCCCTTAATACTAAGTAATTTTGCTAATGTTACCTACACATTTTTCATTTAATTGAGTTACCAGTATATAATATACTCTCCTAAATATGAAAATGACACAGTGTCTGGCAGCTATAAATTTTTAGTTTTCTGAAATCTTCCAATATGAGTGCGTCATTTAGGTAAAAATTACACAATGCCTGCTTACTGTTACAATTTACTCACTGACACTGCTATAGTGCTTACTGGAATATAGTCAATATGCATGCTGGCACCTTCACCACGCTTGTTGACAGTGATACCATGCTTGATGGAAGTAACAACTTGTACACTGTTTAGACCCTGATGTCTATATCATAATTTCATTTGGCTGAATAACAGTGCAATGTAGCGTTAAATGAGATATTTCAACATACAGGGACTTTACATAAGCACTTATATTTCAGCAAGTTGCACAGTTACAATGCTACGAGACCACAATACGCAATATGACCACACAATATTAAAGATGCATTCAGCCACTAAGCAAGTTGAAAGTTAACCTATTTATTGAAAAAATGCACGTCACATTTTGATACAACACATTCGTAGTTTTCATGGATATGTCCAGCCTATAACAGACCTTAATTAGCTGTTGCCTAAATTATTTCCCATCAGTTGTGTCCCTTTGTTTCAATTACTTCATTTATTTATCACTAAGTTAAATTTTATCGCCGCAACAACAAAATCAGCTTAACTGGTAAATTTAAGTAGCTTTTAAGCTTTTTTAATTTTGTTTTTACGATTTGACCCATCTTGCAGACTTTTTTTATTACTGGAAGAAATACATTGCCTTTCAATTTTTTTTTTTTCAATTTATCTTTCAGCCTTTTTATGCTGTCTCTATAAATAAGTTTATTGGGCACAGTATACTGTCGGAAGTGCTAAGTATTTAGCCATTCTACACTAACAGCCGTGTTTTAGGAGTTATGTTGTGTGCTGTAGTGTAAAACATGGAAGTTCCCCCCACCTCTCCGCCCGCCCTAATCACATCACATTCAGACTGCTCAATGCTAGACCTTTGAGAATGCAATTCTAAGCTTAAGTGAACTTGAAATCACTTCACAACATAATAATAAAGCAATATAAGCTTAGGCATGTGGATATACAAAGGGTCCACAAAGACACAGAGAGACGTGGTGATGGTCAGACAAAGTAGAGGCAGTTGTCACTGAGAAGCAGAGATGCTATAGAATATGGAAATCATCTGGCAGTACTGAGGCTGATAGGCTAACTTACCTTCAGGCAAAAAGAACATCTAAGAAATGTGTATGGGAAGCACAACAGGAAAAGACCAGAGTTGGTAGTGAGGCAGAGAAGAAGCAGTTCTTTAGCATAGCCAAGCAGTTGGTAAAAGATGGTTAACTCAGCACAGAAGAGATGTGTGTAAAGGATGAGGAGGGCAACATCGTCACAGATGGGGAAGGAGTGAAAAAGGTGTGGAGAAATTACTTCGAGAAACTAATGAATGTAGAAAATGAATGGAATAGTCTGGTGGAGAGTGAAGTTGTGGAGCATCCTTGTTGTCTGATAGAATTGGGAGAAGTGGCAAAAGCATTTGCAAATACCATGTCAGGAAAGGCAAGTGGTCCATCAGGTGTTACAGTAGAAATACTGAAAGCTGCAGGTAATGATGCTGTCATATTGTTGACTGACTTATTCAACACTATTCTGGCAGAAGGTAGAATACCAACAGACTGGCAGAACAGTACCCTAGTACCACTCTTCAAAGGAAAAGGTGACCCTTTGGTGTGTGGATGTTTCAGAGCCATCAAGTTATTAGACCAGGTGAAGAAAGTTTGAAAGAGTGTGCTGGAATCAAGACTGAGACAACACATCAGCATCAATGACATGCAGTTTGGTTTTATGCCTGGCAAGGATACTATTGATGCCATCTTCATTGTACACCAAGTACAGCACTTGGCTAAACAGAAGAAGGTCTATCTTTGATTTGTGGACCTTGAGAAGGCATTTGATAGAGTACCAAGTGAGGGTGTGAGATGGGCACTGAGAAAATGGGGAGTAGAGGAATGGCTAGTTATGGCAGTGATGATGCTATACTCTGAAGTAAGAACAGCTGTTCAAACATCGGTGTCAGTGAAGGGTTTGAAGTGAAAGTGGGTGTCCATCAGGGTGCTGTACTTAGTCCCCTGCTGTTTGCCACTGTAATGGATGTAGTGTCCTCTGAAATAAAAGGCGGCCTCCCATGGGAGGTACTATATACTGATGATCTTGCCCTCATGGCAGACTCAAAAGAGGAACTACAAAGATAGCAGCACGGAAGAAGGCCTTCAATTGCAAAGGTTTGAAGGTTAATGCCAGAAAGACCAAAGTAATGATAAGCTACATGAAGGCAGGGGGTGGGCTCTGGTGCATACCCATGTGCAGTATGCAGAAAGGGGGTCAGTACAAACTCCATCCTTTATACCACTTGTAAATCATGGGTCCACAAATGTGCAGTGGCATACAAGGCAGGTTGCTGAAAACCAATGATAACTTTGTCTGCAAGAAGTGTCTTGGTGAGCTTTCACAGACAGAGGTCACTGAGGAGGATCGAACAGTAGATGGAGACACCTACAAATTAGTGGACTCCTTCTGTTACCTAGGTGACACTCTGAGCAAGGAAGATGGTGCAGAATCAGCAGTAACAACCTGTATAAGGAGTGGCCGGTTCAAATTCAGGGAATTATCACCATTCCTCGAATCAAAGGTTCCCCCTCTAAAAATGATTAAGGTTCAGGTATATGCCGCATTCGTTCATTCCTCAATGACATACGGATGTGAGACATGACCAATGAACAAAGAGCAGGAAAGGATGATGGAGAGGGCAGAGATGAGGATGATCCAATCAATGTGTGGAGTTTCTCTGGTTGATCAACTCCCATGTGAGGAACTGAGAAGAAGGCTGGGAGTTGGAAACATCAGCAAGTCAATTTGGAGGTCAAAACTAAGATGGTTTGGCCATGTACACAGAAGGGAGGACTCAAACTAGCTAAAGAAGAGCCTTAATCTTCAGGTAGCTGGAGCTAGACCAAAAAAGACCTGGCTGAAATCAGAATTAGCACAGATGAAGCCTATGACAGAGACAGATGGAGAGAGACCATTGTTGGAGCAAAGGCCAACCCTGTGAGGACACCCTGGAAAGCAGCCAAAATGATGATGATGATGTATTTTCTACAATAAAAACTCATAAATGTTCATGTTCATAGCCTACAGTTTATGAGGTTTCCATTTGTTGTTTAAGAGTATACCATCACTGAGACAGTTACTTCAGTCATATAGCAATGATTCATCTAATTACAGGTGGAGGAAGGTCCCAGGTGTGAAAAGGCTCCTGCTTAAAACCACTGATCTCATGATGCATGTCGAATGGCTTCCTCACTAGGAGAATCCGAACAAAAAACATTACAATTAATGAAATCGATGATCCCAATACCCCATGACACCACTGTAACCATGTAACAGAGACAGTCTTTGCACAGTTGAAAGATAAAATTAAAACAAAACTTGAACTGTCACAGAGCTCACTAATGTTCCTACATTCTGCTTTTTCACAGGATAGGAGTATGTTCTTGATGTTGAAAGCAGTAACTATGAATGTAAGTAAAAGGAGAAAGTCTCATGAAAGACCAGTCATGAAATGAATCTTAAAATGATTCATCTTTCACACAAAAGGTAAATCTGTCCAACCCATGGTTGAAATATCGTAATTCCTGTTAAATGTTATTTACAGTAATAGAAGTCTATTTTTTAGTAACAGTGACCACTGACAAAGCTATCAAAGCTTTATTGTTTCAAACTAAATTACAATAACACAACCTTGTTAAAAAGTAAGTAAGTAAATTCAGTTTTAGAGACAATCTATTTTTAGTATCATTGACCTTGACCTTGACCCATCTAACATGAAAGACATATCAAAGTTTTTTCTTCACACAAGATACATTTACACATGTCCCAATCCTGGTCAAGTTATGTCACTTATAAGACAAGAGGGCCAAGATGGCTCTTGGTCGCTCACCTGAGAAAGATGATTGCTTAAGAAATAAAGATGCTTGAGTGTAAAAGTGAAGTCTGGCTTTTTTTTTTATGGTGAAATGGGCATAACTCCTAAATTTACAAGTCAATATCAGTTATAATTGAACCCGATTGTGAGATTATTGGCATAAACATTGTCTTAAAGTTTAAAAATGATTGTTAAAAAAATGAAGTTGGTAGAGAATAAACAAAGTGAAATCTTGCATTTTTTGTATTAAAAGGGGCATAACTCCTGACCTAAATGACCCATCTCAGCCACAATTGAACTCAATCGAGACATTATGGTCATTAGCAATGTCATAAAGTTTGAAGATGATTGCTAAAAAAAGGAAGATGCTAGAGTGTAAACAACGTGAAATATGGCTTTTTTTATATTAAAAGGGGCATAACTCCTGACCTAATTGACAGATCTCAGCCATAATCGAAATCAATCGAGACCTTATGGTCATAAGCATTGTCATAAAGTTTGAAGATGATTGCTCAAAAGATGAAGATGCTAGAGTGTAAACAAAGTGATTTCTGGCATTTTTTGAATATTAAAAGGGGCATAACTTCTGAACTTTTTGACGGATCTCAGCATTAATCGAACTCAATCAAGACCTTATGGTCATTAACATTGTAATAAAGTTTGAAGATGATTGCTTAAAAGATGAAGATGCTAGAGTGTAAACAACGTGAAATCTGGCATTTTTTTATATTAAAAGGGGCTTAACTCCTGACCTAATCAACTGATCTCAGTCATATTCAAACTCAATCGAGACATTATGGTCATAACATTGCCATAAAGTTTGAAAGGATTGCTCAAAAAATGAGTAAATTTTTTTAATATTAAAAAACTCCTGACCTAATGGTACGATATCAGCCATAATCGAACTTGGCCGTGATTTTATGGTTATAAACATTGATATAAAGTTTGAAGATAATTGCTCATGAAATGAAGATGCTAGAGTGCAAACAATGTGAAATCTGGCTTTTTTGAATTTTAAAAGGGGCATAACTCCTGACCTAATGTTCCGATATCAGCCATAATCGAACTTGGCCGAGATTTTATGGTTATAAACATTGTTTTAAAGTTTGAAGATAATTGCTTATAAAATGAAGATGCTAGAGTGCAAACGAACAAATTGTGGACGACGGACAGACGGACGACGGACATTCATCGATCCTAAAAGCTCATCCTGAGCACACGTGCTCAGGTGAGCTAAAAAGTTATTAAAGTTCTTTATGGGGACAATCAGTTTTTAGCATCAGTGACCTTGATCCATCAGATTCACACTGTAAATCAAGGCTTCCTCTCTACACAAAAGTATACAAGAACTAACCATTATTATAATATCTCATTACAGACAAAAGTTACTAAAAAAAATTCCATTTTGCAGACAGTAAGCAGTAACAAGTCTATTTATAGAAACACTGACCTTGAACTTGACCCATCTAACACAAAACACACATTAAAGCATTATCTTCAAATAAGGTCAACATATCACAAAAATAATTTGGCCATTATGCAAGGGAATTTTTTTTGGGGATAAAACCACCAACCTTTTCCCCCACACTAACGACTTAAGTCAATCTATTATTTGTGTACATTCATCAGTCAGTCTAATTGTGTACATTTATCTCCCTCCTCCCTAAAGTCAGTCTTGTAAATTGTGTATATTTATCAGTCAATCTAATTGTGTACATTTATCTCCCTCCTCCCTAAAGTCAATCTTGTAAATTGTGTATATCTCCCTCCTCCCTAAAGTCAATCTTGTAAATTGTGTATATTCATAAGTCAGTCTAATTGTGTACATTTATCTCCCTCCTCCCTTAAGTCAATCTTACAAATTGTGTACATTTAACAATCAATCTTATTGCATAGATTTATCTCCCCTTTTATTACAATAATTTTTTGTACATCATATAATTGTAACATGACTTTAATTCACTGTTCTACATTCTAAATTACTTTTATCCCCATCAATGTTGTATATCCTTTTTAATTTTTTAAAAGATATTTATTGTTACATACAAACACAATTACAATGTGATCCAATATCAATTAGGAATCACAGCTTCCTGTTAACTGACAGTGCCCTGATATTCACTAATCACTGTGTCAGATGATATAATAATCTTCCCTGTTATTCTAGATGACATTGCACTGTGTGCCATCAGAGACTGTATTAAGACATTGACTGTCTTTATCACACAGAGAAATGTTGTCATATACTGAGTCAATTATTTCATAGTGCTTGAAGAAGTTATCCTTTCCAAAATCATTTGATGATTATTTTATGTGCAAATAATTTAGGAAAATCAGATTTTGCAGAAAGTATAAAATGATCTTTTTTTTTTTTCTTTTTTTTTAAATTATTTTTGTCGCAAGTCATGAAAGTAAGGATATGCAAAAAATGTACTTCCTGCTGACATTAACGTATAAATGAGAGAAAGAGAGAAATAAAAAACAGATGGAATACAGAACATGCTTATCGTTAATTATCTTTTGCAAAATAAATATAATTTACCAGGAATTAGAATTAAAACCTTATAGCAATATGCAAATGAGATTTAGAAATGAAACATATTATCTTACAATGTTGTAGATGGGCATTCATTTTCTGGCTGCCGTTGTGACCTGCTGCAGACCAAGGTAATGTTAATTAACCTCCATATCTGTGCAGTCTGATCATGGTCTGCACTGTTCGCTACTATGAGTCAACAAATTTTCAGCAAGCACCTTATAGCCAAAAACAACTAATGGAACAGTCAAAACTGAAGAAAAGACAAAATTTAATACTTTAAGAAATTTAGCATGGTTACGGCCAGTTCAAATCATGAAAACCTGAAATTCAGCATCCAGCAGCAAGTTGTTTTAGATTTCTAGTGGGAATCAGTTCTAAATCAATTCATAATTTGATATTTTACTTGTTTTTGACAAATGATGGCATGTTGAACATGGTTAGTGCATAATGATGACATAACGATTTCAAGGAAATGCAAAAATTTACAATGACAAAATCCAACAGAACCAGCAAATCTCTAAATCTTATCCAACTGAGGAAATTTCTGTAAATTAATGCGGTTTCACAAGATGTTATTAAAGCCATTTTTACCACAAGAAAGCTAGCTTAGAATCATGAGAAAGAAATACTTTTGCTGTGGGCGTCTCCGTGTGATTCTATTGTTCTACTGCATTATATGTATGACAGGGAAACTGGAAATGTGTTGCTGTTTTTTTGTTGTTTTTTTAATGTTCTTGGATTGTTCTGAAAATTTATTTAGCACAGTTTTAATTAAGAACAATTTAAAAACATTTCATGCTTAAAAAATCTTGAATTGTTTCTGTCATTAAAATTTGGACTGGATACATTTAGTTCATGAACTCTTTTTTTTTTTTCTTTCTTCTTCTTTTTTTTTTTAAACATTCTTGAAATGTGTTAAAAAATTATTTTGCACATTCACATATTAAGAAACATGATTTATGCTTAAAATGTTCAAGAGGAACTGCTCTAAGTTTGTACTGTGAAAAAACTTTACTTGACATTATAATAATTATTCTTGAGTTTCATCCTGGTTAACATTTCTCAAAGTTAATTATTCTTACACATGCACTTTCAGAGTAATTCTTTCATTGTTATTTAAGAGCAATTTATGAACATTTCTTAAAATGTTATTTTTTTTTTCATAATTAAGTTAACTTGTGATGGGCCCAATGAGCTATTAATGAATAAAATATCCCTTGCAAAAAATGGCCTTACCTGACCATGTTTGTCCATGGTCAAACCAAGCTTAAAGATCATCAACCATGGTTGAACCATGGTTAATTGTGGTTTGCATGAACTAACCATACCTATAATGGTGAATTACCAATGGTCAACCATGGTCATTGGTCACCTATAGAAATCCAAGCTGGCCATGGTTGATTTTTTCTGATGACATATACCTCACCCTGGCTGACAATAATCAAACTATGCCTAGTATAAGTCACCACGGTCCCACCCATACAGACCATGGAATAATGAGAATGCATGTTTCTATATGATAATATAAAAGAATATTATAGTTAATTGAATATTTAAATTTAATTTCTTATTCCTATAATAAAGAACAGCCTTCAGTTCATTTTGTATAGGCACCTGCATAATTATGATAATAGGGACTGTTTATATGATAATGGATTTAAGACAAAATATGCTAGCTAATGCTAAGATATACATATATCAATTCTCTTATGCCTTTGGAAACGACATTTTATTGTATGTTTAATATAATTTAACAGCCATCTGCATTTCAATTTATACTTCATTGCCATGAGAAAATGCAGTCATAAAAGATGAATATAGTCAAACCTGTACCAATGGTCACCTTGGAACAACGGTCACCTGACAACAATGATCACATCTGATTCCCCCCATGCATTTTTGTTCTTAACCCTTTCCCTCATGTAGACTCATTTTGACACATCAGTAGGTACCACATAAAGCCTGATCTGCAGAAAACCACAGTTAAACCTTACCTAATTTAATTACAAAATCCTCATTTCCAGACCACTAAGGAGCAGCGAACAGCATAAAACCTGATCGCAGGCTGATCTGGTTTTATGCTGTTCGCATAGGTCTTTCCATGGTGTCCTCTATGAGGGAAAGGGTTAAAATGTACTGTAAACAACGGTCACCTGCCTATAACGGTAAACGGTCAGTAATACCATATCTGGCCTTGCTGTGCTATAAGCCCTTCGAACAACGGTCACTAGGCTACCTTACAGCTTTACTGCCTCGCGGGTGGGGCATGTGTCGCCAGTTTCCGGAAACACCTGGGGATACGAACGTGCCAGCAGACATCTCAGTACACAGGGGTGGGAGTGGGGTAAAACTCTGAGGGGTGAATTCTCAATGGTTAACTGGTACAAGATGCTTAGCAACTTTGGGATCATGGTCCTGAGAATTAAGCAAAACTGCTTATTGTCTTGGCCATCATCCGAAATAGGCCTGTTTGATTAATCGTTGTTTTAACACCTCTTACATTGGCTACAATTATCCCCCATCTGTTATCAATGGATGAGTATTCATTAATTTGTCACCCAATTTGAAAAATAAAACAAGCGTGATAGTTTTAATAAGCAAAGCAATCTATTAGGTATTTTTATTTTTTGTTAAGAGAGAAAGAGAGAGAATTATAAAACAAGAGGCCTATGATGGCCCTAAATCGCTCACCTGAGATAAATAGGTTGACCCAAGGAACATCTGTACCAATTTATTTTAAAATCTGGCCAGTAGTTTTGAAGAAGATGATTTTTAAAGTTTTCATATTTTTTTCTTTTTGTTGCCATGGCAACAAGAGTTCTATATGGATCAAGTTTAGTTTTGGAACTTTTGTGAAGGTTGACCCAAGGATCATTCCTGCCAAATTTAATCAAATTCTTTCCAGTGGTTTCAGAGGAAATGTTGATTAAAGTTTTCCCTATATACATATAAGGCAAATAAGCCCCGCCCCTGGCGGCCATGTTTTTTACGGATTGGAAAAATTTTAGCAACTTTGGTAGAGGTTGACCCAAGGAACACCTGTACCAATTTATTTTAAAATCTGGCCAGTAGTTTTGAAGAAGATGATTTTTAAAGTTTTCATATTTTTTTTCTTTTTATTGCCATGGCAACCAGAGTTCTACATGGATCAAGTTTATTTTAACAACTTTTGTGGAGGTTGACCCAAGGATCATCCCTGCCAAGTTTAATCAAATTCTGTCCAGTGGTTTCAGAGAAGATGTTGTTTAAAGTTTTCCCTATATACAAATAAGGCAAATAAGCCCCGCCCCTGGCGGCGATGTTTTTTTATGGATCGAAATAATTTTAGCAACTTTGGTAGAGGTTGACCCAAAGAACATCTGTACCAATTTATTTTAAAATCTGGCCATTAGTTTTGAAGAAGATGATTTTTAAAGTTTTCTTTTTTTTTTTGTTGCCATGGCAACCAGAGTTCTACATGGATCAAGTTTATTTTAGCAACTTTTGTGAAGGTTGACCCAAGGATCATCCCTGCCAAGTTTAATCAAATTCTGTCCAGTGGTTTCAGAGAAGATGTTGTTTAAAGGTTTCTCTATATACATATAAGGCAAATAAGCCCCGCCCCTGGCGGCCATGTTTTTTTACGGATTGGAATAATTTTAGCAACTTTGGTAGAGGTTGACCCAAGGAACATCTGCACCAACTTATTTTAAAATCTGGCCAGTAGTTTTGAAGAAGATGATTTTTAAAGTTTTCAAATTATTTTTCTTTTTGTTGCCATGGCAACCAGAGTTCTACATGGATCAAGTTTATTTTAGCAACTTTTGTGAATGTTGACCTAAGGATCATCCCTGCCAAGTTTAATCAAATTCTGTCCAGTGGTTTCAGAGGAGATGTTGTTTAAAGGTTTCTCTATATACATATAAGGCAAATAAGCCCCGCCCCTGGCGGCCATGTTTTTTTACGGATCGGTATAAATTTTAGCAACTTTGGTAGAGGTTGACCCAAGGAACATCTGTACCAATTTATTTTAAAATCTGGCCAGTAGTTTTGAAGAAGATGATTTTTAAAGTTTTCATTTTTTTTTCTTTTTGTTGCCATGGCAACCAGAGTTCTTCATGGATCAACTTTATTTTAGCAACTTTAATAGAGCCTCACCCAAGGAACATTCCTGCCAAGTTTCATTAAATTCTGTCCAGCGGTTTCAGAGGAGATGTCGTTTAAAGCAAATTGTTGACGACGGACGACGCACGACGCACGACGACGGACGCCGGACGAAGGGCGATCACAAAAGCTCACCTTGAGCACTTTGTGCTCAGGTGAGCTAAAAACCGATCGATTTATTGGCGAAACGAACATGAATAAGGGGAAATCACTCTATTATTATCGCAATACAAATGGCTGTGGATTCTAAATTGATTGCAACATGGTAGGTTTACATTTGTAAACGTACAATTAATACTTGAAATGCGAAGGTATTTTTTTAATTTCACTGAAAGTCACAAAAATGAGTTTTTGTAATTGATTTAATTCTTTAATAAATTTTTCTAAAAATATTTACATTGCTTGTGCACTGTTAAAACTTTGTATGGATAACAATCTCCATATTAATAAAGAGAAAGTTGTTGGTTTTTTTTCTGTCTATCAACATGTACATGACTTGCATGTACAGTATATCAAACTTCAAATCTTAACTGAGTGACCCTCCGAACAAAGGTCACCTGTGAACAACGGCCACTTTTACATTTTTCCCTGCCCGATCGTTGTTCACAGGTTTGACTGTATTAAGATGAAACACTAGCCAAACTACAAAAATAATGTAAATATTAGTGGATTTTCTTTGGGCCAGAAAAGATTATATAATGGCCAACATCAACATTTGAAAAAAACAAACAAACTGAAAACAGTCCATCGGTAAAACATTACATCGACCATCTTTCTTAGGGAAACACATCGAGAAATTAATGAAGGAAGTCTGGTAAAACATCTTTCTGAAAACTGACTGGATGAAGGTCTGCCAGACACAAGTGTTCCCCGAGTACATTAGGGGTCCAGTAATGCTTTTTGATAAAATTAATTATGTGTCTATTTGTCACCTTACATTAAGAGTAGTGTCTTCATTTTGTATACTAGAAGATAAAAATATGGTCTATCAATGATAAATATTTCAAGGAATCTGCTTCTAACTGGAATTGGCTTTTAACAGACACATTATTTACAGATAAATCATAATCATAAATAACAAAATCATGAAGTCTGACTCAGGGAATATGTCTGGGTGTAAGTATAATCATGGGCATCATAGAGCCTTGATTATTGCTGAAATAGGTCCAACAACCAAACTGACACAAACAGTCAGCCTTTATCAGATAAACATGGTGCTTAAGTCAAGCTTATACAACGTTTTAGGTTATGACATTATGCAACAAAATACATGTAGCATAATCATGACAGGGTTATCTTTTTTTCTTTTTTTTTAACTTTTTCATCTCACTGCTACTATGATATTTTCTAAGTATGAATTCTTAAAAAGAAGCTTGCAATATGAATAAGAACTCCATCTGTAAGCTTGCAATGTTGAATTCTGTATAAAAATACCTACAAGCTTGTTCAAGCTTCCAGCAAGTCCATGGAAAGCAATATCAGTCAATGTAAGCAATAATTATTGTATAAAGCTGATGTTGCAAGCTTGAAGAAAGCAATCCTTTTGGTTTGGGATACGTGTACATAATCATTGGCTGTAAATCTTAAACTACATATTTATATAAAAATTAAATATACAGTCAAGTCACAATGGAACAAAATGTGATGCGACAAAATGATGGTGTAAGTAAGTCTGAAATCCCAGCAGAATTTCTTTATACAATGTAGAAAAGATGCAATGGAATGGAGTTAGGATAGAATGAAAGATGCACTGGAGTCATCTATTTAAGAAGTCTTCAGGACCATTTCACAGTTAAAAAAAGATACACTAGAACGAGGTGTCGGTCATTTTGTCACACCTACCCAGGTTACACACGTTGCATTTACCTGTTGGCCATTTTGACGTGCACTTAGCCAATCAGTAAGGCACCATGTAACACAATAACACCAAAACATACAAGCAAGTTAAAAATGTTTCTTTGCAGCAGGGGGTAACTGTCAACAGGTAATCTATACAAAATAAATCTTTGTTTTCGCATTTCAGTACATGATAACACGAAAGCGAGAAAAAAAAGAATATAATATCTTGCATTACATTAAGTAATGGTAATTAATTCAACATATTATGGCACTGCCTATTTATGACACTTGACTTTTATACAGCATATATATAATATATACATCCAAGGAAAATATCGTGCTTATGAATAAGAAATATAATTATATATGATGCATGGAAAGATGCGATTGAACAAAAGTATGATCAAATGAAATATTGCATGGTCTGATGCAACTTTGTTCCATCGCTTATGGTCTGTACTTGTGTAGATTAACCCTTTCCCTCATATAGACTCATTTTGACGCACTCAATAGGTACCACATAAAGCCTGATCTGCAGAAAAACATAGTTAAACCTTACCAAATTTAATTATAAAGTCCTCATTTCCAGACCACTGAGGAGCAGCGAACAGCATAAAATCTGTTTTATGCTGTTCGCATAGGTCTTTTCATGGTTTCCTCTATGAGGGAAAGGGTTAACTAATCAATGTAAGATAATTCTATGTTGAATTGACAGGTTCCAAAATGAAACCTCAATTGCATAAAATAATGGGAAAGAGTTTAATCAATGTATTACGAGAATGTTTAAAGTTACTATGTCTGCCATAACCAGGATAAAGGATCTGACAAATGGGTGGACAAAAACTAAATCATTTCTTATCATTTTCCACCCTTTTTCAGATCAGATAACAAGAGAATACAAATATTTTTTTCCTCCTAATTTCCAATACATAACTGAATTTGATCACAGTTTATTGCACAATATGCACTCAAAACATCATTATACAAACTGATCGAAAATAGAAATAACACAAAATGCACAAATAACATCATTGCAAACTTTAATGGGATGACAATTTACAGAAATAAATTGTTTAGTATGAACAAGGGATAGTTGTGCACCATTCAAGTATTTGTGTGATCAACATAAAAAGTTCAGCGCTGGTTCAGATAATCATATCTAGACCTGAATATATTCGAGCATCAACAATAAATGAGAAACATCATGCGATGACCGAGCAGTTCCCGCGATAATTGGTTTACCAAACACAGTGATAATTTGGTCTGGTAGCCGAATTATTCTTAGAATTTTTCCCCCTGGAAAATTTATCGCTGTACAACAGACCTCATAATTCACAGACAAGACAGTGTGAATAATTCAAGACTTACTGCAAGCTTTATTACGCAATATATGATCAGGCTATGTGTGTGGCAGAAGCTAACCAGATTCTGGTACTGCTAACTTGTAACACAGACATTTAGGCACTCACAAAATATACCATATTATAACTGATAAATGTCCCCCCACCCCCTGCAGATTTTTCATAAAGAGAGGTAACATAATGAGCTCAACTAAAAAACTCCTTACACCTCAGTCACCTTTGCCACACCAGATTTTATATGGTCATATCCTTATAATTGCAGTCACATATGTTAGGGTAGTACTGTTAGTACTGACAAAAAACTTGCTGCTTTCCTACGGCATTTAAAGTGATGACGCACGATCGCCATGTGGCGAATCTACAAGAAACGTAGGGAGACCAGGGGTGGCGAAATCTCATTTTATTTTACTTGTCCACGGACATACAAAATTACAATTTCACTTGTCCGTAGTAAAACACTACTTGTCTGTACTTTTTGAAAAACTATTTGTGTAAAATACGGAAATAATTGAAATTTTATTACTCTTAATAAATTAATTTAGGCATGTACAAAAACATTATATTAACTGCCTTCACACCGAAACTTGAAACTTTTTTACTGACTGATTTAACAATCAAACTGTGTAATACAGCAGAATTTTCTTATGCATCTGTCATTGCCGTCAAATTCAATATTTCGCTGAGCCCTCATTGTCGACTCTAAGCCATTGGAAGTCTTTAAGGTATGATTCTTAAAATGATCTTTAGCGCTTTGTTTTTTCATATTTTTAAGATAATCTTAGTTTTTTATTGTTTCTTGGGTGTTTGATCGGGATATTCTTCCCCTTTTCTTATTTAGGACGATTTTTAATAAGGAATCGATCCATTTGACAAGGAACTTACCGATCATAGACTGTGCATTAAAGCGCTGACTTTGACTTATAATTTTCATATCTTAACATTTTAGAAAGGATACAGGCATGATGATGATTCAAAATGGAATGGTTAATATGCGGATCATCTGGTAAGATGCCGAAAAATAAACTTTATTTGACAGACGCACGTTAGAGATATCTTTAGAGTTGACATGTTGCAGTTTAGAGTTTTGAATTCAAATTTTTGCTAAGGATTTGGATTTTTGGTTGTCCACGGACAAATAAACAGTGAAAAATTACTTGTCCGTGCCAGGAAATGTACGACTCGGACAACTCGGACAATGGATTTCGCCATCCCTGGAGACCATACTTTTGTTACACGGTGCCTGTGGAAATTTTGTTGTCCACAAAAGCCAAATGGAATTCATATAAACTTAGGGCAGCCGCATGGCAAATGCAAGGCCACCTTATATTTGACGTATGGTCACCGTGAATCACTCTATGGCTTGCCTACATGTCAAATTGCTACGACGACCATAGAAATGAAAAAAATGTTATAACTCTGTGCTAAAATTCTATGGCGACCCCTACGGCCTGCAAAATATAGGAACACACACTAGGGAGACCGTATGGTCACCGCAGAATTTCTGTGGTCGACGCAGGTATTTCTCGATGTTGAGGGTGTACGGTTGCCGTATCCTCTCCATAAAGCAAATGTAACTGAGGTATAACTCTGAAATGAGTCACCTATCAGTAACATGTCCATTTATAATTGATTTGTATTGTTGTTTTGAATAAAAAAGACATGCAAATCTTAGTCTATCTTCATTATCTTTTATCCCCATAAGATACCATTTTAAAAAGAGAAGACAGGGGACATTTTTGCCCCAGTACTTTGTTTGAACAAACTTGATAGCGGTCAACTAGGCAAAGCCATACACCAAATATCTAATTAAGCTCTAGGCATTATGCTTTCTGAGGGGAAGGTTTTTTAAGATTAACTTATATAAAATCTATTTTTAGCTCCTGTGACTCAGATATGCAATGGACCAGAACCATCTGAACAATTTTGGTACATGCAAGTAACATTACAGGCAAGTTTCATTTAATTTGGCCAAAAGTTTTCAGAGGAGCTGTCATTTGAAACAACTGTGGATGTTGGGCAGGCGACGGACAGCCATTGATCCTAACAGTCTTAACCCTTTCCCTCATATAGACTCATTTTGACGCACTCAATAGGTACCACATAAAGCCTGATCTGCAGAAAACCACAGTTAAACCTTACCAAATTTAATTACAAAATCCTCATTTCCAGACCACTGAGGAGCAGCAAACAGCATAAAACCTGATCAGCCTGCGAGTTACTCGCAGGCTGATCTGGTTTTATGTTGTTCGCATAGGTCTTTTCATGGTGTCCTCTATGAGGGAAAGGGTTAAATAACATGTGCTCATGTCAGCTAAAAATCCCTTTTCTTTATTTACAGAATTTAGTTTATCAAGGGTCCCTCAATATATTTACCATAAATTTTCACAAAAATTGAGATGTCTTATAATGGCTTCAATTATCCATTGACTATAATATTGTTTATTTTTCTAACACTTAAGAAACAGGAAAACATGCACAGCTCTCTCAGCGTTCATAAAGGACAGACTGACAGTGCAATATGTTACAAACATCACCTACGTGTGACAAAATCCAATACAAACATACACAATGTACATGTAAAGTCGATATAGAAACATTTTTTTAGATCTTCATTATGTTTTGTTTTTTCAATTAAGGAATTTTAATTTCACCACCATTTACAATATCACGTGTACAGGAAACATTCAAGCTGAAATATGCATACTTCTTTCATTATCCTTAATGTATATTAATGAAGATGGCATGTGTATTGTATGTAACAATATCCTAGGAAATAACACAATGAAAAAATCATGCTATCCCTTTCCCTCATATAGACTCATTAAAATTGACGCACTCAGTAGGTACCACATAAAGCCTGATCTGCAGAAAACCAGTTACACCTTACCATATTTAAATACAAAATCCTCATTTCAAGACCACTGAGGAGCAGCGAACAGCATAAAACCTGATCAGCCTGCGAGTTACTCACTGTGAGGCTGATCTGGTTTTATGTTGTTCGCATAGGTCTTTTCATGGTTTCCTCTATGAGTGAAAGGGTTAAATAAACATAGAAGGCTTGTAGTGTGTATTTTTTCTAAATATATTCACGGTTCAAAATTTAAAAAAAATAAGATGTATAGATTTGAGGTCATACGAGTCCTAACATAAAGCACAATAATATAAGCCGTAACTTTGCCGTCTAGTAAATGTGTTAGAATAGAAAGAGAATTTCATTATCATGCTCTATGGCAGAATATAATGCACAGATGCTTTGTAAGGCCTACTGACTTTGTGATTAGATTACTGCACATTTGAACTGATCACCAGGGATAATATTCTGGGATAGAGCACTAAAACAAAACTCTACTTCCTAATTTTACAATACTGGAAATTCATTCCTATAAATGCGGGCTTATATATGCTAATTAGAGGCGATTCCGATACTAGTGATTGTGTATTTTTGATTTTGGACCCCTATACTGGATGATGACATGTCATACACTTCATAAATAAAATGAAAGACACATCAGTTAAGAACGATATTAAGTCTTCAATATGATACCAAACATGACAACATTCCATTTCCGTAGTCTGAGAAAATCTAAAAATATCTTGTATTATATACATTAAACATAGAGGAAGAAAATATTTTCTCCAACATATTTGACAGGATGATATGAAAATTGGATTAGCAAAAGACTGGATTATTGTCAACTGTCACAGGATCTCATCTTACAATTTCAATCACAGTAGAGTCTGTTTCATAATCAATGTCTTGACTGCCTGTGGACAAAAAGCCATCTATATTACACAGTTTCTGTGCTCTTAAACAGAGTGTTAGAGATTCTATTTCGACTGAAATCATCACCCTGTGACTGTCATAAGACTGATATGCTTTTAAATCTGACTGAAAGATTCGGACAACCTTTCCAAATTTTACTAAAATTTGCTAATAATTTTCTTCACATTTTATTCCAAAAGTATCGAAATCCATTTGCCTTCTATTTTTTATTGCTTAGTTTTACAGTATTTCATCAACTAAATTAATTTATACTGTATTTATGCTATTGCAGAATCAATATTTCTAGACAGCTGAAAGGACAACTGGGGGGTGGGTGGGGGGGCCTATATAATCCCATCCAGAGCAAACCCAGGACTTTTTTTTAAAGTTTAAACTTTATTTTACATTGATTATGAAACATTTGTTCTTACAACTTAAATAAATCATTCTCAATGACTTAGATGACCGTGTATGTGGTCATTATTGTAGGAGGAAACCGGAGCACCCGCAGAAAACCCACGTGTCTGGACGGGCAGCCGCCATACCCTCTCACGTACGTCACATGGAATCAAACCCACGACACATTGGTGAGAAGCAAAGTGCATTACCACTACACTATCCAGGCACCAAAACACAGGAATTAAGGGAACCAATCTCTTCAACTTAACATCTAATTTATCTGATGAGGGAGACAAATATCTACCATTATAGGCATTTTTATTCAAATTCAGAAATATTTAAGTAGAAGTACTCACTATCAGAAATAATGATTTTTGACTCAAGTTTTATACCAGTTTCATACTGGCCTCAAGTCTTTTTCCTGATAGCTCCAACGACTGGCATGCAGCCTCTTAAAAGAACGGAAATTGCACTTAACAATCTATATTTTATTATTTGAAACCTGAAACCATTTTGAATATTGCTGATCTTAAATGTCCATAAACAATTCATCTAAGATTAACCCTTCCATACTGGAGGCTCCTTCCTATCAGACACAGACATTTTATAATCTAGCATTACAGAAATAAGCTTTTTCTCATGTTCAGAATTGGAAATAGTAAACGGCAATCCTACATCTGTAATGCATTAAATTTAAAACAACGTAAAAGCTACAATAAGTTTGCACCACTAATTGTCACAGGCCTATCACCATGACGATACCTATTTTCCGGATCCCATCCTGAAAGTAAGTATCCTTGTCCTCCGGATTTAACTTACGGGCCCCTGGCATCTCGACGTGGATACCACCTTCTGATGTCTCAGAACTCTGCAAGTACACAAAAAACATACTTAGTATAACGTTGTCCCTACTGAGACTAGTTCGAAATTACTCTTTACCACTCAAATGTCGGTCACTTTACGCCATATCAAAGCACTGAAATGCATGATCTGTTTTCTACACAGATATACAGGAAAATACAGTCAAACCTGTCTTAAGTGGTCAGTCAATGGAACAAGATCGAGAAAGTGACCGCTTAACAGAGGCCGTCGCTAAGTGAAGGTTAAACAAGTGACAAAATGCTATAATTGGTAATATCAAAAGTGAATAAAGGTGGCCACTAGTACAGGTTCAACTGTTGCATATACATTAAAACATGCTAATCATTATAACGCGACTGTCAATATCGCACAGCCTAACAATGAACACTACTTCTATGGCCCCAGCAAAATGCAATTTCATGAAATATTGAACATTTTAAACCACTCATGCACTATTCAAAAATAGAACTTAAACAGTTCTGGAAACAAGTTCATGAACTTCTGGAAATAAACTGTTCTTCAACAGTATTCATGAGCTTTTCATAAACTGATGCATCTTCCACAATTTTGAAATGTTCGAGAGGTGTTTGAAGTGTTCATGATGTCATTCATAAACTATTCATGAACTATTAATGAATCAATATCCTTTCAGATTCAAAATTTCTAATATTCAAGAACAATTTAAGAACTATTCAAATACAGGAAGTGATGTCAAGCTTTTTTAGTAAACGCAATTTCAAGAAATTATAAAGTTAGCACATGTGGAAAAAGCAAAATATAGGTTTTATCAGTCTAATAAATATAGTTTCAATACCATCTGTGACCAGTCTAATAAATATAGTTTCAATACCATCTGTGACCAGTCTAATAAATATAGTTTCAATACCATCTGTGACCAGTCTAATAAATATAGTTTCAATACCATCTGTGACCAGTCTAATACAGTTTCAATACCATCTGTGACCAGTCTAATAAATATAGTTTCAATACCATCTGTGACCAGTCTAATAAATAAAGTTTCAATCCGTCTATGACCAGTCTAATAAATATAGTTTTAATACTGTATGTGATGGTATTGCCTGTGATGGTGGAACTACCCAATTTTTTTACGTTCACCGATGGTTGCATCCAGTGACATGGCACCTGTAGATGGGTATTGATAGACGTACATACTTAACCCTTTCCCTCATATAGACTTACTTTGACGCACTCAATAGGTACCAAATAAAGCCTGATCTGCAGAAAACCACAGTTAAACCTTACCAAATTTAATTATAAAGTCCTCATTTCCAGACCACTGAGGAGCAGCGAACAGCATAAAATCTGATTGAGTAACTCGCAGGCTGATCTGGTTTTATGCTGTTCGCATAGGTCTTTTCATGATGTCCTCTATGAGGGAAAGGGTTAAGAGAGAAATTTCCAGCACATGTTCTTTACATGTACCAATTATGGGAATGCAGGAAAGTCAGTTTCCAAGTCCTTCTAAGCCTGCTTTAGGAATTACAGTTCATGAACAGTTCATTTCTAGATGAGACATTGAAATTATGCTGAAAATTGTTCTAGAAATTTTCATGAAATCAAGAATTTTGGAAAAAAGCTTTCTTTCTTGCAATAGTTCATAAGTTCAGGAAAATCAGTAAACAAAACAAGAATTGTCAGGGAGCCATGCGCTTAACTATTCTCGGTACTTTATAGTATAAAAAAAAGTCATGCTGAATCTTTCAAGGGCCATGTATCTGTCAAAATACATGACAGTGTCTCCTCTTTTCTACTCATTGCATTTATGTTGCTGAACAAGTATACAAAGTATCAAAGAAATAACATGACTGTGAAATATTTATCGGTGTATTTTTATATGGTTACAAAGGGGAATAATTCCATTAAAATCCATGCTAGAGTTATAAGTCTTGGAAAGTGGTGTACAACTATGACCCTAAAGACATGTGTGAAATTTTGAGTGAATACCTTTGGTGGTTGTGGAGAATGAATTTGCACACCTAATCTCAACCAAGAATTTCTAAGTTCACAAAGAGGAATAATTCAGTAAAAATCAATGCTAGAGTTACGGGTCCTACAATTATGACCCCCAATGATGAACTCATGAACTTATAAAGAATAATCTCATTTGCTCTTTAGAGAATTCAAGCAATTTTGAAATGAATTATTCATGAACTTTTCATGAAAAGTGACTGTTCATTTCACAGGGGGCCAGCTGATTCAGGATAATCCAAATAGCTCACCATGAGCACATTTAACCTCAGTGAGCTAAACAAAACGTGTCATCTACTGAAATGTGACAGAAAAATTGTGACTGAGACAAAATGTGATTGACAGACAGACGGACAGACAAATGTCCCTATGTGTCACCTGTGCTTACAGCAAACATGGGCTCAGTATGCCAAATAGTATGCAAACGTACACTTACAGACAGCTATGAAGTTGTCTATGGACATATACCATGCTGTTCACGTGCAACTTATGCTGTACCATGGACTCTATGATCATTCTGGTTTTGGACAACTCCATAGCTGACTGTAAGCGTACAGTTGCATACGGATCTGGTATACTGAACGCACGCTAGGTGACACAAAAACTGGTCCAATCTAGCATCCACATTTTAATGAAGCCTCAGTTATATTGCAGTACTAGGATATTTATTGTTGGGCAATTTTATGATAAAGGGATTACCTGAAAACTCTGTGGCTAAATGGTTTACATGAAACCTGATGACTCGTACAATGATTTGCATATTTATGTTGATGTAATTAATAAAGGTAAAACAATACTTAAGGTTATATTTGAATAACTGAAATAGGACCGCTGCAGAGCAATTAAATCAGGGCCCATGTTGTCTGGGGAAAAGGAAGCTTTCATTTGCAAGGGAATTATGGGAGATGAAAATATGAATACACAGTAGTGATTTGCACTGCTTGTAAATAATGAAGCTCATTTTTTATTTTTTATTTTTTTTGTGTGTGTGTGTGTGTGTTAACAACCCACCAACAGTATTTCAGTCATTTGGAAACTATGTCTACTGAGACAGATTTTAGTGCTGCTACACTACAGTATAACACTTTATAAACATGTGGCATGATACCACACCCAGTTACATTATTCTGACACTGGTCAAACCAGTCCTGAAACTACTCTTATATGCTGAGCAATATGCATTAAGGATGCTATTATAGTACCATCCTTTACGACTTTGGTATGTTGCAGCTAGGGATAGAACCCACAAGCACTGGATTTTGAAGCGCCTTAAAAATTGTAAAATGAAGGAAAAATCAAGAATTGCCCTGAGAATTATCTGTAGAACAGCTAGGGATTTATTCAGGAATGAGATTTTGAGAGAAATTGCTCTATCATCTGTATAAAATCTCACTGAATCTGACACAGGAGACTAATATCCCCAGTTAAATAATGAACTTTAAGTCATACATAGGACTTAACTCTTTTACTTCACTTGAGACAAGGTATCTATCATTTTGGAGAAATTAGATCATTTTTCTCTCAATATTTTCAGACAGGATTATCCCTAGTTGTGATATGGCAATTGTATTCGGATGCCAACTGGAGCTTAAGGCTTTTATGATGACATAGTGTCGATTTGCATACAGAATATCTGGATTTGATTCTTACCTCAGAACAGACAGATTGCACTTGATTACATTTTAATTGAATACTTCAGTCATCTTGGCTTGTGCGTGTCCACACATTTCTCACATTGGTAAGACACATTTCTTATCCAAGTGATTTAGCACTGCATATGTACTTGCAAGAAGCTGTTATGTTTCTATAAGTGACATCACCTAGGTGATTCGTAAAATTTCGGCAAAACTATAAGTATTTATTGCATTCTATGTTTTAGGATAGGCAATTCTTTAATCAGATGGGCCCTTTCTTCAGTCTGTCTGTCCAGATGATTTGACAGATTTTGTATAATTTCAACAAGACTGGGGTTTCATTGGGAAGTCTGAGAAGAAGAAGAATTTTCTGGAACACAAGTGAGCAGCAACAAATGAGACAAACGCATTGATGAAGATGTAAATAGTTACACTCACATTTGGCAAAGACGACTTAAACTAGACAGAAATAAATGGAATTGTCTAGATTTTTTGTCCTATAAGTCGTACATCTTAAGGCTGGCTTATCTAGAAATCAGACCAAAAAATAATGACAGTCTCAACAGAAGCTGTGAGGAGCCCTATGGCATTTCCGAATTGTTCTTTCACTCTCGTTAATTTCCCTGATGGCTAATAGAAATATATTGGCACCTAATGTAATCTAGTTTTCCTGTCTGGATATAATATGTAAGACAGAGAATGAGTAGCGTTTTTAGGTAAAAAGCTTTAACCCTTTCCCTCATATAGACTCATTTTGACGCACTCAATAGGTACCACATAAAGCCTGATCTGCAGAAAACCACAGTTAAACCTTACCAAATTTAATTACAAAATCCTCATTTCCAGACCACTGAGGAGCAGCGAACAGCATAAAACCTGATCAGCCTGCGAGTTACTCGCAGGCTGATCTGGTTTTATGTTGTTTGCATAGGTCTTTTCATGGTTTCCTCTATGAGGGAAAGGGTTAAGAATAAAAAAAGACATGCATGCTGATTGATCAGATTTTATGTGATTGGCTTTATAAACATCAAATGTTGCATTTTCATTCAAAAATTGCAGTTTCATACTAAGAGTGTAAAACATGATCAAACTGAAACTATTTTTCACTGAAATAAATATAGGTATACAGGAATAATTAAATGGTAAGTGCAAGTCATGTGTGAAGTTTCAATCCAATACATGCAATGGTTTCTGAGATATAACTTAAAAAAGACAGTTTCTTGTAAAAAAAAAAAAAATTACCAATAGCTCATACGTGGAATAAATCATAGAATTCCTTGCCAGAGTAATGGTTTTGGTCAGTGATTTACAATTATGACCCTGACGACATGTGTGGAGCTTCAGGTGAATTAAAGAACCTGCACGTAAAACCTTAATCAGGATTTTTCTAAGTTCAAAAGGGGAATAATAACAAGAAATCCATGTTAGAGTTATGAGTTTTGGCCAGTGACTTAAAATTATGACCCTGAAGACATGTGTTAAGTCTAAAATGAATACCTTCAAAAGTTAACAAGAAGCTAGAACTGCCATTCTCATGGCGCAAATATCCCCTCATGCCACTTTGTCACAGGGATTTTAATACAAGTAATATGTAGGTCAGAGACATTATTAAGTCACTGCACTTTCCCTCAATGAAATCTATCCACATATGAAGTTTCATCTTGATACCTTTTTAAACTATCTGAGTTATAGTCCGGACAAAAAATAAGTATGAAATTTTACAAAGGGCAATAACTCCAAAATTACACAAAAGAGAGTTATGGTTCTTGGTCACTACACTCCCCCTCAATGAGATCTATCCACATATGAAATTTCATCTTGATACCTTTTATACTTTTTGAGTTACAGCCCAGACCAAAATTAAGTATGAAAATTTACAAAGGGCTATAACTCCAATATTATGCAACAGAGAGTTATGGTTCTTCATCACAGCACTCATTCTCATTGAGATCTATCCACATATGAAGTTTCACCTTGATACCCTTTATACTTTTTGAGTTATGGTTCGCATAAAAATTAAGTATGAAAATTTGTAAAGGTCAACAACTGCAAATTAAATTATGCAAAAAGGAGTTATGTTTTTTTTGTCACTGCACTCACCCTTAATGAGATCTATTAACATATGAAGTTTCATCTTAATATCTTTTATACTTTTTGAGTTATGGTCCGGACAAACAAAACCCTGACAGACAGATGGATGGCCAGCCGGCCGACAGACAGACAAGCTGAATCCATTATATACCCCCCCTTACAACTTTGTTTTGCTGGGTATATAATAAGATTACGAGCAAATACAGTGGTCTTGCAATTCCTCAATGTAGCGATTCATTGAATACTTTGGTCCCTTGATTTAGCCCTTCTTACTCTATATAAATACTAGGGCGATTCTTCAAACATACAATTTTGGAAACCTCGAGCTCCGTGCCTGCAGGTCTCTAAATAGAATATCCTTTATAATTTCTCTGCGATTGTTCGAAGTCTTTATCAAGTCTACCTGTATATGTCCATAAGACCTAATCAATCTGCATGGTTCCTGACAATCACTCATGTATTATACAGACAATTTTTTTAATTGTTTTTTTTTTCTTTAATCATTAGCATGACTTTCAACTTTACTGCTATAGGTTCAAGGTAGTGTTGGAAATCAGTTATATAATCATAAAATGCTTAGGAAATCATTGTCAATGAAAAAGATTCATCAATAAACTGCATTATCAGTCCAACACTGGTTCAAAGACATTTTTCATGTGACTACTACGCCACCCAGCAAGTATATGTTGGTGATTCTGCTCTCCTGGATGCCCTGATCTTGCACTCAGGGTCATTCACCAACTGTTACATGATGAACATCAATATATGACAGTAATGATATTAACATTACATGTTGATGGTCAAGGACATAAAGCTCATATTTAAATGTGAAATACTCGTGACAAGCATGTGTCTATGAACAGCTGAGAAAGGTGTTGCCAACATTCAAATAGTCAAACTATATTTTTAGAAGTGTTTGACCTTGAAAAATGGTCAAAATCAAAGTAAAAATCAAAAGCCTACATTTAATTATAAAAATTTATGATGTACTTGTGACAAGGCTAAATCCTTTTTATTTGTCTGTGACGTATGAAAAGAAAGATACAATCAACAATACAAAGTGCAAAGAAAATCAGGCAACAAAAAGTTTTTCACAGATCTTTTTTTATGCAATATTTTTTTGCAGTTCCTAAACACTCATGTCTCAGTAAAAGAGGTAAATTTCTTGTTGGCAGAAGTCAGAAATTTACAGTTTAATGGAAAATCATAATTATGTTCATCAAAAACATTAGAATGAAAGTCCTCAATGAAACTACAAAGCCATAAAAGCCTACTTTGAAACCAGCCAAAAACAGGCAAGTCTGAAAAGACAAACTTGATTAGAAGAAAAATCCCATAGTTACTGTCAAGAAGGTAAAAGTAATAGAAACAAAGCCTTCACTGAAAGCCTTTAAGGCAGAGAGCTTCAAAAGCCTTTATTCATCAAACAAAAGAATATATCAAAGGCAGTGAACAAGTTGAAAAATAACAAGAAATGAAAAACAGTAAAGATGAAGGGAAAGCTGTCACAAGAATAAAGTAACTCAACATTATTAAAATAACCCTGAGTTAGAAGTTATTGTTTGTATGTTATAAACGACACACACAAGGGACAAGATCAAAGGAGAACAAAACAAAGTGCACACACAAATCAATTGTTGGATTCTGAGGTTTGGCAACACCGCGCGACTCAGATATCAAGTGCTATTGTGTCAAAATATATACATGTGTCCTATCATTTATTATACTGAAACAATATCATATTAACTATTCAAGGACACTTCTCCTCTTGCATCATAGTTCATATTGAATTGAACAACTTAGGACTATACAGAGCAGAGCAGCGGTCCAGTGGTAAGACACGCGCTTCTGGATCGAGAGGTCCTGGGCGAAAGTCCTAGCATCCAGGGACACTGCTAATTTCCTTGAGTAAGAAATTAATACTAAAGCTGCATTCACCCAAATGTAAATTCTTTAATTTGTATCACATTATTGTAACATAACAAATTGGAAAAGCCTTAATGTTTATGTATCATCAATTACCAGGTACTCATGTACAATAATCTACATAGTAATCTCCCTTACAGAAATAATCTCCATTTGTGAGAAAAGCACAAGGAGCAAACCATTTTAGAAAAACTGATTGATACAATTAACGAAATATCACCAGGTATAATTTATGTTTTTGAAGTCAGTATTTGAAAGCAGTTTAACAATGGTGCTTCCATGTCAAAAACTGTCCAGTTTTCTCTCTCTCTCTCTCTCTCTCTCTATATATATATATATATATATATATATATATATACCTACCTAATTAATTGCCTTTCAAGAATGTTAAAGAAGCTTTGTAGGCAGCTTCAAAGTCCAAGAAGGGAAAAATATGTCTTTGTCTATCTATCTGTCCAT
>CM037794.1:17431599-17481599 GCA_021229015.1 Solen grandis
ATTTTAAATGACACAGCCTGAACAGATCTAAGATGAGTTGGACACGACCTAAACAAATCCTAGATGTTTTGGACACAGCCTTAATTTATTTTAAATGACGCAACCCGAACAGACCTAAGATGAATCGTACACTACCTTAAAAACTTGGAATATCAGACAAAACCACCTGAACATGTACTAAGCGCTTTCACTCTACTTTATAGTTTTTAATAAATATTTTTTTAATTATTTTTAAGTGTATAAGTACTCGGACTTGGCTTCTTTTTTTAGCTGAAAAGAGAATAGAAATAAGAAAGAGAAAACGATGAATGCTTAGTTATATGTGTATTCAGCGTGCATGTTGTAAAAGTTGAATGAAAGGTAAATGTTGGAATGTTACACATATAAGCAATATTATTCCCTTTGGCCATTTTAGATATCGGTTATTTTGTTTGCCTTGTAAAAGACATACATATTTTTTTAGACATTATTGAATGAAAATGTCAAAGAATACAGGCAGAAAGCCGTCTTCATGGGGCTTGGAGCTTTAAATATTGTTTAGCATTTAACATATTAAGGTACTTTCAAGTCTTGTTGTCTGTCCGGTACTAGGTGCGGTGTTATGCCATTTGTCTAAGACTTTATGTTACATTGAAGTAGCGCTATACTGGATTCATGAAGAAAACGTTCCGAAACTACAGAAACTACTGAAATTATGTCGGCGGGACCTTAAACAGTATTCGTTTCACACTGAATCTTAAGTTTCTACTTAGATTAACAAAAAATAAGTATCATTTTCAAAGTTTATGTCATAAAATGCGCACTGTGCACTCTTTCCTATTGCAAGGGGGTATTGTAATTTTAATCATAACCTTTACGATTATAATACGCATCTCCTGATTTACATTTCTGAGCTATCATTCCATTGGATGCTTATTTATTAGACTACATTTTCGAGACAGTCAAAATGTGAAGCATAGAAACATAAAAATAATTAGGCGAAAAAGAATTACTTTTGATTTACTGTTTGCTTATTGTTGAGTCAAATTATTGTTTATATCTTTCGAAAATGGAACATGCTGATAATACGCCGTTAAATGGAACAACAAACATAAAGGCAATTTATGCACGCAGGCTTATCGAAGTACATTGTATATGGCTCTATTTAAGAGAAAACGGGCCTTCAACAAATGCGGAATTTAAATACAAGAACATGTAGACACTTCCGCTGATCGGTGAACTGCCCAATAACTTATAGTTTTATACTATGCCGGTGTTCAGGTAAATTGATGCTAAGATCATGCAAATACAACGATACATTAAATTCCATCGAGTTGTAATATAAATGAAGACTTATTTATTATTCATTCAATACATTTTCCATACATTTGCTGGGCCATATGATAATTACAAAATAATGTAATTGGATGTTTAAAGCATAAATTGGATTTCGTCAATTGTATTACATCCAAACGATGTAATTAAAGAATTAAACCTAATTTACGCTGACTGATATATTCCCCTTTTTTATGAAATCGCGATAAACGGTAGTACGCTGCACAACACGGTAGGCTACATATGCAATAGCATGCAATATCACGCAAAAACATCCTTCTAAAATGGAGTCCACTTTCATGCATCTAGTCTTCTGTTCTTCTATTAACTAAATATCCATAGTTTCTATCGTCTCATACAAAGATGTCTAAAAGTAGTTAAAATTATGAAGGCGATTTTATCTTTTAACGATCATGAAGACATTTTCCATGCCAATATATACAGTTGGACGAATCTTGAACTTAGCGTGTGAATATACATTATGAGACCTTTTAATGTCATTATCATTTAATAGTATAAAACTAAGTAGCTGAATTGTCAAATGGGGTGAAATGATGGTTGTTGTTGTTGTTGTTGTTGTATTGGGGTTTACCGTCGCTGCGATAGTATTTCAATCATATAGCGACGTCCAGCTAATTACAGGTGGAGGAAGACCCCGAGTACACAGAGGTACCCGGGTAGAACCACCGGCCTACCGCAAGCCAGCTGGAAGGCTTCCTCACATGAAAAATCTGAAGTCCCTACCGGGATTCGAACTCACAGCGGTGAGGGGCGTGAAATGATGGTAACTTCACCAGTAGTCTGCAAAATCCTTTAAAACATGACTGTTCTTAGATATTAGAAAAGTACAAATTCAATGACGTAAACAAGTTGAAGGTGTGTGCTCTACTGTGATAAAACGATGAGCTGATTTCAAATACTAAATATTCCAAAATGTTTGTAAATGCGTGGGTACTTATAAACGTTATAATAGTGATGATAATTACGAAATCGTTTAAGTTTATCCTGAAGATTGCGATCAATACGTAATAGGAAGAAAGCAATAACTCAATCAACTATCTATAAACTGTATTTTGGGAAAGCATTCCATAAGAATTGAAAATGATTAACACAGACGGGTTATACTCTCGTTACAGCAGTATTCAAATATCAAAATCAATGACAGAATACCTTAAATTGATATTACTGCATATATCGCTTGGGTGTAGTTCGATCTAAATTCTCTTTATGGTGTTATTAATGTAACCGTACTGTTGAAATGTTACTGCATTTGTGCGTAAAGGAAAATCAGAATGTATTCACGAATCATTACGTTGATTTTTTATATAGGTATGCGTTTGTGTCTAGGTTTTCTTAGTGTCACGCATTAGTTGTTTGACACAAGATATTGTGAATAGCTTCAGCCTGTGAACTTATCGATTCGATGACTATTTAAGAATATTCAATTAAGCTTACATATAACAAGAGATTCAGATATTTTAGTACATAAAGGCCACCGGCCTTTTATGCATGTCACATATGTCGTATGTGGAGAATCTACAATAACAATACAGTATTGTGTACCTTGACAACAATCATATACTTTCATAAATGTCAAGTATAAAACTAATAAAATTCATAAAATATACCATAAACAGCTTCACTATGCATATAGATATAGTGTTCACAAAAAATTTCATACATTTCATGACATGAAAGTATCAATATAGTCAAATTCTTGAAATTTATTTGTAACTCAAATATATTTACAATATTTAACTAGTAGTTGTTTCACTTATTTATATAATTGCAAAGTCGCTTAAATAAAAATATACAAACTACGAAGGGTTCCTTAAACCAAAATTTTTTATACTAAAAATAATATAGAAGTCGTAAATGATGAAAAGGTATTGTTGTCTAAAATTTGCATATTTTGGGCAAATAAAGAAGACGTGAAATTCATCCTCTAAAGCATTAGTATTTTGTAAAGTCTGTCAGTATTGACAAAATCTTGTTTATCTCTGCAAATTGCTGTGTCGATTTGTTTCTATTCTAAAATTGTAATTTGAACATCTAGATGTCGCCATCGCTATTCTCAATGTAAAATTGATATCTACACATAAATATTTTTCTGGATAAACTAATGTTTTGAATTCTCTATAAACACAAGAGAGAGAGAGAGAGAGAGAGAGAGAGAGAGAGAGAGAGGTGAAAATTCATTGAATTGTACTGTTTTCAAATAAAAAAGAAAGGCATAAACTATAAAACTATAACTAAATGTATTTCAAATTTTTCTATTTGGTGTTTAATAGTCCAACAAAAACATACTAAAAGATTTCTTCTCGACGGTTTCTCTGATATTATGTGTATTTAACATGTTTTATAACGATATATACACGTTTAACATCTTCTAATACAATAATTGTATCTTTAAGGACGTATGTTACAGTTTACCACCGCAATGTTTCGGACACGTAAAGTGTAACATATTTCGGATACTCTAAATGTTTGGATATAAGCTGTCACAATGTCAGCACAAATACGCTAATAAGTTGTTCCGCCAGTACAGGACGTCTGTTTGTATTTCCGTTCTGAAAAGTTCATACACTTTAAATGAATAAAGTTGAATAGATTTTACCATAGAAACAAATCAGTAGCTCGAATTGAAATCGGTGGCATATACTTTTTAATTGATTTGATTAAGCAAACATTCGAGAATATAAACAAGAAAAATGAAAAAAAAATGTATTGAAGGATTTTCTGTAAAAATTAAAAAAAAAAAAAAATGGAAAAATGAAGATATTTCTTCTCTCACTTTTCCAAAAATTCTATGGTGTTTTGTCCATTTCTCAAAAAATGAAGTATTTGAGGATTTTATACCATAAATGCACAGGTACTTGAGGACAGGACCATGTCTTTATCAATAAGAAAAAAAATCACGATAGTCTGTACATAATAAACAACAAGGTTACCAACTTCAGCAGGGTGCTGGAGGGCACCCATCGGGAATAAGTGTCAACAAATCAATGAAAATGCGCCCATCGATAATATTGGGGAATTCCCACTGTCAGCGGATAATATTCCTTCATAACTGTTCAATGAAATACAGATATATCATTTTAAATGCCTGAAATTTCTTAATTTCTACTCGAGATTTGACTATTTTAACCGATTGGAACCTCGATCAACGGAAGTGAACCCAAAATGACATTATGACGTCATCGCCCACGAAGGTCAACTCAGACTGAGAAAAAGATGTTGCGATTGTATATGATAAAGCACGGGAAAGTAAGAGTGTTCCGAAAATATTTGTAAACAAAATAACTTCGGAATACTCTTACCGTTCCCTTCTGTACATAAACAAATCGCAGCGCTGACCTCATAGATATCGTTTTGGGTTCACTTCCGTTGATCGAGGTTCGAATGGAGTCCCACTCGAAATATTGACATTTTAGACATTAGAAATAATTAAATTTGTATTTCTTCTGAACAGTTATGAAGGAAAATTATCCGTGGACAGTGGGAACTCGCCAATATTACCGATGGGCACATTTTTCATAGATATTTTGACACCATTTCCTGATGGGTGCTCTTCAGTATCCTGCTAAAGTTGGTTACCTTGTAGTTTTATATATAGTGATTGTTTTATTTATAAAGACATGGATAGAAAACGTTAGATTTATCTGGATGTGAATATTTTGATACATAAACTCAATGTAAATGGCGAATTAAAATTGAAACCGCTATATTCAAAGCGTTTCGTGTGTGTGTGTGTGTGGGGGGGGGGGGTCACAGCAAGGGTCCTGTCCTCAAGTACCTGTGCATAAATGCAGATAAACTTAATTATCATGAATTAACTGTTGGTTAATTGACTTCTATTTGTATTATCTATTTTATTTTTTTTACTTTTTTTCTTCTTACCGAGAGATGTATATTATAGCTTTCTATTATAAATATTTACCATGGATATACAAACAGCATAAAAACGAGCACGGTGACCTATCAATTTCTTTACATTTTCGTATTTTGCACATTTTTACATATGTGAAAATCAGAAAATTTTATTGAAGAAATTAAAGTAACATACGCCTTTAACATGTTTTATAACGACATGTACATCTTAACATTTTCTAATACAACAAATCTATCTTTAATCTGTTCTGTTACAAAAAAAAAGAAGAAAACAAAAAAATCTACATGTTTAATCATAATAAACCCTATGATAAAAATTGCCATTCCCTTTTCATGCTTCAAATCTTTACATTTGTATTTTTTATATATCCAAGTTAAACATATCGACAAAACTTTGGAAATAAAATTCATTAAATTAAAATTCGAGGAAAAAATGTAAGAAAAGAAATGCTATATCAAGTTTAAAGCTCTTGGAATAAGAAAGCATTTTGTTTTTGTCTGTTTTCAGTGATTGATTTCTCGGATTCAGCGAAGACGACTCGGATAATTAAATTGAAGATCTCTTATCGACATACACAAATATCTTTAATATGTTCCCAAGAAAAGTATAATAGGCCTGTGCTACTCATTCCTCAGAAAATGATCACTTTGCCCGGAGTGCAGAGAGAAGACATCCGTAAACAAAAATCAAATTACTGGCTTTTCTTTGGGACAAAATTGATCGATGGAACAATAGAAACTGCGTGACTTTGATAAATGGATGTTTATATATTGCTTTTACAATATTAATTTACGTGCATGTGATTCCGAAAATATTGGGATCGATTGGCTTGGGTGTCAGATAGGGTTTTGGCAAATAGTCAGAGAGCTGTCATTTCTAAATATATGAATCTAAGATTTAATGCATTTTCTTTTTCTAGTTTTTAATTCTAGCATATAACCCAGACAGACAGAAAATAGTATAGTTGTAGTCGAATTCACACCAAAGTTGAAGGGATTGTTAGGATTTTAAATGAGTTATTACTGAAAACGTTTGTTTATAATATTATTTGTTATATCATTTAATAATCATCAAAAATAGGGGAACAAATATTCTCTATATATCGATTTAATCTGTAATCACCAAATGTATTGACGTTTTGAACATAAGATTGATTTGCCAAAACGTAAAAAATGATCACATTTTATCGTCAGGCATTATAAAGTAATACAAGAGCTGTCAGAGGACAGCACGCTCGACTATTCAAAATGCTTGCTGGTAAATCAAATGAAATCTTTTTGCCCTTCACATACCCTGTACATAATAATAGTCCTAAATGATATACCTTGATAGTCTGATACCCCTTAAAATTTTTATGAAGTCTAAAATCAATCCCATGCCTAGTTACTGAGACATAAGCATAATAACACTGTGCATGCAAAACTTTAACCAAAAATCCAAGTTGGAAACAAGCCATAATTTGCATAAAATTCAGTCCAAAAGTTATCCTCCTTGGTTTTGTGATGCCCTTGAAGACACTCCTTAACTTTCTAGTCAATTCCACAAGCAATTTCTGAGAAATAAGCAGGATAGTAGCTTGAATGCAAGTTAAAGGGGGGGGGGGCATAATTTTTATTATATTCCATCAAGTGTTATCTTTCTTTATAGTATGATACCCGTAAACATATTTAATATTTTTCAAATCAATCCCATGCCTGGACTCTGAGATAAAGCATGATAGTACATTGCATGCTAAACTTTAACCAAAATTTCTAAGTTAAAAAAGGGGCCATAACTTGTAATATATTCCACCAAGAGTTATCTACCTTGGTTGTCTGATGCCCCTAAACATATTCATAAACTTTCAACTCAATACATTGAATAGGTATTGAGATACAAACTGAATAGTAGCTTGCACGCAAAACTTTTACCAAATTTTCTATTGCATGCAAAACTTTAACCAAATTTTCTATTGCATGCAAAACTTTAACCAACATTTCTAAGCAAAAAGAAAAGGGCCATAATCCATATTAATTTAGTCAAGAGGTATCTACCTTGGTTGTCTGATGCCCCTGAACATATTTATAAACTTTCAAGTCAATATCATAAATGGTCATTGAGATATAAGGTTGATTGTAACTTGCATGCAAAACTTCAACCAATAGCTGTAACGCCGACGCCGACGCAAGGGCGACTACAATAGCTCTCACATTCTTCGAATAGTCGAGCTAAAAATGAGTATAAGATAATGTATGTTGCCATGAAAAGTGTCAATTTAGCCCCAATCGTTACGATGATGTTTATTTTGTTGATAGGATATATATATATAATCCGAAAACACATTCATATCTCAAACCGGAAGTTCGTGAATTCTATCCGCGGTCGCGACAAACCAAATTCGTAAATATAAATGCTACTGGTATATTTCCCTTGCTCAGCATATAAAGCTTGTTCAAGTACTGGTTGTCTCGATGTCAGGATAATGAGACTGAGTGTGGTGTCATGTCACATATCTACGGCGTGATATCGCATTGAGGTACCACTATATCCACCAAGCATTGTATTAAGATGGCTGGAACAGTGTCGATGGAACGTTAAACTCAGGGAATCAAACATAAATGTAATCATATTGTAGAAATATATCACTGTTTTAAACGAGTATCATTTAATCTTATATATTGGTTGTAGTATTTTATATTTTCAAAGAATAGGAACAAATGATACATTTGATAAAGATTCATCATATTTCTTGTTGAAATATATGACGTTTGGAACAGCAACATAAACATACACTCGTTAAAAAATGGACAAGTTATTATGCACTGCGTCTGGTAAATTTATGACAAGTTTTATCGCAAATCCGTGATTTGATTTTTAATATTATATGCTACCACTTAACCATGGCGCTTACATTTAAACTACATCATCATCATCATTATCATTTAACTTTACACACGTGATCACAAACACGCGTAAAATTTTGAACATACGTACACTCAGTGAAAAACTATCTGATACCTAAATGTTTAAACTTATTCTGAAAGATTTTGAATAAGTCTCACAAATTCATGGAGAAAACACGTGCTAACCGCATCACACAACGGAAGTTGTTGCGATAAGAAAGGCGTACTGTGTACAAAGAAAATATTTTTGGCGAATGCACTTTCGAAAATCTGTTAAATGCATAGCTTTTATTACTTTCAAGTCTAAATTAAACTCAAATCTATCACTTTATCTTATTCTTAAACACCCGTGTAAAAAAAATGATTTTCTGGCATCCATTCAAGCAATAGATGTTTAAAGGGCAATTTATCGTAGAAGCCTACATGATTTATTTAAGGTAAAACAGTATTTGTCTTAAAACTGCGGTGCCGTTTTTATATAATTAAAATAGCAACCTGCCACGTTGGTGATAAGGATAAAATATTATTTCTTTTCATTTCAAGACAAATGAGCTAGAGAAAAAGGAGAATATCTTAATAGTTAATAGCTAATCAATGTTACAAAATTGTATTTGCATTTATCATGAAAGTACTAACAATAATCGTTCTGACAAAGACATTGGAAGAACGATCAACGAGATGATAGATAGATAGATAGATAGATAGATAGATTATACAAAGTTTTGCTCAGAATGGTTGCATATCACATAACAAAAGCGACAACTTTAATTATCATGGTGTTAGTTCAAACACAGGTCATGCAATATTACACATCGTGTTTTGCTTCATTTCTCTTTCAGCAGTAAGTCATTTTTTTTTCCTTAAAATATTTATTTCCTTTTTTTTTTTTTAAATTTTCATCGTTATTCGTGGGTTCACTTTCATTTCCTCTGGTTTGGGATTTATAAATGCACATGTTTTAGCATATTTTGTGACATTTTAGTAATGTCTTTGATTGAAAACATATTAATTTGAATTTTACTCCACATGATGTGGAGTTTTCCGTATGAGAATATGGTATTTAAGATATTCTGGTGGTGGAAATAACACGTTACAACCCAGAACTAATAGCCTTTGAGAAGAATCGTGCTTTTTTCGTAGATTTCAATGTGCAGAGCAGAGTTAACCTTATATAGATGGATGTCTCTTCAAATGTTTTTGTTTTCTACATGCTTTTGGTTTTTCACATATGACATATATGTTACTCCTGTTGTTATACATATAGACATTGACATGTTATATATTTCAAATGCATTACCCTGTTTTAATCAATACTGATGTATTTTTTCTAATTACATAAGGGAAAAGTATTAACATATATCAAATAATTTATTAAAGACACATAATAATTAGAATGTGAACTTGTTATACAAGCAAAACTTGATATATTTAAAAAAATAATTTCTTACCATCAAATATGATATATTATCAAAAGTAGCAATAGAAATAGTTGTCAATTTCAGCAGCATGCTATTTGATGTAGTAAATAAGCGGCAGAAATAATTTTATTAGAGCAGATAGTTTGGATCAATTCTGGATTCGATTTGCACCTTTTATGAACTTTTGCAATAAATTGTCAGTTTAAACCAAATATAATATCATGCGTTTTTATACACCAGGCTTATGATGTTAATAAAACGAAGAAAATAACACACAAGACCCACGCCTGCAGTTCTCATTGCTCATGCAAGTAGAAATCCAATCCATTTTGATCAATGTTCTAACCAATTAATGCGAAATGTTTCATACTATCTCTGATCGATCAACTTAAGGACAACGTCAATTAGGGTGGTGTAAAAGATGAGCCAATATCAATATCGAAATTCGAATATGAAAAAAAAATAAAAATTCGCCCATGAATATTAAATAATGGAGCCGAAATATCTAAATAACTTGATTCATATGTTCAATGGCTACGGAAGTCTAAAGCCCATAATATGGTTAAAACGATGTATTTGGGAGTTCTTTGTAGTCGAATTTATTTTAGTTTTTATTCTATGTAGAAAGACGAAACGAATTAATGTAACCTGGATTTTTATTTTTATTACTATTGCTATTGATCCTGCTTTTATGTTTTATTAAGCAATATCAGTTTCCAAGGTAACACTCTCACTTAATGCATGTACCAAGTTGTGTATTATGTAAACACTTACTTTTATGGAATGTAAAAATGTATGTTTTGGTGATGAGCCATTATGCTAAAACCTGAATAAAATACATGTTATGTTCACTTGACAAGAAGTGAACTGCCGAATTTCTAAACTGATCTTAAATTCTTTAAAGAGAAAGAGAGAGAGAGAGGTGGAGAGAGAAGAAGAGATATACTTCTCTATGACGATATCCTAGTAATGTTGGATAAGCTTAACGAAATTAGTTTAGTTGACTGCGTTTTCGTCATTGTTAATCTTGTAATTTTCTAAATCATCGAGCCTGGGAATGTTTGTTTTTTAAAATTGCTGGACATGTGCAACCAGTTGGGTAGTGACCATGTTTTTTTTTCTCCAAACCGCAATTTGATTATAGGTCCGACTTGAATATATATGCGGGTACAAAAATGTCTGTTCGAATAATTTGATTTTGAACATATATTTTGGTGTCTACTTAAATTTAAGGAATGGTAATCCACAATATCTGAATCAATTTATTTGTTTTTCTAATTTAAAATGACAGTTTTCAAATACAACAAATCTTGCCCTATCTGTATGTAGCGACAACACACAATATGACTTAATATTGTTTCTTTAGCGTTTTATTCAAAACAACAGAAACACAAAATTTGCAGGCAAGAAATAATGCAGTAACATGGCCTCGTATCATTCGTAATCCATCAGACGTTAACGACAAGCATTCCAATTTTCAACGAATACCGTACAGAAAAATAATAACTATTGATCAATACAGAACGAAATCTTATATAAGATTTATAGCCTTTGTATGGCTCCGAACTGCTGCAAATTTCCTTCGGAATTGAATCATGCATTTTTAAGAAATATTATGTTTGAAAAACAATGTCAAAAATAAAAAAATCATTTTACGCTAAAAAAGTATGAGTAACTGGCCTAAAGAAATGGAATCGTAAATAAACATACGGACCTATGTGAATCTCTCTCTCTTCACACACACACACACACATACATACACATATATTTGTATATATATAATATCGAATACATATAATATTTAAGCAGATTTAATTCAAAGAAAAAGCAACAAAATAAAGTGCAGTTATTCTCATTTATTGCTTTTCTTTTTTCATGAAGATGACAATAAGAATAATGATTATAATAAAGTTTTGGATCTACGGGTTTGAAAAAAAGGTGAGATTTTCTATTTATTGACTGCCTTGGTTACTTCGTGTGAATATAAGGCAACAGCGGAAAAGAGCATCAAAGACTTCTTATAATTCCAGTGACATTTCACACAGCGTGCGATACAATTTGGCCATATCTCAAAACCTAACAGTATTTATTTAGTTTATTTATGACTCCAGTAAATACAGATTCACAAGCCGTGAAGGGAAGAAGCAGGGACCGGGAAGTCATTGGCAATTTCTTATCTGTCAACTTTTGAATTGTCGAATCGGCGAAGTGATAGGCTTCCCGTCGTATATCAGCTAAAGTGGCGTTTGTTTATATCCGGAACGTGTCAGTTTTTCGCATAAACCGGCCAGACAAATACGGTGTGAAGACGCCTCGCTCTGGTCTTCTGTTCAGCTGTCTTGAAGAAAGCATTGGTTTTTGCCAATTCACGTGCGTAAAGGTATTAACTTTAATAGGAATTCCTTGTATATGACTCTCTTCCAAACTTCGTATGACACTAAACGATTCGTGTAAGCGACATTAAGGCGGTATTCATTGGAATTTATCTTTAAAGGAAGTTTTTTTTGTTTTTGTTTTTTTTTGCATAATTTAGACACTGACTGACTTGAAATAAAAATAATTTATTCCATTATCATCAAGAAAACCGTCGATCCACAATATATGTATGAAATTTTTCCAGAGACAAAATCACCATTTTATTCTGTATATGAACATATGAACAACTACAGATTTATTTTCTTCATAAAGCATTTCAATCCCTACTATTTGTTACTTGTTTTAAGAATTAAAGTCTAAATATTCAATAAAGATTATCTGTAGAGTTTTATACAAAGAACTATTTGACTAAGTACGTTCAATCTTAGTACGAAAGAATCACTTTTATAAGTATTACCAGTATCCGCTTTACATGGGTTTCCAATGTGTTACTGAAGTTATTTTTTATTAAGATACCCTTAACGTTTTAAAATTTTGCTTTTTTTTTCTGGAAAACTTTTCGAAATACCCTCACTATCACAGTTATGCATTTTGACCGATCTAGGGGAAATTCTAAAAATGACCTAACAAGAAGTAATTCGGGTGGTGTTTTTCTTCTCTTTTTTTTAAAAAAAAAAAAAAGAGAACGATATTTTTTGCATTGAAATAGATGAATACATATCATAATTGAACGAAACATCTTAGTAAAAAAATAACATTCCAAATCATGGCGAAGAATATCGAATGTTCGGCGATCTTTGTCGACATTGGCTGTAATTTACCGAACCCATTAGGGTTCCTCAGCCTTAATTATGTATAAATGTAATAAATAAAGACATTGCTATAGTACATGTTTCAGCTAAAAGTCAACTGTAATTAGCTGGACGTCGCTATATGACTGGAATACTATCGAAGCGACAGTAATGTTAAATAGTCAAGTCAAGTCAAAAAGTCAACATTCAGAAAACAATCAACAACCAGGAAAAGGTTGTATTTCAGTAAAGGTCATCATTCAGTAAAAATGTATTAAAATGTCAACATTTAGTAAAAAGTCATCTTTCAGTTAAGGTCATCATTCAGTAAAAGATTAATACTTAATAAACACATAATAAAAGGTAAACATTTAGTAAAAGTTCATCTTTCAGGTGAGGTCATCATTCAGTAAAAAATACTTGCTAAAAGGTCAACATTTAGTAAGAAGTCATCTTTCACCCTTAAAAAAAATTTAGAAAAAAAAAAAACCTTCAAAAAAGGTAATGCACATGTGCAGTCAAAAGATATATCTGTTGTTGGCTTGGCAGCAATCGTTTTGTCGAAAGCACAAAACTTTGCCAATAGGCGTATATGTACTTAACTTTTTCTTTTTTTAATACATATTTTTCTTCCTTTTTCTTTATATTTTACAATGCACAAAAGCGACAGGGAGACGACATTCTTGGAATTTGTTATTCAACGAAACGTACACTTTTTTTTTTATCTTACTAGGGGTTGAGTGACGCGAGGTAAATGAACAAATAAAAACTAGATGAAATAGTTTCTCTGTGAACGAGAAAACTGAGTGGGAGAATTCCCTGAGTGTCTAATCAAGTCATTCAAAGGCTGGTTTAGTCTGAAAATACACTGTTTGCTCTTTTGTTGAAAGCATGTTAGGGCGTTCATTGAATCTCATTTCAAAAGGTGTTTTGCATACGTAGTTATTGATTGTACAAACTTTTATAGTTATGTGTGACGGATTATTTATCACGAATAACCTAACAAGATTTGGTATCTATCAAAAAGCGGCTTAAATCTCCAATAGTTTCCAGGACCACATGATTAACCAGTATGTAGAACTTCTTATATCATTTCAAACCCCATGCTCTAATTTCAACACCAGATTAATTTAGAATGTGCTTCTTTTTAAGCTCGCAGAAGATAAGCAGTATTGAGACAGAACGGAAGGAAAATCTTGCTCTTCCGAAGCCTCCCTAGGGAAATCGAAGATGCTTCAACCTGTCATTGAGTTTGAAAGTACACATTCTTCTAACAGAAATCATTCGCTACGGCTTTTAATTAAGGAATAAACCAGCGCATGGTAAGCGGTGAATTTCAGAAAGAAATGTGGGGTTCTATAAAGCATTTAGTCTAAGTCGTGTGAAACGAAAGTTTCATAGGAGGAAGGTGTTTTCAGGTCTTATCTTGAAGACTTTAGCCAATTATTTAAAGAGAAATGAAATAGAAACATAAACACACACACATAAAACGTTTCAGATAACTTTGGTGTTTTTATTATTAAAGCATTTTGGTCTGAACCCAAAACTAAGCTACTAACTCATGTTTCTTTGTATGTTTGTTTGTTTGTTTATTTGGATTGAACGTCTAACCGACAGTATTTCATTAATTTGAGCCAGGACGTTAACACTATAACTCTTTTCCTTGGCTTCCATAAACAAAACTAAACCCAGGACCACATGACTTTGCGAGAGCTCGTCAATCTGCGGCGTGATTTTGAGTGATTTTGTTTACTTGCCAATCTTTGTTATTATAGGTCTGTGATTATCTCACGCAATGTCAAAATATATTACAATTTCAATAAAGAGTACCTTAAAAAAATACTTCTTAATCACTTTCCTTTTTTAGCAAAAATATTTTAAAATACACTCCACGATAAAAATAACAAGATTTCGAAAGCACCTACATAAATATTTATCACTTGTTCCCTCTACACAGGCAATAACAATTCTAAAATGTACATGTATATAATATTCCATGGAAAAAAAATCAAGATGATAACACTGACTTCATATCAAAGCAGAATTTTATTTCTGATGCTATTATACACATACTTGATGATAGCGTAACTGTGAAGCGATCAGAAAACAGAAAAGAGGTGATAAAACCGGTATTTTTACAGAAGAATGTAGAAACATGAACAAAGCAAAGAGACTTGGCAGAATGGCGCAGAAATAGTGACAGATATCGCTTTCTCCACATGTTCTCAATAAAAAATGTAATGAGGTATATAAAATACATGTATAGAAACTGATATTTGCTTTTGAAATCATGAAAAAATACCAGCAGGTATGAACGATTTTTGACCCCATATATATCCCTGCGTAGTAATACATCAATGTTAAAAAAAAGCTTCAGCAACTTGCTTTAGTTCTAGTTCTTAAAGCCTTATTCGCACATGCGTATTGCAGTCTGAAAACCATCGTTACATCTTAACTGGTCGGTATGTTTTCATAAAAATCATAAAAGATCATAAATAGTTCACGTCTATCATAAAACTCGCATAATATCCTGTCCATTGTTCATCTATGAGTGATTTGTTTGATGTCTGTTGTCAAACAAGGAAGAAGGAGAAGTATCCTGAACTGACAGTCATCCAAACAACAGTTACGAGAGCACTTTATCTTGACGTATATTTCAGAAAACTATTCGATTGGTAAGTAAAAAATAAATGAAGCCTCTTGTATATGCCATTTATTTTCCAAGATACATGTTAGACTGCGAAAGGACCGCGTTTTCTAAAGTATTGGTGTTTTGACATTTTCTTTCCATTCGATGACAAGTGGTTAGTAGAAATGCTAATAATACAAACTTCAGCAAAATCAAATCTTAGCTTTTCATCCACCCGTACTCAAATAAATTTTAATATGATCCCAAACTCCACGACAGGCATCTAGACTAGATTATCACACAAACAGTTGTTTTACTGAGATAGAAATGCAACTGAAGATTATACATTGTATATATTTAGATGCAAACATGTTCTGGCAAAGTGATCAAATGTTTAGATATTTCGTAATATGCGATATAATTAAGGAAGGAAATTCACAGTGTCTCTAAAATACATGCACTTCTTAGCAACAAACGATATAGTTCTTATATATTGATATCTAGCTTACAACACTAATAGACGCGTTATTCTAATAGTGTGTAAGAAAAGATATTTGTGTTACTTATAAAGCAGAATTAGACTCAAATCAATCAAAATATCAAATTAAATAAAATATGGGTTTCTGGCAATTATTTGAAGGAATTCTCCGGGCCATATATCGCCTATATTTTTGAAATGAAAACAGTTTTTTCTAAGTAATTAAAATACCAGGTTGCCAGACTAGTGATAAACATAGACAAATGGGATTTTTCTTCCGTCTAAATATATAAAAAAGAGTACCCTCTTCGAATATAATTCCACTGTATATTGAAAGTCAGCCAATATAAATACTGGCTTTAACAAATCATTAGGATTGTAAAATAAGATTTGGTTACCTTGGTAGTGCTGTTGTTAAACAGTTTGCTTCTCATATGAATGATAAATAACCGGCTTGAATTTTACCAACCATACATAGTGCTGAGTAATTCCTAAATACACTGGGGCGATTATCATCATTCTTGTTTCCCTAATAAAAATACTCCAACACTCATATTACTGTAGATGATGTCAATTATCAAGGTTACAATAAATGCCACTTACTTATGTATTTGTATATTTCGTAACAGAGATGGGGGATGAGTTGATTTCAGAAAGAAGAACTATGATGACGTCATAGGGCTCTTAATAGAGTTAAATAGTTTGCATTTTGAACCGTGAAAAGTGATATGAAAAAAAAAATATCTGACACACAGAACATGCAACATCATCCACCTTGATTTGCTTCATTGATAACAGTAGCTTAGCGGAAGTGTACATGAATTTTATTGACCAACTAATGTAGGTCCTAATTAACTTTAAAACGACATCTCAGGTCTCTTTCTTGTTATTGCGCTTGAGAAAAATCGGCTTGTTGTAGCTCTCCGTGCTGTTTTCTCCACTGGATGTACAGTTTCTTATTCGGGACTGGGTTTGTTTAAATTAGGGATTGTAAGTACATTGTACTTAACTTCCAGAGCAGGTTGAAACGCGACTGAAACTATATTTTCTCATTTGTGCGTCTTTATTCTCACTTATCATCAAACGTAAATTTTGTATATATTGGTTGATACATATTTGAAATCTATTTCTCTGCAATTTCATAAACAGATAGTAAATATTCAAAGTATATACTTCCTCTGCGTCTAAACGCGACAATATAAGCCTTAGTACGACTTTAATATCTAACGTTAAAGTATGTGCTGACATATTGCAAGAGTTGACAAATGACTACGTTTGACCCGAGTTTCTCAGATCTTAGAAGTTTTGGAAAAATAAATCCTTTACCACTAACTTCAGCTTATTTTTTTTTTTTTAAAAGAACATCGTTACATCTTACTCGCATGTACAAAAATAATGTGTGTGTTTTTGTTTGTTAGATCAGGGGGAAAGTTTACTTTTAAAGTTTACTTATAAAAAACATTTTTCAATATGAATGATGATCTCTGATTTGGTTTCACACGATAACGACACATTTATATTATATGGTACTTGAAACACAAGCAAATCAATAGAATAATATATGACACAATTTAAAATTAAAATTAAAAAATAAAAAAAAATTTAATTAAAAAAATTGAAATTTTCATTCAGCATGTTTTAGAATATACTCATAAGGTAAAAAACCATTTGTAGTAAACTTCAAATATTCTCCAAGAAACCAATGCTTTTTTTTATTACTGTGTTGAATTAAAAAAACAAACAAACGACATCCTATCAATAAGTTAAAGACATAAGACACACAATCTCTACCTATTGACAAATTAACTCCGTGCATTTGTATGAAATGAGAAATACAGTAGATGTATATACTCTTACACATGCTTCGTTTGTTTATGGATCCAGTAGATACATGTACAGGTTCACAAACCGTGGAGGGAAGAAGCAGAGACCGGGAAGTCATAGCAATTTCTATCTGTCAACTTTTGAATTGTAGAATCGGTGAAGTGGTAAGATTCTGGTCTTATATCAGCGCAAAATATCGTTTGTTTATATCCGGAACGTGTCAGGTGATCGCATAAACCGTCAAGCAAAAACGGCAAGAAGACGCCTAGCTAGAGGTTTCTATCAACTGTTTTTAGAAAGCACATGGTATTGCCAATCAGCATATGTAATTAATATACGTTTATTGTATATGATTTACTCGTCATTGCATTGATACTTTACAATACACAAAAGCGAAACGTATATGATAGTTCCTAGTTCTTGGAATAATTTTTTTTATTTCTGATTTACCTTATGCCTGAAACGAAATAATGAATGAGTTAGACGACAATAAAACTAAAGAAGTCTCTAGATTGATTTTAGTCCCTCGAAGCCTTAATTATGCTAGTTTCTTATTAACATTAGTTCTAACTAAATATCTAAGTTTTCTTTAACTTAAAAATATCCTGATTGTTGCCAAATTTCTGACCAAAAACATGTTTTCAATGTCATAAAATTAAGCAGTTCGTGAAATAATGATAATACGATAAGCGTTGAAATGACATCGTACTGCATATCTAATTTATATTAAACATGTTTTTAAGGAATATAAGAAAACAAAACTTCTGATGATGAATTATCATGATGTTTCAATAACTAGATTTATGCATTAATGAAAATTTAGTAGAAAAGCAATGCCGTTGCATTGCTGTGAATCGATTCTGCAAGCGCCTGTCGACCATGTGTGACGGCAAGCCTGTCTAGATATTGTATTTACCATCAAGATGCCTAAATAGTTTCCAGAATCAAGAGCGAAACCAGATTGTAAGAGTCCGAAATATCAACACTGACTTAATTTACAACGGTTTTACTCAATAAAGCGTCCTGAAGATAAGCAGTATAGAGACAGGGGGAGAGAGCAGTCCTACCATTTCTAATCCTCCCACGGGAAATAAAGAATGTATCTGTCTGTCTTTGAATTCGAAGGTTAACATTATACCGATGAAGGCTTCTCTACGGCTTTTAATTAAGAACTAAACTAATGTGTTTGTTTAAGACATATTGGATGAAATAGGTATAGTCGAATGATTAAATATTTCTCAGATATAGCGATGTGTTCTGATTTGATCCTGTAGCGTGAAGTTCTTCATAAAAGGATGAAGAAAAACAAGAAAATAAACGTATATCGTATATCTATACGTCATTCAAATACATTCTTTTAAATTATGAGGATGACCGGTAACATTTTATTTTGTTGTACAAGCACCGGCACGGATTTTATTCGGCGGATTAAATTTTTGAGAAAAAGCCTTAAGAATGTCTCCCGAACACTAAATCTACATGCTGGTGTAAAATTCCACACACTGTTCAATTGGAAATAAACATACAGTTGACTGTTTTCCCCGGTCACCGTTTGATCAGTTTAAATCAGCAAATGTTACCGAGTATTGCCAAATACCTAGTGAAATGGTCTATACCACAGTGAAAGCATACTACGTATTTTTTCTATACGTAACTAACACTATTATTCACTATAAACGTGCATGCAAGTGATTTTGAATTCTACACCAAAACTCCGCTCAACGGTAATGTTAAACTGGAAGATATAAATTTAGGGTAGGCTTTAATATTTCTACGAGAAAATATTGAAAATTAAAAATATTTGATAGAATAAAGAAGAAAAATCGGCCATAAACAAATATTCTTCATGCTGGAGTCAAATAGTTTGCTGAATATAACAATTTTGAATATAACAAGATTGACATGTTATGAGCATGCAAGTTCTACCTAAATAGAAATCTCGATATAACGACTTTTTCTAACCTCCTTTTAACGTTTTGAGATCACTTTTGACTCAGTATATACATACTTAGGATATAAATATTATAATACAATATCAACCATGAGAGTGAAAGGGATAATAGAGTTTCGAAACCGACAGTTGCGTGTTTCAATTTCAGTTAAGAAATCAAAGTTTTAATTAAACACGTAGCGTTATTTTATAGCCGTATGCATCGTGGAAAAAATAGCAAAATTCAATTTTGCTCTAATGGATACATACGACAAAAGACATAAAATAGCATTGATTTATTCATAAGATCAAGAGTGTAGAAACAACAATTATCAAACAATTGATATACTATAGGTTATAAAAAAAATCCTGATCGTAAAGAGTTCACGCTTTCCAACAAACTACCATGATGTAGTTCTGTAGTGATCAGAGGAATAATATTTATATGTTTTGTTGTCGTCACGTAAAAATATTGCTTTCGTGAATCAAGTCTCAAACATTGACACATTAACATTTCCTCTCTGATCGTTTTGCTCAAATTCTTAACATCATGAAATAATACTGATAATCACCTGGCTTATAATGTATATTAGAAGTATTATTCACCCTAAATTATCAGTTTTCATACTTCGTTTTACAACACAAATGTGTATCGCTTATTTTTCAAAACATGAACGTCCTGTTAAATTCTGATTCTTTTCGCTGTAGTAAAAAAATAAACAGAAAATTTTACCGTAATTTATCTAAAATCATTTTAAAACGTAGTTTCTATTGCTGTTAATTGTCTGTAGAATCAGAAAAAGAAATGTTTATAAACGTTTTGGAATTGTGACTTCTTGTATAAGAAAAGCATAAGGTCCTGTCCCGTCGCACTGTATTGCTTCGTGTCAAACTTGTTTTATAAATCACAATTTCTTTAATACCTTCTTAATAACTTCTAAACCTATTCACCTTCACCATTCCTTTAGATAGTACCTTCATTATTCACCATTAATGATAATTTATACTTTCTATAGTTTTACTCGTACGTGTAGTAAGAAAGAAATTTTCAGTAGATGTATCTCATGCTTATTTGATTTGTTCATTATACAATAAGCAAAATGTGTTCTTTTTCAGTTTAAGAGAAGTTAACATGTTGTACTTTAAATCTTCCTTCTGGCATCCATGCATGCATTAAAAGAGTCCAGATTAATCTGAAATCCTTTGGGAAAAAAGGTATTCATCCTTCTTATTAGCAAGAAAGTACGACTAAAAGAGGTCAGCTTTCTTCCAATAACCCCATTCAATGCAATTTTACGCAAAAAAAGGTCAAGTGGAGTTCATGAGTATGTTGTGAGAAATGGTTTTGTAACTGACGTAACGTTTGATTGGTAAGCAGACACACACTTAAAAGTGAACATACAGCGAGACAGAATTATCAATTTTAGTGTTCTTGCATCACGATTTAAGGGTCCTTCCTATTAATGAAAGAGATATGAATAACTAAATCAAAGTATGTTCTTTGGCACAATGCATGCAACATCATTCTCCTTTTTTTTGTTTCATTAATTGGGGTTTCAAACTATAATTGATATTTATTGCCTCTCAAATATAGTTTTTTCAATTCCTCTGCCTCGGCATTTCGTGTACTTTTCTAGTGATTTCATTGGAGAATGTATGTTATTGTGGCTCAAGTTTTCAATATAGGGTGATAGTTTTTTCTATTTCCAGTTAGGGCTAGAAATGCATCCTAATCGAAGGTTTGAGTAAAATATTTTCAACATACAAAACAGTTTAATAAACTTAGAATATCTAGCGTCTTAAGAAATTGAAATGGGTGAAATTAAGGACTTTCACGAATTACATATTGACTAAAAGCAGTATTTCAAAAACGTTTACTGGCAACGTTGAAGACATGAGGACAAAAGATTCGTACCTGATTCCACGATTCATTACACATGTGTCTTGATACATAAGCTTTACTTGTAAATATGATGCGATGACAATTCTAAATGATTACATAAAAATATATGGACTTTCTTTTTTTTTCGGATTTTCCTTTTGGAACAAAGAATAAGAATAAGAAGGTCATATACTTTGCTTTCATTCCATTTAGTTGATCTGAAACAAAAATGTAATTATCATAAGATAATTGTGAATGCATCTAACTAAACAAGATTATTATTCAGGACAATTTCTTTTATAATTAATGATATAAGAGACAAAACATGCAATTCAGTTCTGCGCGTCTCTCATTGCTCATACAAGTTGCTGTATTCAATTAGGTGGCCCATCCATTTTGATTAACGTTCAAACCAATTAAATCGTGATGTTTCATAAAATTTCCGAACGATCAAATAGCAGATAACGGGAAATAAGGTGGTATAAAAATTGCACCAGTATCATTAGAGAAATTTGAAAAATGGAAGCTCAAAGCCTATTCATCAAAGGGCAAAAATAAGGGCAAAAAAAATAAAGAATTGGAATTTTCAGACCACTGACCGTCAAAGACTTAACCTAAAATCACAGATGAGAGCTAGAGTCGACGCGTCTAGGGGGTTCATGTGCAATTTTCTTTTTGTTCCCTTTTTCTTTTTATTTCTTGCTGGGATTTGCCCATTTATCAGTTTAGTACTTTTTTATTTAATTAAATATCTTTTCCAACATATGTATGATCCGCTTTAACAATTTAATAACCCAGGTTTCTGTGTCTTTTATAGCAATTCTAATACAGGATGTATTGTTGCAAATTGAATGATATAAGCATGAGAGAGAGAATCCGTTATAAGGATAAGTAATTCTTTTCGAAAAGCCTATTTCAGTCGTAGTGGTCAGATGCTCGTGGTAAGTTTATTTTTAAGGTTATTAAACTGTTTTAAGAGATCAGGGAACGGATGTTTTTCATTTTAACAAGGAACTAGACACACTGGACTGTTTACATTTTTCCTTGTCTTTACGTTTAATGAGTATGAGATTAAAATTGGTAGGTGTATGCTTTCTCTCTCTTTCTGTGAAAACTAAAAAATCTCTGATGACAAAACAAGTTTATATAGTATTTTGCTACACTGCGTAGATTCTTTTCATAATGAAATGTTTTTCCATCTATTCTATATGCATGTGTGAAGCTATAACCGTTGTTGCAATTTGTGTTTTATACATCAGAATGATTGAATATACATGTATTTACTTAATCAAATGAACCCAGCAGATCTGACATACTTCTCGTCGATGTTAGCACCCTTGCCTCACATAAAAGATTTGCTTACCCCTTAATATCTTAAAAGGCTTATAGGCTCCAGCCATTGCAAGAATTATCGATTCAAGAAAGGTTAGTTTGACATTGTAAGCGTGAAGATGCTTAAGTATCTTTATATATTTCACACCGGTTTCTGCCACAATACTCGATTTTTATGTCATTAACGTCTGTTTACCATCACCATGACATTCAGAAATATCTAAAACGTAACTCAGAAACAAATAAAATATCTCAAGTGTGTGTTCTGAAGATTAAAATTATTATTAAAACAACATTTCGTGTTTGCCAAAGCAGATAGGAGGAGTAGACACGCCATCAACTATTGCCTTATTGGGGTCGATCTGGTACCATTTATGAACATCTTGAACATAAAAGACAAGCAAGTTACGAACGATTTCTAAATTCTTCCAATATCGTCCGCTGAAAGCCAGAAGGGGTTATCAGCATATGTAAAAAGAAGGCTGATAGCTCCTTCTGTCTTTCAATGGACGATATGATGCATCTATGCGGAACTGAAACAGGATAACAATATAGATCAATACAGGACGGATTTTTAATAAAATTTATGTTCTCTTCAGTGTGCAACATCGCAACATTTTTCAGTAAGAGAAGCACGTATTTTTTTAATGAAATTGGAAATACTAAAACAGCTGTATATATTGATTTGATCATCAAATCATTCAGTACTGACTGACGCTAAATGTGTTCAGAATACGCATGGAATCATATGAAAGATACGCTTTATTACGAATATATGCCTTCAGTATGATTACTACAAAAACTGTATGATACAAACTTGTTTACAAGAGTTTCAACTAACACTAAAACTATAAGTTTCCTGTGCTCTAAATTTATATTTTTCTTCTTAAAAGTAAATGTTAACTACTGTACTTTTGGAAAGAAAAAAACTACTCAATAAGATTATAATAAAGATAAAGTACACCCTGTAATTGTTTTATTAACAAATTCGAATTGTTGGAAGACAAGCAGGATGTCGAAAGAAGAATAAAAACACCCACAGACTCAGAAGGGCCAAATAATTAAAGATAAACCATACTCCTGTTTAATTAATCAGCTGCATCTATTCAATTTGGTTATGGATTTGGTAGATATAAGATCATAAGTTGTGAAGAAAAGAAGCAAGGATATTTTTTTTCTCTCACATATTGAATGTCTTATCTCAGCATCTGTAAGTTTTGTATATATGTAGAACTTGCGTTTGTTAGTATCCATAAAGTGTCAGATATTCCTATAAGCCGGCCAGACTAATACAGATTAAAGACGCCTCGCTATGGGGTTCTATTCACAGATGCATCAACTGTCTTGTAGGAAAAACTGGCTTTTGCCAAGGCGTGTATGTATTTAAGTCTTATACACATTCCCTTTTTTCTTATGATACCTTACAATGCATATAAGCGACAAGTAGACGACCTATCTTGGAATGAATTATGCAACGAAACGTAAGTTTTGTGCTTATGAAGAGTTGACTGACATGCAGTAAATGAAAAAAGTTTTTCTGTAAACGAGAAAGCCAAATCGGAGAATTCCCTGTGTGTCCGATTAAACTATCCAACGTCTGAAAGATTAAAAAAATCTAAAACTACACCTTTTGTCTTGTTGAATGTCTGCCAAACTTTGGTTTTCTGGTAGTTATACTCTCCAATAAATTTCTAGATATTAAGGCTACATTTTGACTTTAAAACATCAAGGTATAGCATTTCTTTCATGAACATTTCTAACAATTAATTGCATAAATACGAATCACATAAAAACACAATAGGAATAACACAAATATGATAGTGTAACAAATGTCAAATGTCCCTTTAGAAAGATAGCTAATATTCTCTTAGAAAACCAAAGAGACAAAATTAAAAGTATGAAGAAACGATACATTGCAGTATTGTTTTAAAAAACGAATAGAATGAGTACAAAATTAAATACTCTTCCTCGTTAAATCAAATAAATATTTAATGCAAGTGTTCTTCAACAGCTTCAACATCTGTTTTGTTAAAATTCATATAAACACTGAAGTGATTGTGGAAGTATAGATTCTTGGTGACTGTTCGTACCGGATTAGGAATCACACATAACCTAACAGGATTTAGAATCTACCTCTAAGCGCCTTAAATTTCTGTTTCCAGGATCAGCTGAAAAGTCAGTATGTTAAAGACCCACTACCAATATAATTCTGTACTCTAATTTAAACACGACTTAATTTACAACGTTTTTCCTTAAAACGACCAACGATAAGCAGTATTGAAACAGGCCGAAAGGAATGCGCCTCCCGCGGGAAATATACGATGCCTTAGTCTGCTTTCGAGTTTGAAAGTACACATTACATTGACTGGAATAATTTGCTTCGTCCATTAACAAGAACGATTCTTAAAAAGCAACGTCGGGTTCTTAATAATATAGTTATACTGTTATAGCCATACAATATCAAATACTGTGAACATTATGGTATGATATGTGCGGTGAATTACGATAAGATCTTGAAGTTTTAAGACGAGCAAAAATAATCCATATATATATATTGATATTTACTTTTGCTGGAAATATTTTCGGTGGAACGAACTATTGCTATTGATTAAAAATATATACATATACATGTATGTGAAAATATTGAAACTCATATTTTCCTTATTTGTCTTGCACGTAAATTGTTGATTAATTCTTAAATTCTTAAAACAAGCATATGATAAAATGTTTAAAAATATTGTTGCTCTTTGCAAAGATTTCTCTAAATACGATTCTTTAAGTACCGGGGATATTGTTATTTTATCGGCAGCTGGACTCATAATACGTATATAACTATTTAAAATAAAATATAAACACAAAATTTGCCTTTTCTCTATTGAATAGTTTAGATAAAAGATTAGATTGGTATCCAAGCAACACAAAACTTACTTTCTAAAATAAATATCTGGTAATATTTGTAAATCATGGGACTATTACAATAACTAAAATCGAAAGTTCAGGATCTTTCAATGATGATTTATATTAGAATGCACTTAACTTAATCATCATTTACATAGTCGAAACGTTGTCCTGGTTGCCCGTGCGATGAGAACACTACTTGTTACATTTCCCTTATTATTGCAACGTGGCTAACTTATTGTATCCATAACATATGTCAGAATATCTTACTTCTATCCAAAATGATAAACTTTTTTTTTTAAAAATATAAGGCTTATCAGGTTTTAAGAACAAGAACTTAATGCACTCACTGAAGTCTTGATGTATCATTTTCTGCATTCATGTAGTACCAAGCAGGGCTAGTTATGATGTCAAAATAGTATTTCGTACATATTGTTTAAGACATATTAACTATAACATAGTTAATGTTTTCAATACCGTTTGAAATCTTTCATCATTTTGGTACAGTTTTCAATATATAAACAATATAAAACAACGACATTATTTCTTAGTTCGTTATTCAGGAAAAATTGTATGAAGTAAAAAGATCCATAGGCTGTTTTAATTGGTCTACAGACTATAAATACCTGAATAGCAAATCGATAACGTGCAACAACAAGAGCTGTCAGAGGACAGCACGCTCGAATATTCAAAATGCTTGTTGGTAAATGAAACAAAATCTATTTCAATTCTTGCCCTTCACATACCTTGTACATAATAATAGTCAAAAATGATATACTTTGATAGTCTGATACCCCTTAATATATTTATGAAGTCTAAAATCAATCCCATGCCTAGTTACTGAGACATAAGCATAATAACACTGTGCATGCAAAACTTTAACCAAAAATCCAAGCAAGAAAAGGGCCATAATTGGCATAGAATAAAGTCCAAAAGTTATCTTCCTTGGTAATCTGATGCCACTGAAGACACTCCTTAACATTCTAGTCAAAACCACAAGCAATTTCTGAGATATAAGCTGGATAGTAGCTTAAATGCAAAAATGTAACCAAAATTCTAAGTTAAAAGGGGGCCATAATTTTTAATATATTCCATCAGGTGTTATCTTCCTTTATAGTATGATACCCCTAAACACATTAAAAATGTTTCAAATCAATCCCATGCCTGGACTCTGAGATATAAGCATGAAAGTACCTTGCATGCAAAACTTTAACCAAAATTTCGAAGTTAAAAAAGGGGCCATAATTTGTAATATATTCCATCAAAAGTTATCTACCTTGATAGTATGATACCCCTTAATGTATTAAAGATGTTTCAAATCAATTGCATGCCTGGATACTGAGAAATTAGCATGAAAGTACCTTGCATGCAAAACATTAACCAAAATTTATGAGTTAAAAAAGGGGCCATAATTTGTAACATATTCTATCAAGAGTTATCTACCATGAAAGTATGATACCCCTAAACATATTAAAGATGTTTAAAATCAATTGCATGCCTGGATACTGAGATATAAGCATGAGAGTATCTTGCATGCAAAACTTTAACCAAAATTTCTAAGTTAAAAAGGGGCCATAATTCATATCAAATTCAGTCAAGAGTTATATACCTTGGTTGTCTGATGCCCCTAAACATATTCATAAACTTTCAGGTCAATACCATAAATGGTTAATGAGATATAAGGTTGATAGTAACTTGCATGCAAAACGCCGACGCCGACGCCAGGGTGACTACAATAGCTCTCATATTCTTCGAATAGTCGAGCTAAAAATACATAATGGTTGATATTTTAATGATGGAAAATCCGTGCTAATATGTATACTCAAAGTTATACTTACATAAAAATATGCATTTAAAGTCATTGTCATTTCTTTCTCCGATCGCCTTTAATCATATATATATTTTTTCATTAAAAAAAAATCTTCGAAACATTTTTAGCTGGAAATCTAGATTAAACTAAAACCAGTTACATTATTATGTTCTTTAAAAATTCATTTTTGGCATTTATTCAAGTGATAAAAATTTCAAGACAAATTTAACTGTGAGTATTATATAAATTGTTTTTTGGCAAATCATTATTTGTCTTAAAAAGATCCGGTGAAAAGTATTTTAGCAATTAAAATACCTACCTGTCACACTGGAGATGAGCATAAAAATGTTGATGTTTTCACTGTAAAAATAGGGGAAATCAGCTCTGAATATCAAAATAAAGAATTCGTCCAAAGGTGCATTTGCAAATAAGCAAAATTATTTTGGAATGCACAAAAAGTTCGAGGGCTCAGCGCAAAAGGGTCCCACCTTGTTCTTTAATACATATAAGTTACGACCCTTTCACGCTGAGCCCACGAGTTGCGCTTGTAACACAGATCATTATAAGGTGTCTGGATAGTGAGTTGTAATGCAGTTTGCTTCTCAACAAAGTTTTGCGAGGAGTAGTTTAGTACCTGTTCATATATTTGGTGGGTTAAAGGCTTCGCCTTTCTATTTTCTTCCCTTAGTAAAGGAAAACACATGCATCACAATCGAGCCGTCGATGTGGATTTGTAAAAGGTACGAAAGGTACGATAATAAAGGTACGATAAAGGTACAATAATCAATTACGAATAATAATCGGTAAAACAATACATATGAAGTTGTTGTTGTTGTTGTATTGGGGTTTACCGTCGCTGCGATAGTATTTCAATCATATAGCGACGTCCAGCTAATTGCAGGTGGAGGAAGACCCCGAGTACACAGAGGTACCCGGGTAGAACCACCGACCTACCGCAGGCCAGCTGGAAGGCTTCCTCACATGAAAAATCCGAAGTCCCTACCGGGATTCGAACCCACAGCGGTGAGGGGCTGAGAGATTTGTAGTCCACGACTGTAACCGCTCGGCCACGGCGGCCCCACATATGAAGTTGTGAACTATCAACAGATAACTTCAAATTGCTCCTGAACCATAACTTTAAGAGAGATTAAATAGCTACATGGTGTGCTGATGGTTATACCAGAAACAGGACATGATATATAACTCATCAATTTTGCGCTGCTTTTCAAATTTAAAGTGGAAATGAGATTTATTGATCAACATTTTCTCGATTCTCGAGAGTCGGTGTTTAAGATCGCCTTCTGAAAAACGTCCTGGAAATGAATTGTTTAAGTTAAATGCAGGGTTTACAATCATCAATCAAGGACTGGGTTTCCGAAATTTGTGGAAGCAACACATACCAAGAAATCAAATTATTTGTCAAAAATTACTGTTTAAATCAGAGTTTTGAGTATTTTTCATTGTATAGAACAAAGTGAATGCGCTGGATCACTTACTTAATTCAACTGTATTTCTTGAACCTATATTTCTATAAGCATTTATAGGAATGTATTACAAAATCGTATATCCTTTGTTTAAGGATTCCGTTGTTTTCTAGGATACAATGAAATATCTGTTTAAGTAATAAAAATTATCTATCTCGTGACAAATCAATATCATAGCAAATATTTCTCGCGACCAGTGCATACCAAACTTAAAATATTGAAGAAAAAAAACCCAATGGACATTTTTACAAACGTTTTGAAAATAATCAAATAAAAATTGTACGTCATAACAGTCGCTTTCTTCAAGTAATTTTCTCTCACGGCCCTTATTTGATTACTTCTTTCATAACGTGATCGGAACCAGAAATAAAGCCACACACATATTTTATGCTTTATACTCGGCCATAATTATTCGTTATAACAAGGAACGATTTATATCATGATTGTCAAAATGGAGAAATATAACTACATAACTACATGCCTGTATGTTTCATTGCTCATGATATTTGTTATATTTAATTCGAAAGCCAATCTATTTTGATTAACGTCCAAATTAGTTAAAGCGTTCATAAATTCTCCGATCGATTTAATGACATGGTAATAATACACTTGTATCATAAAAGAAATTTGAACAAAAAAAAAAGTTACAGAATCCATTAATCAAAATGAAAAAAATGAATCAGAATTTTAAGAAATGGCTTAACCTAATAATCGGCCTGAAAAGGCAAAAACCAAATAATCACAGCAGAGTTTTGAGCTTTCATATATGAATTTTTGTTAATATATGTTTTTAAATTGTTTCCTTTTTTTAAAACAATGTCTTTTAAATGACCTTTTAAGTAGTTATTTAAGATTTATCTATTTTTCTTCAAAATAGACTGCATCCCCTTTCCCCATTTAACCTTCTGCTGAACTATTGTTAATTTTGCTGCTTTTGTTCTTCCTCTGAAAATAAAGTTATGTTTTCAAAACTTGGTCAAGCAAAGATTGAAAGCGAGTACATGTGTACAAGGTCTTTGGATGCGACAGAGAGAGAGAGAGAAAGGGGAGAAAAGGGTTGAGAAAAAGTATATTATGCTGAAAACATAACATGCGACACAGATTTCTGCGTTTCTAGCAAAGGTATCTTCTAAAGAAGAACTAAAGTTACATGATGACTATTTTGTCAAGATACTGAAACGGATTTTCTTTTCACTTTTTGATATAATCACAATTGATTCTTTTTTTTTTCTACAGTGAATTTTGCTTTTATTATTCTCTCAAAATGATGATGGTGTTAAACAGCCTTCAATATCTTTATCACGGCAACCACAGATTGATTGCACTTCGGTTAGAATTTGTAAGTGGTAGAGGATTCGAGCGTGCGTGATTTTTCACAGTAAATTATTTATGAACGCAACAATATGTAGCAATAAAAACAATCTGATAGGATACATTAGCCAATCGTTGCAAATGTAAAAGATGCACAGTAAATAGTGTGATCCTTCAGCATTAGGGTACCAGAAAAATCAAATGAAGATATATCGATTAATTGAATGTGTTCAGACGTAAAGTGCTTTTTTCTTTTGTTGTTTGTCTTTTTTTTTCCTCAATGTTACGGCTAGGAAATCGTATTTGGCGCTGTTGTCATTATCACATCAATTTCAAAATTTCGATGCAAGAAGAATAAAATCTTTTAAATTCATAAAGCGATTTTGGGTCGGCCAGATCAATCCTTTTTATTATTATGTAACTTTTCAACTAACTCTTACCTACGACAGACTTCTAATAGGGTACGGCATGTAATTAAGAAATCTGCTTTGCGTCAATGTCAGATTTCTGTTCTTTCCTTCTTTTTTTTGTTCTTTTATACTTATCTCAATATTTTGAAAATGGTTCAGTAAATTTCAATTTAAGGTTATATAATATTATGTTATTATGGAAATAATTGCGTATCATTGTGTGGTAAGCGCAAGTATTTTGCCTGTCAAACTTTTATCTAGCGCAACAATATCATTATGAATGTTTCATTTAACAGGTCAGTTACAAAATATTACAGAATTCTGCAAATTAAAAACATTGATACAATAAAAGGAACATAATATTTAAATCGATTTATCAATACTAGATCAGTATTGCTTTTCTTCAGAACTTAATAATATCGTCTAGGATAATTTGAAGAAAAATCACGTACACATACCATTATGTTACAACTTAAATGTGTATATTAGATACTGTAAAACATTAATTCATATTATGAGTAAATCTTATACTTGACAGGATATACAGAGTTCAAAAATGAAGAGAAAAATTCAACCTCCGCACGATAGTGTTAAAACATGTCCAACTGCAACTGCGAGGCAGAAAATTAGAGCGGAAACCACTAAAGCAATTATGATGAATTTCAAATAATTTGGTTTTTGTATATGATCGGTTGTACAAAATACACCTCTTTGCGATAGCAATTAAACAGTGTACATCAAGAATTTCGAATTGTAAACAAATGTCTGTAGAAAACAAGAGGGCCAATATGGCCCTGTGTCGCTCACCCGAGTAAAGGACAAAAAATGTGGCATCTAAAGTGTTTCTCTCACATTTGACTAAGTGACCTAGATTTTGATTCTACCTGAATTTTTAACCCAACTGGGACTTCATGCAGTCATCATTCTTATCAAGTTTAATGAAAACTTGTACAAAAATGTAGGCCCCTAAAGTGTTCACAAGATTTTTAAAATTTCTTTAAAGGCCGTTAATTTTTAATTTCTTTTCCATGACCCAATTTCGAATTCATCTAATATATTATGTAGACAAACATCCTGACCAAATCAAATGAAGATTGGGCTAAAACGGTGGCCTCCAGAGTGTTCACAAGGTTTTTCTAAGATTTGACCTGGTGACCTAGTTTTCGACCCCACATGACCCAATTTCGAACTCATCCGAGATATCATGTAGACAAACATCTTGACCAAATTTAATGAAGACTGGGCCAAAAACTGTGGCCTCTAGAGTGTTCACAAGCAACTGTTGACGACGGACGACGGACTAAAAGCGGTCACAAAAGCTCACCCTAAAAAGACAAATCTAAAATAATCATCTAGGTAACTTTTTACAAACAACGGTTACATCTAAGGAAAGCAGTTGTTGAAAAATGTCAACGTATGTAACATAAAAGGATCACAATTAAACACATAAATAGAAGAAACAGAAAAAATAAAGAATAGTAATTTAAATATTTATACCAAATTTTGAAATATCTTTCAACGAATTAGTAAGATATGGTTGTTTAACATCGAACATGGTATTAGTTAGTAAGTGTCAATTTTTCACACAATGAGCCAGACTTTCAAAGCGTTGTACCACAGTCATTTGGAGACTATGTCTACTTGACAAAGATATATTGCTGCAACATTACAGTATCACGCCGTAGTCATGTGATATAATACCAACGTTAGTCACATAATCCATACACCGGGCCAACTATTCTTATGTACTGAGTGTCAAGCAAGGGTGCTATACCAGTACATGTTATTACGACTTTGTTATGTCAAGACTGGGGATAGAACCCCGACCTTCCAAATCTGAGCCGGACTAACCATTTGACCAGTGGAACCAGCGAGATAAATCAACTTATTAAAATAATTCAAACATGGAAAGCTTTATCGGTCCATGCATTCAGTCGTATTGTATTATTATATAAGTCGGTCATGAATATCAAATTGCAATATTCACTACTAGCCTTTCGTATCAAACCTCCTTTCACAGCCAACAGAAAGAGCCTCGTCACTTATTAGCTTCATTCGCTATGAAACAAATCTAAATCAGAAAATAAAAGAGGGCAAATTCAGCAAACAGAAATACATGAAAGAATTATGACATAATAATACTATAAATAAATACATAACAGATACGGTTTATATATTTTCTTAACAAATTTTTGCGACAGCGAAAAGTAACGGACCATGAAACAATTTTATTACATATCATAATGTTGAATAAATAGTAAGTTTAGTTGCATTGATTTTTCAAGCACCTGACGATTATTTGCTGTAAAGTGTAAATGACCATGCAAAGCCAAAATGAATTTGCTTCTACCAAAATGTATTCTTTAGTTCTAACATTTTCTGGGTTAACGGTGAAGCCAGTAAATAAGAGTCCTAACTCTGTACAATCATTTACTCTACTTCTAACACAATTTGAAATGTTTTTGCTTATTAAAGAGTTCATCGCATTAGCAGCCAAAAGAGTTAGGCGAAGGAAAGGCATTAGACATTGAATCCTCCTACAGGAAATCGAAGAAGATTCAATCAATGAGATTCAAAGTATATATTACAATGATTGAATTCATTCACTAAGGTTTTAATTAAGGAATAAACTAGCGCGTTAGTAAGCGGTAAATTTTCGAAGGAAAATTCAGGTTCTGTTGAAGAATAGGAAATGATGAAATTCTACTCATGTGTAAATATTACATATCGATAAGAATGATGCAACGATGTTTATACCTCTTCTCTAAATGAGAAATGACAGCAAACACATTTTTGAAAGAAATTAAAATGATATCTAACTTACAGGAAGAATTCCATTTGCTTTTTATTTGAGATTGTTAAAATATACTTTGCTATTGATAAAACCGTACTAATATACGTATTGTCAATTTCCTTTATAGTAAAATGTTATTCATTATACAATTTTAACTATTGATATAATATTTTTTATATTTAATAAAAGGCTGAATGATAGGATTAGTGTTAGGTATGGATTTCTGAATAATTACACAGTATAATATATTATTCTTTCTTAAAGAATATTTGAAATATATTTGATTATCTACAGCCGTGATTAATTCAAAAACACTGCTGTAATTATCTAACATTCCTCTACAAGAGATCTTTGACTTGCAGTACAAAATATCCAGAAAAAGTTATTAATACATTTTTTGCTATAAAGAACACGTAAGTGTTAAAATTACATATGAAAACACAAATTGATTTTATTTATATTCATTTAGCTAAAAATCAGAAATGTGCAAACTGTACCCAGTAATAGTCTCTACTATTGTTACATACTCAAAGCAATCTAAGAAGTTACCAATTATTTTGAACACAGAGAGGAAAATAATTATATAAGTACAATTTCCTTACGTAGTACTTTAAATGAAAGATAAGTTATGTTTATTTTGAAAGTCTTCAATGACATCAATAAAACTCGCATTTTTTCTGACCATTTTTCACCTACGAATAATGTTTCACACCTGTTGTCAAACAAACGAGAATTATGTTCGTAGATCCCACCTACCGGACTGACACATATACCTTGACACTTCGATAGCTGTGCTTAAAGGGTTTCTTTATCTAGACTTATACTGCAAAACAGATACGGTTCAGATAAAATTGATGGGTTAAAAATAAATCTTCTGTTGTGTATGCCAGAGCCAGACGTCTTCAAGAATATAATAATGTGAGATTGGAAGACCATTTCTTGGAAAGTTTTTATTGTACAAATAATTCCTTGTTTTCCGATGATGAGACTATCTATGATTTTATTACGATAGAGGCGTTTTAGGTTGATACCTGTATTATGGCATGCGTCAGATAGGAGAGAGGCACGCTGCTTTAGAAACATTTGACTTCATACGAGTATTTCTACAAATAAATGTCGATTGAATAGAAAATCAGGATCTACGAAAGCTTGTTGTTAGTCATTATTATCATTCAATGAAAATATAAAATTCCTATAACAACTACCTTTTATATTTTATTGTCCTTACTCAGTATCTAAGGATATATACCAGATGATTTATCGTCTGGTGGGACTGAAGCTTCGAATAACATGTTCTTACCCCTAAAATTGCTATGAAACTGGTATATCATAAAATTCACAAAACTAGTATTTACTTACATATTGATATGAAGAATAAGCAAATCTTAGATCGAATTTCTGTTTAATTGTGGCTGAATTAAAACCCTTGGATGGACACATTCAGTCAGTAAATATGTTTTAACTAGTACACTATACGATAAATACTATATACTTATAAATCTTAAATGTCATTGTAGATATAATTGTAGATGTCATAGTCAAGCTCAAACGTCGTGACCTTGTTTTCATAACATGAATCTGAATTGATATCGACATCCCTTATAGGTATCTGAGCAGTATGGTATACATTTTCAATTAATACAATCTAATGCTAAATCCAAAAACAGAGTACTATTCATGCTTTTATTTTAGTAAATGATGTAGAAGTATGTCTGTATGATATAAGATGATATCATTTATTGTTGTTGCTGTTGTCGTAAAAATGGATGATATTACGGTTTGCACAATAGGGACAACTGGTAATATAGGAAAATTATCGGAAGATCGGATATAACCGTTAAGTTTTGACCAATATAATCCATTTATATATCTCTCTGTGGTCTTATCTACAAAAGATCAAATTTTAAGCCATAGCGCATAGTTGTAACCGCAGATTCAACGTTTGATGAGAACAGAAAGATTCAAATACAAGAAAAAATATATACTTGTAGTATATGACTCCAAGTGATATCAATTTCCATTTTTTCCCAATATCAAATTTATAAAAAAAGAAATACCACAGTGGAACATAAAGCATTTACAATTTTGACAGACTTGTGAAACATTACAAATGAATGCCTTTTTGCAATAATCAAAACTACCAAAATTTTGAACAATTTACAAATATATCAAAGAATGAATTGCACGATGAATCATTAAATTGTGCACTTAACAAGTAAGTTTTACGGAAAGTTTTGCGATTTATAACAAAATATTAAATTGTATAGACTTCGAAAGAATCAACAAAATCCAAGGTCTACATAATTCTAAATCTCCTTTTAACCTTACAACCTGGTGCATTACCCAACCGATAAATATCGTGTACAGATCCATGTAAATGAGATATAAACTCGTTTGACAGAATTGATATGATACTCTAACCCAGGAAACTTTCGCGTCAAGAAACTTTCGCGTTTTCATGCGTCCAGTCATATTCGCGACGTAATGATTTGATCAGACCGCGAATCCCGCAAGACAATATACGCTACGAACAAAATGTATTCATTAAATAGGATGACACAGTCTTCCAATACACTTAAAGGTTAGTTTTCTGGTCAGTGGTCATTGTATTTGAGTGGGCAGTTTTTAGATAATAATTTGAGTAGTATTTAGACTAGCTGTTGTTGAAAGGAGTTACTTGTGTACTAGTATTAATGGTTAGTTTAGCAAGATGTCCATACGTAGTTTTTTTACACCACAAAAATCAAGCAAAAACGAGGAAATACATACATAACATAAGCTTTATTCAGCATTACGCATATATCATAAGTTTATAGCCTAATAAATATAATTATAAGTTGTGGTGGCATGTACTAGAATATATACCGACACCTATCGTCAAGTATTGAATTTCACAGTTTATAATGTACAAAAAACACGTCGTCTACAATTCGTAACACTTCATTTAACATTCGGCTGATGAAATTCACTCCCGTTCACAAACAAGAAACAACTCACGCATACACAAACATTTCAGTTAAACTAATTCAAACTTCTTGTAGCGAATAATTTTCGCGTTTTTATAACAGGAGAGTGAATCACGACGTTTTGCTTTCGCGGAAATAACCCGACCGCGAAACTCGCTAACTTAAAATGGGCGAAATGATTTCATGATTTACAGTATACCTTCCGCGTACTGAAACTTATATCAGGTAGGGGAGACAACTTTGGTAACTTAAAAGTATACCTTCACAAGTAGTCGACACAAAAGACCTTGCAAATATGCTCAAACATATTTGCTATTTTCATTTTTACAAAACAGATACATGTATTTCCAAGTATGGCTATTTATCGTAAGATCAATTCATATGGTAAAATATATCTAAATTAACTTCAGAAATTAACAAAACAGATGTTAGTATAATAATAGAAATTAAGATAACAAACAACAACAATATCAAACTATATTTTTTTCTAGGAGAATGTAACTCGTAAAAAATACAAACGAGATAATAGACATCATCGTCAAGTGTTGGGAACATTACTTAGTACAAGTTGGTATGTTTGTTCGGGGATGTATCTTAACTTCCAAAATGGGAGGTTTTGTCGAGACAAATTAATAATTGTTAGAGAAATATGACTGAACTTCTTTTGAAAATGACATTTAACATCCAAAATATTTACAAAATATGTCTGTTGTTACCAAATATAATTTTCACTGCTCAACCTTTTTTTTTTTCTCAGTATAAAAAATGCAATAAATGCCAACTGAATTGGAAATACACCGATCCTTAATTTATGCTAAAAAATGTGTGAACAATTGATATGGTATTTTTAAGGTGCAATTCTCATTTCAAACCACTTATTTTCAGATTCACATGCATTTTTGTTATTACATTAAGCATACATTTAACTTAATAAAATCTGTGCACAGATTCGATAATAATTTCTATTTGCAATGTAAAAATTGGTCTTTGCAAGAGGCGTATCTTGAGGCACATATTTCATTTACGTACCTTTGAACACTGTCGCAACATTGAGACATTTCTTTCATTTTATCAAATCAAATACAAAACTTAATCCGTCAAAGTTTACACTTGAATTCTAAACGTCAAAGCCTGCATACTGCGAGACTGATGGATTAGATTTTCTCCGAAAGTCACAAATGTTATTTGGCATGAGTGAATGTTAAGCTTTCTTTATAGTCTAAATGCTCTTGGCATGAACTATTTCATATCCAAAAATGATTGATGGAATTATAAAAATGAATATTTTCCCTTTAAAAATAATGATTAACTTGTATTGTTATTATTAATAGATATATCGTTGATGTAAATAATTATTTCGGTTATACGAAAACACGTGTATAATCAATATGTAAATGAGAAATGGATAAGACATATATTTTTATCAGTTAAAGGCAACATACGTATTTAAGACGAATCTACAGATACTATTGAACGATAAAGAAACATTTTATGCGTATTTAATCAAAGTCTTACCAAACAACATTATCAAGGTTTTGCAATTATTTTTCTTTTCAGCTTTTTCATCCTCAAATTTAGAATTTAGATATTAATTTATCAATCATAAAATTATATTATATTTATTGTATCCTCAGTTTTTATCATTGTATAACATAAAAATCATAATCATTATGGTATCGAATCGTGTTTTAACTGTATTTGTCCTGATTATTTCAGCAAATGCTCAAAAGCATGATATGCCGATATACCAATAAACTTTGAACTTTGTTATCTAAAAGGCGTGCTAGGAAAACATTGCTATTTCACTGCGCATTCTGGGCATAGTTGATTTTATGCCAATTAAAAACATCCCAAAGAACCTTTTTAATATCACACATTTCCCCGTCTCCGCTCCAATGCCATTCAATCAAATTGACGAACGAGGATTTTTTCCCCATCTGCCTGAAATCAATTCAGCCATGTGTTCACTACTTCAAAACGTTATTCATTTTTTATGTTTAAGTATAAATATAGTTTTCTGTGATGTTTTAAAGGTCGAACTGATATTAGCTTGGATTTACTTTCCGTAGGCTAACGTCAGTTGCCTATCATAGCCTGAAGTGTAGTCGTGTATATATACTGACACAAAATTCTATCATAAATTAAAAACCAAGCAAATTTGCTTCTTTTGTCCACTAACTTCATTAAAGTGGACTGAAATCGCTTATAGCCGAGAATATTTCTACATTTTATGACTGTTTCTACGCACACGTGATTCACCTTGAATATAATATGGTGCTCGAACAATTGCTTTCCCGAAAAACACAAATTTGTACTTTTATTTGAAAAAGAATCGGGAACATCAGCATAAATTTAAGTATAATGACGCACTACAATAGCTTAATATGTTCACATATTTCTTTTTAATTAAAAGTTTTGATATCACATTGACTTCATGTTTATGCTTTTGATATTTCATTATGATATCCAACAATATAACAAAACTTGAATAAAATCAGTATTTTGTCAGTGCATTATATTAAAACCTTTTTATAAAAAAAATGAAGAGTTAATTAAAATGAGTTTTCAAAGTGGTATGACTTATGTGGTTATGAACGAAAACAAACATCAAGTGAATTGAAGAAGCCTAATGAACCTGCTAACAAACATTTGTACTTTGAAACTTTGCCGAACACGACAGAAAAATCTAATGTACTTTGAAAATTTTCGACGACGTAATTTAGAACATGTAAATACTTCTGACACATATCACATTATTCCTTTTATAGTTATGATGCTATCCCTCTCTCAGTTAAGTCATTATTGGCTTAATCCAGGAATCGCTTTAGGATCTAGAATCTTACAAACCCGATTGCGGAGCCGAAGGTGGCGGCTATGGGTTCAAACCCCGTTGGGGCAAAGCAAGGTACTGGTCGAACCCAGGAATCATCAAGAGGGATTAGTTTAAGATGTAACAACTTAAGCTTGTTTGCCAATCCACGTCAAAGAAGTTTAAGCTTGCAACATGTACTTTAAAATTACAATATCATCCACTCGCAATTACGCTCACAATATCTTAGGAACGTTGTATACCTAAATTTTGATTTCAAAAACAAATAAAACAATTGCACTAAAGACTCAACGGAAAAGTTAAAGATTTACAAGAAAAAAAAGTACTTGTTATTAGAGCTCATTGTCTAGATACAAGGCAAATATACCAATCTTTAACTGCCAAACGTATTAACATAATTATACTAATTTGATACGCTTGCTTTGTTTACAGCTGAAAAATATAGATATTATTCCACGTCTAGTTTCTTTAGACAGAAAGAAACTCTGATTAATACATACATTGTATTTTTCTTTGCTTGTCTGAATGAAACTTTCATCAATCAGACATAAAGGGCGACAAATCTCAGACTAAAAAGAAAGGGCTGACAGGTCAATAATTCACTGTTACGTCATATCATTTGTCAAACTGATCGTTTCCCATTAGTAAATTCTTTACAGACAGATTGAGAGGATTCCTTAAGATATATATATCAATTTGCTATAAAACAATGGAACCGTACGAAACCTTATCGATTGATGTACACTTCATTAAATCATATCTTTACAGCACATTTCATCAAATTATACATAGTCAATGCTTAACACATTAGTCTTCGTCTGACCTTATCTTTCATTTTCATACTTAAGCCTTTCTGATAAGGATTTATGCATACGCTATAAACCATCATTTAATCGATAGGGATATAAATAATATTTAAGAACTTGTTTTACAGTTGCGTAATATAAGTATACTATAAATTAAAAATAAGTACTCCATGTTAACCCATTCACAATTGAGCTCGGGACCTTGGATATGCAAGTCTGACACGCCATAATGAAGTGATAATCATGTCTTTAGAAAAAAAGAGAGAATGCATTTCTCATTTGGCAATGATAAACCAGAGCTTGACCATGTCCAGAGAGTATTTAAGTTATATGTTTGGCTGGTTTACATTCATACAAGGGATTTATATTTTATTTCAATTACAGTTTAATCAAAGAAATGAGCAAATCTCCCAATTTTTATACTTCTACTCGATATTTAATTCTAATCTAGATACCTTGTCATTGACCCACATATCCTAAATCCAATATGAAGTTGTTTTTATAACATTTAGTGTCGAGTATCCACAACTTTACATGTGGGAATAGCTACAACATTATATATGGGAAGAGACACCACATTACATGTGAGAATAGCAACAGTTTTACATGTGGGAATAGCTACTATATTTCCTGTGGAAAAAGCTCCCACATTACATGTGTGAATAGCAACTATTTTATGCTACGGCCACATTTAACCTGGCGTCCGGGCGGCGTCCCCGATTCTAGAAATCTAGAGAATGGCATCTGAAATCAAATGACAGCAAAATTTTTATTCAAAGTAAGATTTTTCCCAAAAAGAAAGGTAAATGTGAACGTAATACGCAGTGGCAGTGTTTACACTTTATACTTGGAAGATGGCCTTTAAGTTATCGGCAAGACTTTACCATTCCGTCCAGGCATCGGGGTGTCGTTCAGAAACCGGGGAGACCCGGTCGTTGTCTGTCAGGTGACTGCCATCGGTGTCCAACCGATGCCTGCCAGACGATCGGGCGGTACACTGACGAATAGTTTTGAACAGCCGGCCGTTCATCGGCGGGACACCTTTCGATTCGTAAACGACGCCATCTAGATGCACGACGTCGGCACTGATTTTAAGTGCGAATCAAAATGAGTTCGGCGCCCGTACGATGTCTGAAAATCACTCGTCAGGCGATCGACAGCCGAATGTTGCTTTGATATACGACTGGAACTAATCGTTAACTGCTCTGAGCTTAATTGTGATCATGGAAACACATGTGGGGATAGGTTGCACTTTAAATGTGGGAATAGCTATCACATCACGTGTGGGAATAGCTACCAAATTCATTGTGGGAATAGCTACCACTTAGCAAAAAAAAGCATAGTTAATGTATATATTCGAACATACTAGCACCTTATAATTGGGATGGTATAAATAATCTTTGCAGATAATGAACAGTGAATCTAATTCAGTAATAATTACATAGTAATATCACGAGTTACTCACCCGACAAACCAAGCAATTACCCCTAAGAAGATAACCGACTGGCCACATGACTGCAGTTTCATATAGTGTTTGCTGGTTTCAAGAACAAACTTTAATCTACCGAGAAGATTTGTCATTTTTATAACCTTATCCTAGAAAGTCTACTAGAAATACTTAATTTATTTAAGAACAAAATATTTCTGAAATATTTTAATCAAATAACCTGAAATATCACTGTAAAATTGATTCCCTGGCAATAAGTTTGAAAGATTTATTATTGATGTTCATATCTAAATATGGCAGAACGTTCTAGGCTTAGCGTAAACAAACTCTCTAACAAAAAATATACTCATTAAGATAAACATAAAATTTGATTAATTACAAGTACGAGGTGTGCTTTAACGAGGAAAATCATATTTATTCATATCTAATTTACCATTTAAATACTCGATACCGTGTACACTTATCTGTGGTCGCATTATTGTTTACTGGTAGATTTATTAAGTCAATATGTTTGTAAATTCCCTAAGGCTAAACATGTTGGGTATTGCATATAGCTTTGGCTGTGGATCAAATTTAGATGTGATTTTGAAAAGAAAACCTGTAGCTAAATATAAATTTAAAATGAAGAATTGTATACAGTAAAATGGCGGGCAACTGTATAAATACCATGTCTTATCCAATGTGCATGGACTAAGCACGAGTTCCATTCGAAAGCCTTCAATGGAACTTCAAATAAAATTATTTTCTTTAAGTTTACTGAGACTCGCATTTATCTATGAAGTTCGGATATTCAGAACTCGAGAAAATACTGTATTAATGCATTCTTCGAGTCAACGTATCTTGAGTAAGATATTGATTCTAAAAGATTTTTCTAAATGTCAGACAACCCAGTGCCACTCACATTTATGACCAAGTTCCATGAATGCTGGATAAAAAATGTGACCCATTTAGTATTCAAAATGTTTTCTCGAACATTTTCTAAGGTTTGAGCAAATAACCAAATTTTTGACCCACGTGACTCAATTATAAACTCTTTTCAGATATGATCGAGACAAACAGATTGCATGGGATTGGTGCAGCAGAAATAAGGAAGAGGATTTAGAAAGAAAAAAAAACTAGGAAAATGCACTTTCATATCACGTTGTTTGTAGGTTTTTATTTTCGCAGAGTGCATAAAACGAATCAGTCATGAGGTCCTGTGTCCGATAAGCAACAGTAACAATCAGATGCCAAGACAATCTGTAGTAAAACGAATTTAACTAAACGGGGCTGGAGAGAAAGTTTTCAGAAAAGAGTTACTGCTGAGAAAAAGAACAGCTTTCATTGAAAAGGTTTCGGTGGCATGACAATATTCAAGAATAGAGACCCTGGCGTTTCAGAGACGTCGTCATGGATACCGAAAAGTGGCTTTCATTTTATTATCCCGAGACCCGAAAATAAAGAAATCAACAAAATGAGAATATCGGACCTTAATCGCTTCTCATCCGTGTACAATAAAGTTATGCATTAGACAATAAAATGCCCACAGATAACGGTGCACGTACATGACCTCAGCAATCAAGCATTTGATGGGTTAAGTACTGACCATGGTGCAGGCCTACGCGAAAGAACAATTTTTAATTTTTACCATATTCTTGTTATATAGCACAAATCTTCATGCTGTGACTTTCGGTTGAACCCAACAATATTGGCGCCGCTTTGACATCCGCTATGCAATCGGCTGTGCCTTTTTTTAGTCTGTAAGCAGAATAGAAGAAATTAGTGTATATAAATGCATTTTCGGAGAGGTTAGTACGCTAGAAAAAGTGTGCACAGTTATTTATTTTGATAGTCAAATAGTTATTTCTGGGCAGTTGTGAAAGATTTACACAACAAGGGCGAATTTAACTACTTATAAATTGATCTTCCTATTTGTAAATCTATTTGTATCTCCAATATCTGCACTGGGTGAAAAAGGCTACCGTTTGTTCATTTTAAGATGCGTTTTCTCTGAAAGAATTTTTTTAATTCATTTTTAATTTGTAATCTAAGATAATTAATTTTAGGGGAAATTTATTAAATGAAAAAAAAAACAACCTCAAAATCTGCACTGAGATATCTAAGTCTTCAATCCGTTTTAGAAGAATGAAATGTGTGTAATCTAGCTAAATTATAATATTAAGTGCGTGACATATTAGGGGCATAGTAACAACCGTTTCTTTCTCTACTCACATATTCTGATAAAATCACGGATTCCGTTTTTGATCAATGCAAAGAAGATTACACTAAATGTATTACTCATATTCTCCTAACATTCTTCAAAGGATTGACTGTAACAAAACGCTAGAAAATGTCCTGTAATATAAAACAAATATTGGCAAAACAAGCTATCCGAGCTGTAATAGGATTATAGGAATACATCACTAAAGTCATTTAAACTAATATAATTAAAAGCAGTGAGTGCATGAGAAGAAACTCTTCGTCGTATCATTGTCTTTTTTTATTATACCCTGCGCGTCAAACAGTCTACAACCCTTCAGCATATGATCTGGTTTAATATATTCATGTTTAAACAGTGTTATTGTTATAATACTGATTTTTCGTATTGCTATATATAGTATTACTTTGTTTTATATTCCGGCACTTTCCCTTATATTTCGTTTCGATAAGGGAATCCGGTCCCGGATTAATTCATTTAATTAATTCTTTAATCAATCAAGTATGTTATGTTATGTGATCTATATACGTTTGTATCGATTTGTACATGTATTGTGTTGCATTTGATGTGAAAGTCTATATTTATGTTTTTTGTACTATGTTTATGTTCTACATGCGTTTATATACATTTGTACATTACCGTCATGTTCATATTATGTAATTTTATGTTTGCCGCATGGGTCGGACGACCTTCTGGCTCTTTGAAATAAAACTGAAAAAACTATGATCCGCGCCGAACGCTTGGCACAGTATGAGTATATAGCACATTTCGATTTTATTTTATTTACATACATGATATTTGATTGTCACATGAAATGTATATATTTCTCATAGTATTATATTAGATATAATTTTCTTTGGCTTAACCTTGATGTTACATTTTATGTCACACGCTCCAAATAACTCTACAGATTATTGGAGTTTAGAAATTCCATTTGCTTAGTTCTAGTAATTTACCTATTTTAGTTTGTTTATCAGTAATGTGGAATCTGGTGCCGTTGTTGAATGTTAAGATCAAACATATAACCTGCTTTCGTATCAAACGACGTTGATATTTTAAACACCTACGAACAAATTTAGGGCAACCTGTCCCAATCAAATCATACTGAACCTGGTTTAAGCAAACAAATCCCTAAACAGAGATTTTAGGAAGCCCACTTTGAGTGTGTTTACGACAAATATTATGTACAGATACGTAAAGCATCTTTAACTACGGTCAACTTTGACATATGTAAACCATATAATTAAGCAACTCCTTTCTTTTATTTTTTTTGTATAAAAATATGTTCACCTCGTAAGCTTTATTCGCTTGTCCCCAGACAGTGCACAACTATACCTCAAACAATTTGGATTTAGATTAATAGGAAATATAAATGTAGTTGTCACAATAATGCATTTTTACAACAAACAAGTTTTCACGAACGCTTTTTATTCAATTATATACTTCCATTGATACTGGAGATGTCTTAATTAAGTTGACTTATAACTCAATGACAGCGTTTCTTTACCATTCCAGATGAAGAGCACAGTCAACCATATTTGATTTTATATCAATTGTATTTCTTTTATCAAAAATGTAAGACTGGTATATCCAAACATTTTTATCGTTCTGGGTTTCTACAAAAAAGGTTGAATTTAACTCTATCCTATCGACCTACTGCGCTCGTATAGGATATGATATGTGCTTATTCAAAAATTGTATATCCATCACAGTGCACCAAGTAATTATTTTAGATAAGAACGTTGTACTAAATCTATTTACCACTTTAAATATATTCAATGCATTCGTTATCTTTAACCGGTAACTTTTACGGAGAAAAAATATGACACAGTAATATAGCAAAATATAACTAAAAACCTAGCCAATGACAACGATTTCCTATCTGCAATGTTAAATGTCAACCAAAGTTAAATGCCATTTTTCGAAGAATGCACCTTGAGAGACTGTTGAATTACATTCTCTCCACAGTTTTGCAAATAAAACCTTACTTGAGCGAAAGTGGAGTATGATTTTAATATTGCAAACAATAACATGTTCTTATTTAGAATGATTCATTCTCCCGTTGTTGTTTATATACCATCATATATATCATCTTAATTTACTTCTCTCAGGATTCGAGACGGTCGAATATACTGAAACGAAAATCATTTATGTACAACTATATCATGAATCTTTCTCTAAAATGAAATGAACATACAATTGATAGAAGTTTAACTGTAAAGTTCTTCCAAATATCTGGAATACACTTCTTTATACTGTCATAGATTTTTTCGTTTATGTCTTACGAAATATTTTTAAAGAAGATTTATTATAATAGAAAAATAATCTTACTCTGGGTATTCTTTTACAAACGAACAAATTGTTATGTGTAAAATTGTATGTGCAGCCTATGCTAGACAGACAGTATTATGTAACTGCACAATATGTGTATTGTTACTTGACGGAAACATCAACGGAAAAACTGTCAACTGACAAAAGTCCGTAGAATGCTTTTACAGATTGCCAAAATTTTCTCCATCTTCCTTCCAACACCGTTTCATCAAAGTGACAAAGGCGCCTTTTGCCTATCTGCTCAAATTTAATATATCTTTCAGCCATATGCTCTTTATTCCGCAGCGTAATTCAGTATTTTGGGGGAAAGGGATCCATTCATTTTGCTGTCAATACTTTGTTCGTTTAACACCGTTCACCCATAAGATTATATCTATAAACGTAAAAGATTCTTTCACAGTGAAATAAAGAACATGTACACACTGTCTGACTCAAGGCACAACAATATGTCATATATCATATATTTTATACTTAATCCCAGCAAGTTTTCTTGTAAATTACTTCCTCAACTTCGGGAGGTAGTTGAACCGTGAATATTTCAAAACGTGTAAGCGTGTTCATAAAAAGAAATCTGTTGACCTTCCATTGTGCAAAATATGGCCCTAATTCAAAAACCAGTAGATGCAAATCAAAATATATAAGCTCTGAATTAAGATACTTTAGAATGTAATGGTGAATATTCCTGTAAAATTGTATGGCTCTATAACATAAAGTTTTGTATGCACGACACAGACAAACAGGAGCCAGTCTATGTCGCCCTTTTCAATTACAATGTTCGAATTTCAACCTGTACCTTTATAGTTGGATAGTGTTACAATTAACTTTTGTTTTAAAAATTATTTTCAATCATATTGTCCAAGTAGAAATATAGCACTACCTCAGATTGAATATATTTGTTTTCAACCGACAGTATGTAAATTATTTGTTGTCGCTGTCTACAATTGACAAACTATGGCTGCTTCACCGCTATATGCTATATAAAACCGTAGTCATGTGGCATAAAACTGGGACATCTAGTGTTGGAACAACAGATTTCTTGGAGTAAAACAAGGGTGGTATACAAGAACCCTTTTATATGACGGACATGTCTCAGAGAGGGATCAAAAGCATGACCCCAAAGTATCAGAACGGATGCTCTAACAAGTCGGCAACTACGATCAATGTAATTAGCACAGATTCATTAAAAAGCGTGTGTATTTGACTGAAAGTAATAAGTTCCAAATGCGTTAATATTTTACTAACATATTGTTACATATTCAGAAGGTAAATTGTTATCATTGTGAATATAATGATAATTTACTATTTTACTTTTTATCATTTAACTGTGCAAATAATTATATAACTGGAATATGTGCGAAAAAAGAAATCACAGAGTTTTCAGGAATTATTCATTTACACCAGATATAAACGACAGAGTCCATTTTGTCGATCGTTTACGCAGTACAGTGGCCATATATGGAAACGGTCGACGATAATAATTTGCAGTTATCGTCAAATATTACATCTCCCGACCAAAAGACGTCCAGTAAATTTGACAATCAATCTGGATCGATGGTTTTACCATTGTTTTGTTCTATAAGATTTGCTGTAGATTCTGAGATCATGTAAATGGTGCAACCTATAAGAACCAATGGTGACTTCCACGGCGAAATGTCGTTTGCCCTAGACTGTTCTGTAAAGGTTTTCCTTGTATAGAGAAAAAAACACGATAATTATTGATAAAATTCACTGCAGATATATATTTAACCTATGTCAACTATCTAGTCTTTTTACAACCTACCTGATAAGCTTAGGTTTTCTTAACTTTATTTTATGATAATAGCTAAAATAAACAATATTTTTGGTATTTGATTAGAACCTTTACAGTTGCACTAGTAAACCGAATTACAAACTAAAATCAGTAAGTAAATGTTTCCGTTTGAGGAGTAAAAGTGTCTGTTATATTTACGTACATAATAAAATCTTTTAAAATAATACTTGCCTATGCTCGCTTCGGGCTTCTTTTGTTTGTAAAAATGATTTCATACATAGAAAATAGAAAAGGACTGTTTCAGAAGAACAGAAAAACACGGAAAAAGAATGACATAATAAATCTGATGGCAAGAAAATGGCAAAACCTAATACATGTATATGACAGATACGCTTATGTATTTTTCAAACAATAATTTGCGAAAGGTAAAAGAAAGACGTCATCTACACATGTATATCTAATGTTGAATAAATAGTTATTAAAGCGGAACTGATTCTATCGATTATTTTGGAAGCGTAAAGATCACGCATGGCATCTACCAAAATGTATTTTAAAGTTAAAACTTTTCCGGGTTTAACGGTAAAGCCAGTATGGAAGAGTCCTAATGCAACACAATCATTGCACTTTAATTCAAACACATTTTAAAATGTTATTGATTTTTAGGTGTTCGTGTTATGAGTAGGCTAAAGGAAAGACATGCAACTTTGAAGCCTCTTACAGGAAATCGAAGTAGTTTCAAGTCTATGAGTTTGAAAGCACGCAATAACAATGATTGAATTCATTCACTGAGGCTTTAATTAAGTAATAAACTAGCGTAGTGGATCTTATGAACTTTCAGGTTCTGTTGAAATTGTTGAAAGTTTACTTATGTGTAGATAAAGTATATTAATAAGAATGATGCATTGTTATTTATACATCTCCTCTAAAGAGAACTTAAATATATATTGTCAATACTCTATATATTCATTCGTCCTACACGCACATACGTAACTAGAAATATATGCTTTTATCTAAAAAGAGGCTGAATGATTGTTATAGTTTCACATATAGATTTCCAAATAATAAAACGGAGTAATAAATTCATTCTATATTAAAGAAAATCTCTAGTATCTAACTATCGCCCAGTGTCGTTACTTAGTTCAATTGAAAAGGTATTTGAAAAATGTGTTTACAAACATGTGCATAATTTCTTCATAGAATGTGATACTATATCAAAATATCAGTCAGGTTTTATGCCAGGTGATTCTACTATCAATCAACTCACCTATTTATATAATTATATCTCATCAACAGTTGATACAGGGAAAGAAGTAAGAGCAGTCTTCTGCGATATCAGCAAAGCCTTTGATCGTGTTTGGCACAAGGGTTTAATCATCAAACTAAAGGCTGCTGGTATCGCAGATTGCTTGCTCGCTTGGTTCACTGACTATTTAGATAATCGAACCCAGAGAGTTGTTTTACATGGTGTCAAGTCAGAACCTGTATATATCAGGGCCGGTGTCCCTCAAGGATCATTGTTAGGTCCTCTTTTGTTTTTAATATACATAAATGATATAGTAAATGATATTAATTCTAAAATTCGACTATTTGCCGGGCTTTTTATTACAGTAGATCCCCAATATGTGCTTCATCAATTCTAAATAATGACCTAGGTAAAATTAGTAAGTGGGCTAATACATGGCTAGTTAAATTCAATCCTAAAAAAACAGAATCATTACTTTTCACTAGAAAAAGAAATAAAACTAATCACCCGCCAATTATGATGGACAATGAGGTTATAAATGAAGTTGACAATCATAAACACTTAGGTATATATTTTTCTAACAATCTTTCTTGGCATCATCATATTGAATATATTACATCTAAGGCGTGGAATCGAATTAATATTATGAAGAAGATGAAATTTTTACTAAATCGAACAACATTGGAAACAATTTACATATCTTTTATTAGACCTCTACTTGAGTATGGTGATATTATATTTGACAATTGTACTATTTATGAAAAAATGGAATTAGACAAAATTCAAAATGAAGCTGCTAGGATTGTAACGGGAACAACGAAACTTGTGTCTCTTGAAAAATTATCTAATGAAATATGCTGGGAATCTCTTCAAACAAGACGGAATAAACAAATTTTTTCCCTTAAAATTCCCGTAAATGAAAAACATTATAATCTAAGAAATGCAAGTAATATCCGAGATATTCCATCAAACACT
>CM037794.1:17481699-17531699 GCA_021229015.1 Solen grandis
AAATCACAATAAACGTATTTGTATTATTATTATTATATTATTTTTTATTTATTTTTTTATTTTATTTTTTATTTTTTTTTTTTTGGTGCAAATAAGATCGTTGACTTGGTATTGATTGCCGAAATGGCTAAAATTGTTATCGTATTCCATTATCAGTGAGCAGCAAAAATTGCAGAAAAGAAAACTTCAAACCGGTATAACCCTTTTGTTTGTGAACGTAACATAGCCTTGTGGGTATTCTAAGAACGAAATCTAAAAGACTGTCTTTTATTGTGCTTAACTGTGGAAAACTGTTTATTCCATCACCACCGCTGTTGTTGTTGTTGTTATTGTTTCCATGATCTAATATAAAATGTTTTGTTTTTTTGTAGATATAAAATGCATCTAACCTCAAAATTTTTCGGTGAGATATATCTATCCAAAACAAACAATTTCTATATCTCAAACTGGCACAGTAAAGACTGGGTCTTTACGGTCGTGCCCGGTTCATCCCGGTAACCCCTAGCTGAATGTTACGGGATACGTCGGGAGCTTAAACTAGGTCAGTAATACTACAAAGGAGTGCTCATGCTTACAGGCTTAAAATATCCTTTCGGGTGAAAAAAAAATGCAGTAAATGTAGATTTAATTGCTGACTGTCCGACTGTGCCCCGGTATCTAGTTTGGTCTAATGTCGAGGAATTGCAAGGAGCTCGTACACAATGAGGATTAGTTCGTTTGTGGTTATTGAGATTTCCTTTTCTTTTTTTTCTCTGTGACAATCCATAAACTCAAATAATAACAATAATATAGTTCGTGAAAACAAAGTAGTATCAATTAATAATAATGATGGTTATCCACATAAATGTCCGTGAATCACAGTAAAAATAGTATTAAATATCAGTTAATAGTTTTCGTTAGGAAATCCTAAATTCGAATATCTTTGTCTTTTCACGAAGAAAATTTCATCCACCCGGGACGGGGATGACACATACCATGTGACCAGTTAAATCATTTATTAATACGATTAGCGATTACGAGTAATTGCGCATTGTGTGAATTGCAGACACGCTAAACATGCAATGATACCCTGGCGTTTTCATTACACGTATCTAAGAAAGCATCACGTAGCTGAGACGAAATGATGAAAGGAAGAAAGTATGAATAATGCTTAATTAATGCATCATATAAACATATCCATACCTTCCTTTCTAAATTTAATTATGGAAAAACAATTCATGATAACTGTTCCAACAAAGCTACAGGTAACATATGAGAAATATTTTGCCGGTATAGGGTGCGACATTTTAGCGTTGATGTTGCGACATATAGCGGTATTACATTTTTTTAAGGGGGTTTTTTTTTGGTTGCCATATTTAGCGTCAGCCTGGCGACATATAACGTCAAGTGCGACATTTAGCGTTGGTACATTTAACGTTGCTACATAATCCTCCTCCTGGTATAGTGGAGTCTTTAAACAGCTGAAAATATTATAAACTGCTCAAAATAAAGTCGTAAGATTTGTTTATGGTTACGTATGATTTGACTAAACGATGGCCATAGAGTCAAACAATTTAGACTTAATCATTTATCATAAGTGTCCATCTTACTTACATAACAATTTTACCTTAGTCTCCAATACCCATTCCAAATTTAATACACATAAAATTAATATTTTTTGTTCCACAAGCAGACTGTTTCTTTTATATTTTGGACTAAAAAGAAAACTTTTAAAAAATAAACATGCTTTTAAAAAGAAGTGAAACTTAATCTCATTGAAGGAAGGCACGGAAAGTGCTGAAACTTCAGTCTTTATCTTTTACTAATGCTGTCTTCAAATTATTTTATTTTTTATTTCTAATGACTGTAAGAGTTGTCTTTCCTTTTTGATTTCAGTTTACCATATTCTGCGTGTTTAATAGTAAGATTCTATGGTGGCATATTTCTGCTAGCCACTTATCCACTAGCTATGTCGAAACTTTTCTAAAAATGGTCAGATAGTCGGTTATTATCTGGCAAATAAAACATTTTCAAGTTATCCACTAAACTGTCTGTTAGTGCCCACTACTGCCAATCACATATTCACTTATGTTAACTGGATATCATGCTTTTTTTCCCAGATAATTATGTGAAAAAATGCTTGTTAACCACATAATTTAACTAACTTGAAAAAAGGCGAGGTATCCAGTTATCTTAAGTGAATATATGGCTGGCAGTAGTGGGCACTTACAAACAGTTTTGTCTTGTTAAGATACCCAAGTTTTCTACTTGCCAGATAACTGAATATGTGACAATTTTTCAGAAAAGTTTCGACATAGTTAAGTGGCTGGCAGAAATATGCCACCATAAGATTCAATGTTTAAAGGCCCATTATTCTTCCAAAAAACATGACACTGGGTATATGTATGCAACGCGTTGTAGGTATTTATTAACGCAGAAACTGGACTGAACTTTGCAGTATAACAAATCCGTTATACAGTTTCCTGACAGAGTACATGACTATTTTTTCCCGGCTGAGAAAAATCATGTCACCCTCCCCTAGCTGCTCGGGTGACATAACTTTCCTCAGCCGTGAATACATTGTCACGGACCCTGTCAAAAAACTGTATAACTAATAATGTATCTTCTTCGGACAGAAAAGCAAAGTGTGTGCTACAAATTTATTACTAGATGAAATCCGTACATATTCGTTGACGACAATGTTACTACAATCTGTTTGCTCATGCCATCATTGTATATAAATCTTTATACGATTTATTTATCATTTTATTATAGAAGCTGAGACGCCACACATCGAACGACAACACTGTAACGAAAATACTATGAATTAAATAGTGTGACGTCAGCCCATGAAGTGCAGCTGTTCACGACCTCTGGTATGTACCATGTACTTACCAAGATGCCGTTCATTAAAATATGTTCGGCCCTCAAACCAAAATTAGCTATAATATCCATTTGATGTGGAAAATCAATAAGACAGTTAATAATTACAAGCCACTTGACTTTCTCTTTGCCGGTTCAAATATATGCTTAACGCAACATTAAGGACTTTAGTCCTTTGATTCATGAATTATTTTCAGGGTGCTCCACTGCTCCCTGTAGTATATAAATACACTTAAGAGTGCTTTTAGAAAAATATGTCGTTTGAATAAATGCTCCACTCATGCCAAGGACAAATGAAAGCATTTTTGTTGTTTATTAATTTATTGATAAGCATGATATATATAATAATTTTAATGCTAATAAGGGCGAGATCAAATATGTTATATAATGCTGTAAAAAAATGTAGTTCATGGAAATAAAACAAGAGCACCATTGTCGCCCTAGAAGGCTCAACTGAGTAACATAAGCCTAACCAAAACAATTCAGGTCACTTGATTTTACCTGGTTACCTTCAGCATCAACCAGATTCAAATTTCATATATGTACGAGAAAAAAAAATGTTTATATAAAGAGTATACATGTAAATGTATAAGAAACTAGCAAACATCCTTTTCAAGGGTCCAATTTCGTTAGCAATTATGACAGACGGTCATGAGGTGTCTCTTTGTGCCAAATTAAATTCAGACCACTGGTTTCAGAAGAGATGATTTTTAAAGATTATAATAATTTTGGCTGCCATGGTAACCAGAGTTCTGCATGAATCAAGTTTTTAATAACTTTTGTGAAGGACAACCCAAGGATCCTTCATGCCAATCATCACCAATTTTATACCCAGTGGTTTCAGAGGAGATGTCTTGCGGACATGAACACATGGTGATCAGAATAGCTATTAACCTTGAGCACATGTACCCCTTTGAGCTAAAATGCAGTGAAAATACAACCTTGACCTTAACTTGTAAATGACTCCTATTCTTCCATCAAAACATATAAAGAAAGGTAAGTTAGAAAGTAAATACTTAATTAGAAGTGGAAAACAAATTTGGCTTGTACAAGTAATCCATACAAAGTTATCCATCAGTATCAGTGAAAATAGTAAAGGTTAACACAATAGCAAGCGAGTGCCCACGCATACGCACGTGCGTCAATGCTGAAATTTGTAAAGAAAAGTGAAACAATAAATATTTTTCAAAAAGATATACGGCGTTGATGGAAAGAACGGTAATATGATGCACAAGTTTATTGCGTGAGGGGTTTATAAAAAAATAACAGTTGGAGAAAAATCCCCTTCACCGCAATTCGGTGGAGTAGACATAAGTTAGAAGCGGACTATCTTACAAAGACAGCGAAACCGACAACATCCGACACAGGTCCTGTTGTGTATAGATCTAAGGGAAGTAACTATATACTTAGCAAAGAAAGAATATTTCAGTCAAAAATACTTTATAAAGATTTCTGTAAACACAAAGCATGTATTTCAGCTAGCTGTTATCTCAACAATGACTGCTTTTATTCTAGTAAGTGCATGTATAGGAATATCTACCAATGAAAATCGCTAAAATATAGGTCAAGAGTGAGGTAAGAAAGCAACGCCGGAAATCAAACATGTTTTCAATATGACAGTAGTTCTGTACAAAATACAAAAAGCTGAAAAAAACCCTGCCATTTGCCTCAAATCTACATCTGGTAAGCCCTAATTCCCACGTTTAATCCCGAAGGTAGCATCTTCTCCTATTCCGTGTTAAATTAAAAAAGCGTCCTGACTGACGGACCAACAGACAGCAAACGACTGTTTATTAGGACTGAATGACCACAATGGCGTCAAGCATTAAAGAGTTAAAAGCACCACAACGTTTACTGGTACTGTCAATATGGAAACCGCAAGATTCCTTTAGTACTCTGTGTCAATCAAGTGCTGTGTATTTAATTGACACTGTATAATAGTACATAAAGTTGTGAAAAAGGTGCAATACTTTGCAAGCGGAATGATATAGGAATTGAAAGCATAGTTCCTTCATTGCTTCTGAAGCTTGCAGCTTGGAGACCTTGAACACTACAAAATTTTCTTCAATTCGCTGTACATCTCCATCAGCCATATTCCAATCTCAGCAGACTGGTCTAACTTATCAATATCATCAAAATCTTTGCAGAACAGCCCGGAATCAGTCTGTATAGACAACAAGTACTCTCCAATACCAATTGCCAGGCGGCGGTATTTTACATCCTTCGTTTCTGCGGCGACAAGGGCAGCCCCGTACATCAGCTTATGACTGAAGCTAAACATGCACAAACTTTCATGGCAAGTCAAGGCGAAATCCAGAAAGGACTTGGCGCTTTCAAGGTACCTGGAATCATTAGACGCTTGGTAAAGCTTTGTCATGAAGATCACGTGATACCCTAGGAAGAAATAAAGCTGATTTGGATCACTCTTTTTTATCATGTAGAATGGTTCCATATTTGGCGGTGACGTCGTTAGGATATTGCCTGATTTGGCATTTGCTCGTGTATAGAACGTGTTGTCAAAGTCTGGTTGCTTAGCAACCAATTGAAGCAGCCCTTCACCGCAGGCTTTTGCTGTTTCCATGTCTAGAAATAAAGGTGTAAGACTAAACAATCAAATTAGATTGGCATTATTATGATGTGTAATGATAATTTTCATTTTTATTATTGACAACAATTTATTTAAGGCATGAGCGGCCGAAATGGCGTCCTTAAACCCCTGAAAGTGCTATTTTTGACACTATAATTACAGACTTTATGTGTCCTACAGTATTAGCGGAGTGATTTTATTATTTTAACAAGGCTTCAAATAGTTTTAAAAACTTTTAAGAATAAGACTAACTTACCTCCCATATACAGGCAAAGGAGACCAAAATGTGAAGTTGCCAAAGAATCAACCGTTGTTTCGTCTGTTATATCTGAATACGCATCAGTGACACATGCCATTTTACGTTCTGGATGATAAAACGTCTTGCAAAACCTGAAGGCCGGAAACGATACATCAAACCTGAAACAAACATGTTTTTTTTTTAAAGTTTTTGACACATATATTGTTTTCGAAGAAATCGCTATTACATATGGCTCCACTCACGATCTCTCAATCATGCGACCGTTGCTTTAACGACATAGCCATCGAGGTTAACTGAATGACGATTTATCAAATCTATAAAACATATAATCTATAAATCATGAACAGGATAATCATAAATGAAGAAAACATAAAACACACATGAGAAGATTAGAGAGAGAGAGAGAGGGGGGGGGGGGGGGGGGGGGGAGATAGGAGTGAATTAAAAGGTGAACATGACAAGGAAAAAAACAAACCGTCCGAGTCTGTGAGCCCCCATAGCTACCCAGCAGTTCATGTAGGTCCAGAAATGACACATTGGAAACTTTGAGCTCTTCTTGTCTATCCCCTCCTTTCCTGGATAGGAAAGAACGTCTCCATTAGCCTGTAAAGATTATATACATACCTCTATATGTGTTCAGATTATGGATGTCAAGAAAAGATATTTTAAACCTATTTAAATATCCCTTTCCCTCATATAGACTCATTTTGACGCACTCAACAGGTACCACATAAAGCCTGATCTGCAGAAAACCACAGTTAAACCATACCAAATTTAACTACAAAATCCTCATTTCCAGACCACTGAGGAGCAGCGAACAACATAAAACCTGATCAGCCTGCGAGTTACTCGTAGGCTGATCTGGTTTTATGTTGTTCGCATAGGTCTTTTCATGGTTTCCTCTATGAGGGAAAGGGATATCTTTGGTTTGAATGTACAATATTTTGAATTAAGATCTGGCAATAGAGGTCCAAAACGTAACTGAAATCAACCTGTAACAGAAATGAGTCGTGGGGCTATCTTTCTACTATATTTGACTTTATTTGAGACAAGTTTAGTTGTTTGGTTTTACGTCACATCGACAGCATTTCAATGATTTGGAGGCTGCCACACTGCAGTATGACGCCATAGATATGTGGCATGATACCACATCCAGTCACATTATCCTGACATCAGGTCAACCATTCCTGCAACTTCCCTGTATATATGTTAAACGTCATGCAGGGAGCCACCACCAGTAAGAAAATACATTAAAATGGGAAAACACAGATAGAGACAAATGACTAACACTGCAATGTGGTAGACCAATAACACGCCACAAATAAACAGAGAAAGACAGCGACCTTAAATATTAAAATATTTCATAATCCAAAATTGTTGTGATATATCTATAGATAATTATAAATGAAGAAAACATAAAACACACATGAGAAAATTAGAGAGAGAGGGGGGATAGGAGTTATAGATAATTATAAATTTAGATTCTTTTTATTTGAGAGAAACATGAAATCGACATAATTTATACCTTTATTCAGGAATACGACATGGTGCTTCTCTTTCACGTTTCACTGACCTGCATGAAGTCTGTTTTGAACCTGTTCAAGAGTTTGTGACAGGCCGCTGGTTTCCCTCCAAGAAGAAGTAAAGTGGGCAATTTGTACTGGGAGCAAAGGTCGCCAGCCGCTGCTGCTTTGGTCAGATTACCGTCCGGACCAAGCTGGTTATTCAAAGCATTCACAGCCCTCATGCCCGCTGTCAGAAACCTCTCCATTCTGAAAGTGCAGGCTTGTTTCGTTTAACATTTTACCTCATGAACATTCATGTACAAATGTAACACTTGATGAATATTAACTGACTGAGCTTTAAGATAGTGGAACCCTATTGCATGAATTTTGAAATTCTGGTGTCTTTTGTGCTCCTGTTTTCTGTACATTTTAAGAAAGTATTTTGTGCGATAAAAGAAATTTCTAACCACAAAGATTTCATGATTTGACCCTGTATTGAAATGCTTTCATAAAATCACCAATTTTTTCTCATGAATTGATTTATAATATACCTAAGGCATATATCAAATGGTACAAATATTAAAATACATAAGAGAAAACTTGATAATATGTGTATTTATACATTTATGTAGAAAATTTTCATAATACAGTTTGATATTTTCCCCATTTATAAAATAGTAGCACTACAATTCCTGGTGAGGTATATATTTTTATACAAATTTCTCAGAACACCATGTATCATAAAAATGCACAATTTTATATAAGTTAACCTTAAAGATATCAAGTAATAACAGTATGTATTACCTGACCCCCTATTTTTTTAAGCTCAGTAAAAAGACCGAATATTTGGTAGTCGGCTTAGCGGGTCCCCAAAAACAGAACGCACACACACAAGTTGATGCCACTCCTTTTACTGAAGTTAATGACGTCAACGCATACCAAAAGAAAAACCTTAAATGAACAATCTCATAGTTAACACATTGATTTTACTCACACTCCTACACATTTCACTGTTAACAATACTTTAACATTTTACTGTATAACATTTCTAATATGTATTTCATATCAGTTACATTTTACTGTAAGATATATTACACAATATGCACACATATATGCATGTACATTTTCTACCATATATTATCACCTTGTAACATTTTACTGCCATTCTACGCTTCCATAATACTTTTCCGTATAACACATTACCCTACATAATTAACAGAAAAATGGTGAGAATTGGTGTTACATATCATACATTAATATTAAATTTAATATACGAAGGGCATTACCATTATGAACAATGAAATGCAATTGTAAATGAAACACGGCGTGTAAATGACCACAGGCTACCGCCGTGGGATTCCCCAATGACACAAAGTAACAACTCAAAACACATTTTATAACAAAAATGGACAATTCAGTGCAGGCCCGGATCCAGAATTTTTCCGCTGGGGGTGGGGGGAGGGGGGGGCAAAGTCTGAATGTAATGTGAGTGCTAGGGGGTCCGGGGGCATACTCCCCTCGGGAAAAAAAATGTTTTTAGTGTGACGGAGATGCATTCTGAATGGTATCTGGGGATAAAAGTGAAAGTTATTTTTGTTGTTTTCTCCCGATGGCATCAGATGTTTGAACCAAAAAGACGGAGCAGTCCCATGAGAAGCTTCGGGATTGGTCCGTTGAAACGTTCAATGATGTTTCGGCTATGGTACAATGACCTTGTATTGTCGGGGATGGCTCCCGATGCTCGGGGAAATTTCACCTATGACCGGGGAAGGTGCCACGGAGCTTCACCGAATTTGAAACCTTATCAGGGGAATATCCCCGTAGATTAGGGGATGTATCGTTGTACCATCCTATGTGTCTCGGGGAAGATTATGAGAACATATAGGGAACAATTTCAATGCAAGCAATGAAGATCTCCCGAGGCCTCCCGATGACTCCACAAGGCTCGCGACGCTTTCGAAGCTTCCGCGGGTCACAGGACGCCTCGCTCTTCAATTTCCATCGGGAGTACATTTTACCTTCGCAAAGCCATGTTTTTGAATAACTACTGTACAATAGTATTTGACTACAGTTGTATGATGGAAGTGGGGTGGGGGGAGACTGGGACACTGCTGATATTACTGAAAGGGCATTTTTTTCTGGTATTGGGGGTAAGGGTAAAAATAGAGGTTTCTCTTGTATTTTCAACAACAAACTGGCATAAAAAATAAATAAGTATTTTTGGAACCCCCCCCCCCCCTTAAAAAAAAACTCAACAGTGTAAAAGACAGTTTTGTTTGAGTCAGAGAAAAAATCACTTTAAACATATTTTATCAAATATGTGGAAGGGAATACCGGGTATATGCTGTATTAGGTTCGAACTTGGTAATCTTGACTGTCTAATTATCGATCTAGAAGAAGCCGTAATTCACAGACTTCCCAGATAAAAAAATCTGGTGCACATTTTAGGGTCGGACGGTTGTAGAAGGTTTGGACCCCTTCTGTGTGTGTGTTTTTTTTGTACATTTTTTTTTCTAAATGTTAAATCATTGACAAAACAAACAATATTCAGTAACAAAAGAGGTTGATATTTAAAATAAAATATTTAATTCCCGTTTTATTTCGCACATAGATTGTGTTTTCTGTGCATTAGTATTTTGTATTCATCGATCTATCAGTAACATTGCTCAATGAAGGATTTGATTTGAATAAGTGATCATGCATAATCTACATATACATTGTCCTAAAATATGGATTTTCCCAAAATATAGCAGATTGAAATTTTCAAATTCTTTCATTTCTTATTCATTTTTTTTAATTTAAAATACACCAGGGTGTCTACATTAAGAGACCATGAATACACAATCATGTAGATTATTATATTCGTAAATATTAAAAAAGTGAACATGATGATGATCGGCTTACTGTTTGTATATCCTTTCAGGAAAAATATTTAGAGGAGTTAGTTTCATAAAAATAATGCTTAAAAAGTTATGTAAAAATAGTAAAGCTGATGATATTTAGAAACACAACCCATTCTGATTAAGTTTAATTTGCATGGTAGCGATAGGTATGCATCTACTCTGCACAATACTAAGATTTTTTGGCTACAGCAATTTTTCATACCTGTTCATCAACCTGCCGGCAGCTAATCAGCCCGCTTTTAATGCAAGATTTAAAACTTTATAAATGTAGAGAAAAGTGAGTTAAAAATTTCGTTAAGTAGATTTAAAGTCAAAGTATTTTTTTTTTCAATAATTCCTTTGGCCTTTGGGCTCTAGTGAAATTGTTTCGATGCTAATTACATTTTAATATCCAGCCTAGTTGGCTGATTTGTATGCTTAACTATTTTTATGCTAATTCTTAAACTGCATTTGTCAAGAATAGTTTATAGTTGTAACTGATACAAACTTTATGGTACTTGCCTATTTTTTCCAGTTGTTAGATCGCTTCGTAGACGACATGTAAATGAACTTCGTATCTGACACAATTTTCAGCCGATTTCAAATATGCCGGGCTTGTTCAACGCAGAAACAATAGGCATTTTCGTTGCCGAGTCGATTTTCTATCTTAGATAAACTACAAAGACAACTCAATGGAAACTACTCGGACACGATGTGACCGAAGCAATGCATATCACAGTCAATGCGCTTTTCAACGGCAACTTCACAGAAATACGTTATTTCCAACAAATACCTAAATTTAACAATAGATCGCTGGTTCCCCAATGTAACATTGTAATTATCACAAAAGCCGATAACCAGTTCAATATGGTAGCCGCCAGTCAAAACAAAATGCAAAGTGGAATGAGGACGGAATGCATCGATACTAGCGACTTCTGGACAAAAGTATAACTTGTGAGAATTAAGTAAATACATAATTTATTGTTTAATGTGGGTATTTGTTGGAAATAACATATTTCTGTGAAGTTGCCGTTGAAAAGCGCATTGACTGTGATATGCATTGCTTCGGTCACATCGTGTCCTAGTACAGTTTCCATTGAGTTTCGTGACTCGTATTGTCTTTGTAGTTTATCTAAGATAGAAAATCGACTCGGCAACGAAAAGGCCTATTGTTTCTGCGTTGAACAAGCCCGGCATATTTGAAATCGGCTGAAAATTGTGTTAGATAAGTTCAGAATACGACCATGTCAGTTTTCCTACAGATTTTGAACGAAGAGTTACATACTTTTTCTTATTTTATGATATCAATATTTTTTTCTTGAACTGTGAATTTTTGTTATACATGAGCTGTCAGAGGACAGCACGCTCGACTATTCAAAATGCTTGTTGGTAAATCAAATGAAATCTATTTAAATTTTTGCCCTTCACATTCCCTGTACATAATAATAGTCAAAAATGATATACCTTGATAGTCTGATACCCCTTAATATATTTATGATGTCTAAAATCAATCCCATGCCTAGTTACTGAGACATAAGCACAATCACACACAAAACTTAAACCAAAAATCCAAGTTAGAAAAGGGCCATTATTTGCTTCAGTCCAAAAGTTATCCTCCTGTTTTCTGATGCCCTTGAAGACACTCCTCAACTTTCTAGTCAATTCCACAAGCAATTTCTGAGATATAAGCTGGATAGTAGCTTGAATGCAAAAATTTAACCAAAATTCTAAGTTAAAAGGGGGTCATAATTTTTAATTTATTCCATCAAGTGTTATCTTCCTTTATAGTATGATACCCCTAAACATATTAAAGATGTTTCAAATCAATTCCATGCCTGGACTCTGAGATATAAACATGAAAGTACCTTGCATGCAAAACTTCCTAAACATATTAAAGATATTTCAAATCAATCCATGCCTGGATCTGAGATATAACATGAAAGTACTTGCATGCAAAACTTTAAAAAATTTCTAAGTTAAAAAGGGCAATAATTGTAAATATTCATCAAAGTTATCTACCATGAAAGTATGATACCCTTAAATCCTGGATACTGAGATATTAGCATGAAAGTACCATGCATGCAAAACTTAACCAAAATTTTAAGTTAAAAAAGGGGCCATAACTTGGTATTAAAGATGTTTCAAATCAACCCATGCTGGATACTGAGATATTAGCATGAAAGTACCTGCATGCAAAACTTTAACCAAAATTTCTAAGTTAAAAAAAGGGGCCATAACTTGTAATATATTCCATCAAATGTTATCTACCATGAAAGTATGATACCCCTAAACGTATTAAAGATGTTTCAAATCAATCCCATGCCTTGATACTGAGATATAAGCATGAGAGTATCTTGCATGCAAAACTTTAACCAAAATTTCTAAGTTAAAAAGGGGCCATAATTTGTAATATATTCCATCAAGAGTTATCTACCTTGGTTGTATGATGCCCCTAAACATATTCATAAACTTTCAAGTCAATACCATGAATGGTTATTGAGATACAAACTAGATAGTAGCTTGCACGCAAAACTTTAACCAAATTTTCTATTGCATAAAACTTTAACCAAAATTCCTATGTTAAAAAGAGGCCATAATTCATATTAAATTCAATTAAGAGTTATCTACCTTGGTTGTCTGATGCCCCTGAACATATTTATAAACTTTCAAGTCAATACCATAAATGGTTATTGAGATATAAGGTTGATAGTAACTTGCACGCAAAACTTTAACCAAAAGCTGCAACGACGACGCCGACGCCAGGGTGACTACAATAGCTCTCATATTCTTCGAATAGTCGAGCTAAAAATGTGTTTTGAATTGTAACTTTGTGTCATTGGGGGGTCCCACGCCGGTAGCCTGTGTAAATGACTAGACACGTAAAAGACAAACACGTGGCATGAAACTTACGACCTACAGTAATTACAAAAAACTTATTTCTGTAAAAGAGATAGCATTGTTCAAAAGAATGAATCAAATATAAAATAGAAATAAAATATATCTACTTACCCAAAAGGTTGTTTGTTCTCTTACAAATAATTTACTGAGCGCTTTCCATCGTGTAGACGTGACCACTCTCTGGCTAACCTTTCACTGGCGAGCTGACTGACTGACTGATATCTTGTTTAATTAGGGTCCGTCTGCCTGCCCGGCTCTGTGGGCGGACCCCGGAGTGTGACCCCTCACTCCTGAAAATTATGGCTTAGATGCCGAAAGCGGGTCAAAATTTTAAAGAACCATCTGTAATTTACAGGTTTGTTCTATTTACATGTATACCGAAAGTTGATATTTTAGTGCCTAAAGGTTATTGGTAATTAACTACACACTGGCGAGCTACACCGTGTACCAATATATATACCCAGTGGTCACTTACTACACGTGTGACAGAACAAACAGTATGTATACTGTACAGCAAAGATAGCATATATACAGGTAAAACATAATGAAAACAGGTAAAACTATACTGTACAGTAAAGTGACCGAAACAGACTCCTTCCTAAGTTTTATTTTTCAGGTACAATGTGAGCAAGCACAAACTTGTATATTTAAACCGTATAATGTTACCCTTTATTTCATATTTGTCTTAAATCAATGCAGAAATAGTTGCGCAATTATTACCAAAGGTTGCTGCTTAATCCATATGTTTCACCATTTTCACATATTGTGGCACTTTTCGCCCATCATACCTCCTTTCTTTTACACATGTTATTGACATTTTATTGACATTTGGAAAAAACACATTTTTCTGTTGAATAGGTAACTGAATTCTAGTGATTTACTCCCAGATTGTTAAATGGACAATGTAACAGTGTGTTTGTTTTTCAGCCAAGACAGCAAACAGTGTGACTTAAATGCGAGGCCAAATCTGAAAGCCTTTTGCAAACTGTATTCTCTTATATGAAATTAATGTATACCGAGTATTATTGGGAATAAACATGATTTACTGGAAAAAATAACTTTGGGTTGACAGCGACACGTACCTTAATTACTAAGAATAACTGCATTTGGGATTTATTACGTTGTTTTTCTTTTTCATTTTTTTTTTTTTTTACTGAATATCAGGGTCATGTTGTCTAATAACTGCTGATGTCGTGTACCGTGTCTGTCAACCATGCATTATTTTCAGCGATCTTAACAATGGCAGTTGTTTGTGTTTATCAATGACCAGTTTCAAAACAAGGTTTATTCACGTGGGTGGGGAGCGTTGTATGTACTCATGTAGGTAAATATACGTGTAAAATAAGCCATTTACACAAGTGATTTAGATCTATAACTGTTTAATCTTTTCATGCGGAAAGTTTCGGTCAGTTGGTCTAGAAATTCTTTACTGTAAAAATGCAGTAGTTAACTAAAAACATAACTTACGGTTGTTTTCTCTGCACTACTCTGTCACAATCTATTTTTAGAAATCCAAACCTGCACTGTATAAATCTGTCAAGGACACTTGCAGAAAACGCTATATCTCTGAATAAAATGCGCGATGGACGGACCGAGGGCCAAGAAAAAGACAAGTAGTAACCTTAAACAGGAGAGGTGCTCAATATTAAATATTGCATGGAACCATTAGAAAATCTTGATGTGTATATGCGTGTCCACTTTTCGTTAGATGTTATCCGGGACTCAGCAAATGTGGATTTTCCCCATCTAATCCGGGGGTACAAACAAACGCTTACCGATAAACTTCACGGTGCACTACTGTTCACAATATAATTTGTTGGTTTGTTTGATGGGTTTAACGTCCCACCGACAGTATTTCAGTCATTTGGAGACGATGTCCACTTGAGACAGATATAGTGCTGCCACACCGTAGACATTTGGCATGATACAACACCCAGTCACATTATCCTGACACCGGGCCAACCAGTCCTGCAACTACCCTTATATGCTGAGCGCCAAACAAGGGAGCTATAACAGTACCATATAAAGAATTAGTGCAACACCACGATGATGTTACTGTATAAGTTTGTTTGTACCCCCGGATTAGCTGGGAAATTCCCAAATATTCTTAAAATATTATCATCTGAAAATTAAGATTTTATAATTATTAATATTATCAGCGTCGTCATCATTATACGTCAGGTTGGAAATCTGAACCCGTGTGGAAATCTCAGCCCACTAATATACAGGCAGATGTTTCATCCGTTTATTCTTTAACTCTCTACAATATTTGCCCGTGATATCACTCGTATATCTGAGCCCGGGTGGAAATCTCGGCCCGCATATACACGGGTTAAAGATTCCATCCTATTTTAGCGCATGCGCCTTACGACTGCTTGAAAACTTCAGCCCAGTGGAAATTTCAGCCCCTGACACCAGAACTCTCATAAATGGGGTTTTCCATGGTAGGTATAATTATACAAGGTAGTCAAGAAGAAGATACCGATGAACTGGCCGATAGTTGTATAAATTTCTTGATAACCTCTTATTTTCGGTTTTGCTGTTGCACAGGAGGATTTTTTTGGACGCACGGGCAGGCTTTCTGCATTTTGCACTGACAGACTCTCTGTTGGTTTCTCAATGTTTACGGAAAGAATATGATTTAAAGTGTCTTTACACTTACTTGGTGTTTTCATTTTCGTACTCTGTATTCAATTTGTACTGTACAAATCTATTAAAAGTATGCACGTGTTTGTCGACAAAATTTAAAGAGATGAATTTGATCTGGAGTACCGGTACCGGTTGTTACAATAATTTTCATATTTCTTAAAGTGAAAATGTACATTGATTTATCAGCCGTATAATAATAACAAGAGTCATGTTGACATGGCCATCCCCCGCCGAATGCTTGCTATTCATTTTTAAAAGAAAGTTTTTGGTAATTAAGACTTATGTTTTAAGTAATTATAGATATGAAACCCATGTGAAGACTTACTAAATTCCCCTATTTTGAGGTCTACAGGTAATATGTCAAGGTCACTGTGATAAAATTAAGCCTGAAAAATAACAAAGGGCAATAACTCAAAATTATGAAGGGAAGTGTTATCATTATTGTGCACTGCACTCCTCCTCAATAAGATCTATTTACCTGTTAAGTTCCAAGTTGATACCTCAAATACGTTTTGACTTATGCTCCGGACAAAAATTAAGTCTGAAAAATAACAAAGGGCAATAACTCAAACATTATGAAAGGTAGAGTTATCATTATTTTGCACTGGACTTTTCCTCTATAAGATCTATCCACCTATGAAGTAGCATATTAATATCTCAAATACTTTTCAAGTTATGCTCCGGACATAAATTAAGCCTGAATAAGATATGTCACAGGAATGTGACGAATGCCCCCAAAGTGCATATTCATGGTTTTGTGAAAAATTTCCTGACATTTCTTTTGTCATTTCCCTGACATTTTTAACAGTGAAACCACTACAGCATTATGTATGTACGAAATACACAATAGCTAGAATCGTATGCATAATTGAACCATAAGTCCCCTACTGATTGTGCATATTTTTTATTTCAATTACCATAGCGACCAGTATTTTTATCCAAGAAAAATATCAAAGTGAGGTGCATTAATTAATCTCCATATTGCCTTTATATACCAAGTTTCACTGAGATAGCTTATAATTTGGTTTTTAAGTAATCACAGCATCCCAATTTCTGGACAAGCGGGCGGAGGGCAATCCAATGCACAATCAGGGCTTATGACACTTGACCTTACAGCTTTGAACCCGGGTATTGTACACATTGTATCATTACGGTGCACATTTGCGCAAAATAATTTCAAAGTCTATTGAGGAGTGACAAAGATATGGAGCGGACACAAAAAACAAACCCTTTGAACTCTAAGTGTGACCTTGACATTGGAGCTACAGACCTGGGATTGCACGATTTATTGCTTCGTTTACTGTAATCAAAAAGCCACCAAGGAATGTCAGAGTTATAGACAGACACAAAAAAGATCCCATTTTGACCTTTGAACTCTTAGTTGATATTGTCCTTGGAGCTACAGATCTGGAGAATGCGTGCAAAACACTGACTTATGGTGGTAAGCATTTCTCCCAAGTAATTTCAAAATCCATTAAGGAATGTCAGAGTAATGGAGCGGAAACGAAAAATAGTCCCATTTGACCTTAAACTCTAAGTGTGACTTTGACCTTGAAGCCACAGACCTGGGGATTACGCGCGACACATTGCTCATGATGGTGAAAATTTCTGCTGAGTAATTTCAAAATACATCAAGGAATGTCAGAGTTATGGAGAGGAAACAAAAATAGACCCTATTTTTGACTTTTGAACTCTAAGTGTGACCTTGACTTTGAAGCAACAGACCTGGGGATTGCGCGCGGCATGTCGTTTCATGATGGTGAACATTTCTGCCAAGTAATTTCAAAATCCGTCCAGGAATAAAAGAGTTATGGAGCGGAAACGAAATCTGGACGGACAGACGGACGGACGGACTATCACCATATCCCCCGCCGCCTCCGGCGGAGGATGAAAATATAATAATAAAAAGATCTTTATTTTTCGAGAATAACATATTTGGCAATGCCATTCTTCCATATAGTCGACGTTATCCATACTAGCTATTTAACTGATTTCGTCGTTATTCAAGAGTCGCTACCGACTGCTGTCGTCGTTACTCAAATTTCGAAGACATGCCAACTTTAACAGCTTATATCTATTCAAGAAAGGCGTTTGGGAATCCGTGATTCGGATCAATAACAGAAGAATGTTAAAGTTGATGTTGCGTAGCTTGAAATTATTCACAACAATCAGAAAAAGTAAGATTTTGTAACTGACTGGCCAAATGGCTCATCCCGTCGAAACTTCTGGTCTTTTTTCATTCAAATTCACGACAAGTATTGCGTTTAAAGGACCAACAGTTTCTCAGCAGGTCATTTTTAGATAGGCTTTGAAATTGTTAACTTGATTTTACCCAAAATTGGTTAGAAAATATAACAAGAGGGCCATGATGGCCCTAAATCGCTCACCTGAGATAAATAGCCTTCAATGCCAAACATGCTAAACATACTGCTTTAGAAATAGAGATGCTGAGGCGTAAACAGTGAAATTTGAGGTTTTCAGAAATTTCTTAGAGTGCTAACAAAGCCAAATAAGCCATTTTTATCATTTCAAAAGGGGCATAACTCCTGTCCTAACGGGCAAATATCAGCCAAAATTCAAAATTTTATGACACTTAACATTGTCACAATTTTTAGAGATGATTGGTTAAGAAGGCCCTAGATCGCTCACCTGAGTACAGGGTTACATATTAACCTGTACTAAACATGGCCAGGAAAAACAGAGTTCCTTATGTATCATGTTTAAATAACAAACTTTAGTTTAGATTACTTAAGTAAGTTAAGTTTTGCCACATGATCATTCCTGCAAAATTTGATCAATTTTTTTATAGCTGTTTCATAGGAGATGTCGTTTAAAGATTTCACTATATACATATTAGGCAAATTAGACCCGCCCCTGACAGCCATGTTTTTTGGCAGATCCAAATAATTTTAGCAACTTTGGTAGATGGTCATGCAATGATCATCCCTGCAAAATTTGATCAAATTCTGTGCAACTGTTTCAGAGAAGATGTCGTTTAAAGATTTCACTATATACATATTAGGCAAATTAGCCCCGCCCCTGACAGCCATGTTTTTTGGCAGATCCAAATAATTTTAGCAACTTTGGTAGATGGTCATGCAATGATCATCCCTGCAAAATTTGATCAAATTCTGTGCAGCTGTTTCAGAGGAGATGTCGTTTAAAGATTTCACTATATACATATTAGGCAAATTAGCCCCGCCCCTGACAGCCATGTTTTTTGGCAGATCCAAATGATTTTAGCAACTTTGGTAGATGGTCACCCAAGGATCATCCCTGCAAAATTTGATCAAATTCTGTGCAGCCGTTTCAGAGGAGATGTCGTTTAAAGATTTCACTTTATACATATAAAGCAAATTAGCCCCGCCCATGGCAGCCATGTTTTTGGCGGATCCAAATAATTTTAGCACCTTTGGTAGATGGTCACCCAAGGATAATCCTGCAAATTGATCAAACTTCACTGTCGCAGTGTTTAAGACACAAATTAGACCCCGCCCCTGGCGGCCATGTTTTTTGGCAGATCCAAATAATTTTAGCAACTTTGGTAGAAGGTCACCCAAGGAACATCTGTACCAAATTATTTTGAAATCTGGCCAGTAGTTTTGGAGGAGATGATTTTTAAAGTTTTCAAATTATTTTTCTTTCCGTTGCCATGGCAACCAGAGTTCTTCATGGATCAACTTTATTTTAGCAACTTTTGTAGAGCCTCACCCAAGGAACATTCCTGCCAAGTAACATTAAATTCTGTCCAGCGGTTTCAGAGGAGATGTCGTTTAAAGAAAATTGTTGACGACCCACGACGCACGACGACGGACGCCGGACGAAGGGCGATCACAAAAGCTCACTTGAGCACAAAGTGCTCAGGTGAGCTAAAAACCGTACAAATACTTACCTTGTTTAGCCACTGCGCCCCAAGCTTCATGTATGTAGCACGACTGTTGTCGTCGATTTCAATTGCTGTTTCCTTTTCCGATAGAACGGTGTGATTCACAGGACACGTATGATGCTATTAACTGCATGAGGATACGTTTACAGGAAATCTGTAAAACCATTTGTTCAATTTGAGAGTTCCAAGTTAGTTTATTATCGATAATAACACCTAATAACTTTTGTTTATTAACATTCGTAATAGATGTAGTGTAAGCTTATATCTTAAACCTGTATAAGTATTACGTGCTCCAATCAACATTATTGATGATTTTTCTGCATTGAGAAACATATCATTATTTGCACACCAGTTCAAAACTGCATCGTTTGCTAATTGCTAATTTTGATTACATCTAGGTTTTTGTCATGCATATGCACAGTTGTGTCATCCGCAAATAGATCAGTCGAGCTAATAATATTGGGCCAAACACAGAACCCTGTGGCATCCCGGCCGTTGTAACAGGCCGCGGTCCTGATATACTATTATCAATGACAACACTCTGTACTTTTCCAGTCAGGTAGGAATGGAACAATTCGATAGTCTTGTCAGACAATTTGTAGATTCTGAGTTTCCAGTCAGGTAGGAATAGAAAAATTAAATCGTCTTGTCAGAGAATTTGTAGATTCTGAGTTTATCAATAAGTAACTGAAAATCTACGAGATAAAAAGCTTTTCTGATTCTAAAAGATTGCTCCGGTCAATTCTCCCGCATTGATATTTCATAGCCAGCTGTCAATAATTTTAACAAGAGCTGCCCGGCATGAATTGAGTAATTCTTCAGAAAGGCCAAAAGATGTTTTGCTACGTGTTGTTCAATTAGTTTTGATATTACAGGGAGTATTGGTATCGGTCTGTAATTAATTGGATTAGATTTTTACCGATTTTAGACGGCAGCTTGCCGTCTTTAGTAGCTAGAAATGCTTACCCGGCATCGCTGACCTTGCTAAGTTGCATATTTTCCATGACATTTTTAACTGTACCTCTCCGCGCTTAGTGCGGATCCACGCAATGCGATTCTGCACTTGCGATTACGAATGGAAATATGTTACGCAGTCATTTTATTCATAACCGTAACTGCTATTTGTAAACGTGTTATTTTGCTCTGTAAACATCCATGTTAAGCGTGAACAATATACCCGTGACACTTATAAATCAGAACAGCAACCCAATTTACATACTTGAAGATCTACTCCTGTAAAATGAAAAAAAAAAGTAGCGCTTAACCTAAAGAGTAGCGTAATTAACCTAAAGAAGTTCACACGTAATTTTGCATGAAAGCGAGTTAGGTTTCTCCTAGAGCATTTCTTAACTTTGAAACAGAAACAAACACCAAGTACCTTGTCAAGTTCTACACTTAACAGTAGAGAGTGTATATAAATCGGGTCCTAGGGAATGACCTACTTCTGAAATTCATACAGTCAGGTTCATGACCCTAAGTGCGGATTGTTTTGTAACAAACAGAGTGCGTATTCGATTGTCTTACTACCGACTATAGTTGCAAGGGAGTGTGTGGAGTTTTTGCGTCATGTGGCTTTTGCCTCTATTGTATCATTAATTAAGAATCACAGCTTTTTTCCTGTTAATCCGGCTGCCGTCTCTCAGCGCATTGAGCGCTTTCATTAAATATAGGAGATGTTTTGGTATATTTTAGAGAGCTAGAGAATAAATTATTGCTTATAGAGTTGCAGATATTTAAAGTAATTTCAGACTAAGTCCATCTAGTCCCTTCGCTTTTCCCCTGTCTATTTTTTTTTAAAAGAAGTCAAAACCTCTTTTTCTTTGATAAAGGGGATCCCCAGGGCTAGGAATCATTTTGTAAACAAAAGCCGCTATCTTGGAAAGAAAAAGGTATATTTTTGTTCATTACTATATCTGTGAGAAATGCATGATAACGAGAAACGTATATGAACACGCTCCTAATTTGCCCGCTTCATACGGTGTAATGAACTTGAAGATCTATTTTAAGAAACAAAAATTAGAGCGAACTGGAAGTTCGAGGTGGAGAAAAAAATTTGCCAAACATTTGACAGATACGACGCAGTTAAAATTTCTGTATCCAGCGTTTTCACACTCAAACTGTATTAATACTCGTGCTTTTGCTAAATATAAGTTATCAAGTACAAATTCACGTCATGAGCAAAGTCACTTTTAAGCAGAAAATTATTTTTCAATTAAACAATGATTTTTACAAAAATGGTAAGACACAGCTGAATTTAAGTATGGTAGGACGCAGTTGTCATATTATTGCATCCTTTTCAACAAGTTTCCTTTCGACAATATGTACATATTTAAACAGCCTTTTCGAACGATTTATTGTCTTCTATGATAAATAGGGTACACCCAATGTGCAATGTTCTTTTTTTTTGTTGACAAATATCTTATGTTTACATACACGTACATCGTACATACTTTAGCTGTTAAAATGAATGACTCGTGTTTGTTTTTCAAATAGAAAACGATATTCTTCTATATTGTTTTAAACTACATATAATTGAAAAGGAAAAAACAAAAACAGCTAAAGTCATATTATTTCGTTTGAAAAAAAAAAGAAGAAGAATATATATATCAAATATTTTGGCCGATGATATCAGAATTCAACGCAAAAGCCAGTTTTGACTGCAAAGTAGCATTTGACAGATTGCATCGGAAAATATCTGACTGTTGCTATAGATCTCTAGATCTGTATCTTCTTTGAATCAAAGACATTGCTAATTCATAAATATCAACCTATTCATTCATTTTCTACTTCCTCACAATACACAGTAGCCTGATTTTAATGGAAAATTACTAACGTAAAGCCCAATTTTGTAATGGCTCCATGAGTTTTGATGATAACTCTGAAGATGTCACAGAGCACTGGACTAGGACGGCAGAATTGCCAGTTTCACTGGAATCTTGATTATGAAAAATATATGCGATATTTTAGAAGCGAAAGCTTCTAAAGTCAGACTGGATTTTCTACTTACAATCACATTACCGCCACTTATCCATAGATTTGCGTTGAAAAATAGTACCACTGGTTGTAGAAGTCAACATTGCAGTTTTGATGAAAGTTAGATATACTGCATGATTTTGAAAGCAGTGGGTATAATCACAATTCTGTGCAAATAAAACTGTAAAAGAAGCAAGTATATAATTCAGTGTTCATCCGCAGTTTCATTCATTAAACTACCTATAAATAACCTTATTTGCACCACAAATTTGCGGCTGCGGAATTAGCTCAGTTGGTAAGAGCGTCGTTCAATATTTAGTATTTCGTTCTTGCAAGGGTTCGTGAGTTCTAGTCTAGCTGAGACCGTTTTTTTTTTTTTTTTTTTTTTTTTTTTGTAAATGACTTATTTTTTTAATATTCTTGGGTTATTTATTAGGAATTATTTAATTCTAGTTTTTTATGCTTCCATTATTTTGCGTTTGTTAACCTTTTGATTTAAATCATAGACCACAGGACTCTGATATTCAGTAAAAAAAATGACCTCTCTATATATAAATTATTGATAAAGAGGTCGGTTTTTATAATATGAGGGTCCTGCGCATAGACAGGTTCGGTTTTAAGGTCAAAACAGTAGAAATTAGAGGGGACAGTATGTTTAATGTAAGCTGTCAATTGAAACATTTTGTTATTAATCTTTTCTTGTTAGAGTCTCAAATGACTGTAGTGTCTCTAGTCGCATCTGTATGTCACAACTCAGAAAGTACTTTAGGGATTGAGTTTATACTTTATATAATGGTCAAACTTTACTTACCAAGAGCAATAACTCTACCTTGCTTCATCTCTATTACTTACTTTTATGGTGAAATTGTGTTTTTCTAGAGTATATTTTAAAAATCATTGAAGGCATGGATATCATTCTTTACACATGGGAAGGATGTGAAGTGACAAAGCATGCAAGGTCGGTCAGACGATTTTTAGTATATCTATCAGGTTATATAGTTCTGCAGGTCTTTCAACTGCCTTATAAATAACTGATCATGGAATTAAGGCATATTTATTTATGCAATATACCATTTCACTCCGAAATGAGACCTACCCCTACGTAAGTCACCTAACCTACATGTAACCGTCTCCGGTGGCCGAATGGTTAGAGCGTCCGCCTCGGGAGCGGGTGGTCGTGGGTTTGATCCCCGGCCGCGACATACCAAAGTCGTAAAAAATGGTACTGTCGTAGCTCCCTTGCTTGGCGCCCAGCATATAATGGTTGTTGCAGGACTGGCTGGCCCGGTGTAAGGATAATGTGATTGGGTGTGGTATCATGCCACATGTCTACGGCGTGATGCTGCAGTGTGGCAGCACTATATCTGTCTAAAGTAGGCGTCGTCTCCAAATGACTGAAATACTGTCGGTGGGACGTTGAACCCAACAAACAAACATTCTACATGCTGTTGTAAAATTCCACACACTGCTCATTGAAAATAATCATACATTTGAGATTTCCCCTAGTCACTGATTGGCCAATCTTAAAATTTAGTTCTTCGTGTTCCAATTTAAAATGTAATCCCCTCCCAATGACAGAGAAAGAGAAATCCAGTATTCCGAAGCGGGATGCAACCAATGCGTAATAGTGGAGTCAATATAACACAGGTTGTCTCCCGTAGATCAGCTAATCAAAGCGCCGATAGCAGAGTGAAAAGGGTTGTATACGATGATACAATTTTCAAGCCATGCCAATAAATCCATTTTATCTTGCGTAAATACGTTTGAAATACAAAATTTGTTTAAATGGATGCTTACAATAAGCGCATTGTCCCTATTCTCTGTCTTTCCTTCAGTTCACATGATATACTTAAGTAAGTGTATTCAAATCAATAGGAAGCAAATATAAAACATTTTTTTATTTCATTCTTTTATTTACATATTTTTTTTAATTCATTTTCTTTATTTTGTATAGGTAAATAGAAATAATATTTAAGAAAAGGTCACCCAGCCGGATTCGAACCCGTGATCTTCCCTTACAGAGGTATTGCGTAGGGAAAGATACCTCGCAAGCAGACCAACTGAGCAATCGAGGCAGTTGCATTGGGGCACAGTAATTACAGTTTATTTCTATTGATGAAATTCCAGAAATTTGATGCAATTTGTTTAAGGCGTTATCTCCAGCATCACTTATAAACACATTTTAATTCAGTTTCTCTCCCAAAATGCAATCGTGTTGAAATAAACGTAAAATTAAATATCACACAGTGATAAGTCAGAAAAACAAAATTTAAAACTACATGTTTTTCTCCGTCTAAATATAGCTCCGAAATGTTGTTCGGGGCAGAAATGTGTTCTACCACAGAAAAGAGTTGCAAGCAACCCTGTTCAAAACAATAAATTCGCTTTTATACTTGAACTATATTTACTTTGTACAAAACAATCATGCAACTAAGGCCTATAAATAAGACGAGAGGCACAAGTGTCAATGAATATAGTGACACAGATAAAGAGACGAGTTATACTAGTTATATGAAAAAGGTAGTTAAGTTGTTCATGAAAGAAGGTATATGAAAACTTTGATATAACATGTCAATGTTTGCTTTAAACTTATATAAACACATACAACAGAGAGAGAGAGAGAGAGAGAGAGAGAGAAACTATCTTAAATAACTATCAATCAAACATGTGATGTATAAAACATGTTATAGTTAAATAGTTATACAGCTGCACAATGTTATATGATCTCTTTTACTCATAATTATATACATCTATACCAGAATTTTTTAAAATTTTAGTCATGATGTTTGTAGAGTTTATATAATATCAAATTGTACATCTCTTACGTATGGTTAAAATCGTATTCAAATAAGTTAATTTGCATTTGTTGTCTTGAAATGTCATATACAGAAAACTATTTATTCATCTTGCTTCATAAATATTATTTATTGTACATGTATAAGGTGACTTATAGGCCCGTTGGGCCGGGTGTTCAATGATTTTGTAAATTATTTTACTTTATGTAATTTTGTATACACAAGTCACTATAATAAAATATTATCTATCTATCTATCTATCTATCTATCTATCTATCTATCTATCTATCTATACTGATCAAAGTTTGCTAAGCACCAATAATACACTCTTAGCAAATGTAAACTTTTCAATCATTTATTATATGATTATTATTTTTGTACTAAAATGGAAAGTTTTGTTATTTAAAGGTAATGAATCTTAAGAACATTATTTTTATTACAGTAGTACTTTTTTCTTTTAGTAATTGGGCTTTTAATTGATAAGAATCAAGATTGTCAAAATAAACAAAAGACGTTACAAATTCTCTATAAAATCTTTAGTGAAAACACAACTCTATATTTAAGTTATATTGAAATTTCAATAAGTGGATGTAAATTTTAAAATTTTTGAATGGTGTCATTTTTTTTAGAATAGAAACGTTTTGCTTTGTTGTTTTGAAATCTCAAAATTAAGATCTTATATTTTGAGATGATTGCATTAAATCAAAGGGTTGGGTTTGTAAAGGATAGCTGGAAATACGGAATCCAATTAATGCCACTTTGAATTGTCGTGCGTCGCCCTCATACAGCGACACACGACAATTTAAAACGAAGCACGACAATGCGACTCGACATTATAGCGCGCAAATGTCGCGTTGACTCACCATAATTTTTTCACGAAATATCGCAATTAATATCGAGTGTCGTTTCAAAATCTCGAGAGTCGCGTCGCATTGTCGTGTGTCGTTTCATAATGTCGTGCTAATATCGTGTGTCGCGTGGAAAGGTCGACGCACGACAATTGTAAACGACACACGACAATATGAAACGACACACGACAACGCGACACGACGCACGACATTATAGCGTGCAATTATCGTGCTAATGTCGTGTTACAGTTCAATCGCGACACACGACATTATAAAACGACGCACGACAATGCGACACGACCCTCGACACTATAGCGCGCAAAAGGTAGCACTCCATACTAAAATCCAAGTTCCTGTTGACAACCTCCCATAAGCAATATGTCCAATAGTCCCAACTCCAAACTACACAACCTGGAAAAAAGACACCTTTTATTGAGAACACATTAGTCATAACATTGCAAATACATGTATGCAATGAAATTGTCCCATTTACAGTAGTCAGGCAGTACAAGAATGTTATTCATCCCGTCGAAGCCCAAAATCTACTGCCTAAAACCTAAAACATTACATTTTGTCACTCAGGCAAAAATTAACTGCAACTTGAATGGCTTTAAACAAAGTGTCTGATTTAGCAACCCCTAAACTTGCAAACCATCCCCAAAATAGTGGTTGTCACGCATGAATATTTTTGGCAATTGCTAAAAGTTTGTACCCCTTTGTAAAATGACTTGATTTTTTATAACCATGCAGACGAAAAGCACTGTTTACAGAAAATGGCGTCCTTGACATTCTCATGCATGAACAAATGATTCTTAGCCCTGTTTTTGAATTTGCCAGAGTTCATATTAGAAGTCACAAGAACAAATCTGATGCTAAAAATGCATTTAAAAGACAAACAGTCATTTAAATCCAGAATATTTACCCCTATTCAAGAAATCCTCCCTGGCCATTTGAAGCTGTATCTACATTAAGTGGGGTGTGCTACCAAATATCGTGTGTCAACCGGTGCCATAGTCATTAGTTTGTGTTATAGTATATTTTTAAAAAAAACTGACACCGTTTTTAACGGTGCCATTATAAAACATTACTTTATCACCGTATAGACACCGGTAGACACACGATATTTACGCGTTATAATGTCGAGTGTCGTGTCTCATTGTCGTGTGTCGTTTTATAATATCGTGTGTCGTTAACAATTGTCGTGCGTCGTTTTAAATTATCGTGCGTCGCCCTCATACAGCGACACACGACATTCTAAGTGGCACTAACGGATTCCGTAGTGAAATGTCAATAGATGTACACAAATATAACAGAAGTTACGGCCATTTCAATTTCTCGGTGGCACATGATATGTGGTGCTTAGTAAACTTAGAGTAGCATATTAAGTCGTTCAAACTAGAAACTAAGTCTTGGGAACGAGTAACGAAGTCGTGGAAACGATTTACTAAGTCGTGCGAACGAGATAATTAAGTCGTTGGAGCGAGTTATAAGTCGAGTTAATTAGTCGTTGGAACGACACAATTATGTCTCCCAACAAGTAACTAAGCCATTGGCACTATCTCTATGAAGAACACATTATTATCTGTGCAAGCCAGAGCAACCGAACAATCTAAATCCGGCAGATTGGTATTCAAAATAATAATGGAACCATCTCCCAATTTTCATCATTTAATTATTAAGTGTTAGTCAATAAACAGCAATGTCAAAGTTAAATATAAATAAACAATATCACATATATTCCAGTTCATCTTAAATGTTTGTGGCTCTCACAATACGGAGTGCAGAAAATGCAGTCACTGGATAAATTAAATATCATGGGTTTTCGCGATAAAAATTTGTCATCAATGTTCACGATAAAAATAGTTTAACACCATCACAAACGAACATCAAATACCTATACCTGGCACTTGTACGTAACAATGAATTTAAGTTCAAGTACATTATATAAAATAACTACACATGTATATCATTATGAAGTTTGACAGTTAAATAACGCATATGAATTCAGTTTCTAGTATGTTTTAACTTAATTGTTGTGTCATTCAGGGATGACATCTGACAGGTTAAGCTATTCTTTTCCATCGTTACCTGTATATTTAACAAATTAGCACTTCGTAATATTGTGAAAACAAACATAACATGTATAAATCAGAAAAAGTAGCCCTCATTTTTCAAGGCTGGTCATATACCTTCACAAAAAATACGCCAACAAAACGTATAATCCTAGTACCATATTCTCCATGATTTGGCGATATATACTTAGTTTTTATATCCTTAATGACATTTTCGAAATGTTAAGTTCGCGAAATAAAGTATTTATTGCCAAATGGTATCTGTTTTAGGCACGAAAATACCAAGTACACAGTGTGCATTGATAATATTACAAAGACATTTGGGTATTCCGTGAACATACAAAAAAAAAACAAAAAAAACTCGATCGTAAGTTTGGTAATCTTTGTTCACATATAAAAATAACAGTCATTAAACAAACAACTCACGGCTGAGTGAATTGTTTGAGACAGTTACAAGAAACGCCATTCATAAATGGCTCATATACATTGTATTCGTCTTTTCTCTCTATCCAGCTTTCCAAATCGTTGCTAGTCCAGACCTTTGCAAATTGTAAAACAGTTTATTATTTTGCGGCAATGTATTTCATTTATAATTCGTACAATTTCTATACTTTAGCTAAAAGAACCAAGTTATATATGACTATAAGCAAAATACATTTTTATTGTTTTTATCCGAAAAGAATGTTGGGTGCGTACACAACCAATGTACATCTGCTGGGCACAGAAATGTAAAATAATCCCTACATCAATTACGAAATATCTTATAAAGACGGAAGACACAGCCACTTTAATGTCATTCATTTTAGGCTGTGAATAAACAACTATGGAAGAAAGAGTCGTTGAAACCTAAAACAAACTCATGTTTTATCTCTTGTGGTAATGATTTATACACTTTGCTAAGTCACACAAGCTCTCTAAGAATACATTGAAAGAAGAGCCGCACGAAGTTCTACGTTTCTAAATTGTATTAAGAAATAGCCTAGTGTTAAACCTATAATATGTTCGCTAAAATGTCAATGAGGTCAAGAGGATCTTCACTGAACGTTGGTAGTAGACCGGCTCAATCTTCTGTCATGTTTTGAGACCTCACTAAAACTGTGGCGCAAATTTGTTACCTCTCGCCTTAATGTCGAAGCCGTTAGACTCATCGCCATTCTAACCTGCATCAACCATGGCTTCTCCTTAAACGTGTTTGCTATCGCAAGGGACTTCACCGCCCGGTCTCTAGCATCCGTGCCTTGGTAGTTAGTAACTAAATTCATCACCGGGATCATAAGGTCTTCTTCTCGGACACCATTATGGTAGAAAAATGGCCGCAGATCATGCTCGGAGCTTACAACCGGAAGTGGAACCGTCCCATCAGCATTTGCCTTGGTTCCTTGCTGTACTAGCATGGCGGACGTAATCTTTTTTCGCTTTTTACTTGCTTTCGACATAGCAGTTGTTGCCCTTTCGTTTGTCTTGTCAGATTTCGCTGAATTGACGCTACCTCTTTCCTTTTCTTTGGGCTCATTGATGCTTGTTGTACGTATTCTCATGTTAGGCATGGACGTGCTTAAATTTGATTTTGATCTTTGTTCTTTGGCTGGACCCGTTCTTATGTACTTTCTTCCCTTTTCTGCCACCACGTTTAATTTATCAGTCGTCTCCGATTTTTCCGCTTCTTCCGGTTGGCCAATTGCAACGGACGGTTGTGACTGGGACAAAATCATATTCATCCGCCCTTTTTCCATTATAGGTGGCAGTTTAATTGAATCTCTACCATTTGTTTGAGTATTGGAGCCCTGTGTGATATCTTTAGATTCGTTATCAGGAGAATCAGCGCCAGAACCCTCCACGCCATCTGTTTTGTCCCCTTTGATGATATTCTTCAGACCAGACCCCATCAAAGCCCCGACACTGGACTTTCCAACCATTTTGCCCCATTTTGTATTTTGTCGAAACTTTGGCCCATATGTCTGAACTGCTGTTAAATGCTTGAAGTACGACTCGGGATCGTCGCTTTTGTTATCGCTCTCAGATAGCGAGACGTCATTGGCTTGCTTTCTTCGTTCTTTCGTACTATGCTGTGGTTTTGCTTTGCCATTCATTGGACTGGGAGAGAAACCATCCAAAATGACGCCATGACTGACAAGTGGACCTGTGTTAAACGACCTCCTTTTCAAAGAGGACTTGTTAGGACCAAATTTCATAAATGCTCTTTCTTTGCACCGATCACACCAGAGTTTAATTCTTCGGAATGTCTGCAATGTCATTGACTGGTTTCTTGTGATGGGCACTCTGGTCCATTGCTTTGTCAAAAGAAATGATGCGCATGGTTTCTGGCCTTTCCTTAAGGCTAAATTAAGTGGAGTGAGACTATGACCATCTCGTGCCATTGAGCACGTGATATCTGTACTGACAAACAAACGCAAAACACCCAACTGACCGAATTCCGCAGCTTCATGCACCGCTGTGCGTTTGGTCTCGATATGAGAGAATTCTTTACACCACTGTCGAGATGGATGCTCTCCGATTGGTTCGTCTGGACGAATCCCCGCCCTAATGCACGTGCGAGCGAGGTCAACACATCCGAAATGAGCACTTATATATAGAATCACCTTCAGCTGAAATCTAGACTGTATCTCGTCTTGTACAATATAGGGCATCACGCTCGGGGTCAATCCGAGAATGCTGTAATTTATAAGTTCAGTCCACCCATCCCAGTTCTCCATATAGACCGTGTTCCCACACTCAATATTGTAATCAAATAAAACATGGCGGTCGTACAACTCCAGACCATCACGTGACACCAGTCTAAAAATAGAAATCGGAAGCCCAGCTTTTTTAGATACAATAGTCCGTAGGTCATCCACGAGCATCTTTTCGACATTGTAATCATCCATTATTTCGATAATCTCACTGCTGTGGGAACATTTGACAAAGAGCACCGGTTTGACCTCCTCCTTCATGCAGACCTTGACCGTTGACCCCGGGATGATGCCAAGGTCGGTGAAAATCCAAGAGTCGTTCAAATCAGACCCGGCATACGAGACGACAAGGATTTTCTTGTCTTGCTTCACCAGTTCGTCAAAGAAAATGTTCAGCTTTGTCTGAAATACAGAAGTAAGTAATACTAAATGCAAGCACATGTAGTGTTCGCAAGTTCGACTAGTACATACATCGATAGAAGAGCATTCGTTTCTTTACACTCTTTTAGTCTCTTTTTCTTTCATTTGCACAGTTGTATATCTACAGTCTCATATAAATAGTTTCTCTCTCTCTCTATCTTCGTCCGTCTGCGTGTTTCTATTCCTTTCTGTACCCAACGACAAATAATCCAAATTCATAATGGCAATATTATTATCTCAGCAAAATAACCTCCCATTGACTACGTCAAAACGTTTTGAGTTTTTATTTGTGTTTCTTTCCATGTAACGGAATTTACTGTTAAAACTTTTAATATGAGCATCGAAACTATAGATCGAAATATGGATCGTGACTGAACAAAATCGAATTAACGAGGTTTAATGGTGTTCGAGAAAACGAGGTTCAACTGTTGCAGTCCACAGTTGTGACATTTATTCAGAAGCAAGATTTACAAGAATTGTGTCGAATAAGTCATAATATAAAATTCTGTTTACTCCTGATAACACCATGCAAGCGTATATATATATATCAATATCCAAACTTTAAATAATGATAAAATTATGACAGAATCAAGTTCAGATATGATTTTCTAAAAAATATGCCATGTCAAAAAAATTTAAAGGACGTGTCCAACAGTAAAATACAACCTTGTAAACATTTATGTCGACGTAACTTCTCATTTATACTAAAATGAGAAATAGTATTCTAAATACTAATAACGTGTCGATCGTACTCTCGAGAAGTCATTCAGACATTTGCTATTGTTACTCTTAACAACTGAAGCCTCGTAGTCGAGTGGATAGAGTGACTTACAACACCTAGCATCTCGTGGCAAGTTTTAAACATATTTATTGCAGTATTTCCACATACAAGAGATTAAACAAATAATATGCAACCCCCCCCCCCCCCCGATATCGTATTTACAGTTATGACACATTTACATAAGCTATATCAAGAGAGAGAGAGAGAGAGAGAGAGTCAGAAGGACTGGGGTTTGTACAACTCACTAATTAGGGTTCGATTTCCGGTTACGGTATTTCATTTGCAAGTGTGTGTGTGTGAAACCCCTTACGGCTTATTTGCGTTATGTCGAACGCCTCAGTACACTAGGGAGTTTCAGTTCAGAATACCTTCGCGGCGACAGAAAAGTTAGGAAAGACAAAACAACTCTACAAAAGAGCATCCTAACCAACATTCTTGATGAAGTACTCAGCTGGTCAATTACCTGCACCATTTTCTTCACCTCCCCCACCGTGGACCCTATAGGAACATCTATGGCGACTCTTTCGCCTTCGTGAACTCCAAATACCAACATGCTTGGTTCGTTTTTGCATCCGGACTCTGACATATAACTCCGCGAACTCACTGTTTCCGCCACCTTGTAGCCGTTTAACACTCCTCGAATGAATCTTTCCGCTTCCAACAAAATAGTTCCTTTTCGCTAAACCTATTGCTACTCCGGTTGATAAAAGAGATGCCAGTTTGATGATCCTGGAACCAGTCAGCGTGTGCGCACTGACTGCTCTATCACTTCCTGAGCTTACGTCACAGGTTTTAGACCAATCGTAAGCTCCCAATTACACCGATAATGCGGACGAGCCTGAAACAGAATGGAATATTCGTTTTTAATATAACGCCCATGACAGGTGGTGTCTGTTTAAAGTCTAACGAAACGATACTGTGAAATCATTATTTATCGTTGGACATTAACTTTCGTTCATTTCATGAAGGGTTTAGTCATGAATATAAAACCCAATAAAAAATGCTTATTCCATAGACCAAAATGATTTCTTCTTAAACATGAATACACATAAATGAATGTAGCCACTGGATTTACATATGCAACAAATTCGGTTATTTCGTAATTCGTATATTTCGTATTTTTTGTTATCATTTATGTTAAAATTAGAATTTAAATAATATTTGAATATATCTCTTTATCACGAAAAAAGTGGCACGCAAGAAAGGACAAGTGCTCAATCACACGTTGGGCCACGAGGACAGGTAGATTTTGCCGCTATCAAAATGTATTATTTCTTTTCGAAATAAACAATGTTTTGTATAAAACAATTTGAGCAGTGTGTGATCAATATGATGCGCCATTTTTTAATAGCAAAATTATTAGTATTTTATGAAAATGTCTGACATAACATAAATAAAACATAAAAATAAAGGAACCATTATTGCACGGTTTGGTTTGCAAACAAAATGAATGAATGTATGTATATATGTTTATATTTAACAGTTGTTGAGCAACTTGTGAGTATCCGACGACGAGAAAAAAAATGAATGTATTCGTGAGTAATAGAATGGAATTTTAAACGTCTTTCGCAGGACCTTTATCATAACCGTGGACACATTAAGCAACAATAATGACCAGTGACGTATCAAAGGCATAGCCATCGCTTATCATAATTGCAGTATTTAGTCTAAATAGACGAATTATCGTCTGTTATATATTGTCTTTAGTCGTTGAAAAACCTTCGAAAAAAACTTAAGTAAATACTGAATACGTCACACACTCGATAACCCCCGGTGAGGTCGTGACTGTTCGCTTGCCAATTTGTTATGTTCCATTGTGTCGTGCAATCAACTTTAACAAAATTTTCTCATAGCTAAATTGTAATTCTTTGAGGGACACGTGTTGTCAAATGCTAGTATACAATCTTCTGTAAAGTCAAAAACTATCGCAATGAATACAACAGTAATGTCAAGCAATTAGTGGACCATTTCTCAAACAGTTGTCAAAAGGAATAAAAATTGACAGTGTGTAGAAAGAGTATAATAATATCATTAGTTGAAATTTCATCTTAATTGCGACGATAATGCGTTTAACGTTCCTATGTGACCAATTCCCCGGGTCATGTCCAAGGTCATTCAATTTTAAGGTCACAAAATATTTTGAGCTGTAGGCTTTTAACATAATTTATAGATGTAAATATTAACACAAGGGATTCAAAAATACATTTTTTATCACAAGAAATGGCTTCATATGCTAACTATGTCACAACAGCTTTCAGCTCTCCAAAATCGTATTATCATATATATCCCACTTGTGCTAAGTAAATATTTTATATTATTCACTCGATTTACCGAAAAAGACAGGTATCGTTTTACAACCTCAGTGTTATGACCACCTCACTATTATAACTCATTCTCTATATCTACTTTTACGTGATCAGTGGATGTATCACTGATTGTTGTATAAGGTTATAAATCTACCATATACATTAACATTGTACAACTTACATCGTCCACTGTTGTTGCACGAATAATTTATAACTCATGTAAGTAAGTATTCCATCTGTATGAATTGATTAAAATACAGTAACGTTTTCCAATGTTAAAGTTTTACTATCTGCTGAACATTTTTAAGAACAAATCACAATTTTACACGTGCAAATGGAAATGCAACAATTCAACTTCAATTCATATGTTTATTGTCTGTTGCACAGATAACATTTTTCAATGTGTACAGATTTCACTGTCCAATGAACAAGTTCACCAAATACATTTTCCAATGAGATATCTGCACTAAAAACGGCGTCGTCTACACATAATATTAATTAATGTCAGAATTGTGTCCACGCGAGATTACAATCTTGAGGTATTGTGGTCACATTCATCCCCCATACAAAATCATTCTTCATTTATATTTCGTCACCGGCTGTGTGACCGTCATAATTAAAGACATTACAAATCAAAATAGTTTAAACAATTAAACAGTGTATGTATATTCACAGCTCCACCGGACAGTCAGTACCATGTTTAAATCAATTGCAAATCAAAAACCTATTGTGCGCGCGCACACATTCTGTCCGCATTATTTCTATCTACAAAGACCTGTATTATACGCTGAACTTTAGACAATAGAATAACAACTGATCAAAGGGATTAGACTACAGTCAGTCAGGTATTAATGTGTTTATACAGTGCCACGAAGAGATCAAGGCCTTACATCGATATCTTAAAGGTGCTTAATTGTTTTCGGGACGAATATAATAATCAAATGACCGATGTTTAAAGTAGACTAAAACCATTTCATTGCAAAAAAAAAAAAAAAAAAAAAATTGATAATGATAAATAAAAAAAAAAAATGGATAAGTAAAATCGAACATCTACATGATACAAAGTCCGTTGTCAAGCATTTACTAATGTAAATATGTAACAAAGAAAATCGAGAATGAATCAAAATAACTAACGCAAATAGTTACATGTACAATGCCAATTTTGAAGCAAAGCACCAAAGACGCATGGCATGTTTTTGAAGCATGGCTTAAATAGAACAGAGACATTTCAGAATATTTTAATATTTATGATTATAATTAACGTATGGTATGGTTTGTAAAGTCTGAATGAGCTCGAAAAAGAGGCCAGCTAGCTATTAAGGCCAAAACTGTCTGTTGCCAATGTTGGTCTTATTAGTGAGGTTTTACTATATGTGAAGCCATTGTGCTCTCTAAACTGAACTCGGGGCCTATTCTTTATTTGGAAGTTCCAACAGTAGTAGTAGCAGCAGATACAGAAGTAACAGCAACAGAATGGTAATAATAGTGGCTTTAGTAGAGAGATATATGCTAGGGACGTGTAAGAGCTCGCATCTGAAATATATAATGTATACTTTTAGTTTGGAATCTGGACATAAATGTTTCACTAACACAAATATAGAACAGGGGAAACATACCAAAAAACTTTTAGACAAAGGAGAAGTCACTGTAGTAGACAGAAATATATTTTGGTAGGTGTACAATTATGAACTAAAATTGGCTATAGTACCAAGCATAGTAGTGATATGGAACTAGCCCAGTGTCAGGATTTCCAAATTGTGTCACCGGTAATAGTTTAAAGTAAATGAAATCAATGTAAAGAGAAGAACAATCAAGAGTCTGTTCCTTGTCTTTAATAGCTATAATACCGGACACTAGGCAGGCAGTCAATATTTAATTATTCACCATTATGCGTCTGGATAGTGCCTCACTAATTAAACGGTCACATCGGACAAGGTTCGAACCTCTGACCTCCCACATTTGAAGCGGGCGCTTACACCATTAGGCTGTCAAACGGATATTTATAAAATAGAGGCCTTATGATATATGTCCCCTTAACTTATTCCAAAGAATATACTATTTCGACGGCATTCATTCGGTCATAAAGTTGATATATTGATGCCGTAAGTCAAAACCACACACATAATGTAAAACATAGTGTATTAGATAAACACTGACGGGTTTGAAAAAGTATACACTTCTTCCAAAGAAATATTAAACAGAGATGGGAAAATCCTGTAAAAGCCAGTGAAAAATATTGTAAAATATAGGCACACAGCAGATCATTGAATATTGCCAACTTTCAAAAAAGTATAGAAAAAGCACAGAGGAAAATGTAACCTTGTCATAAAGTAATCATTTCTTTACTGCGAGGAATTATTTTTGTTTGATTTATTTTAAATTTCTTTGAAATTTAAATTTTTTATTTTACATAAAACTTTTTATTTCTTGACTTATTTTAATACATTTGATACATAAGGTATCATTTTGATGGTAGTGTAATTTTATATTGTAAGATACATTTTACTTTCACATATCTTCAATTGAAAATGAAAAAGTAACGGATCAGGTTTTATGCTGTTCGCTGCTCCTCAGTGGTCTGGAAATGAGTATTTTGTAATTAAATTTGGTAAGGTTTAACTGTGGTTTTCTGCAGATCAGGCTTTATGTGATACCTATTGAGGGCGTCAAAATGAGTATATATGAGGGAAAGGGTTAATAGGTCTTTGACTTCGCCAGTATTTATTAACGTGTGTCAGTCCTAATTAAACTATTTCAATTTCATTGAACACAGAGAGAGAGAGAGAGAGAGAGAGAGAGAGATACATGTATGTATTGAAAAACGTACAAAATCAAACTGATTTGATTGCAGAACTTATGCATTTAGAGACAAATACGCGACTATTCCGTTAAGTAATCTATCATTATCTAAGAAAATAATTTGCACGCATCAACAGTACGTATGATTCTAAACAGCCCTGTTGAAGCTTTTCTCACGCCTCCTCAACATACGGGAAAACAACGACCATATTCCTTTAAACCTTCTTACATCCCGCCGCTGTTATAGATTCGTTATATTTCGTTGATGTTAAGTTTCGGTATGTCTGCATCAATGGTTAATTATTCCATGTGAAATATTATATTCGTAAATTTATGCTCAAGATAAATGCGGTCCATCTTAATTGGTCTATTTTGATGATGTTTATTTTTGCCTATAGCACTTTTCTTGAAGTAAGTGGAAATGAATCCCCGCGAAATGAAATGTTTTTTGTTAGTTTATTTCTGAAAATGGTAACGTATACTTAAGTATGAGAAACATACGATATGGAGACACTTCAAATATAATAAAGCCTGTCTTGGTTCATTAAAATGAGGGGATAAGTGCGGTTCTAAAGGAAGATCGTGTCAGATCTCTTCATGAAGGTGATAAAGCGCTTTCTATCAGGCTGACCGTCCCTTCTACTTATCTCACAGCCATATTATGTTTGGAAAATGAAAGTTCTTTGGCTTTATTTGAGTCACAGTATTTCAGTCATAAAGGACGACCAGATAATAAGAAGTAGAGAAACAGAGGTACCCAGTTTGGACCATTGATCTACCGCAGGCCAGTTGAAAGGTTCCTCACTGAGAACAGTCTACTGTATTAAGCGGTCAGTCAAGGGAACAGGAGAAAGTGACCTCTTAACAGAGGTGGTCCCTATTTGGAAGTTAAACATATCACAAAATATACTGATTTTTTTGTAATAATCAAAATTGACCGCTAAGTGCAGGATGACCGCTTAATAAAGGTAACCTCTAATACAGGTTCACCTGTATACAGGTCGGGGATTGAACCTATAGCGGTGTGGTGCTACTTTGGCGATTTAAAAATCAACTACGTGATCCCTAAGTTTAAAATTCATCTAAAGCTATTTTATTTCAGAAAATATTTTCTATTCAGTTTTAAAATGCAATTAAGTGAAAATTCACAAAAATATATTACGCTTTAGACACTTGCATTCAAGGCACTGAATTCCATTGACAATTTGACGTTTGATTAATATCATCAAGATAAAGTAACAGTCCACTATTTTCCTTGTTTGGGCACATTCTATTGCAAATTATTTTTTCTGCGTTGATGAAAAACGTAGTGGAAGGGTTCTGAAGTAACATTTTAACGAAACACCTCTGTCATGTTGTTCAAACACATTGGAGTAGTACACCCGTAAGTGAATGTAGCAGTATTATCAGAGGCTAACGTGTGACCATTATTTTCTTAGTTTTACTTTTTTAGTTTTAAGCGATCCTACTTTCGCAACTACCACATCTCTAAAATTCTCGAGAATCTCGAGAAATTGCACAAAATACTAATTAAAAAAAACAACAAAAAAACTTAGAAATAACACGTCTTTTTCTATACAAAATATCCGATGTTTAAGTCTAAAATCAAATTTTGATTATTGTCGATATATATTTGATAGTATTAATTTACCAACATTACATGGAGACAAACAACAGTGTTAAAAAACAACACATTTTTGCATATATAAGTTAGCAATATGGCGTTTTTTGTAAACTACTTGCACAAAAAATGTAAGATGCTTTATCATTATTTCTGAAAAAAAAGGCGTATTATAAGCGAAATATCAAAAATATACTGATAATATAAGCATTGTATCAATATAATCTTAAATAAAATCACAACTGTTAGGATTATTTCAAAGATACTGTGTATTGAATGGAATTGAGTACAGTAAAGAACCCAATATGACCGCCAACATTTTAAAAACATATATACTTTGTGTAATGATGTATTTTTGTTTCATACCGAAATAATAGTAGAGCATTTATCCAAACTAGTTTTAACTTTTTCCAATTTGCTTTTGGCAGATATACACAACTATACAGCAGTCACACAAATCTTAAACTGTTTTACAAGGGCGAAACGTCAATATGGTCAGCTGTTATTAGATATTGACCTTCTTTGTTAAAAAAAAAAATGATAGTAACATTACATGAACATATTGCATGCATAACATTACCTGAGCTAGTTAGTCCCATTTTTATTCATGTTTGTTATCCCGACTCTCTGCTTACCGACAGAACACGGCTATTAAAACAGAACCTTAATTGTGACCAAAGAGCTCTGCGCAACGTTGTATGTACCGGGGCCAAAAAGTTTATCTTTTAATCGTATTAGAATATAACCTGGCCTGTATTATAAGTCGGGAAGATTATACCGGGTAGAAATTTAAACGGAGCACAAAATATCAGGTGGGCTAAAATTAATCAACCGTCGAGTATGCTGTGAAGATCAACACAGCGACATTGCCATCGATCGGAGAGAGAAAGGTTTTCAAATTTGTAAATATATTTTAAATATCCCCTTAACGCCTCGTCAAAACGTTTTTAATCCCATTTGAAAAGAGAAACTCTGAAAAGATATTTGCGCAGTCGGATTGCAAATATCGTAATCTTTATTCGGCGAATGAATTAGTCAATGCTCGTTATTGCATAAATAGAATCCGATTTTATATATATATAATTAGACTTTAATTGGAAATAATGATATAATGTTGCAAGTCATTTTCAATACAATGTATGTGTATATTCATTTAACCTCAGCCTTTTTAGAAAGGATTAAGTTTATTGAATGTTTTGATAAGTAATATACAATTATTATAAAAAAAAAAACACACACATTAAATAGACAATTTTCTACATAATTAAACGAGTAAGTATAATGGTAACAAGAAAAATATAGCGAAAGAACAATAACTTATTATATCTAATACTTCTACTGCTGCTACTACTTCCGTCGCAATTTAACCATCTAGGAAGCTAACCCCTACCCGCTTTGTTACAACTCTACTAACAGAACTGCTACTTCTTCTAAAACAGCAACAAATACTTCCACTACTCGTACACCTACAACAACAACTACTTTACTACTACTACTACAACAACAATAACAACGACTTCAAATATAATGGCAAAACAATTTGGCAAAATATCCACTTATTATTTTATCGTTAACTCCTACCTCGAGATCATGCTGCTTCTACTACTACTGCTACTATTTCTACAATTACTACAAACACTTAATACCACTCCATAACATCAACTCTAATGGCAAAATAATTTCCACTCATTACTTTATCGTCCTTAATTCCCATCTATACTATCATTGGTGTTATTGCTACCACTTTAATTACATCTTCTAGATCAAAAAAAAAAGAAAAAATTTTTTTTTTTATCATTTACTTCGAATGATTCCTTGCTGCTATTGCTACTACTACTACAGCTGCTGCTGCTATCCTCCGATATGTTGCATCTTTGCCAAAAAGAGCCGATCATTGAAAAGAGTCGTAATACATAATATTTCGGAGTATGAAACAAAACCCGACTAATATACCAATCCTGTCGGCTTATCAAAAGTATTAACCTATATTGTAATATCTAGATCAGAAGTACATTACTGGGTCGGTAAACTAGTGTTGTTACTCAATTGTTACCCCATAATCTGAATGAATTATTTCGTAACGTTGGTATTGATACAATGGTAAACATATTTTACCATTTACGCGGTTTTATTAGAGACAAATGGAGTTTGTATTTTTCAGGTAATCCTGTTGATTAATATCATCTTAGAGAATAAGTTAATAATACATTTATACACAAAAGGTTTATGAAATAACGGAGTATATCTAATTTAATATCTTGCACTGATCATAAATTCTACATCCACAAACCTTGAGGAAAGCTTGAGTGGATAGATGATCGGACATTAGACACATGGTCGAAGAGACGACAGACAGACAGACAGACACATACATCATATTAACGATTTTTACCGAGGCTTGCCGAAAGTCAACGATCTAGTAAAAGATGGAAAATGCGTCATAGCTTTTGATCAAAATCCACCTTTTGGTTAAAGTTTTGCATGCAAGCTACTATCCAGCTTAAATCTCCATAACCATTCATTGTATTGACTTGAAAGTTTATTAATATGTTTAGGGGCATCAGACAACCAAGATAGATAACTCTTGATGGAATATATTACAAATTAGGCCCTTTTTAACTTAGAAATGTTTGTTAAAGTTTTGCATGCAAGGTACTTTCATGCTCATATCTCAGAGTCCAGGCATGCGATTGATTTGAAACATCTTTAATATGTTTAGGGGTATCATACTTTCAAGGAAGATAACACTTGATGGAATTTATTACAAATTATGGTCCCTCTTTAACTTAGAAATTTTGGTTAAAGTTTTGCATGCAAGGAATTTCATGCTTATATTTCAGTAACTAGATATGGAAGATTAACCAGATTCTCAGCAACATAGGTTTAAACTTTACTTATTCACATAATACAGCTATAGGATACGTGTACCTACTATTAATGTATTGGAAAACAAGTTTATTTAAATTTATTTCCACATAATGATAAAATTGGAAAGAACACAAAATTATACCGAGTAATTTACTTAGAGTATAATAAAGACCATTGAATTATTCATAAACTTAGTTTAGATATTTCTTTGAGTATTGTCGTCTAGCGTGATAGTAAACAATAATTAACTTGAGCTGGGACATTATTTCTACATTTTAACTTCACCATAAACAGTATATCCGAATGCAAGTCATATTAATAAGAGAAACGTTATTTCTAGAATTGGGCATTGTCAAGATAAAAATCAGTCCTGTCACAGAACGAGCCATAGTTATTGATGACGCGTTTGGAGATGAAAGGCGCGTTTATGAGATAGCTAAACTATTAGTTGACCTTGCTAAAACAAGACAAGCGAGAGCGGTGTAACTGATCGTCGAACTCATTTGTTATACCTGTAGGAAAATCGATTAAATGAAAAACTTCTCAGTGTGTTCTGCACATGCATTTTTGTATAATTGAATATACACGTTCAACACTTGGGATCTAATTCATTGCTTTTTTTGTAAATAGACGGGGCTTATTCTTGTAAAAATTATAGAGAAAATAGAATACACATGCATGCTATTTATATTTTGTTTCCTGACTTACTTGAAGTAAAATATTTGGCTTTGATTTATTCATAAGCTGAATTTAGATTTAGTTGTTTTTTTTTTTTGGTTTACTTGCGCGAAAGAAAACAATACAATAATATTTCTACGATGAAATTGAACCTGTTACACTTCACCACGAGCAGTATATATTTAAACATAAATCATGAATAATGCGAAACATTTGTGTAAAATTGATCATTGTCAAGACAAAATTCAGTCCTTGCGCAGAACGAGCATATTAATGGCGCTTCAAGAACATCAAAAATAATAGATGATTTTTCTATAACAAGGCAAGCGAGAGAAACAGAACTCAAAATAGTCAAATCTAACCCAACTACTGCTAATATAAATTCGGTGAAGATGAGAAAATTGGAGAAGATGCAGATAAGACGACAGACAGAGAAGCTGATAACAACAAAACAAACTTTGAAACTTTACCAGTTCTATTTCATGGCAGGTTAATGTTCCACATATAAGCTTCATCTAATTAGCATGCTTTTTCCTCAATTTTATTACAAAAACAGATGTCTACCTCAAACGAACATTTTAAAAAAACTGATTCACTGTTGGCGTGTCCTTTTAAATTGAATCGACAAAGGCAAGCCTAAAAAGAAAACAAATTTTACATAACTGGAAATTTTGACACAGGATAAGGCCAGGTACGGCTCAATTAACATGTCACACACAAAAAAAATCCGTATACGATATAAATGGATATGGAATATAGGAGTGATATATTGACACTCTCAAGGTTGTGTATGGCTTTTCTTTTTATGTGGCGGTGAACTGGATCCATAATATTGATACAGTGGCCTTAATCTGTTTTTCCAGTGCTCGTACCCCACTGACGTGTCCAACAGAGGGGGGATGAATTATCCAATTTTTTAAATGAGTGAAATGAAGTCGTCTCAAGGCCTCGCGTTGGCGAAAAGGAGCGCTTTTTCAGCTCCTAATTATTCCTGATATTGATGTACAAACATTAAATAGTACTGCCTCGATGCAATATGTTCTGCCGTGTAGTTCAAAGACATTGCAATTTGTGTCACTTCACTACACTACAAGCGGTTAGTGGCGCCAAACTGCATCTTTGTTACCTTAATCTAATTAACATATGTCCCAAGTGCTGTCACGCTATAGCAGTGTAGTTAGTGTTTCCACACTGCAGTTTATGCTGACATACTAAAATTTAGTACTATCGCATGTAATTACTGCTGCAAAAGTATTTGGTGCTGCCACATTACACACAGTGCTGCTATACAGTGCAATTCGCTCTGTCTAAATATGACAAGCGCTACCACAAGGCAGTTAACCCTTTCCCTCATATAGACTCATTTTGACCCTTTCCCTCATATAGACTCATTTTGACCCTTTCCCTCATATAGACTCATTTTGACCCTTTCCCTCATTTAGACTCATTTTGACCCTTTCCCTCATATAGACTCATTTTGACCCTTTCCCTCATATAGACTCATTTTGACGCACTCAGTAGGTACCATATAAAGCCTGATCTGCAGAAAACCACAGTGAAACCTTACCAAATTTAATTACAAAATCCTCATTTCCAGACCACTGAAGAGCAGCGAACAGCATAAAAACCTGATCAGCCTGCGAGTTACTCGCACTCTGATCTGGTTTTATGCTGTTCGCATAGGTCTTTTTATGGTGTCCTCTATGAGGGAAGGGGTTAACGCTTCCATACTGCAAGCAGTTGCAGTTAGTACTCCTTTTACATGTCACACAATTGGTGTTGTCACACTGAATTAGGAACTATCAAGCTTCAGATTTATATTTGTTCAGTCACACTGCAGTTTGCGGTAGTGTTGTCGGACTTCAAAAAGACTTAAAGTACATGTGTACTGTGTTTGTTTCATCTTCACTGCAGTATCATGGCGTTAAACAAGATAATAAAGTTTGATTTTTTTATTGGTTATAATGCATGTTACCCGTACTTTATAAGATTGTGCGCAAGGTGTTATGACCTACCTATTATTATTCTTCAAATGACTGGCGTAAGAAATCATGAATTAAATACGTGTAGTTGTTACAAACAAGTAAAAAATTTCAATATCTCATTGTACATTTTCTGATTGGCAACGAAGTCAAATAACATTTTCAAAAGGATTTGTTGGGGTTTACCGTCGCTGCGATAGTATTTCCATCATATAGCGACGTCCAGCTAAGTACAGGTGGAGGAAGACCCCGAGCACACAGAGGTACCCGCAAGCCAGCTGGAAGGCTTCCTTACATGAAAAATCCGAAGTCCCTACCGGGATTCGAACCCACAGCGGTGAGGGGCTGAGAGATTTGTAGTCCACGACTGTAACCGCTCGGCTACGGCGGCCCCGGATTTGTTAACATCTATATTTTCATACTGTAATAAAAATTCGAAATTGATAATTTCATACGCGCCATATCGTAGTGTGAATAGGGAGGTATTTTTTTTTTCGTTATGTAAACGGGTATCTAATAATTGTGAAATTGTCAAATCTAATTTTCTTATTAGTATGTCATGACCAAATTGATATTGAATATGAACCGAACTATACATTTACACCATATTTTTTCTCGCGAATGAATATGTTCTTTTATATGTTTCCTTCCTCCTACCAGCGAATATCATCAGAATGTCCTATATTTCAAAGTACCCAAGACATGTGTTTGCAAGTTTGCAGTAATGAACATACAAAGGTTTTAAATAGTATATTATATAAATGTTTGAAAACTCTGGAAAGATTTGGTGCATGAGATATTAACAGAGATGTTCCATATAGCACTAGTCATAATCTATAGACCATTTCACTTCGAAATAAGACGTAACACTACGTAAATCAACGAGCACTTCCCGAACACCTAATCTACATAATGGTGTAAAGTTCCACACATTGTGCAGTGGGAAATAAACATACACTTGCGGTTGTTCCCCAGTTACTGATTGGTCAGTAAAATCAGCGGATTATACCGAAAATTGCCGATCCCCTCGTGAGATGGCCTATTCAATCATATCGAGGGGTTGAAAGCGAAACTAGGCTAAATGCATATATTTGTATAAGCACTTAGCATAGTTTCGCTCTCACCCCTCGATATGTACACCAACAAAAGAAATTTGTCAAAGTAATGGCATTAAATCAAATTTCCATGACGACTTTTGAAAACGGCATTTCATGTTGACATTTGCTTATTCCGTGTGAAACAGTAATGAAACTAGATGGTAAATGCTTAATTTCTTTTAAAAATAGGTTTGAAAAAAACAAACACCTAAAAAACAAAACCTGTGAGAGATTTAAGAGAAATGTACATCATGCATACTTTATGTGAAATTTGACCAGCTAAATATGCCGCATGCAAACAAAATGGAGTTTCGTTTATCCGGCAACGTCCGTTATAGGCTTAAATTGGCTGGATTTTGAAAAATTGTGGAGCGGCTGAATTAAAAACAGCTGGATTGTGAAACAACTGGATTGTGGAGCGGCTGAATTGTAAACAGCTGGATTGTGAAACAACTGGATTGTGGAGCGGCTGAATTGTAAACAGCTGGATTGTGAAACAATTGGATTGTGGAGCAGCTGAATTTTGGAGTGGCTGAATTGTAAACAGCTTGATTGTAAAACAACAGGATTGTGGTGCGGCTGAATTGTAAACAGCTGGATTGTGAAACAATTGGATTGTGGAGCGGCTAAATTATAAACAGCTGGATTGTGAAACAACCGGATTGTGGAGTGGCTGAATTGTGAACAGCTGGATTGCTAAATCAAACTATAAATACATTATATTGAGAGAATTGGTTAAACGAAACACGGCTCGCTTTAACAAGACACCATTTAACATATTTCTTTTAATAAAAGTTACCGTTATCAAATGCGTTATGACATGTTATATGTTAAATTGTCTATGTATAAGAAAACGAGAGGGACCTTTTCACACAGTGAGGTCTTATTTTAAAGAAATACACCGAGAAATGACCTTAGTTTAAAACTCGAATACAAAGACATTGTGTACAGATTACAGAGTGACGCGGGTAAATTCGAATGGCAATTTTGGGATACACGACAATTACGTGAGAAAGATACCAGCCAATAAATCCTGGCTACAAACACGACGGTGCTACATTCAGACGTCAGAAAATATCACAAAGGTCAAACTTTTGAAGAGAAACACAAACTCATTTTAGGAGATTAGATCAAAGTTCAAGTGCGTTATTTCAAACGGCGTTATACTTTCCACTAATCAGAACAGAGGACTGTATTTGCAGGCTTTTAATTATGCCATTACTTCAGATCTTTTTTCCCATTATTTATAATTGTTGAATTTATAAAGTACATATTCATTCTTTTCACACTGAAGTCACGTGATTGGGGTAAGATTATAGTAACACCCTAGATCAAATTACAATTCTGGAGAAGAATACCCACGTTATATCTTTCATGTCCCTTCAAAAACATTATGAAAAGGAAATAAAGTATACAAAAGAAAATAGATATTAAGAAATAAATACTTGAATACGTGATTTCTCATATTCAGATATTAAAAAAAGAAAAACGCATTGGTCTAGATTCAATTTTCATGATTATTTATTGATATTTATATACTTCTTGACACAAGTAATTATTCACAGAAAAATATTTTTTTAATGACGCAAAACTCATGCAATCTATCTATCCACATGTCTGTATGTCTTTCCGCCCGTCCTTCTATGTATGTATGTATGTATGTATTTATGTATGTATTATGTTGTATGTATGTATCTATCTATCTATCCGTTCCTCTATCCATCCCCCGTCCGTCTGTCCGTTCGCCAGCCAATCCACTATTTCTCACCCCCCCCCCCCCCCTCCCACACACACACACACAACTAGTTTTTAGAAATTGGTTTCCAATCATTGAAATATTCAATTAACCAGATAGATGCCCGAACCCACGACTGTGAATATCCAGATAATATTTTAGAGATCGAATATAACCACGAAAGTACGGAGGGTCCCCATATCTTTTTTAAACACTTAACTGAAATGTGCGCTCATATCTTACCAGTTCAAACATTTCCATTTTTGAAATTAATCTAAAGATTAAAAAACATTAAAGACCCAGGAAAATTATTTGCTTTACGGCATTAGCCTGACCTTGAATGCGATAAGAATACAAAAACTTCGTGACCGTTCACCGGATATTTATAGCAAAGCCGTTAGATCTACGCGGTCAAATATCATATCGTATGTACACACTTCATATTTCATAAAACAATTAAAAATTAGATAAAGTTAGCGTATATGAATATAATATTTCGAATTAACGAATTTTGGGCACTTGCCATGCGTTTATTATTACAAAACTGTGTAGATAAGGCTGAAAATGTAAGTCCAGCTTTAGCGAATAAGTGTCAGGGTTTAATACCATATCTCTGTAATTGTCTTCTTTCAGTTATTTAATACAGTACGTTTTTTTTTTTGTTTTTTTTTTTCTCACGAATATGAGACCCAGGGAAAAAAACACGTAGTAAATCTTACATTTTTTAGATATATGGAATATTAATAAACAAATAAGTTCATCCACGAATTTACCTACGATTAAAATACAGCACGAGTACAATTATACAAAACGTACCGTATACAGTATATTGTATTGATATTCATGGGAATTAAACTTCTTGGATTTCGCGGATGGTTAAATTATTTGCAAATATATTATTAATCCTTTTAAAACTGTTCAATAAGTAGACCTCAGGTTTTCTATATCATTAATCCACAATTTTACCATGTATGTGGCAAATACAAATATATAGAGCGAAAGTAAATGTACACGAAAAATAATGACATGGAAGTAACATGTATAATTCATGCGTCATGCAAACGGACATATCTTTGGTCAGACTACAACTAGCAGACGGACATTCAATACAAAAACACAAATGGACAGAATGACATTAAATAAATAAATAAATAAATAAATAAATAAATAAATAAATTGATGATATAAAATAGGAATAAACAGAAACACGTGTATGGAATCCATGTCATACGTTCAAGTGTTGTCATAAATTGTGTGTAAAATACATTAATCTGATATCAAGTACGATTAAGCATTCTACCTTTATATAAATAATCAGTTAATAGGGTAATCCTATTCTCTTAATCCCAAAATACTTTAAGGTAAGATACTTGTAATGGTTTTGCTACATTTCGGACCACTTTACCTCTACCAAGATAACCAAGGTATCCTAATGAATCATTAGGAAGTCTTGGTTATCTCCGTGAATGGCCGTAAGGTCCAAAATGTAGCGGAACCAGTACAGGGACTTTACCTTAAGGACATGGATTGCGACCACTATATATATATGTACATTGTTATCAGTATCATAAACACATTATCTGTCTTAACTCTATGTCCTTTCTTATTAAACAGATAAACAGATTTTCGATAGATCTTGTATTCTTTACTCAATCGTTTTTATTGAAATTCAGTTAATATTATTAGATTTTTCCACTCCATTAGATGTATTTACCAGTTAGAAAGCGATTACATACTGACAAAAACTGTGAAGTGAATCGATATTTTGTTATATCATAAAAAGAGCCTTCGTAAATTGATGTCAAATTTTAGATTTCAGTATCAAGTTATTGACATAATTATTTCGTTTTCGATTAGCGTCAGAAAACCTCGTCCATTTCGAAAATCTACTCTAACCCCGGTGTAACGATTTTAAGTGACCCCCAATTTCAAGTCCCCCCCCCCCCAAGAATCTTAAAAAAAACAAAAAAAAAAAAACAAAACAACAACAACACGCTTTCATGTTATCCCGAGGGGGTGGGGGTAGGAGTTTGAAAGAAAACGTATTTATATTCCCAGATAGGGCATAATGAAAACGTCTCCAGATTTCTTCCCTACCCAGGAATATAAAAACGTTTTCAAATCCCCCCCCCCCAGGGGTAACATGAAAAAGTTTTTAGATTCCCGAGGGGGGGGGGGGGGGGATGAAGCATATTGAGACCCCCACCACCTCATTTTCAAATGTACTACCCAGGAATCTACATGTTTCCCCGGGTGAGTTTGAAAACTTTTTTCAAATTCATCTTTTTAATATCATATAATCCAGATTATGAACATATAATATTAATACGTCAATGTACTGACAACAGTCACACATTTAAGAATTAATTACCAAAAAAAAAAAAAAAAAAAAGATACACACTTTTCAAACGAAGAAAGTTAACATAAAAAGGGGCGTGGATCGTTTGAAAACGTTTTAAAGTTCCCAGAGGCGGAAAGTTAAAACGTGGAATGGCATTTGAAAACGATTTATGTTTCCCGGGGAGGAAATTTGAAAACGTTTTAAAGTTACCGGGGGAGTAGGGGGGTGGAAACTTGAAATGGGGGAACTTGAAAACGTTACACCGGGATTGCAGAATACAGGTATATACAGTTGGTCTTGATGAACACGTCTTCGATTTACTCTCTCTCTCTCTCTCTCTCTCTCTTCCTTTCTCTCTCTCTGTGTGGAGAGAGAGAGAGAGAGAGAGACACTTGCAATTATTTACTGATATTGATTGATATTCTCTGACATTTCCACGATGGGCGATGGGTCCATGAATACATGT
>CM037794.1:17531799-17581799 GCA_021229015.1 Solen grandis
ATACTTTTAATACAGTAAAATGTGCCAATCTTTACTGTTCTAAAAACATGAGGAAACCAACACTAAATGACAATTAAACATCAATTAGTCAATATGTATACATCAAGATCAGAACTTAACTGTCAAAACCTGTTGTCCATCAATTAAAAAGCCATCAACTGCATATGAAGTTAGTAATTAAACTCTAGTCAACCCCACTGGCTACAGCCATAATCAACAACTGTACTACATAATGACATCAGCTGGTCTGTTAGTTTCTACATGATATGCGGCATCTGCAATGTTCATCAATATCAGTGCTAGGCTAGTTACTAGGCTCAGAAATAGCATTTGTATTTAAACTTGTATATTTCAAAATGAATGGCAATAAAGTTGCTACTACTTATATTGATCTCCACCAATGGTTCCTGGGTTGGACCAGAATTCAGCACCTGAGAGCGCAATGATAAACCCTTGCACCCCCCACAGCCTCACCGACACCCCCCCCCAAATCCCCCAGACACCCACCCCCAAAACTGGGATATGAACCCACAACCTTTGGATCCACAGCCTTTTAGTTATCACTGATCTCCAAGGAGCTCTTTTAAATACTTAAAAGCAAGAAATCATTTGTTGAATATTGTAAAGAAACTTTTTAATTCCAGCATTAAATGAGAGCAAATCAGACTAGTTAGTCTAATGTAATGCAAATAAAATTAAGGAATTTTAATTTTTTTTTCTTTATTAACAGTCTACCAAAATCTTCCTCAGTTATCAATGGAGAAAAAAGGATACAGTCAAATAAAGCAAATTATCTGTTAATAATTTAAACAGTTTATCAATTGGCTTTCATAAACTCAAAAGATGCAGTGCTAAAAACAGAATGAATGATGATGTTTGACGATATATTTTCGGATTTTTATTCCTTATATAATGACTGAGATTATCAACTCAAGACTAATTAGAAGAGGTAATATAAATGATTGTAGAGCTTTATGCGGCTAGTGGCTAGTCTTATTCAGTAGACCTATCTGACCCAGGTTGACCCCAGTTGACCAGACGTTGACTTGTTGACTTACAGCTGTATCGATTCCACAGATATTGGCATCAAAAATTAGCACCATAGATACATTCAGTGGTCATTCACCCGACCTACCCTTGGTCAACAATTAGCCAAATCATGGTAACCAGAGAAACATGTTAGCAGCTTCATTCGACATGTTTTCACACTCACCGATCCTGTAATCAAAAACATCGCATCTGATTCCGTTACAAGAGTTCAATCACTTCATTTCTGCCGTACATTTTCTCGACTCAATTTACTGTGGTCAGTCCACTAGATTGTCTAATTAACTATTCATCACTCTATCGTGCACATTATTTTTCATAGTCCAGATCAGCTAAAAAGCAGTTTTCGCTCTGATTAAGGTTTACAGTGTTCCCTCCTTAATTCCCAAGGCACTCAGGTGTACCAAAATATATAAAACCTGCTCTGACTTCAAGTAACTGTAAGGCACGTTATTATATCTTAACCCTTTCCCTCATATAGACTCATTTTGACGCACTCAATAGGTACCACATAAAGCCTGATCTGCAGAAAACCACAGTTAAACCTTACCAAATTTAATTACAAAATCCTCATTTTCAGACCACTGAGGAGCAGCGAACAGCATAAAACCTGATCAGCCTGCGAGTTACTCGCAGGCTGATCTGGTTTTATGCTGTTCGCATAGGTCTTTTCAAGGTTTCCTCTATGAGGGAAAGGGTTAATTAATGTCAATAACATTAATTAATGCTATAATTTTCAACAACCTGGAAGTAATCAGTACTTTTGAAAGTGCAAATTTAGTCTGAGTTGACATTGAATCTGTATACTTCTAGCTATTTATTGATGTACGATTCAAGTTTAAACACAGAACTTTCAAACCTTATATAAGACTTTGTCTAATACAAGATTTTCTTCCCCTTAGGCTATGTCAAGTGCCAAAAAATGTAGTTTTTACATTAAAATTAATTTTGATTAGTTAACACTTACCTGTTATAACTGCCCCAAAACATTATAACAGACAAACCCATGTGTTAATTTGTGTAAACCAGGTCAGCCATTGATCAAATGCAGCTACCGGATAATCAAATAATTTAATTAAAAATATCAATCAATCTTCAAAAGGTTCTTCAAGCATAATTATGGAAGCCTGATAAGATTTATCTGGCAAACTATTTGTTTCCATGGCAATCAATGAAATAACTGATCAAAATAATTGCTGAAAATTGCATCAATCATACCAAACCCCATCAATTCCAAGACACTTGATCAAGATTGGAGACATTAAATGAAAATATCAACACTTCACTGTGTATCTTCTGCCATGATTAAAATGAAGTGAATTTTCCCAGATAAAAAGCTAAAAAAAAGTTGTGAAAATTTACACCAAAGCGGCCAGTAAAAATTCCATAACTTGCAGACTGATCAGGTTTAATACAGTTCATATCTTCATCAGTTCAACCCTTCTCCACCATAACACAAAAACTGAAATTAGGGCTATCACTGGAGATGAGGAATACCTCCACTACACCATCTTGACCCGACAATATGAAAATATATTGTACAGCATGTCTTAGGATAATTAATATATTGTGATTTCCTACACTTTACTACATATAGCAGGGGTTTAATAATCAGGAGATCAAAATAATATTTACTTTGTTTCTGACATTTTCTCTCCTTTCTATACAGTCTTCTCATCAAATAACGTGAAGAATCTCTGTATTTGAGGAATTATTCAGATGTCAAAATCAAATGTTGACATATGTTGATACCTGTATACATTGTGTTTTCATTTATTCCTTTGTTATGTTTAGCCTTTATTTTTTAAACATAAAAGTGTTTTGCCATTTGAAAAAATACCACAAGCATATAGCTTTTTGTTTGAAAGTGAAGTAAGGAAGTAAGGAGTAATTTTTTTTATATTTTTATTTTTTAATTTTAAGGATCCTAAATTGTTTGAGATTCGAGATGGGGCGATGTGTCACTTATACATGATTGTAATAATAGTATACACCAACTATATTCTGTGGTTTGTTTGATCGTGTGCAGTTCTCTCTCTTTCTCTTTCTATCTACCTTTCTCACAAACAAACAAAATCAGTTTCTTTAATTACAACTGATAAATCACAGTAGGCTTTACATGGCCATTCTGATATCACAATTTGCCTACTTGTTTTGACAACGTGTGACCATCTCAGTCAAGGCGTTAATCAAGGCGACAGGTGGTCATGGGTTGCCAAGGTGATACAGGTAGGTTTGATAACAACTTCAAAGAATTGCACAGAAATTATAATATAGGATATACTATCTAGGGACCAGGCAAGGAGCTCGAGGAATCCTAAATCGCATGTTTGATGAATCACCCTAATATTTATATAGAGTAAGAAAATCAAGGGACCATTTTTGTAGCTCGAGTCATCGCAAATATTCAATAAATTGACACATTGAGGATTGCAAGACCAATATATGAATAATTTCCATTCAATATAAACCAAATACAGTCAAACTTGTTTTTAATCACACAAGTCCACTGAAACAAGAGAATATGTTGTCTAAATGTAGATGACTGCTAAAGGGAGGTTATAAACATACATACGTGATAAAATGTCTGTCTGGCTACTAAAACTAGGTAACGGCTCCTTAGTATAGGTGGTCACTTAACGCAGGTATGACTTATAGTATTATTAAATATCTGCATCGTACCTAAAGTTTGACCTCTTACAAGCATCCTCCTATAGTAAGCAGTCACTCACCTGACTTGACTGGCTGTTTAAGAGAGGTTTAACTGCAAAACTGCTATCAGTTTGATTTAGCTTTTCCATGCTCAAACATAATTCAGGTATAAAATGGCGCATCTTATTTTAGCCGCGATGGATAAACTTTGTAATGAGGAAACTGATTATTGATGTAATAACCAAATAAACAGCAATGTCATTACAAATACATGGGGACAGCCATGTTAATTACAGACTGGGTATCAATATTTATGCTGTCACATGTCATTGACTGGTCATTCACCTTTACTGACTTATTTAATATTCACACCTCTTGTAACACTGACGCAATGGTATCACCTATACAATCAGTATACAACCTGATCTGCCTGCAGGACTCAACAGTTGGCAATCAATACCCACAATTCTTGTTTTATCTATGTTTGCATTTTTGTGGCTTTAAAAGTTAGCACGATTCATAATAAGTCTGATTGACAAATAAATATCAACACTTCATATGGGTTAGCTGGTTAAGATATCTTAAAGTCTACATTTTTCAAACACACATCCTCAAAATGCACAAAATATACATTTGCTATTTCATTGTGAAGGATGATCAGGTTTTGTCATGTTGCTTTTTTGAAAAATTCACATTTTAGCTTGAAAAGTTTTAATTGAAACGGATTATATTCTTTTACGATGGTTTGTTCCAGATGTATGGTTATTTTAAAGAAATCAGTACCTGCTTTTCTGTATTTTGTCAAATTTGATATCCCGAAAAAATAATTATTGTAAAGAATAGAAACAATTCATTTTTCATTTTTAAACCCATTCTGGTCTTTAAAGGTCATTTCTGTGGGTCATCTCTAGCAAGGAGATTTTTCTAAAACTTGACCAAGTGACCTAGTTTTTGACCCCAGATGAACCATACTCAAGGTCATGTAAGTTATTATGCACATGCATAAACAGTATCTGAGGAAATTTCATGAGCATAGAATCAAAACCACTGAGGTATTGTCTAAAATCAAAACTTGTAAATGACAGTTTTTTGCCATTTAACCCTTTCCCTCATATATACTCATTTTGGCACCCTCAATAGGTATCACAGAAAGCCTGATCTGCAGAAAACCACAGTTAAACCTTACCAAATTTAATTATAAAGTCCTCATTTCCAGACCACTGAGGAGCAGCGAACAGCATAAAACCTGATCAGCCTGCGAGTTACTCGCAGGCTGATCTGGTTTTATGCTGTTCGCATAGGTCTTTTCATGGTGTCCTCTATGAGGGAAAGGGTTAAATCTATTTGCCAAAAATTAGATCCGATAAGCCACTGAAATGGAACACACGGAAATGCAATTGAATAACAAATTATATGATCACATATTCTTTTCTTTCAAAATTTAAAGCTTTTGTGTTATTCAAAACTTATTGCTACAACACTTACAGTAAATACGGTAAAAGGTTTTCACACTTCAGTAACAATATGCCACAAACAAGAGGTCATGTTTATAGTTTTTGGTGAATGTTTACAAAAGGAATATGGAAAATAGGAAGACTATAACGCCAAATGTCATACGACAGTATTTGTTGAGATCTACACTTATATCATTTTTGCTAAAACTTAGAATCAAAATCAGAAACGTGTGGCAAAGCTTTTTAAATTCCATTCTATTGGTGAAAAGACCGGAAAATATTTATGAATAATAAATAGATAAAATACAGTAAGTCATCACTGTCATTTTGATATAGTTTCCTACATGCCTACTATATTCTTAACTTGTGACTTTCACATTGGCTGAGCTGGGTAAAAGATAAATACATAAAATATAATTATATAATATCATGTAATTAAGGCTGTCAAATGGGGAATTTCAAAAACATTGCTACAGAAAGAATGAGAAAGGTTAAGCATGAAAAAGGCTTTAGAATAATATGAAATGAATACGTGTTTATTCTTTTGTAAGTTTCTTGCATTAAAATTCCATGTGAACAGACTTGGATTCCAACCAACAGTGTGGTGATAGGCTAAAATATATTATCAAGTCAGCGACTATAACCAGAGGGGGAGGGGGGGTAACGTCGTGAGCATGAATGTGCGCACACAGAAATTAAGGAATGAGAGTGCGCATGCATGAACAAATTAATTTCAAAGGTAAAAGATTTAAGTTAGACTATAAAGATTTTATAACATTCCTGTCTGATCGAATGGCATTATTTTCTAAAATTATATTTGTTTTTCCATTTAAAAGTGCCACCTTCTGCCAAATATTTGTAATTTAAATAATTTTAAACCGATGTCTATATGCCATGCAACAAGAGTAACAACCAGATCGTCTTAATATCTTATAAAATAACGAGACAAATTTTGTTTTATAACCAATAAATAGAACAAAAATGGCAAGATAATACTGGACCCAGACTAAGATAAAAATCTGCATGATGTGATATCTCCTTGATTTGCCTCAAAATCTAGAGAGACATCCCACAATATATGCTGTGTTACCAATGTGGCCTAGTGGACCTCTACCAAGTTTATTCATATCATGGCCCCCTGGTTTGATCAAACCCACGACTTCCACAGTCATGTCTGTTAACACTGGACCATGCAAGGCCCAATATCAAACCAATGTTTACGGAAAAAAAAAACAAAAAAAAAACTACTCAGCAAACCAGACAAAAATGGACACAATGTCTAAGTTTTACAATCAGCCTTTAAAATTTATTTCATTTTTGTGTTATATATATATAAAGATAAGACTTTTAGTTGTTCTGTTTTCAAAAACTATGTTTTCAGGAATTAAAACAACACATTTTTTTTCTTAGTTTGTAAAGGAAGATAAACATCTGACATTCAAATGGTCCAGCCAACAACATCAACATCACTTTACTTGCCCACTTAACTTTCCCCACTCATTTTTATACACTTTACTTAGCAACAATCTGTAAAAGACAAATCATAGATAAACAATGAACAATGCTTCCAATAATCAATTCAAATATTTCTGTTCTACATTATATTTTACATAAACATTAAACATAAACATTTACCTTTATCTGCTGTTCGGTCATTTATTGACAGTTCAGGAATAAGAACTTACATGGAATGCTTTTCTCAGGATCCCATTTATAAATTCTTTACTTTTTGGCCAATCAAATTGCTGCTTTCATTTAGCTCAATCTAGCAAATATATCCAATCAAAACGGCTGTACTACCATATTAACCCAGATAAATTTTATTACTATAAATATCACTGAACACACAATAATTGTATCCCCGGCGATGATCCACCGTGCAATGATTCGAAGGTGATAAAGAATTCAACAATCCAATGCACAAAAATGCATACACATTTCACAAGGGAGATCAGCTATGTATATACAATGAAACTATAAACATCCAAAATACTCAGTCCACCCACATACCCTATCATATTCATATCCAAATTCTTCCTATAATTTGTTTTGCCTAAACTTTATATATCTCAATTTACGCTGACTGTGAAATATGTTCCTAAAACTAAATATAAAATTATATAAAAATTATCTGTTGTATTGACTGACAACCTGAGAATCGAAGTTAAAAGCTTATTAAATGTCTATTTCATAGGGACTTCACTCATAGAAGAATCTTAGATTGATCAGAAGATAGACTAAGAATTAATCTCACTGTAGAATAAATAAAGGGCAAATTTATTAAACTGGTAGGGTGGGTTGGTGGTTGAGTGAGCGAGTGGTTGAGTGAGTGGTTGGGTGAGTGAGTGGTTGAGTGAGTGAGAAGAGTGGAGCTGTGGGTGAGTGTGTGATTGAGTGTAATGTACACAGTGAGTGAGTGATTCAGAGTTAGCAACTGATTATATCAATTATGTGAAAGGTTTGTTTGTTTGTTGGGTTTAACGTCCCACCGACAGTATTTCAGTCATTTGGAGATGTCTACTTGAGGCAGATATCGTGCTGCCACACTGCAGTATCACGCCGTAGACATGTGGCATGATACCACACCCAGTCACATTATCCTGACACCGAGCCAACCAATCCTGCAACTACCCTTATATGCTGAGTGCTAAGCAAGGGAGCTACATGTATAACAGTACCATTTTTATACAAATTTTGGTATGTCGCAGCTTGGGTTAGGTGAAAGGACAAGTAATCTGTGTAGATAAATCAAGTTCGCGGAATTGTTTTCTTACTGAAATCTGGAATAGAAAACGAAAAAACAAAATATATCTCGAGATACGATTACTCAGGAATAAAATATTATTTAGGTACATTAAACAATAAATTTACATGAAACATTGAACAACAGTACTACGTTGTTCTTGAAGCACGACGATGTCAATGTTGGCTCATGCTGACGTTACTTAAACGTCAAAGTCTAGTGTTCAGTTAACTTTCTCGAAGTTCCTTCACTAATGCTGTGTTTCCAATAGTGATTGTCGATGTTGGCCGACCTGATCTTTCGTCATCAAACATGAGGTTCTACCATCCTTTAATTGCTTGTGCCAATTGTAGACAAATGTTTTTCCACAGGTTGGTAATGTATCTAACTTTTTAATTTGTTTTAGTGCTTTTACCAGTGAAACTTTGAGTCCCACAGTCGCACGCAAACTCAATGTCATCTGCTGACGTCATGTGCCGTTTTGAAGCCATGGCCATAACACGCTGCGTAATAACCGTCCAACACGACGTCTTCAAATTTTCCAGAAATGACGTCGAAATGTCACGCTAACATCACTTGCATTCGTGCTAAATTTGTGATAAAATTTGACTGCGCGATAGCAGGTTCAATTAATTCAGAATATGGGAAATAACAGCTTGCTTCAAGTCACAAAACAGTGGTTGCTATGGATACCATTTATTCTTCTTAGTATTTAATATCTATTCACCTACCTGATAATGAAAAAGAAAATAAGTTTTTTTTACTTGTATATGAGTTTTCATGTGATCTGATGAAAAAATAAATCCTTGAGAGAATTCTGTGAATTTATCAATCAGCTCTCGTCCCTCGACATATATGCAGATCTTATTGTATCAGCTCTCGTCCCTCGACATATATGCAGATCTTATTGTATCAGCTCTCGTCCCTCGACATAATATTTGCAGATCTTATTGTAAAGTCTGACACTATGTAAATTCCTATACTATTCAAATTGAAAAAAAAATGAACACAGTATGTGACATAAATTACAATCCAGTGAACCTCTCCTTTAATTGTTTTGTGATAAGAATGTGTTATATGAGGGGAAAAGTACACATGACTGCATAAAATGTATGCATGAGAGGTTGAAATAATTAAATTTAGGTCCAATTATAAGAGGGAAAAAAATAAACAAATGCAGATGTTTGAATTTTGTAGATCTGTGTTTAAATTAATTCTAGTTAATATAAGCTATCAATGAACAGGATGTTAAGTGTACAAATTATTTGAACACTTGATGTATATGTTCACATAAATTCAAATAAAGGATCACCTTGTTTACACTACAGTTTACACATTCTACACAGCCAGGTATGAAAAGAAGGAAAGATTTTTATCAGAAAGCCGAGTACTTAAGAGGTCAGTCAGTGCTGAGTAGCATAGAAACTTTAAGTAGGTCATTCAATATCATCCTGACATGGCAGGGGTTTTCTTAAGTGGACGCCCACTTGCCCATACCGGGTTAAAATCACCATGGGCAAGTGATTTTTCCAAGAAAATAGCCCGTTGGGCAAGTTTATTTTCGTAAATGAAATTTTTTGTTTTTTTTGTTGTTTTTTTTTTCTCTACACTATATAGGGGGTGAGTTGATTGCAAATTGTGTTTGATACATGTTAACTAAAATTCATCTTAATACTACACATATTTAGTTTTAAACATTAACAAACACTAACTAACTTAAAGATCGGACAAGTTGTTTTCACTGGGGGCAAGTAGATGTTCAAAGTAACTTGCCCCCTGGGCAAGTGAAAGTCAAATCCTTAAGGAAACCCCTGCATGGTAAATCAGGAATCGGATATCCCCCCTCTTTTTTAACAAGTGGATAATATCATGCATGAAATTAAGGTAATGTTTACCAGTGAAAGTATAAACATGATTAATGCAATGATAACCTGAAAGTAACTGAATTAAGGTATTGTTATTCTTAAGGTAACACAATTAAAGTTATGTTATCCAGTGAAGTTTGTAAGTTTGTTGGGTTTAACTTCCCACTGACAGTATTTCAGACATTTGGAGATGATGTCTGCTTGATACAGATATAGTGCTGCCACACTGCAGTATTACGCTGTAGACATGTGGCATGATACTACACCAAGTCACATTATCCTGACACCGGGCCAACCAGTCCTGCACACAGGGTTTCAGCACGTAGTATTTGGAAAAAAAAATTCTAGATAGTGTCTATATACCTGTGGTCCTGCAACTACCCTTACATGCCGAGTGCCAAGCAAGGAAGCTATAACAGTATACCTTTTTATGACTTTGGTATGTTGCGGCCGGGGATCAAACCCACAACCTCCTGTTCTTGAGGCAGAAGCTCTAACCACTTACCTATTGGGGACGGTTTACCCAGTAAAAGTAAAATGATTAAAGGCAATGTTAACCATGAAAGTAACTCTGAGTCAAGGTAATGATGGCCATGATCACCTGAAAGTAGCTCAATAATTGAGGTAATATTAACCAGTGACAGTAAGTTCAATAAGGTCACTACATAGGCCTTTTTTATTTTCAATTCTTAGTTTTTAAATAGCCAGATCCAAGCAACTGAACCTTAAGTATGTTTGACTTGACTGGACTATTTGAGTTTACCATCGCTTGGACAGTATTTCAGTCATACTGCGACGTCCAGCTAATTACAGGTGGAGGAAGACCCCGAATGCATGGTGGCATCTGGGTAGAACCACCGACCTATCGCAAGCCAACTGGAAGGCTTCCTCACATGAAAATCCAAATGACCCTGCCAGGATTCGAGTGAGTGTTAAAGTCAGCGACTTTATCCTCTCGGCCACGAAGGCCCCCTAATTATGTCTGATGGATCAGTGTCGTTAGATATCAATAAATTACAACACTGTGGGTTTGTGAGTTATGTAACTGATAGATCATTTATCATTTGATCACAGTTACTATTTAACAAATTTACTGTAATAACTTAATTTTATTGATAACTCTATATAAAATTCATAATCATTTTTTTTATTTATTCAAAAAAAAATAAAGACAGAAGGGATAAAAAAAAAAGGTAAGGAATTATTTTTTTGCCCCTGGTTTCATTTTAATTAATGACGAAAAAATTAAAAATACATGTAGCACAATTTCTAGTTTTGTTTAGATTTTTTTTAAAATGTGCACTCAGAGAGAAAACGAAACAAGATATTCCAGCTTGCTTTAGCTCATGTTTAAACAGGTAGATTTTACATACATATCTCATTGATATGATAACAAATCTGGGCGGTGTGACCTGCCTATTGTGAAATTGTGAAATAATGATTTTTCAACACCACATCAGCAGTATTTTTATATGAAACATGTAAATGTGTAAACATATTTTATAGATAAGGTTAAACACACAATGTTAAAGGTAAATGTAGGATGGTGTTCCCTCATATCGCGGTACTAACGACATAAACGGGAATAAAATATCAGTGAAGTGTTATCTGAAATTTATTTCTGTATGTCACTGTTATTCCACCTTTGTACCATAATGTGAAAACAATTTATTTTTTTCAGCCTTTCTAATAACATTTTAAAACATGTTATTGTTCGCCATGTTTGTCCTACATAAAAAATCCCATGATTCTCTTGTATCGCGGAATTCTTGAAAAAAGACCACTGGCTCCACCTACAGATGTCGCTACATGATCAAAACAATCATCATTCATAAAACAATACAGCAGACAAAGATCTAGCATTTGTCGAGTCTTTCAATTCATTATTTATGCTATAAAACGGCATCAGCGTAATGGTTAAAAGTCGGAATACTGCAAGAAATTTACATTTTTTCTTACCATTTACGGATACATATTACTTTTTGTTTATTTCAATTCAAATCGTAGCTTCCTGTTTACAAAATGGTGTCACTAGGTGGCGATCGGCAAAGTCTTTCCTAACAAAATGACAATACCGCGATACCAGAGAACCCGCGATACCGCCGGAAACCACCATACATGTATACATATTTCAGCGGTAAGGTTAAACACACAACTTTCCTTCTATTGATAGCAATGATTCATCTTACCAAAAGTATTTTCTGTGATTGATTGTCAAAATCAAAAGACAATAGTGACAAGAGGTCCTGATACCTGAGGTCAACCAGTCATTTGACCCTGATATGCCAAACACTTAAAACAAGGGAGATAAACACACCCTACTGCTGTGATTCCACCTTTGTTTGATAATGAATCAGGTATAATAATATAACACTGCCATCGAAGGTAAATTTTAAAATACGTATTCATTGCGATACTGAATTATAGTAATTACATTGAATTTACACTTTTATCTTTGATGTCAATTGGAAAGCAAGTACTTTTTTTAAAATTTACCATTCCCAGGTTGGACCAGTACTTTGTGCCTTAGAAGGTTATGAACAAGTTCTACAGCATTAGAGCTGGAAACCACAAACTTAAAAATATTGATCCTATTACTGAATCACAGTACTGCTGTAACTGTGAAAAAGATCTTCACAGTGTTATTAGGGATTTGTTTTAAAGGGAGATAAATCAGGTGAAAATGGACATAAGAGTTATGGCCCTTGGTGAGACTGTAGCCCTTGTGATAGTAAACAGGTATGTGAAGTTTCATAGGAGACACTTTAATAGTTTAGAAGTTATGGCCAAGGTAAAAGTTCATTAATTCAAAGAATAACCAAGTTATTTGTTTCAAAAACAACCACTGCATTTTATAAATGTTGCTTGTTTATTTCAGAAAAGATATAAATTTGATGAACATGTTGCCAAATGTATCATTTTCATGTATTTATCCATAAAATTATATCAAATTATTTTTTATATCCAAAACACAATCTTATGGTAAAATAATCAATCTACATCAAGATAGAACACACAATTAGGTTTCCTTGGACTGTACAAACATATTGGTAATTATATCAAGCCAAGAGACTGCAGTGAAATCAAGATTAATTGTAACTACTGTAGCAAAAACCAAACTTCTCCAACATTGATTAATTGGATCGGTAAGGATCCTTAATTATATAAACATCATTATCTTCCTCCCCAGTGAATTAATTCTAACCTGCTATTTTATATACTCTGTTGATTCAATTTCTCATTTTATTGTAAGACCATGACACTTTCCTTTTTCTTTCTCACAATTTCTACAGGTGTTGCATGATTTGTATTTTTTGCATTTTTTTTTTTTTACTTGTGTGTGTTTAAGGTGTAATGGCGAAGGGTCCAGTGGTAACATATCGACTGCTGATCCAAAGGTTGTACGTTCAAATCCTATAGGGGGCAAGGATAATCCATGACTGTCCCAGACACCAAGTACTGATCCAACCCACGGGCACCATTGAGAGTGATTAACTTTCTCACTCAATTCTAAGAGGAGAGATTTTAAATAAGCATCAACATCCTCAAACTAGAGATCCTCAAGTTCATATCCTGGTATTTCATATCCTGGTGTTTTAATAATTAATTGGGTTAATTTAATCACAGAGACAGTGTATGAGAGTTGTGTCTTTATTTCTTTTTTGTTTCATCAAAAAAGGTTTCAAAGCTTTCTTGATTATATCTTCGTTTTTTTACCGTACACAATTTCATTTTCTCAAGTAATGAATACACAATAATGCACCTGCTGGTAATTGATTTTTACTTTTTTGTTAACTTGATTAGACCCACCCATTTTTTGTCTGGCAGTGAGAGAATCTAACTATTTCTGAAGTGAGAGGAGGCAGAGGGGTTGTTGCTTCAAACCCCGGCAGCTACATTTGGAAACTACAGCTACCACTGAAGGCGTTATAACCCACCCCTGCCTTGTAATATAATACCCCTATAAACTATGTGCCACAGTCATGCTTCACACATATACTGATGAGATAAATAAACGCCTCATTGAAATTTGGCATTATTTTCTTTACACCGTTTTAAATTGTAGTGAAATGTAGTAAATCTTCAGTGTTGTGACCTACAGACACGGCAAACAAAAACTTGTATGATTCTATACAGCCAATTGTCCACTTCATGTGTCTGCTCATGCTTTCCTTGTGCAACCTGTGCATGTCAACCATGTGATTTTATTGAGTGAATTTTACACAAGTACATGTATTAGTTGACATACAACCATAATTATAGCGATTTTCTGACTTATCATCGGTTTTTGATAATGCCAAGGCTAAATTCGGAAGAGAGGGCTAAAGTTTTGGCCATGCTTGAATGTGTGCGAATGCAAGAACAAGTCACTAGACGTTTTAACGTCTCTCATTTGACAATTCTGCGTCTTGTGGACGTGTAAGAGACATGGGAATGTTTGTTGATAGGCCACGTTCAGGAAGACTTTGTGTAACGTCAGTATGACAAGACAATTATATACATCAATGCCGTCTGCATGACAGATTTGTGACGTATAATCTACCTCATGTGTAGTGGTAAGTAACCGTGGACACCCAATACATCAACATACAGTCAGAAATCAACTTAGAGAATGGGGAATCACCTGCCGTAGGCCGTACCATGGTCTAGTTCTAACGTTACACCACCGTCACAATGTCTAATTTGGCAGAACGTAGTGTTCAGTGATGAGTCGCGTTTCAACTTGTGGAAAGCTGATGGACGTAACCATGTCTGAATCACGAATAATGAAAAATTGTATACCAAGTTTAAATGAAGCGTTTCTTTTTCTCGTCAGTTTATTTTGCATGGTCAAGTCAATAAAAGTGTACAGAAACCATTTATACATTTTACTACAGAGACCCATACATTGTATATAACTGATACTGGATATTGTCAATAATGTTGACCGTGTACTTTTAAGGCTATTATTGAAGTATTGTCAAAATCATTGTCAAGTGGATATTTATTGAAACTTACATTATTAGACTCCAACTGTAACTTTCACACTATCAATATCACAGACAATGATATTGATAGTGTTTGTATGAGCCACATTATATGCAGGGAAATCAGTGATGATAGCACAGTAGCACCTTTAACCCTTTCCCTCATATAGACTCATTTTGACGCACTCAATAGGTACCACATAAAGCCTGATCTGCAGAAAACCACAGTTAAACCTTACCAAATTTAATTACAAAATCCTCATTTTCAGACCACTGAGGAGCAGCGAACAACATGAGTTACTCGCAGGCTGATCTGGTTTTATGTTGTTCGCATAGGTCTTTTCATGGTTTCCTCTATGAGTTAAAGGGTTAATAATCTCTACACTTAATAGTCAATCTCAAACTATTCTCTTTTTATGTATTTCCCCAAGAGTGCATACAATGACCAGTGCTCCATGATCCTTTCTCTTAATGATATCAACAGACAATATAAAGCTAATATTGGTCATACTGTTGTGCAATTAAGTGAATAAATGTTTTATTAACAATAGTATTGATGGTGTATGGGCTGTATTTATCACAGATAATGATATAAAACAACAGAATTTGTTCAAAAAAATATCTTTATGATATCCTGGCATTGTCTCACCATTGGCTATTTTTTGATGTTTTAAGATGTGAGTGTCCTGCAAGTATCTGGATAGGTCGACTGCTTAAAGAGGTTGGCTGCTTAAAAGAGGTTGGCTGTTTAAAACAGGTTGGCTGCTAAAAACCAATTTGTTACTAAAAACAGGTTGACTGCTAAAAACAGGTTGGCTACTTAAAAGAGGTTGACTGCTTAAAACAAGTTGGCTGCTTAAAACCGATTTGCTGCTAAAACAGGTTGACGGCTAAAAACAGGTTGATGCTTAAAAGAGGTTGACTGCTTAAAACAGGTTGACTGCTTAAAACAAGTTGACTGCTTAAAAGGGGTTAGCTGCTTAAAACAGGTTGGCTGCAAGATGACTGCTTAAAAACAAACTAGCTGCTTAGAAAATGAGGATTGTTTCACTGTGTTGCCTCTACAATAAATATGTTCTAGTATATAACCTTAACCTGCAGGCAGATCTAATTTTATACTAACAAATGTGTTGTTTTGACAATTTTCATATTACAAGTATTTACTAACCTAATCTTCCATGATTGAATGGAAGTTACAGAAAAATCTGTCAAGTCTGGTCTACGGAAAATGATACCACTATTATGATGAGTCAGACATGATCGGAGTATAAAACCATTATGAAGATTCGCAGCGAGGGAGTATTTTTTTCTTCTTATTTTAAAAACACACATGATTTGTCACACTATCATTTAGGCCCCAATATTGACAAACTGAGAACAAAGCATCACGCTTAGTTTCAGTTGTTTGCTTGGGTTTACCGTATTCAAAGTCATTGGAGTACACTTTATCGCTGTGTCACTATGCAGTATTTTGTCATAGACAAGGGGCATGATAACAAGTCCTGTAATATTATTTTGACACTGGGCCAACCCAAGTCCTAATCTACCTATTTTCATTTTGATGGGGTTAACATTATACTGACAGTATTCTGAATCATTGGATATTTAAGGTAATAAATCCATCATCAAACTGCGTTCCATTTTATAGACCATCACAAGACCATGGGTATTTCATTGTAAATGCAAGCCTTTAAAGACTCAGAGCAAGAGCTCTTTAACTCACAGTCAATGACTGCTTGCATCTGAAGTCTTTTAAAAATTTGAAGGACCATGATTAACATTAAGTGATGGTTGGATTACCTTAAACATATTGCTTTAACATCAGAGGCTAATTAATACAAAACAGTATCTCTAGATACTCTATAACCTGATAAAAAGACCCGCTAAAATCAGATAACCATTGCAGGTACCATGTTTACATAAAGTTATCCAACCTATGTATTAAGGAAAATTGATTTTTAATATTTTGTGTTAAGCAATATCAAGAACATAATATATCATGACTACACATAATACATGTATGAACAAAAAGTTAGCATTGTTATTCAGGTGGTTAAGGGCAGTCAAAGCATGTCTTTCAACTTAACTTTCATACGTTAAAGTTACAAAGCCCCAGAGGAGTCTAAATGGGGTTAAAGAGAATATGCATTTCTTAGGGCCAGTACTATCTTATCTTTTGGTTTATAAAATTAGACTGAAAATATGGTTAACTGCTATGGTCCCCCCCCCCTCCCTACATAAATAAGAGCAACTTAGTCATTTCCTAATATCTGTGTATCTCCCTACACCCAAAACTAATATAGAAAAATGTCAAAGATTACTAACAAAGATACTGCAATATGTATCAAAGGCAAGGTTCACTTGCAATCTACTTTGTTGTCAAATTACGTCCTGTTCAACTTTTCATTTAATAGGTTTAATAGTACCTATATATGCAGGAATGAGAGAGACAAAGAGCAAAAAAAAATAAAAAAAATGAAAGACTGGGGTCAAGAACAGGGGCACTTAGGGTGCACCCATCTCAAAAATGACCTTTGCTAAGTATAAATAAAACTTTGGGAAACCTGCGTATGACACACAAACAGATAATCTCAGTTATCTGCCAAATGCAACATGTTTAAAATGTTACGAGAACAAGGATGAGGGAATCACAATTTCGTGTAAATTAACAGGCCTGCGACCGTGGTCGCAAGCTAAAAAAGGTCAAAATCCAGTGATTGGTGGAAAATTCTCAACCCTGAGTATCATAAAGCACACTAGTGTCAGATCAAGTTGATTCAGATGCTTTTCTTGTGAAAATTTTGAACATTATCAATCATGTTGTGCATGATTTTTCTAGTTTATTATTTTTTCTCATGAAAAAGGAAATCCTGCTCTGCTTTCATGTAACAGCTTAAATACTTGGCCCTTCCCTCACGAATGAGTCGATTCACAAGCCATTCAAAACAGTTACATCTGAAAACTCCATCTCAAGACTATTATCAAAGCTATTCTTCAAATTGTTTTCTAATTCAATTTCTCCTTTGCTCTGGAAATTTAAGAAAGATGGGGATTTATTGTTTCACGCAGCAAATGATTATGAAATGAAGCAATATAGTTCAAGGCAAAAATGACTCAAGCATGATCAGATAACATGATTATGGATATGTGAACACATCAATGCATGTGATTAACTACACACTGTCTGGTTTTAACCCTTTACCTGACACTTATGGGCTCATTTTGATGCAAAACAATTTTGTAGTTTAGATCCGACACTGAGTGTGCAATTGGACAAAGAAAAATCCATTGTTTCCTATCCCATATAAAGTTCAGTGAATTAATATTCAACAAGTCATAAATTACAATGTCATGAATATTCGTGAGGTAAAGGATTAAAGAGGCCTCCATTATCTAAGTTGCCATGGTCACTGATTTATTATCACTTAGCCTCTCAATGCTACTGGTTTGAAGCCCAGTGGCTGGTCACTTAGATTGACTACTTCATCAAAGGTCAAGGGTCACCCTAGAGCCAGTTTGGCTTCAGTTTGCATTGAGCTGCTTGGAAAAGTCTAGTTAGTTTGTAATATTACAGAAAGTCAGTTGGACCTTCTTCCACCATATATATATATAGTTGGACAATTCTATAAGACTGGCATACTATTGCAGCTATGGTTTAAACACCAAATCAATTATTCAACTATAAGAAATCACATTTCGCAAATTAAGACATTAAAAAAATGCCTCATAATCATCCTCAGAGAGTACAATTCCTCGTATGAATCTGATGTGGTCATCCAAATATGAAAAGTATAAAAATTACGCAATTATTTATTTGCAAAGAGAGAAACACACAGGCTTGATAGAATAAAAAAAATGTTTCTGAAAAACAAAATACAAACAAATATTTGCAAACAATAGTGAAAGTGCTGACAGTGAAACAACATAAAAGCATGAATTATCGAAACACAGAAGAGATGGAATGGTTTTGTGATCAGGTCTTGAAAATCTAACTTAAAGTGGCTGGACTTAACGTAAGAATCTGAATATGACTTTGAACATCTCCAGAACTCACGGCAAGGTATTTCTAACAAGTAATTGTCAATCATGATAAACAAACACTGTGAACCATTTATGGTCTTGTAAAAATTCCTTTATAAAAGGCTCTCCGTGCATGATTTTATGAAGGAGACTTTCATAGATAGTGAAGTGGCCTGTCAATGTTTGTGTATCTGTTAAACTGAAATTGCTCGATTTATGTTCTGCCTGTACTCTTTATAACAAAACATGACAGAACCGTCTAAAAAATAGCATATTGTGCACATGGAGCCATGACCCTGACGAAGTGTGTACATAAACGGGTGTTACAGCATTCCTTGAGATAATTCAACTTTGTGTTATCAGCGACATGGCCCTGTGTTCTCGAAAATAAAAATGGTACTTAAGTATGATTTTCATACTTATACTCAAACTATGCCCATTAGTTTCAATAGGGATTTGAGTATGATACTCAAAGTTGAGCCTGAGATTATACTTAAGTATTTTCGAGAACACGGGGCATGATCAGAGTGACTTGTATAAAAACAATGTCAGCTTTCGACATTTTCCTTCTCACTTCTTATACAAACATTTCAAATGAGATGAAAACTCTGTAAATACTTCATTAAACTGAGAGCTACTTCTAGTCTGGTCTGGCTTTAAACTGTAAGTGCAATCCGTAAAATTTAGCATTTGAGCAAAAAATGGGTTAAAATTATTTTATAACTTCATAAAATGAAACAAGGAAGTATTTAGAAAATTGGAAGTTAAGAGACAAAAATAATATTCTGAATTTTTATACAAATTGTATCCTAACAAGTTGTACTACTGGTGTTATATTTCAAGCAGGTCTGTAACCTTGGTAACAATACTTTGTGACTCTAGATACATATACCTTACAAAATATGAAAGGCTGTGTTGTAATATAGTGTATATTCACTATTGAGATAAAAAAAATGTGGCTTTGCGTCCCTGAGTGGGAGACAAGAACCTTTCTAGCAGCTCTTCCCAGGTGTGAGTCCCTGAATGGGAGACAAGAACCTTTCTAGGTCTTCCCAGGTGTGAGTCCCTGAGTGGGAGACAAGAACCTTTCTAGGTCTTCCCAGGTGCAAAGTACTAGTCCAATCCAGGAATTGTAAAAATAGACTAACAGCAGACTCTGAGCTTTTTTCCTTAATAGTGTAAAAGAAATTATTTCAATCCATAAAACTTGTGATAGAAATGATGTAACATATTTTCTAAGGCTGAATGTAATTAATTTGGTAGAAAATTATTTCAGTCAGCTGCCCAAGAGCATATACAAATTACAATTCAGGTGTCTGTCTTTATTTTGGAGGTTCAAGAAAAACCAGAGTTGAACCCAATTGTTTAACCCTAACAACTTCATATAGACTCATTTTGATGCACTGGCAAACACTGAGCAGACCCAGATCAGACAGATCCTATAGAAGCTGTCTGATCAGGGTCTCCTCTGTTTGCTCATACAATACCGTGGCTCAGTTTCTATACAGTCTGTGCATGTGGCAAAAAAAAAAATAAAAAATGGACAACTGAAAATAAATCCCTGATCTTAGGGCAGATTAACTGTTTCACTTTCTGAGACTCATCAATGACCAGGACTTATGGAAAGTGAACAGACACTGTTCTACCATCTGACATTAAGTTACTTTATGGGTTTATCAGGTTTGAAATTGGCTGTATGGGTCATTTTCCTAGATTTTTTAAAACAAAGCCAACAGCAAAACCTCAAGTAAAGACTACACAGACCACTGCACTACAGTAAAACCTCTTAAATTATACAGATCACTTCAATTAAAGGACCACCTCACTTATCACAGAGACCTTAATGGAGATTGCTGTACATGGGGCAACATAACCAATGAAATTAAAATTTCAGCAAAGTATGATTATTTTACAGTATCAAAATTTTACTGTATATTTCATCATCACTTGAATGAGAAAAAATTTAGCCTTAATGGTCTTTCTTTATTTCTGACAGGAAAATGAGCTTTATCTCATTACATATAATCCTCTTCTGAATAGTTCCTGGGTTATACCAGTACTATAAGCCTTGGGTGGCCATGAAAATCTCTCACGCCAAAAAGGAATCAAACTTAAAGATAAAACTTTGAAAACGATCAAACCAATAAGTCAATGTGCCGATGGTGCTTTTCCCTTTCTGTCTATATAGATACCATTTAAACTCATAGACAATTTAAAAGATCTGTAAGTATTTGTAAACAACACTCACCTCCTACTCCTCCTCAGAATGATTAATTCCTTTCAGAGTCACACTAACACTTGGATCACAATATTCTTAACCATCCTTAAAGTATATTTCAAGTTTGAAACACTAGACCACTCTCTGATCTGATTACAGAAACATTAGTTCATATCTTACAGCAACACATCACTGGCTAGTCTACTCTAGTCCAAGTGTGCATGCCTCATTCCGTTTTATAGTACAACACTACACAATTATTGATCAGGTGACTTCAGGACTAACCAGATCCCACTTTGCTATAAATACATATAGTTAAACAAAGTTTAAACTGAAACACCCCTGAAGTAATTCACCAAAAGAAAATATGACCTAATTCTAATATTTTACCTTCGTGTACCACACAGCCTAAACAATTTCTATTTCACACAGTTTATGCCACTGAAACGTCTTAAATATCAAACACAGAGAATCCATATTCAAACCTCCGCAGTTCAATGTAATATTCAATCAACAACATACCAATATGAAGAATTTTAAAATTGACTTAATCCTTGAAGGATGTATCAATATGTCCACTGTAGGACAGTTTATCTAACACTGCCGTCAAATTCAGAAATGCACAGCACCCTGGATTGACTGTGATCCTTGTGGCAGCCAAGCAGTGAGTGTTTATCGTAGTCAATCCACTTTGTTATGTATTACTCATGCTGGCTATTCAAATATATATACCCAACCAAGTCGTTTACAGTCTGGGTACAACTGGATGTGAAGTAAACTTCCATATTGTACAACAATTAGGTCTATTTTATATCACTCACAGTGCCTAACTTTTTAATACAGTTAAACCTACTGAAAACAGCAATCCAAGGTTATACAGATGAAGTTCAAAGTTGTTCTAAGTACAATTAAACCTCTACTGATTAGTCAACCTGTCGGAAGTAAAATTAAACCTCTGCTGATAAATCAACCTGTCCTAAGTACAATTAAACCTCTGCTGATTAGCCAACCTGTCCTAAGTACAATTAAACCTCTACTGATATGTCAACCTGTCCTAAGTAAAATTAAACCTCTGCTGATTAGCCAACCTGTCCTAAGTACAATTAAACTCTGCTGATTAGTCAACCTGTTCTTAATATTATATTTAATCTCTGCTAAGCAGTCAGCTGTCCTAAATATAATAATTAATCTCTTCTAAGCAGTCAACCTGTCCTAAATATAATTTTTAATCTCTGCTAAACAGTCAACCTGTCCTAAATATAATATTTAATCTCTGCTAAGCAGTCAACCTGTCCTTAATATAATATTTAATCTCTGCTAAGCAGTCAACCTGTCCTAAATATAATATTTAATCTCTGCTAAACAGTCAACCTGTCCTAAATATAATATTTAATCTCTGCTAAGCAGTCAACCTGTCCTTAATATAATATTTAATCTCTGCTAAGCAGTCAACCTGTCCTTAATATAATATTTAATCTCTGCTAAGCAGTCAATCTGTCCTTAATATAATATATAATCTCTGCTAAGCAGTCAACCTGTCCTAAATATAATTTTTAATCTCTGCTAAACAGTCAACCTGTCCTTAATATAATATTTAATCTCTGCTAAGCAGTCAACCTGTCCTAAATATAATATTTAATCTCTGCTAAGCAGTCAACCTGTCCTAAATATAATATTTAATCTCTGCTAAGCAGTCAACCTGTCCTTAATATAATATTTAATCTCTGCTAAGCAGTCAACCTGTCCTTAATATAATATTTAATCTCTGCTAAGCAGTCAACCTGTCCTAAGTATAATATTTAATCTCTGCTAAGCAGTCAACCTGTCCTTAATATAATATTAATCTCTGCTAAGCAGTCAACCTGTCCTAAGTATAATATTTAATCTCTGCTAAGCAGTCAACCTGTCCTTAATATAATATTTAATCTCTGCTAAGCAGTCAACCTGTCCTTAATATAATATTTATATCTCTGCTAAACAGTCAAGCTGTTCCAAGTACAATTTAACCTATGCTATACAGTCAACCTGTTTTAGATACAATTTAATCTCTGCTAAACAATCATTAATCTTCCATCTGTATTAATTGCCCATCCTCCTTGCTGTAACATTATACCTGTGCTAGCAGTGACCTGTGTTAAACGTACAGCCTGTTTAAGGGTAATAAGAAGCCACCTTACCTATGTTTCCGACCACAGAGCCTCGACAGCAAGGATAGATGATGATGATGATAACAATGATGATGATGATGATAACAATGATGATGATGATAAAAATGATGAAGATGATGATGATGATGATGATGATGATGATGCTTCAAACTGCTCAGGGTTCATTTCTTCTGAGGCTTAATTTATACCTTACCTAATATACATATTGATATGATTGTGTTGCATACTACAATTACTTGTCACAGGTAAATTGGTCATCAGGAATTATCATGTGCTATATTTAGATGTGTGGGGTTTCTGTGCTGACCTGAAGGTTTTATTAACCAACCTATTACAAATTGTCGAGCCTGTCATCATAGCAATAACTAAACAAACAACATTGATATTACAGGTTACCAAAAGGACCTAAATCATCTGAATTCAACTGCTACAGAGAAAATGCTTAAGTAAGGATAAAATTTCACATGTTATATAGTAGTTAAGAAGCTAAGGGTCAAAACTCTGTAATAAATGTGTTGATATGGACAAGTGGATTTGAAACTGATTTATCATGTTCTTTTGAAGGAGTTTCACCAAAATCTGCTCTGCAGTTAAGGAGATGTCATAAAAGATTTATCTATTTTTAGCTCTGGCGGCAATTTTGTTTGGTGAACCAGAGCCATTTAAGCCTTTTTTATGCAGTATCACTTGAAGTTTCATTAAAATCTGCTCGGTGGTTTAGGAGATTTTTTAAAGATTTTTAGTTGTGAGTGACGTCAATTGCACTGACTATTTAAGTACCTACATTCTGAGCATCTGATTCTCTACTTTGAAAACCAAATATCATAACCTCTTAATATTGTAAATATGATCAAACAATTGTATATAACTCTACAACACAGGTATGCTGAGATTAAGCAAAAGAGTTGAAAAATCAATTTTGTGTTAAAAATAAATATTTACAGACACAATAATTGCCTGTGGCATAAAAGCCCAAAAGAACTAATTTCTCTCTGATGTTGCATATCTATTACTTCAAGACGATGCAGAGGAATATAGTTTGTTTTGATGCAAAGGTGGCTTGTAGATATTTTGGATAGTAAATATCCAGGTTTCAATCATTTTATGGTGTTACAATAACCCATTTAGAAAGCTTGAAGTCCGATACAAATCTGTGTAACAATCACATCAAGCTATCGACCTCAGATATCTCCTGGGGTTATTTGATTCACTATAAAATGACAGAAAGCTGTATATCTACTATCCAAAATAAATTATGAGCCACCCACTGACTTTAGCAGCCAACCTTTTGCATAATTACATTAATCTACAAATAGAAACTGTACAATTTTAGGAACAATTTTCTATTACAAATGTGGATAGTTTCAGAGCATTTGTTTCAAATTAATTAATTTGTTAACATACTTTCGTAAACATAATAAAATAGATAGTGCTAAAGACTATAGCCTCTATATAATTTTATTTATTGTATGAGAGCTTTCATCTAATGGTTTTAAATTCCAAATATTAATTAACTATTCTTAAATAATCTAAATTTTAAAAACACCTTGCCTTGGAAAAATGTCAGATTTTCTATTTCATGTTCTTAAATATATGATTTTTTTTTTATTATTTAGAAATATAACGAGACATATTTCAGCATTAGATTGGTATATGTTTTATGTTAACTGATAATTAAGATAACTGATTTTTTTGTGAAAAAAAAAAAAAGAGAAATATTCAAGTTTTATGCAAGAGGCATATAAGTCCTTTAGTATGTGTTGTAAATATTTTGACAATATATATACTTAAAGTAAACATTTCTGGAAGTTTTTCATTGAATTAGAAAACTTTGGAATCAAATATGTCAATGTTTATTAAGTGATATGTAAGCTCAAAATGAACTGACTTAATTCTAAGTTATGGACAAAGTTTCAAATTTATAATGAGGGCTTGATGCAAAACTATTGTAATTACATTTTTCCAAAATTTTACAGGGAGGAGGAAAAACTGTATTGATCGTCATATTCTGTATTTATGCCTACTTTCTTGTAATCAATGGTCTCTTTTAAAGATGATACACTATTACAATAATGAATATTATTGATATGCATCTTTTTGATAACTTTATACACATTTTTTTACTTACAATAGTTTTGCACTCAAAAAAGGGGTAAAGACTCTCTATATATTTATGCAAAACTATTGTAATTGTGTTTAAGTTTCTACATACTTTCTTATTAAGTAATATGAGGAGTGTTCAAAAAGTATCCAGAAAACTGCTATAACTTTTTCATTGATACGGTTATTAGAAAAATCTCGTAAAATTATACTTTAACATATTTTGAACTTAATCCGAAAGCAAAAATGATGCAAATTGCACTGTTGCAAATTTTACAGTCACTATGGCAACGTCGGGTAACACTGAGCGGGGCAACTTACTCGTGAAAAGAATATGGCAATTGCACAGACTATTTGACACATTTTAAGTAAATCCCTTTAATAGTTTTCAAGCTATGGTACTGACTCAAAGTCATTATCACTAAATAAACAAAGTGCCATAACTCTGTGATAAAACATTTCAATTAAATATGCTGATGATATGCAATGCTAGACTTGGTATTGATCAATCCTGTGAAGTTTCATCCAATTCAAATGATGGGTTTTGGAGACAAAGTGTGGACAAGAATATATACACATTATATATACATATTGCTTAAGATGCAAAGGGCCATAACTCTGTGATAAATCAACCCAGAAATACATACCAATGATATGCACAATAGGACTTGATACTGATTACCGTGAAGGTTCATCCCATTCAAGCCAGGGGTTTTAACCCTTTCCCTCATAGAGGACACCATGAAAAGACCTATGCGAACAGCATAAAACCAGATCAGCCTGCGAGTAACTTGCAGGCTGATCAGGTTTTATGCTGTTCGCAGCTCCTCAGTGGTCTGGTAATGAGGATTTTACAATTAAATTTGGTAAGGATTAAGTTTGGCTTTCTGTAGATCAGGCTTTATGTGGTACCTATTGAGTGCGTCAAAATGAGTCTATATGAGGGAAAGGGTTAAAGATGAGGTGCCAACAAAATTTTGTTCAAAATACAAAAGGCCACAACCCTGTGATAATTCATTAAACCAAGTATTAAAGTTGTTTGAGTAATTGGTGCAAATGATGTTGACAAAGAAAACCATTCTAAAATTAATACTTCTCCTGCTATTGCCAGCTAGAGTGAATTTCTTTAAACTCTAGTATAACAATACATATGAAAAATAACATACAAGTTCTTCATTCCTTATTTTGGCACAATACTAAACATTCACAATGCTCTCAAGATAAAAAGCACTAAGGAAACCAGTATACTCACAGATGTCCGAATAAGTTAACATCTTTATCCACATGGTAGACAAGTAACGACAGTTCCGAGGGAGAACCCATTTATTATTTAGCCATTACGATATCCCAAGTACATTACAGAGTCTATATTGTATAGAGTTTCCCCGGGTCACAGAGGAACAGTCTAGACATCTTCAAGTCCATTTTACTAGCCAGAAAGTGTGGGGATATTTATCTCTGATGACAGAGCTGCAGTCTCTGATATCAAATGTCTTGATTCCAAAGACCTTAACAGTTTTTTTTGCCATACCAAGATAAAAGAGTTTTCTGTCAAGTGTCTGGAATGAAACTCATATATGTGAGGAAAACTGTGTATGTTTGAGGTCTATGCATCTCTCTGTCATTTTACACAAAGGTACAACAAAATTTCCACATCAGATAAAGCAATTGTTGGTCTGTTGTTATTGCTTTGGGAGTACTTTACTGACAGTACTTAAGTAATATAGCAACATCCAGCTTATAGAACATTTCACTCCAAATTTGATGTAAACCTACATATCTCAATGAGCATTTCCCCAAACACCTTATCTACTGTTACAATAATGGTGGTGTATAAGGTCCACACATTGTTCATTGGGAAATAAACATACATTTGAGATTTTCCGGCGGTCAATAAATGGTCAATTTAAATCAGCAAATTATACCACATACTGCCCATCTTCTGGTAAAATTGTCTATTGCAGGTTGAGGAAAGACCCTGAAAGTACAAAGACCCCCAAATAGACTCAAAATAGCTGGATTGAGGACTTCCTCACATTAATACAAGAGTGCCAGTGATGCCACAATATATATATGCCGCCACAAAATATAAAGACCAAGAGGGGCCTTTTAATTATTGCTTTTAACATTTCTGTAAGCATAAGCTCATAATGAAGTCTGTAAGACCAATTAATTTAGCTGAACAGAGATAGAACCCTAAAAATGCTTCCAATATGAAAGTAGGTCAAATAGCAGTATCAATATGAATCCTTTTTTCTTTCTCCGCATAACTCTTGCAAAAATCACTGTACCAGAAAATCCCTGCTTTATGCACTTTTACCTGTTAGAAACTTGATTGTGTTTTAAAAGATTAGGTCAGAAACATACAAGAAATTGCATTCACAAGGTTGAAATATCAATCAGCTACAGAGACTAAGTTTCAAGGGACACAAATCTTGTAAAAATCAATGAACTGTAAAATCGCCACTTCATGCACTTATAGTAATGCCACATATCAAGTTTTGAAAAGATTTGTTCAGAAATGTAGGAGGAGTTGCGTTCACAAGGCTGCAATATCAATTAGCTACAGAGACTAAGTTTCAAGGGACACAAATCTTGTAAAAATCAATGAACCCTAAAATCGTCACTTCATGCACATCTACCCATTATAGTAATGCCACAAATCAAGTTTTGTAAAGATTCGTTCAGAAATGTAGGAGGAGTTGCGTTCACAAGGTTGCAATATCAATCAGCTACAGAGACTAAGTTTCAAGGAACACAAATCTTGTAAAAATCAATGAACCCTAAAATCGTCACTTCATGCACATCTACCCATTATAGTAATGACATTGACCAACTTTTGAAAAGATTCATTCAGAAATGTAGGAGGAGTTGCGTTCACAAGGCTGCAATATCAATCAGCTACAGAGACTAAGTTTCAAGGGACACAAATCTTGTAAAAATCAATGAACCAAAATCCACTTCATGCACATCTACCCATTATAATAATGACATTGACCAACTTTTGAAAAGATTCATTCAAAAATGTAGGAGGAGTTGCGTTCACAAGGCTGCAATATCAATCAGCTACAGAGACTAAGTTTCAAGGGACACAAATCTTGTAAAAATCAATGAACCGGAAAATCACCACTTCATGCACATCTACCCATTATAATAATGACATTGACCAATTTTGAAAAGATTCGTTCAGAAATGTAGGAGGAGTTGCGTTCACAAGGTTGCAATATCAATCAGCTACAGAGACTAAGTTTCAAGGAACACAAATCTTGTAAAAATCAATGAACCGGAAAATCACCACTTCATGCACATCTACCCATTATAGTTATGACATTGACCAAATTTTGAAAAGATTCATTCAGAAATGTAGGAGGAGTTGCGTTCACAAGGCTGCAATATCAATTAGTTACAGAGACTAAGTTTCAAGGGACACAAATCTTGTAAAAATCAATGAACCGGAAAATTGCCACTTCATGCACATCTACCCATTATAGTAATGACATTGACCAACTTTTGAAAAGATTCATTCAGAAACGTAGGAGGAGTTGCGTTCACAAGGCTGCAATATCAATCAGCTACAGAGACTAAGTTTCAAGGGACACAAATCTTGTAAAAATCAACGAACCGGAAAAATGCCACTTCATGCACATCTACCCGTTATAGTAATGACATTGACCAAGTTTTGAAAAGTTTCATTCAGAAATGTAGGAGTTGCGTTTACAAGATATGGACGTACGGAAGACGGACGCACGTACGTACGGACAGACGGAGATGACGCCAATATACGACCGCCTCCGGCGGCGTATAAAAATCAATGTATCTAGCCAGGGAGGCGCAACCACAGCCATGGTGGGCTAATTAAGTCATGATAAGTTAGAAATGCTAATCTCTTGGCCTGCACAGATTCCCCTTACCTCAGCCTGAAGATGTTGTGACCTATAAAAGGAAGATACTCAGAGACTACAAAAGGATGCTGCGACTAAACATTTGTAAACAAGAGCATGGTAAAAAAAAAATGTTTTCTCTTTTTTTTAACCATTTTTTTTTTTATAAAAACATCTTAGAAGTTTCAATGAAATTACATTATCCTGATACAAGGCAAACCAGCCTTGGAATATTCTATGATGCTTAGTGCCAAAAAAGGGAGATATATCAGAACAATTAATGACTTGTGGGAACCCAAGGCCTTCCAGTTTCATGGCGGATATACTAATCACTAAGTCATTGGAAATGTTAAGATTTACTTAATTTGTCTCTAATGTGGTAATGGATTACAGATGTACCGGCTTGCACTTCATAATATGAAACAGATGTCATATAAATAGTTAGATCTGATAAACTTTAAAGACCAACTTAATTTATAAACCTAGAGATAGGAAATCTCACAATTATGTTATGGATAGCATGTTTTTGCCTTGCAGAAAATTGTCTTTATGTCTTCAAAATTCCACAATTATTTAGACTTAAATTTTGAGATATTAATCTCAATTTGAGATGCTTTTTTAACACCTAGACCTAGGTTATATAATTATTCCCTTGCTCTGAGCATGAAGAGAAATATATTTCAGATGCTTGTATTTAGGGAGACCCAGGATTGGTTGGGTAAGGATTATGAGACAAACAAGTGCTAAATTTGAATGATCACCAGGCCCACCCCCCCCCCCCCACCACAAGACCTTGGGGGTCAAGGTCATTTTAAGGGTAAAGGTCACCTGGTGGGTAGAGCTCATCAAGATGCATGCACATGTGAAGTGGTAAAGTTTTAGTTTTGTGACAAAACAGACAGACCAAAAACAATATGCCCCAATCTATCGATCCAGGAGCATAAAAATATCAACTTTGACTGATCTCAATCCAGGTTAACCAAAGGACTAGGTGACCAAGGGTCAGAATAATGTGCCTGGATGTAACCAATAATATCCTGCCAGTTCTTTATAACATAATAGTCCTATGAATATTTCCTCACTTTGTGATATTTTTTTTAGTTGGGGGCAAAGTGACGTCATATTGAAAAGCTTCAAAAACACATAGCAAAATAAAAAATCTGCAACTTTCATTATTTCAGTGATAATTATCATTATATGATTTAATTCAACCCTAAAAATCCAAATAAACTACATTTTGTATGAAATTACGCCGAAATGCATATTAATTAAATGTGGACATCATCATTCTTTACTATGGGTATATAAATTTTCGAATCGGAACAGACGAAAATTTTAACAGAGAATTATCGTGTTTATATCGTGCTTATAATTTTGTGATATGTGAATGTTTCAATACAATAGCTAATACAGAATATCTTAATGACAAAGTCATCAGTCACAGGAATCACTCTTCCCTATTTCAGGTACTTTACTTTAAAATTTTGTTTAAAAGTAAAATTGGATTCTCTATCAACCATACTTTGAAAATGGACCAATATATGATGTCAACATATATACATGGAAATGGGTCAGATATTTGAAGAGATTACCTGTGCTAATTATTCAATGACTTTGGGTTTAAAACACATTGTCACCGATAAGTTAGTTGTTTTTATGGTAAAAGAAATGTTTTTTTTCTTCTACTCTAGGTAGTTTTAGGTGCAGTCATTTCCTATCCTTGACTTAACCCTTTCCCTCATAGAGGAAACCATGAAAAGACCTATGCGAAAAGCATAAAACCAGATCAGCCTGCGAGTAACTCGCAGGCTGATCAGGTTTTATGCTGTTCGCTGCTCCTCAGTGGTCTGGAAATGAAGACTTTATAATTAAATTTGGTAAGGTTTAAGTGTGGTTTTCTACAGATCAGGCTTTATGTGGTGCCTATTGAGTGCGTCAAAATGAGTCTATATGAGGGAAAGGGTTAAAAACAGTTTCAACATTCTGCCTTGATTTCACCGCAGATTGACTATGTGTTCATGAGGCTTTTCGATATGACGTAGCTTTGCCAAAAAAAAGAAAATATTATTAAGTGACGGCATATTATATAGGACTATATAACGTAATACCAACATAAATCATCTCTATTGTTTCATGATGAGTTGATGACATGCTGAAAATGCATGCGCAGTAAGTTTTTCAATGGGAAGTACATATACATGTACAAAATGCTACTAAAAAGCAAATATTTAACCGGAGATTCATTTCAACCATGGCATTTATAGCAATGATATCTATTACTATTTACTATTCAAACATTTATATTGGAATGAAATATGAAATAAACATTCCATAACAATGTTTTGTAATTAATACAAAATATGAATAAACATAATTCCTCCCACCTTTCTCATTAAATCTGTACAAGTTCTCTAAGAATTCTTGAAAGTGAAATAACTTTTATTGTTAGCAAAGTAAAGGAAATTCCAAGCCAATAAGCTGTAAAGGCATTCTTCCATAAAATCTTGGCTAGGGACAAACATTTCGGTTCGTTCCAAGGAAAACATTGGAAACACACACAAGCTTCATGATAAAGCTGTCTAGAGATATTTACTTATCCACTATAAATACAGCTATAATTTTCCCTCCAAATGTAACTGTGGGATATTCGAAGATATATCATTCAATTTGTCTTCAGATATATCATTCAATTTATCTGTCTCTCTGCCAATCAAGCAAGTCTGTTGAAATGTTTATCCACCCATCTCATTCCCCACCATCCCTCCATGGTATAGCTATATCAGAACACAATAGCTGGGGCCTAAGTCTAGATACTCTATTAATATTCAAATCAACATTTATTGACATTAACATACAGTTATGTATGCACCTTAAGTCAGCTAAACAAGTCACCAAATATTTGGGGTCCAACATTGGACAGTGTTTTACTTGCATTTATGTTATTATTACACCTATAAATTAAAAACCGTTTAATGGCCATTAAATAGTGGAATTAAATGGTCACTCAAGCTCCTGTTTTACAGACTTTTCATGGAATTATGTTATGGCATTTTCATGGACACCAATAAAAATGTGATCACTGACCTTAGAGCAGCTCTTTACTATATGGTCATTGACTAAATAGTTTGATTTTTATCTATATGTGAGTATTTCATCTATCAATACCCATCTACAGATGCAATGCCACCCAATGCAACCATCTGTGATCATTTCCCCATCACAGGCAATACCATCACAGATGGTATCGAAAACTATATTTAGACTGATAAAACCTATATTTAGATTCATGCATTTTTCCTGCATAAGCTTAATTTCATAGGATGAAATTTACAAAATTGCTACTCTGAACTGGCCATGTCGTGGAAAATGACCTTCGGGGATATCGTAATCTGAATTTAACCAAAATTGCGCTTACAAAAATGGTATTTACCTGCATGTGCAATGTGACCTACACTTCCAATATATATGTCAAGAAATTCACCAAAATAAATGAAGGATAGCAGATTTTTTATTTTTTTTTAATTTTCTACTGATCATATGGGAACAAGTTGCTTTAAAAAATTCAATGGGCTTTTCTACAGGGATTTTGTAATGGTTTCCATTCAAAGTTCATTAAAGTTCTTTGAATTATTTTGTGTGTATTTTAACCATGTTTAAATGGCAGTGGCATGCAGTAGTGCTTCGTGTCTTCCTACTTGGTATTTTCTTTATGAAAATTAATTGGTTGAATAGCAAAGAGTGCAGACCATGTTTAGACTGAAAGGATTGTAGAGGTTAATTGCAGAATGAATAAATGAAAAACATTACATTTCCACTGTTTGTTTGTTTGTTGGGTTTAACCCTAACCCTAACCTTGAATGTCCAACTGTAAGTATTTCAGTCATTTGGAGACTAATTTATTATATATATATTGTCCACTAGAGACAACTGCCAAACTGCATTATCTCATCTTAGACATGTAGCATGATACCAACACCCAGTCACATTATCCTGACACCGGGGCAACCAGTCCTGGAACTTCCCTTATATGCTGAGCACCAAGCAAGGGAGCTATAACAGTACCATTTTTTAAGACTTTGGTATGTCGGGCCTGGGCGGACTCTCTAACCACTCAGCCACCGGGGATGGTACTTTTCCACTGTAATACATATGTAACATTTTATATATGCATACAATTTTAAGGCTCTTCCATCATAAGTTGCACAGTTGGTTACCTTGTATGTCAAAGGGTATTTAGGCTGCCCGTTCGGACACATACGGATACTTCATGTGCTCTATTTTCCACACACATCATGCAAGGACAACATAAAAAAAACATAAACCATTAGAACCAACAAAAAGATTCTGATAAACAATGCTGTTATTTTTTTTTTCCAATTACTAAATAAATAATCAAGTTTTATCACTTCACTTGATAGAAATCTTTTGTTCATAAAATGTTTTGTGAAACAAACCTCAGCGGTCAATTATGAATAAGTCTAAGCATCTGATCTATGGAGAAGTCTATCTCTTTACTTTTTTAAATAAATATATATTATTTTGTTTTATCATTTATCTTATGACTAAGTAAAGATGTCTGATATTCAAATCAAAACAAAACAATAAATGTTACATATGGAGTATGTTGTAGCGAGATATGATGATGTTACTGCAAGATAGGGCGATGTTTCAGCAAGATAGGGCAATATTGGACCATATGCACATCAACATCTATTTACATATTTCAGGAAATGTCAGGAAAGCTTCCACAACTTACAATAAAGATAATTCAGTGGTATTTCAAGATCTTTAAAATCTAAAAACTATATCAGACATAAAAAATATCATATAAAAACATCAACTCTGAAAGGAATATGTATGGCTGGTCATGATATTGATAAAAAAATCCACCTGACTTGCCAAGAATTATTTGTCAGTGCATTTAACATGCAAACAGTATTTCAGTCATATGGAGACTTTTTTTAAAAACGAACCATGTTAAAATTGACATGATGGAGTACACCCCTTCAGTCATATGGAGACTTATAATCAATGTTTACTTGAGACATGATGTGGCATGATACCACACCCAGTCACATTATCCTGACATCCAATCATGCAACCATGAGAGACTTATAATCAATGTCTACTTGAGACATGATGTGGCAGGATACCACACCCAGTCACATTATCTGACATCAATCATGCAACCATGAGAGACTTATAATCAATGTTACTTGAGACATGATGTGGCATGATACCACACCCAGTCACATTATCCTGACATCCAATCATGCAACCATGAGAGACTTATAATCAATGTTTACTTGAGACATGATGTGGCAGATACCACACCCAGTCACATTATCCTGACATCCAATCATGCAACCATGAGAGACTTATAATCAATGTCTACTTGAGACATGATGTGGCATGATACCACACCCAGTCACATTATCCTGACATTCAATCATGCAACCATGACAGACTTATAATCAATGTCTACTTGAGACATGATGTGGCATGATACCACACCCAGTCACATTATCCTGACATCCAATCATGCAACCATGAGAGACTTATAATCAATGTCTACTTGAGACATGATGTCACATTATCCTGACATCCAATCATGCAACCATGAGAGACTTATAATCAATGTCTACTTGAGACATGATGTGGCATGATACCACACCCAGTCACATTATCCTGACATCCAATCATGCAACCATGAGACTTAAATCAATGTCGGCAGATACCACACCCAGTCACATTATCCTGACATCTGATCATGCAACCATGAGAGACTTATAATCAATGTCTACTTGAGACATGATGTGGCATGATACCACACCCAGTCACATTATCCTGACATCCAATCATGCAACCATGAGAGACTTATAATCAATGTCTACTTGAGACATGATGTGGCATGATACCACACCCAGTCACATTATCCTGACATCCGATCATGCAACCATGAGAGACTTATAATCAATGTCTACTTGAGACATGATGTGGCATGATACCACACCCAGTCACATTATCCTGACCTCCAAATTCTTGGCAGACACTCTTACCACACAGTCACTAGGACTGGTCAGAGCATTACTTTCAATTTTGTTTATTATTACTGGTATATTGTAAAGGCAATTCATTTTACCGAAAAGTATTTCTGACATCCAATAGGGGATTAGAAAACTAACTTGAATAACACACAGTCATAATATTTAAAAAGTTTTTTATGCCATTAGGTGCTCTCAATCATTCATAATGGTCATGTACCAACAAAATATTACTTTATCAGTGGGATAAGCTCCAGTGAACTCAAAACCAAGAAAAACAAACTCTGTCACAGACAGTATATCCCCCGCTGATCGGTGCTTGTATGAAGAAAGGGTTAAGTCAGAATTTGCATAAAAAGACAAGAGGGCCAAGATGGTCCTGTGTCGCTCACCTGAGTAAGATTGCTGTGTTAGGCATAATGACAAAAAATCTGGCATCTAAAGTGTTTTTTGACCCTGTGTTGCCCAGTTTTGAATTCATCCGAGATTTGATGTAAACAAACATTCTGACCAAGTAACATTAAGGTTTGTCTGAAACTGTGGTCTCTAAAGTGTTCACAAGGTTTTTCTAAGAATTGACCTGGTGACCTAGTTTTTCACCCTAAGTGACACAATTTCAAACTCATCCAAGATATTATGTAGATGAACATCCTGACCAAATTTCATGAAAACTGAGCCAAAACTGTTGCCTCTAGAGTGCTAACAAGGTTTTTCTAAGATTGACCTGTGACCTAGTTTTTACCCAACATGATGCAATTTCAAACTCATCCAACATAGCATAAAGACAAACATCCTGGCAAAGTTTCATGAAGATTGGGCCAAATTTGTGGCCTCTAGAGTGTTCACAAGATTTTTCTAAGATTTGACCTGGTGACCTAGTTTTTGACCCCAAGTGACTCATTTTCAAAAACTCATCCAATATATCATTTAGACAAACATCCTGACCAAATCTATTGAAGATTGGGCTAAAACTGTGGTCTCTAAAGAGTTCAAAAGGTTTTTCTTAGATTTGACCTAGTGACCTAGTTTTTGACCCCACATGACCAATTTCAAACTCATCCTAGATATCATGTACACAAACATCCTGACCAAGTTTCATGAATATTGGGCCAAAACTGTGGCCTCTAGAGTGTTCACAAGGTTTTTCTAAGATTTGACCTGGTGACCTAGTTTTTGACCCCAAGTGACTCATTTTCAAACTCATCCTAGATATCATGTATACAAACATCCTGACCAAGTTTCATGAAGATTGGGCCAAAACTGTGGCCTCTAGAATGTTCACAAGGTTTTTCTAAGATTTGACCTGGTGACCTAGTTTTGACCCCACATGACCCAATTTTAAACTCATCTGAGATATCATGTAGACAAACATCCTGACCAAGTTTCATGAAGATTGGGCCAAAACTGTGGCCTCTAGAGTGTTCACAAGCAATTGTTGACACACGACGGACAAAAGGCGATCACAAAAGCTCACCCGAGAACTAGTGCTCAGGTGAGCAAAGGAACCAACCCCTTTCTAAGGTAGCTAAAAATTGTGTGATGGCAAAAAATGATATGTGCTGTAGTATATGTGGGTTGGTCAGTTCAGTGGAAACAATATGATTCAGCACCATTTAAGGATTAAATCGCTGGCTATTGTGTTGAAGGGTCTAACCTGAACATGCCAATAATATGCGCATCTCTTATTGATATTAATGGTTCCCATTACGTTTTGTTGATATCCAGTAAACTATTGCTAAGAAACAGTGCAGAAACGAACGTTATTCTGTATGCATACTGCATAACTTATCAAGGGCCAAAACTCTGTCTTAAATGGACTGACCGAAACATGCCGAAGATATGCGCATCTCTGATGATAGTTGCCATGAAGTTTCTTTAAAATCCAGTCAGTAGTTGAAAAGAAATAGCGCGGAAATGAAAGTAACTCTGTATACATACAGCATAACTAATCAAGGTCCATAACTCCGTGTTAAATGGTCCAATCAGAACATGCCAATGATATGCGCATCTCCTATTAGTAATGATGATTGCCATGAAGTTTCCTTAAAAACCATTCAGTAGTTGCAGCGAAATAGCGGGAAACGAATTTTGGATAGACAAAAGGAGGGACAAACCCAAAACAATATCCTACTCCCCGATTCCATCGGCAGGGGATAACAAGAGTTGTTGGAAAGACACATATGTCCCCCCCTAAACTCCGCCCACTCCAATTAAGGTCACTGTGACCTTGATCTTTGACCAAGTGACCCAATAATCAATAAGGGTCATCTACTAGTCATGACCAATCCCCCTATGAACCATAATGAATGCTCTACTTTATAAGGACTATTTCTCTGCAACCACTAATTTGAATTCAATGAAACTATATGGCTGGAAAACATCCATTACATACGTTTTATTGTGCAAGTGGAATACATGTAACCCTTTTCTACTTTTGTTCTCACCTTTCCTACCACACGCATTTACATACTTGTATACTTACATATAGTATACAAAATGTATTATAGCACCATTTTTGCATCCTTGCATACTTTAGGGCCACTGGTTCCATTGATAACTTGTTTTTATAAACCTAAAATGATCAACCTATTGGTCAGGCATTACAGATACATTGTATTAGTTCCAGTGGTTTAATTGTTCTCTCCTGTAAGTGATTTTAGGGTTTGATCCCTACTGTGACATACCAAGGTCATTCATAAAATTTCTTCAAAATTCTATCAATATAGTTTGTTATTCGTTCAGATTTATAACAGTTTTACAGATAAAGAGAGACTTTATGCAGTGTAAAGTAATTCCTCTGTAAATCTCCTAGACGTTTTGGTATTTCAGACATGTTTATATAATCTGCGATCAAGACATTGTCAATTTATTACAAGCGTATGAATCTCTGAACTGTTTACAACACCTTGTGGATTTGTTGAAGAATTCTGGGTAGATAATATCATCACCGATTCAGGTTTGTATTGAATTTCCGTAATATTTCAATGTTTTATTGGTCTCAAAGGATGTTCATCGCTAAAGAATATGCTCAGTACTGCGTATCTGTTCTTGGCTTTAACATTGAGCGTGTTAGAATATATTTATCTGTCAGCATATATGGCTGTATTTGGTTTTTCATTTATATGGTAAATAATGGTTCAGTTTATTTGAATGTAAAGATACCTTATTATGGCTATAATTGTACTGATTTAGTGTTAACTTTTTACATGTGCAATATTACTGAATGGAAGAAGTTAAATCTTTAATTTACAATGATTGCACAAAAAAATCCATCATTTTAGTTTAGACAGTGGTGCTTGTATGCTCCTTCATATGGGAGGGAATGGAAAGCAGGTAAAACCAGATTAGACCAAACATACTTCACATACATTGGCCAAGCCAATCTCCAAGCAGAGTAACGTCATTCTAAAAAACAAAAAACAAATATTTAACATGGATTGAAGTGTATTTTACGAATCAAAAGTATATGAACATTGAAAAGATATTTTTCAAATCATCATAAAATGTGTGGAAAATATTATTTTATATTGTTATTATGAGAACTATTTTTCTGCCTTATTTCACAGAACAATCCACAAACGCTCGTCTGCAGATGTAAATATTTACAGATTTAGCCAGAAATCGTATTTACAGACCAACTTTTTGTTTCCATAATTTGTAAATTTAATTTTTTTTAATGACCATTTCCATCAGGTTCAGTGGTGCTATTTATATAAATTTCACAGTTTAAGGAGCCTATCTAGTCGTCCTTTGATTTAAATATCTGAACAACAGTCTGGATGACGTCATATATTTGGAACTACTTTCTGAGTCCACCACAGAGGTGAATGTAATGTAAGCCGATGTGTAAGAGAGTGTGGCCCAGCTTAGGATTTGATACGGTTAGCATTAGTGAAATGCCATGGTGTGGATGGCTTTTGATTATGTAACCTGTCTTAACCCTTTCCCTCATATAGACTCATTTTGACGCACTCAATTGGTACCACATAAAGCCTGATCTGCAGAAAACCACAGTTAAACTTTACCAAATTTAATTATAAAATCCTCATTTCCAGACCACTGAGGAGCAGCAAACAGCATAAAACTTGATCAGCCTGCGAGTTACTCGCAGGCTGATCTGGTTTTATGTTGTTCGCATAGGTCTTTTCATGGTTTCCTCTATGAGGGAAAGGGTTAATTTCCACCAATAATACTTAGCACTAAGTAATACTTGAAAAGAATATACGAATACATGCACTCTCCAGAATAATTCCTTTTCAAAATATATATGTAAATTACTAAATGACCAAAGATCCTTTGCTAAGACGTTTAAATATTTAGGTGTTTCTTTTTTTAAATCAAGAATAAATGAAATGTGTTCTTAAGTCTTAAGTATTCTCTACAAAAGTATTTCTCATAACACAAGGGTGTGTTCTGCGCATCAACCATATACAACCTTGAAAGGTCAAGGTCACAGGAGTTGTTAGAAATTGTCTTTGGTGTTCATAGGCTACAACTTCGTGTCCGCTCTATATCCTCCATATTAATGGATGTGGTGTTTGTCATAATACAAAATTGTGTCATGCGCATCAACTACATGTGTCCTTTAAAGGTCACTGGAATTGTTAGAAAATATATTTGGTACTTATAGGCTACATCTTCATGTCCACTCTGTAACAACTGTCCCCAGTGGCCAGGTGGTTAGAGCGTCCATCTAGAAGCTGGAGGTTGTGGGTTCGATCCCTGCCATGACATATCAAAGTCATAAAAAATGGTACTGTTATAGTTCCCTTGCTTGGTGCTCAGGATAAATGGGTAGTTCCAGGACTGGTTTGCTCGGTGTCAGGATAATGTGACTGGGTGTGATATCATGCTATATGTCTACAGCATGATACTGCAGTGTGGCAGCACTATATCTGTCTCAAGTAGGCATCATCTCCAAATGACTGAAAGACTGCTGTCTGTGGGACGCTAAACTCAACAAACATACAAACAAACACTCTGTAACTTCCATACCTTTTACTTGGATTTTACTTTACAAAAGTGTTTGTCACTACAAGAAGATGAGTTGGTGCAACAACCATATGCGCTCTTGAAAGGTCAAGGCCATAGGAGTTGTTAGAAATTGTCTTTGATATTCATACATAGGCTTCATTTTCATGTCCGCTCTATTACTTCCATATCTATGTTTGGATTTTCATAAATTTTACAGTAGTGTTTATGACACAAAGGTGTGTCAGGTGCATCAACCATATGCATGCTTGAAAGGTTAAGGTCACAGGAGTTGTTATAGGTTGTCTTTGATATTCATGGCTAAATTTCATGTCCATTCTATAACTTCATATCATGTTTGGATTTTCATAAACTTTACAGAAATTTTTGTCATAACACAAAGATGTGTTGCGCACATTACCATATGCACACTTGAAAGGTCAGTGCAGTTTGCCGATCATAATTTCCATTATTTGCTTGTTTTTATCTGGCACAAATTCTTCATGGGGGATTTTTACCGGTGGGAACTCCTGACAGCATTACTTGCTATACTGAAAAAGCCTTGTTCTTACATAATTCTTGACACAGTTATCTGCCCTTATCTGCTGATTGGTCTGCAAAGTATGAGGAAAGGCATCATTAACCCTTTCCCTCATATATAACTCATTTTGACGCCCTCAGTAGGTATCACATAAAGCCTGATCTGCAGAAAACCACAGTTAAACCTTACCAAATTTATTTATAAAATCCTCATTTCCAGACCACTGAGGAGCAGCAAACAGCATAAAACCTGATCAGCCTGCGAGTTACTGGTTTCATGATGTTCGCATAGGTCTTTTCATGGTGATTTGGGTTAACAACAGGAACCAAACATGTAATGTTGAAAGGGACATGGCAAGTCTAAATATGCATCTACTTAACTATGATTTAAAGCAAGGATAGAATGATAATAACAAGAGGGCCATGATGGCCCTGGATCGCTCACCTGGTATCATTAGGCTATGTAAAATCAAGTGACCCCTGGGGCAGAGCCAATTTTGACCCCAGGGCCATGATTTGAACAAAGTTGGTAAGAATCGACTAGACAATGCTACACACTACCACACTCTACTTGGTAGAGGTCTATTAGCCCATGTTACATACCAAATATATAAACTCCAGACCTTGAAGATTTTTCTAGTTTTTTTTCCAATATAAGTCTATGAAAAATCAAGTGATCCCTGGAGCGGGCCCAATTTTGACCCCAGCGTCATGATTTGAACAAACTTGGTAAGAAACGACTAGAAATGCTACACACCAAATATCTAAACTCTATGCTTTGTGGTGTCTGAGAAGAAGATTTTTTTTTTTTTTCTATATTAGCCTATGTTAAATCAAGTGACCCCTGGGGTGGGGCCAATTTTGACCCCAGGGTCATAATTTGTACAATCTTGGTAGAGAGTCATAAGACCATGCTACATACCAAAAATCAAAAGGCTAGGCCTTGTGGTTTCTGAGAAGAAGATTTTTTCAAGTTTTTCCTATATTAGCCTATGTGAAATCAAGTGACCCCTGGGGCGGGGCCAATTTTGACCCCAGGGTCATAATTTGTACAATCTTGGTAGAGAGTCATAAGATCATGCTACATACCAAAAATCAAAAGGCTAGGCCTTGTGGTTTCAGAGAAGAAGATTTTTTAAATTTTCATTTTTAAAATATATTTTTAGCTCCTGTGACCTAATTATGCAATGGACCAGAACCATTTATACAACCTTAGTAGAGCTTCATCCAAGGAACATTCCTGCAAAATATTTTTCAAATTGGCCAAGCCGTTTAGGAGAAGATGTTGTTTGAAGCAATTGTTGATGCTGGACGCATGGACGCACGCACGCACGCACGCACGCACGCCGGACAAAAGGCGATCAGAAAAGCTCACCTTGAGCACGTTGTGCTCAGGTGAGCTAAAAACCAGCTGTAAGCTGTGAATGGCTTAGTTGTCAGTTATGAATATTTACTTTAACAAAATTAATTCTGATCAGACTAAAGCAAAGGAAGAACCACGGTCCAGGGGATGCAGGTTTTATGTTGTGGGTTGTTATGAACAATGTTTTGTGCCTTTAAGATGCAGAAATGTGTGTCCTGTAAATCCCTGGGTGCCTTAAAACAAAAAAATTCCAAAAGCACTAAAAACAAAGACACTGCATTTAAATTGAATGTGACTAGAACACAGCCAAAACATGTAACAAGACATGAAACAAGATGTCACTGTCTCTTAATGCAGTAATGCATTTCATGAGCTCCTCTGACAAGATGGGATAGAATCATGATATTCCATCCATTATAAAGCCATTCTGCTTTTAAAAATGCTTTTAGACACACTGAATAAATTCGGATTTTTCTCCCTCAATTAAAATGATGAATAATGATGAATGATAATAATGGATGAAAAAAATAGCCCATGGCTACAATTTTAAAAGACATGAAAAAAAATTTAAGAACAAAATCAAGGGTTGACCACAATATTGTTCCATTTCCTTCTATTTATTTAATATTCAGAAAAGCTTAATGGTCAATCCTCAAAATTCTGACATTCATGATTTGCTTTTCTTTTTTGCATTTAAAATTCAGGGTTTTAAAATTCCATTCTCCCTCTCGCCTGATTATGGCAAGTAAACCTTAATGTTGGGTGAGCAGGAGGGGGAAAAAATCGGCATTTAATGTTATTTTTCTGTTTTTACTGTCACAATTTAGGGACAGGCAAATGATAATATTAACATTTTACAATCCTGAACATGAAACCAGTTTGAAGTAGCAAGCATAACTCTTTACCTGAAATAAACTCGTTTTGACACGTTGATGGAGCTTCCAGGGGCTGTCTTAATTAAGGTCCTCTCTGTTTACTCATGCAATATTGTGACTCTGATTCTACAGTCTGCAAGACAAAGAAAAATCCATTGTTTCTATACCATTTAAAGTTCAGTAATTTAATATGCATCAAGTCATGCAATTATACATGAAGATGTTCAGAAAAGAAGAAATTTAAGTAGGGCAATAAACACCATCATTTCATCATGTCGAAATAACAATTTAATACTGTACAAGTAAAAACCTAAATAAGGTTTGCTGAAATCTTTAAGATTTAAAATGGAGTAAACTGTAAACCCTCCATATCATAATACTGACAAAGTGAGTGTAGTTGTATTGTTTGAGTTCAAGGGCCAATAACTCAAGTTGGAAAAATAAATTAAGGTATCTATTAAAGGTAAAAGCATAGGGTCTTATTTGCAACAACAGTGGTAGGCCAACAAAGGTTTGTAGGTTTGGGACCTGAATACAGTGTGTTACAATGTGTACTAATATAAATGAGGTTTGGAATCTAAATGCATTATGTAATACTAAATCTGCATTGTATTTATTGGATTTTTTTTTCAATTTTATTTATCAAGGTTCTGAATTTGTATGTTCTGTACAGTTAATGTGATGTTCTCTCTCCTTCACTGTTATCTTATAATGATGGAAATCCTGTATTAAATTGAGTTAACTGTAGTTTAGGCAATACATTTTTGTACTAGGAACTCCTTTTTAATCTCTGAAAATACACAAGCAATGTTCAAAGTGGGGAAAAAATGTTAGAATCTGAACAAAAACTGTCAAAAAATTCTCTTAAATATGTTGGTTTAAAAGCCACTCAAAATGAAATGCTATTTAATATTGATTTTTTAAAACGCCTGTGTCAGAATGTCTTTAAGTTTCGTTTCTTGCATGCCAAGCTTTATCTGGAATGCAAAGGCAACTGAAGCATTACATTACAGTACAAAAAATAAAAATATTTTAACACTGACTGTCAAAATATGACATATGAGGATGGGTACTTGTGAAAACTGTGAATATTACATAAACACGTACACGTTATATCATAATGGATTCCTTTTTAGTCAAGTTTAAACTTTTTTCATTTAAATCGATTGTGAAACAAGCAGATGTAGAACTTAACACTGACAATTAATTCAACAGTTGGCCTTTCCTCATGAGAATAAATTTCTTGCTTGATTTTCTTGAACAGTACTTGAAGTCAGGTGGAGAATTTGATTTTAAGCAACATATTGCTGCTGACACTGCACTATTACACTGTAAGATAGCACTGTGATCACAACATATACATTATCCTGACATTTGCCATGGGCCAACAAATTCTGGGACTTACCCGTATGTTCTGTCACAAATGCATCCAAACCAATTTCTTTACCAGAAGCATTTTACAACTTTTGTATGCAGTGGTCAGGAATCAACTGCTCTGCACAACCTTTCAATCTTGGGATAATCAATTAAACCTTTTGGCCACCTTGCAGTTAATTGATAAACACACACTGAAGTTCATAGCAGATGTGCCTTAAAGATGAGTGAATATGATCAGTCATTTGAGTTGGCACATGTTAATTCTAAAAATAGGTTTTTATGATTCTAAAAATAGCTTCAATACTGTTCATGATGCTGTGGTGTTGGAACCACCCATTTTTCTCACAAACATAGAATGGACCATGGGTCTATACATTATCAGGGTATGAAAAAAGGAAATACATATAGATGGTTAAAATTCAAATTCTTAGTCATGACATGTTTGAACAAGCTGCTTTAAAACATGTTAATCCTTTTTAGTTTTACATTGTATGAAATTTACCTCTGCCAATGCAGAAATGTTCTCTTTTTCTCTGTTAGCTCTGAATGAAGATAATGGCCAATTTTCCTTATTAACAGCTAATAGACCAAAAACTTAGAAAATTTGCTGACACATAATTAATTTAATGAAATTTATTGTTTGTTTTTTTCTTGATAATTAATGGCTAATAAGCTAGCTAATAAGAACTGAAAATAATGGAGATGAAAGCATATTTCTTGAAGACATGTAGTCTAGAATATAAAACCTTTGCCTGAGGGAAATGCCGCCAGTTATAAATTTCCTTCAGCTTTACATCAACAGTGTATTTTAAAAACTGTGCATAATAAGACAGGAATGTAACCTGCAGCTCCATAACAAGACATTTATTCTATAATGCAGCCCAAGCCTAACAATATTTGTTATAATATCATATCATCTTTAATTGCTACATCAACAGTTTTTTCAGTCATCTAGGGAATCTATCTTGAGAAACATATAGTGCTACTTCAACGTGATACTATTTAGCCATAGACAGTTCAAGGTAACATATCAGTCAATTAAATTATGATGACACTGCACCAATCAATCAAAATAGCACCATGCAAAGGAGATAATCATGCCAGCATCATTTGAATGACCTTGTTATGCCACTGCTAGGGATTGAATCTATGCCTTCCAGGATACAGGGCAGACACTTTTACCATCCACCGTTTGGACTGTTTACGATGTTTTATTGAATTTAATTGAATGCATGCATATGGGTATATGGGATATTCAATGGAACTTTTCCTTTTACTACTCAGATAGGACAATTCATTTTTCACCATTTAACCCTATACCTCATGAATATTCATGGAATATTCATGTATATATTTAGTATTTGATGAATATTTAGTAACTGAACTTACAATGGTACATGAAAGAATGGATTTTTATTTGCTGCGCAGACCATGTAGAATCTGGGCTACACTATCATATGAGCAAACAGCTGAGAAGACCCTGATCAGACAGCTCCTGGATTTTGGTCTGCTCTATTTTCCAATGTATCAAAACACACCTGTATGAAGTAAAGGAATAAAATCAAACTTAAAGGCCCATTATATTTCATAATGATACAATCTTCATGAAAAAAGAAAAGATAAAATAACGCTGACATAATTATTGTAGGCTAATGCAAATGGTACATAATATGCTAATATCTGCAGTAAAATAGCAGTTAAACACATTGAAATTGTTGATCAAATTATGTCATTTGGTATTTTGTATGAATGTCAAAATACTCTCATGCAGGCAGTGTTTACATTTTGCATTGGCGAGAATTTCCAAAGGTGAAATAATTTGAATTTGAAAATCCGCCGCCGGATCCCAATTTGTTTATCTGCAACGTCATTATGTACTTGCAATTTGGTAACAGAGACATACAGAAGGCCAATGGAAAATGTCAGAAAATTGACGACGCTATGCGGAATGTGCAAATCAGATATTTTTGTAAACAATTGATGATCTTTAGTAAAAATGTCTTATTTATTCAGTGTAGTATGAGCATGTGCAGATTGCATTTCTTAACAAACAGTACACACATATTGTTTTTCTGTCTGAAGAATTAATACACTACTTTTAGAAGGATACGGGCTTTTAAATGTATTTTCTCTTTATAGTCTAACAAGGTAATTCTCTTCATCTCTGATCAAGGCATTAGGGAATACTGAATAGAAAAAATTCTGATCAGCCTGCAAGGAACTTACGAGTTGATCTCACTTTAGCACTCTGCAGAAGGTTTTCATGGTATCATATTTTGCCATGTGCTCCCAAAATTGTAGGGAATCTTGATATACAGGGATAAAAAGTTAGGAAAACAGAATATGGTAGGAACACTATTTTATATTTTGGTTGCATGGGTTGTCTCATAAGTGCTCTCCTTCCATAAAGGCCAAATTAACACAGGAAGATGCAGCTCCTGCACTGTGATCCAGAGATATTATATTCATTCATAATTAATTATCAAAACACATGTAATTAAAGTTAATTATTTAATGAACATTTTGTCTTAATTACATATATTATGATTTATTCATTACTTGAATTAATTAAAACCAATTTTTAATTATGACAAAACATATCTACAAAACTTATGTAATCATTCATATTTTTTAAAAATTTGGTTTTTAAATTTTTTAAATACTATATAAATAATATTGTTTTTAACCCTTAATTACAATGCTGTGGAAACTTGTAAAGTTCTGCCTTAGCAACTGGAGTGCAGACCAATCTGTACATCTGTGCATTTAACATCCCACCAACAGTATTTCAGTCATTTGGAGACGATGCCTACTTGAGACAGATATAGTGACTGCCACACTGCAGTATCATGCCGTAGACATGTGGCATGATACCACACCCAGTCACATTATCCTGACACCAGGCCTGAACCAGTCCTGCAACTACCCTAATATCCTAAGTGCCAAGCAAGGGAGATATACCAGTAAAATTAAGCATGGTATGGGTTAATCAGTTGATAATCATGTGAATAATATATGATATCTTCAAACCTGATTTGATATAATGAGCTTGTTTCATTAACAAAGTAAAAAGCATATGGTAACTGAATCAAATTTGGAAACTGATTTAATTTACCCATAAATTACTAAATTCAAAATTTGATTGGTATAACCTTTGATTTGTAATTTGTAATCTAATTAATTTCTTTGAATTCTCTGATCACTGAAATACTTCATAATTTCAAGTTTGCAAAATTCTGATTATAGGTTTTATGACTTTATACATAGTTCAATACCTTTCTGTAATGGCTAAATCGCCCAAAACAGATTTTTTGCATTGGGTGACCAAGCATGTGTAGATGGTTATTAATACCATAAAATAGTTCAGAATTATTTTCTTACTCAATGCCCATCTGTGAACAAGCTGCTATAGAGTCCCAGTATTCAAGAATTGTTTAAGCTGAATCCAAATGCTGAGTGACCTACACCATAAAAGCTACTGTGTGAATTTTATCACTGTAAAACATTCATAAATTATAACCTATTAACCTGAAAGATACCATACGAAAATCTCAAAATTGTTGTTTTCTCATTCTATATTTAGCTCACAACAACATCAAACATAAAAACTAGAGCTATCACTGAAGGTGATTAATACCCCCGCAAAATACTTTAATGCAGGAGAAGCCAGACTTCAGGCAGAGCATAGATAAGAACCTGTATACATAGTATATTGGTTGTGATAGTAATAAGTAAGTAAAGTTTTTATTTAAAGTTGATAGAGAGTCAATAATGGTTGTTTGTCACAGTAGTTTAAAAATATAAGGTTACAGTTCTTGGACACTGCCCTTCTCCTAGTCGCCATCTGTTTACATTTTAAGTTTCAAGTATATACCATGTATAATATTCGAGTTATGTTCAGGACAAGAAAAACAAGGAAAAGTAACAAAGGGAAATAACTCTGTAATTACTCTAGGTAGAGTTATGGTTCTTGTGCACTGCACTTCCTCATATTGTGGTTGACCATTGTATGAAATTGTTTTGAAATCCAACCAGTAGTTTATAAGTTATACTCTGGACAAGGAAAAGTAACTAAGGGCAATAACTCTGTAATTCCTATAGATAGAGTTATGGTTCTTGTGCACTGCACTTCCTCATATTGTGCTTGACCATAGTATGAAATTGTTTTGAAATCCAATCAGTACTTTACAAGTTATACTCCGGACAAGGAAAAAATACAAAGGACAATAACTCTGTAATTACTCTAGATAGAGTTATGGTTCTTGTGCACTGCACTTCCTCATATTGTGGTTGACCATTGTATGAAATTGTTTTGAAATCAAACTTGTACTTTTCAAGTTATGCTCCGGACAAGGAAAAGTAAAAAGGGCAATAACTCTGTAATAAGTCAAGATGGAGTTATGGTTCTTGTGCATGCACTTCCTCCTTTTCAAGCCCCAATATCCCCCCCAAACTTTGTTTCGGGGGTATAATAACATACAAGGAGTGTTTCAGAAGTTTGTGGATTTTCTTCATATCTCTTCTACTTCAGCAATGTTATTTAAGTTATAACAAAAGTCAACAGACTTCTGAAACACCCCTCACAATCAGAGACACCCATTATTTTACTGCACAGTATGTTTCAGAACATGCTTTGCCAAATTCTTCACTACAATATCAAATAGTGCCCAGTCTGAACAATTTAGGATTTCAAGGGATTATCCATATTTTTTACATTCACCTTTCATTGTGTGGATTTAAAAGGTTATTAAACCTCACTTGAGGCTTTTGCCAGAAAAAAATATGCAAAAAAAAAATTATCTTGAAAATTTGAAGCTAACATGTACTGGGACTTTAACCCTTAACCTTATGAATATTCATGTACAAATTAATGATTTGATAGATATTGATTTAATGAACATTAAATGGTTAATTTTCATTGCCGTGCAGACTGTGAAGAATCTGAGCTTCAATATTGTATGAGCCAACACAGAGAAGACCCTGATCAGACAGCTCCTGGGACTGGTGTCATCTAAACTTCACTGTCTGCTCTGTTTGCCAATGCATCACCAATGCATCAAAACGAGTCTTTATGATGTAAAGGGTGAAACTGTTGGGAAATCATACAATGCCCATCTATTGTTGATAATTATTTGTCCATTAAACTGAAATGCTCAAACTTTTATAGCCACAAACATGCAGCTCATCAGTCTCTGTAAACATTTGTGTACACACACTTGAATTAATTTACAGTTTTACACCGCAGATTTTCTGGTCCATGTCAAAATACCACTTAATATTTGAACAAGTTACAATGTGCTATAAATCAAAGAACCTAATTATCAAATTAAGATCCAGTGTTGAAATGCTTATTATTGACATTAGTGTTATAATTAAAGGAGCCTGTTATTTAATAGATCTGCATTATGTAAAGTTCAGTCAGCCAAGGATGTAATGCTATACATGTCTGAAGATTCAGAATCATATAAACAACAGCCACATCTTAGACTATTGGAGAGTTCTTTATTTCTTAATACCGCACTAAATTTCTTGATTGGACTTGTCCTTTTCTCATTTTGGACTGCACCATTAGTTGTTTATGGGGGATTTCTCATCCAAACTTAATTATGTTCCTCAGGAGGAAATTCTGAGAGAACAATCCGAGAACAACTAAAACTTAGCTAGTTCTATCACTAAAGGTGATTAAAACTCCTGCATCCCACATTGTCTTCAATG
>CM037794.1:17581899-17594833 GCA_021229015.1 Solen grandis
TTTTATAATTTTGATCTAATTTCCAAATGCTTTGGAACCCAATATAGGCCACATGATGCATTGTTAGGGCAGTATTTGTGTAAATGCTTGTCAGGTCATAACCATTAAGCTTGCCACAGACATGTGACCATTTTTCTGATTTTTGGTAGGTAAGTAAGTATTGGTAATAGTTTATTGCTATATGTCTGCGGGCCCTTGCAAATACATACAATACATCAAACATGACTAACATTTCAATTATCAAAAAGCCACACAAACATATAAATTTTACATGCACCATCAAATTTGCATTAATTGTTTGTGTTTTTGAAAACTACAGAATGAAAACATTGAAATATTTATTCTTACTCATTCATTATTGTTAGATAAAAGGCAATTTAACTTTTCAAGTGTTGGATGTTGAATAAATTTTTTATGGTGTGTTTCAGGTGACAGTCAAAAAGTTGTTTATTAGTGTAAGAATCAATAATCAGCCATGTCAGAGATTGAGTCCGGGAGAAGGAGCGCTATACGCCCCCCAACACCCGCTGCCTGGGGCCCATACAGAAGATGGAGAGAGATGAAACAATCTGCAGGTTAGGGGATGTCTGCCTCAACCCCTTCATCACTTCATTGCATTCCATTCAAGGCGGTCTATTAATAGCCAAAATGACTACTGATCAAAGGTTGTGTATTTGAATGTATCAGGGGTTAGAATCTTTGATCACCTTTCTAGGTGCAAAGTACATGTTCAAACCATAAAGAGTAATTAGGGATTAGAATACCATATAAAACGGGTCAGATTAGGCACACCTTTTTTTTTCAATAATTCAGTTTTATGGAGGGAATGCACCTTATATAATGATGTACAGGTTTCAATTTTTCACCCCATAAAATCAGTAAAATTTTTTCAGGTTAACGATCTCTGAAGAAGGTTATCTTGTGATTCCACATCACACACATTAAAAGCTCTAGTAGCCACCCATCAAAACATATGAGTTTTCTCTGGTTACTCTGTTTTCCATAGTGATGTATACAGTATGCTGTTAACACACATACACATCCACACCTCCTTGCAAATTTTGTTGAGAAACCCAAACACTACTTTAAAATTGAACACTATTCTCCCAAGGGTGGGGGGCTTAGACCTTGGAGGTCAAGGTCATTTGAAGGTCAAGGTCACCTGACAGGTAGAGCTCATCAAGGTGCATGCTCCTGTGAAGTTTGGAGGCTGTAGATGGAAGGACTTTCATGTTATGGTCAAGGTTAGTTTTGTGACAAATAGACAGACAAACAGACAGACCAAAATATGGGGGCATAAAAATTGGGCAACCCATTCCAGGCACTGAATTTTTATAATGGCTTTCAATCCTTGTTCTTACAAAACTAGAATCAACCTTTTATCCTTATTTCATGAATACTCATCTACAAATTTATGACTTCATGAATATTAATTAACTGAACTTTAAATGGTGTATGAAACTGTGGATTTTTTCTTTGCTCGCAATTGTATAGAATTGAGCTACAATATTGTTTAAGCAAACAGAAGAGACCCTGATCTTGGTCTGCTCTGTTTGCCAATGTGTAAAAAACAAGTCTATATGAAGGAAAGTGTTAAAACCTTGAGTGAAACAATATCAGTAACACAGTACAAAACTACAATTGTATGTACTCCAAATATTGAAGAATTGACACTCTGAAGCGAGTGGATTAAATGAAAGGAAATTGCGATGCTCCTATGGCCTTCTAGAGTGACTTGTTAAGGTACAAGGACTTGTATCATAGATAATATAAGATAATTAAAGATTTAAGTTTATAAATGGTGTTGTTTCTGTTTCAGGTACTGCGGTGTGAGCTACTTGATACACAGTGAGATAAAGGCCCTGGAGAAGAAGCTGAAAGCTGTGGAGGCAGAGCTGGAGCTATACAAGGGTTGCAAGGAAAGGGAGGATGAACTGAAGCAAGAGTTACAGATCCTGCAGGATCAGCGGGGAGAGATGGAGATGACCATCACAGTAAAGGAGGCTGCGTAGGTCTTCCCTTTTTTTTTTAAGTCCCCCAGAATCGACAGATCAGGGCATATTGTTTTTTGGTCTGTCTGTTTTGTTTGTTTGTCTGTGTGTTTGTCCATTTGTCACAAAACTTTAAGCTTGACCATAACACAGAACTCCTTCCACCCACAGCCTTCAGATTTCATTAGAACATGGCACTTGTTCTGTATTTTTAGGATTTTTCATTAGGATACTAAATGTTTGACTCCTGGGGCCTGTTTCACAAAACTTTGTAAGCAGTAAATCTTTGTAAGCGTAAATTTACAGATGTAAACTTGAATTTTTCCTGTGATTTTTCTGTACAAAAAATGTTTAATTTGTATAATACAGTGAAATGGACCAACTTTTACTATATCGTATTGTGAAAATAAGACGTATTGCTAGACACTGTTTAGAACAACAGATATATAACTAAAATCAAAATTGAGTGTACAAAGCTTAGTGAAATTTGAAAAGGGTCCCTAAACAAAATTTCCATGTAAAATGGGCCGAAAAAAAAATGAAGTTCTTTTTTCTTAAACATTTAAGTCCAGGACTCAAAAAAAGGGATTTATTAGATTGTTAGAACCTTGTTGACTGACAGAATCTGGCTCATGAACATCTTTGAAATTAGATGTAAATGTGAATGTGATCTTATTTGTAAAAATTTGTTTCCCTATTGAGTTAATTGATTTTTTTATTCATTTATTTATTTTATGTTGATCGGGAAATAAGTTCTTATAACTTAATCCCCCTTAATGGTCCCTGAGTTGGACCAGTACCTTGTGCATGCAAAGGTCATTGAAATTCCTTGCCCTGACGGGGTTCATACCCACAACCTTCGTATCCATAGTCAGGTAAGTTACCGCTGTACGATGGTGCCCTTTTTGGATTTCAAGTGAAATATCATACTATCTTCTTTTGCTTTTAATATGGTTTGATGTTTTCATTTTCAAGTAAGCTTCAGAATTTGAAGTTTTTTGGGTTTTTTGCTCTATAAGGTTGAATTGTAGTTTTAAGAACATTTCTGACTTTCGTTTCTAGGGTCGCATCCCTCACAAATAATCTTCGTAATGAGGAAGCAAAATCAGAGGGTTTACAGAATCAAAAGAATGAGGCTGAAAAACGACTTCATGAAGTTGAGCTTTCAAACAAAGACCTGAAGCTTTATTAATTTGTACTTCTGAATTTCTTATTCTATTACCCTGTTGCTTTCCATACTTCTGTTTTATAAGAGTTGCGTTTGTCATTATGTCGTTTTAAAATTAATTATTTGAAACAGGAATGTTGAAATGCCTTCAAAGTATTATTTAGCACAAAGTTTTGTTTAGGTGACAGTTATAATCAGAAAGTAGAGTTTTGACCAACAACTAAAATGCCTCATATTAAAATAAATGAAAAGTTAACCCTTTCCCTCATAGAGGACACCATGAAAAGACCTATGCGAACAGCATAAAACCAGATCAGCCTGCGAGTAACTCGCAGGCTGATCAGGTTTTATGCTGTTCTCTGCTTCTCAGTGGGTTTGGAAATGGGGGACTTTATAATTTAAATTTGGTAAGGTTTTCTGCAGATCAGGCTTATGTGGTACCTATTGAGTGTTGTCAAAATGAGTCTATTGAACTGCTTACAAAAAGTATCACAAACAAAACTGTGTGTTCTAAACCATTGAAAAATTTTATTAGTCATTGAACTTAAGATTTGGATTGATAGATCTGTATGCACCCCTCCAGTTTTTAACAGTATAAATTAAACCCCATTTTCTCATTCATGGCTAGGTGAACTGCTTACAAAAAGTATCACAAACAAAACTGTGTGTTCTAAACCATTGACTTCCTACTGTTGCAGTGTGACTTTTATATACAGCATTTAAGTCAGTTTGAATATAATATAAATCTGTATAATACTGGCATGGTCTATTATATTACAAAATAAGTATCACATTTTTAGAGTTATAAATTTCAACATTCCATAAAGGCATTTTTCACTAGCCTTGGGCTTCTGTTAATTTCAACCACTGCTGTATACTGGTGTACATTGTTAAGATATTTAAAGTTTGTCTTTTGTAGATTTGAAACTTATCTTATATTGTTTTTGTTTAAAAATATTCTTCTTTTTTTTCTCACAGAGAGAGAAATAACAGACTTGTACAAGCATTGCCAAGTCTCAAGTTTTCCCTCCTTCAACAAAAATTAGCGCTAGAGGACATACACTCCTTTATGGAACGAAGGGATCAACAGATGAAGGAAGAAATGGACATACTTCTGTCTCATATCGGCCAGTCTTGCCAGAAAGAAATACAAGGTTAGTTGGAAATACATTAACCTCCCTTCAGTGTATTCTCCCATGTATGTCCCATCCCATCTTGTAGAAAATCAACAACACATGCTTATGCCATGTTATACCTACATGCCAATTATGAAAAATTAAATATTGTTATTTCGGATCTATTTTAGAGAATATATTAAAAATATTATTCATTTTGGTAACATATACAGGGATCAAGCTAGACTGAAATTTTAGGGAGAAAACACTTCCCTCTATCATATTTTTAGGGAGAAGTTTGAAAAGAATGAGAGAAGTAATATTTTCATCTTGTTTGTAATGCAATAGTGTGTATGTATGCATGTACTTTTTTTTAATACAAAACAATTTCTTTTCAAATATTTCTGACACAATTAGAGTTTAGATTCAATTGAAGTAATTTCGATCTAAAGGTAAGATGGGTGTGAAAAAATAACAAAGACATAAAAATCATATTCTATGAGTTTAACACCTGTCATCATTTACAATTTAGAGCTAACATAGGTAATCATCAAAATTTATGCAATGATTCCTGGCTTTTGGTTGGAAATCATAATGATTATAATTGACCCACATAATTATTATTAAAAAAAAAGGCAGATTTGATATTTTGAAATTATCCTTTCATTAATCCCCCGCCGCGAAGCGGGAGGGGGGTTATAGGAATGCCCTTTGTCCGTCCGTCCGTCCGTCAGTCCGTCCGTCAGTCCATCAGTCCGTCAGTCCGTCAGTGTGTCCGAAACATTTTCGTGTCCGCTCCATATCTCATGAACGCTTGGACACATTTTCTTCAAACTCAGCTAAAATGTTAACCTCATTGAGCTGATGTGCAGAAGGCATGAGGCGGTCACGCTGGCTCAAGGTCAAGGTCATACTTGAAGGTCAAATGTTATTTTCGTGTCCGCTCCATATCTCATGAACGCTTGGACACATTTTCTTCAAACTCAGCTAAAATGTTAACCTCATTGAGCTGATGTGCAGAAGGCATGAGGCGGTCACGCTGGCTCAAGGTCAAGGTCATACTTGAAGGTCAAATGTTATTTTCGTGTCAGCTCCATATCTCATGAACGCTTGGACACATTTTCTTCAAACTCGGCTAAAATGTTAACCTCATTGAGTCAAGGTCATACTTGAAGGTCAAATGTTATTTTCGTGTCAGCTCCATATCTCATGAACGCTTGGACACATTTTCTTCAAACTCGGCTAAAATGTTAACCTCATTGAGCTGATGTGCAGAAGGTATGAGGCGGTCACGCTGGCTCAAGGTCAAGGTCATCCTTGAAGGTCAAATGTTATTTTCGTGTCCGCTCCATATCTCATGAACGCTTGGACACATTTTCTTCAAACTCAGCTAAAATGTTAACCTCATAGAGCTGATGTGCAGAAGGCATGAGGCGGTCGCGCTGGCTCAAGGTCAAGGTCATCCTTGAAGGTCAAATGTTATTTTCGTGTCAGCTCCATATCTCATGAACGCTTGGACACATTTTCTTCAAACTCAGCTAAAATGTTAACCTCATAGAGCTGATGTGCAGAAGGCATGAGGCGGTCGCGCTGGCTCAAGGTCAAGGTCATCCTTGAAGGTCAAATGTTATTTTCGTGCACGCTCCATATCTCATGAACGCTTGGATACAGTTTCTTCAAACTCGGCTAAAATGTTAACCTCATTGAGCTGATGTGCAGGAGGCATGAGGCGGTCACGCTGGCTTAAGGTCAAGGTCATCCTTGAAGGTCAAATGTTTAAGCTTCCACTTTTTCATGTCATCTCGATATCTCGTGATTTATTGTATTCGGAAAAATAATAGTATGTCATGTTCACAATATACAAATTATGTTATGATATATAAAGTTTTTAATTGAGTTACACATGTATTTTGTGGTTACCTAAACATCCTATACTTCATTGATGTTCACTTTTGTACTGTTTCCCATGTAAAACTTGTCAGTAAACTTTTAATATATGTGCCTCCGAATTCTGAGATTCATACATAACTCCGGAAAGTTAAATTGTCTTAAACTGATCTTCTATGTCTGCTACAACCATGCCAGGTTAAGGTGAACATAATCCTATGACCAAACAAATTCTAATATTTGGCCAGCGGCGGGGGATATAGCTGTCATTTGGACTGCCTTGTTTCTGATTTATTTTTCTATGCATTTAAATTGCAAATAGATAATAAAATCTTAAAAGTGTACATAACTGTAACTCTATATACATAGGCCTACAATAAGTATATCTTTTCAGAAAATAGAAGAATTAGAGCCAGCTATTGTTATCAATGTAATTGTTTAAAGAAATAGAAATATTTAAAATAAAATAAAAAAATCTTATAGTGTAAATTTTGGTTTAAAGAAAAAAAAGGAAGTAAATCCACGGAAACTGATGACTTTTTTAACACATCCGATTTCTGATAACTTTTGATGTTACAAGGCTAAAGAATAGTTTACCATATACTCTGCAGAATACTATAAACCTGAATTTTTAGCTTTTATTCTAAATATAAATGTATTCTTTTTTTTTACAAAACAAAATCGGCAAATTTGACAGCAGACAGATCGGCAATCTGGCTGTAAATTAGCAGGCATTTAATGCAAGATTTAAAATAAAATATATGAAGTAACTATTGAAAAAATGTAAAAGGTAATTTGTAAATAAGGTCTACTATTTTTTTCTTTGTCATCTAATGAAAATGTTATGATGGAAGCCTATTTAGATATGTTCGTATGGTTATGTGACTTTTGCATATTTTTTTCAGTGCTTTTTTCTGAATTTACCTGCATGTCGTTTCTGTCTGAAATAATTGAAGTTATTTAATCAGATATAAACATGAGATAATTGTCTATTCAACATTATTAGATTATGGTAACTTGAAAACAGTCGCTTCGGCAATATTGAGACAGACGACATTTAGCAGGCTGGTACCCAATCTTTCTGTTTCACTCGGCAAATGTTTGTCAGTCAGTGAACGTGGGCAGAGCAAATGTTACTTAATTTGCAGTATCTTTATTACACATGGACCTTGCATGGACTAATAAGCACCACATGACGTCTGGTATATGCGCTGTCGGCGTATGACGGGACACACAGCCCACAGGTGCACACAGCCCACAGGTGCACACAGCCATGTTCTGGACGTACGTTCTGGCCCTGACGGGAAACTTTAGCCAAAAGTTATAGGGCGAAGTTTTTTCATTCTATGGATTTTTTTTAGGCAAAGTTTTTTGACTTGAGGCGACATCTTTGCCTAAGTCGCCCTCTAGCTTGATCCCTGATATATGGACAGATATTTTTCAGTAAAGAGTTTACTCCATATAGACTAATTTTGATGGATAGGCAAGATCAAAAAGCTCCTATAAGAGCTTTATTAGGGTCTCCTCTGTTTGCTCATACAATGTATTAGCTATGTTTCTAAACAGTTATCTGTGGCTAAGAAAAATCCATTATTTCAAAAAACATTTAAAGATCAATCAATTAATATTTATCAAAGCATTTTTTACATGAATATTCATGAGGTAAAAGGTTAAAAGATGTTTACCTTTCATGGCTAAATCAACAGCTCATAACACATCAACAGTATCAGAAGCAAACCCATTTGTTCTTGTGGGTAAACAAGGTCATCCACTGATCACTTGATATCCCAGCATTTCTATTGGATAACTTGATAATTATATATAATTGATGTTTATATATAGCTATTTTTAAAAGATGTATTTATAACCTTGTTATTTTGGTTTTTATGTGGTGTTTATTGTATATGTTACAGAAAAAGAACATCTACAGACGTTAGTGTCAGAACTCCAGTCAAGATGGGAAGACACAACAAAAGAGACAGAGGAAATGAATCAAAAGCTTGGACGGCAAGAAGAACAGATACAGCAGCTGGATAAACTCTTCACGGAGAACAAACAACTGAAGGAGAAATGTGCTGCACTGGAAACCACTCAAGCAGGTATCGTGTCTGCTTTTTTAGCTCACCTGAGTACAACGTGCTCATGGTGAGCCATTCTGATTGCCTTTTGTCTGTTGTTTGTGCGTGCGTCCGGCATCAACACTTTTCTTCTCCTTAGCCACTGGGCCAATTTGTTGAAACCTTACAGAAATGTTCCTTGGGTGAAGCTCTACCAAAGTTGTTCAAATGGTTTCAATCTATTGCATATCTGAGTCTCAGTAGCTAAAAATAGATTTTTAAAGTGAAATCTCTAAAAATCTTCTCCAAAACCGCAGGGCCTAAAGCTTAGATATTTGGTGTGTGGCACTGTCTTATGGACCTCTACCAAGGTTGTTCAAATCATGGCCCTGGGGTTAAAATTGGCCCCGCCCCAGGGTCACTTGATTTTACAGAGACTTACATAGGAAAAAACTAGAAAAATCTTCTTGTCAGAAACCACAAGGCCTGGAGTTTAGATATTTGGTATGTAACATGGCCTAGTAGACCTCTACCAAGTTTGTTCAAATCATGGGCCTAGGGTCAAAATTAGCCCCCCTTTGGGGTCACTTGATTTTACATAACTAATTATATATGAAAAACTATATAGGAAAAACTAGAAAAATCTTCTTGTCAGAAACCACAAGGCCTGTAGTTAAGATGTTTACTAGTGGACCTCAACCAGGTCTGTTCAAATCATGGCCCTGGTGTCAAAATTGACTTATTAGAGCTATGACCATCAACTTTTTGGATGGCTGGTATAGCTTTTGTGTAGAGTTTAGATTATCTTGCTGTACTTCTACATGGATTATGTATTCAGTATGACTCATAATACTATATTATGCAATGAAGGCAATGTTTCTCAGGTGAGTGATTCAGGGCCATCTTGGCCCTGTTTTTTTTTGTGTGTGTGTGTGTATTATGTTAAATATACACTGCAGTTCCGATATATTGCTTGGGTCCAAGTTCTGCACTATAATGGAGCACAATATTACCCTTTGAAAATACACCTTAAATTATTAAAACAAAATTAGAATATCAATGTGGGGTCCAGGGCTGAACAGTGTTATCTGAGAAATTTGGATAATAATGAGTGTGTTGTAATGGATCTACACTGTCCATGTATATCAGTTTAAATATTTTCGTGGTATTTGCCAATATCTGTGCTATCTACAGCTCTGTAAAGGTTTGTTACTATAGCTTTGGAACAAGCAGATAATGTGATGGCTGTTGCTTTGTAGTGTTGTCTGATGCATTGTTTTATACAGTATTTAACATACAGACTCTTCAGACATTTTGACAGAAGAGCTAATCTGTCTGACCTGACTAGTGAGTTCAATTTGACGTAATGTTCAAAGTGGTCATTCTAGATGGCTGGTTGTATTTAAGGCAGCAGTTTATATGGTTTATTTATGATTCATTTGCCTGATATAATTTTTGAATATTTTTCAAATATTACAAGCCTGAACTGATATCATAGTCTTGAAGCCTCTAAAACTTCATTTAATGAATTAAATAAAAGATAAAGATTATTAAATTTATATTGTTGGAATTCAGTCTAGTTAAGTCAGTCTTGAGATCTTGGAAAACCATTGGATGGGATATCCTTAAAGGTTTGGAGTGTCTGTCTATTGATTTAGTTAATGGTACAAGGTTATGTCCCAGACAGTTGTATACGACTGTCAAGTGCCCATAATGAAGGAGGCATTTTCATAATTTTGCCCCTCTATTATGTCCATTTTCTGTATGTCATAGATAAAGCCAGACATTACCAGCCAGCCTCTTTGTCTATTGTTAAAGGATCCCTAGCGTCAATAACTGTAATCATTTAAATTTATCTTTTATGAAAAACAAGCCCCATTCTTTATGTATGAATTTACATATTTAAAAAAGCCAACACAGCATTTTGCCAGCATTGGGATTGAGGTCACATGCTAATTTCTATCATTCTGAGAGAACAAAAAGATGGCTTCTTTGCTTCCTCAATATATTTGTTGTTGTAAGTTTGGATACAAGAAAAATATCCCGTTTTATTCAAGGGCCAAGTCAAGGTAATAAGAGAAAATGGTCACTCAGCCAAGGTGGCTAGTAAATACAGGGCAAATGTGTTGACAAATAAATCAGATGGCTTGTAAATACAGGGCAAATGTGTTAACAATAAAACAGGTGACTGGTAAATACAGGGCAAATGTGTTGGCAATAAAACAGGTGGCTGGTAAATACAGGGCAAATGTGTTGGCAATAAAACAGGTGGCTTGTAAATACAAGGCAAATGTGTTGGCAATAAAACAGGTGGCTTGTAAATACAGGACAAATGTGTTGGCAATAAAACAGGTGTCTTGTAAATACAGGGCAAATGTGCTGACAAATAAAACAGGTGCCTGGTAAATACAGGGCAAATGTGATGACAAATAAAACAGGTGCCTGGTAAATACAGGGCAAATGTGTTGACAAATAAAACAGGTGACTGGTAAATACAGGGCAAATGTGTTGACAAATAAAACAGGTGACTGGTAAATACAGGGCAAATGTGTTGACAAATAAAACAGGAGACTGGTAAATACAGGGTAAATGTGTTGACAAATAAAACAGGTGACTGGTAAATACAGGTTAAATGTGTTGGCAAATAAAACAGGTGACTGGTAAATACAGGGCAAATGTGATGACAAATAAAACAGGTGACTGGTAAATACAGGGCAAATGTGTTGGCAAATAAAACAGGTGACAGGTATATACAGGGCAAATGTGTTGACAAATAAAACAGGAGACTGGTAAATACAGGGCAAATGTGTTGACAAATAAAACAGGAGACTGGTAAATACAGGGCAAATGTCATACGGGGCAAGGCAAATGTGTTTACAAATTTAACAGGTGACTGGTATATACAGGGCAAATGGTCACTCAGCCAAGGTGCTAGTAAATACAGGATACAGGGCAAATGTGTTTGTATAATACAGGGCAAATGTGTTGACAAATAAAACAGGTGACAGGTATATACAGGGCAAATGGTCACTCAGCCAAGGTGACTAGTAAATACAGGCAAATATACAGGGCAAATGTGTTTACAAATAAAACAGGTGACTGGTAAATATAGAGCAAGTGTGTTGACAAATTCAGCAAGTGGCTTGATAATACAGGTCACATGTGTTGGCAAATAAAAACAGGTGGATGGTTAATACAGGTCAATTATTTAAAACTCAAAACATTTCCCTTCTTGTAGAATATCAGGATGAAAATTATCATTAAAAAATTCAAATGTATAATTATTAAGACATAAGGAGTGAATGGTACATCATCTTACCTAAAGCTGACTCTTAAAACAGGTTGTCTGCTTACTTTAGGTAGTTGGTAAATGCAGGTTTGATATGAAATGAATGGTATTTGGGGAATTTTGAATAAAGGTGGCTGCTTAGTACTGAAGCCTACTATCACAGGTTTAAACCTATGGCCAAAGTTGGAAAAAGAAAGACGGAATCATTGAGCCTGATACTTTGTATACAGATCATGCTTTGTTTAAGCCTCTTAGGCCTTTTTAGGTCACCTCAGCACAAAGTGCCAGGGCTTTTTTTCCTTCTTTATCAGGGGCTGTTCATAGGCCCCTTCCCCTCTGAAAAAGTCTTCAGATTCATGCAGTTTTTCCCAAATTTGCATCTTACCTTCAGGATTTTTCTTTCCCCTTTGAAAAAAATGGGTGATATTTTCCCTAAAATGTGATATTAGGGCCCCAATAAAAAAAAAAAAGGCTAAAAGGGGAAAAAATTTGAAAACTTCAAAAATCTTCTCGAAAAGTGCTGGCTGGATTTCAAAGTGATTTGGCACAGATGTTCCATGGGTCACTCTCCACCAAGATTTTTCTAATTATTTGGGTTGGTTGAAAAACATGACTGCCAGAGGGGTAGAGCCAGTTTTCCTTATACGTGAAGTACAAATATGAAAAATCTTCTTGTCCAGTAGTACTCACTGGATTTCAAAGTATTTTGGCACAGTTATTCCATAGGTCACTCTCTACCAAGATTGTTCAAATTTTTTGGATTGGTCAAAAAACTTGGCTGCTGGAAGGCAAAGCCCTTTTTTCTTATATGTATATAGTACAAATTTGAAAATTCTTCTTGTTCAAAAGTACTCATTGGATTTGTGGCTGGCAGGGGGCAGAGCCTGTTTTCCATGATATTATAAGATATTTGCTGTTTCTTTTCCTCCCACTAATACCTGGTTCTCAGGTGAGCGATCCCAGGGCCATCATGGCCCTCTTGTTTTCTGATTACTGGGAAAGGCCCTTATTACCATAATTTGGGGGATAAAATCTCCATTTTCTTGAGTTTGGTTTTAGGAGGATAGCAATTTTTCGGGAAAAATACATGAATTAAAAGAAATTTTCAGAAAGCAAGACGTCTATGATTGGCCCATGTTAAAGAAAGTAAAAGGAACTTTTGAAACACTTTCTAGGGTTATATATTATAAACATTTAGAGATTTTACTAATTAAGTTTCCCAAACATAGTTTGGAGACTTATTGATTTTACTCCATTTCTTCTTCTTCTTCTTTTTTCCTCCGGCAACTTTGTACGGGCCAATATCTTGGAGGCTGCTTACCTATCTTTACAAACTTTAACACACTTATAGTCCTCTTTGGAGTAGTTGTGGACCTTGAATTTTGTAAACATGGGTCCTGGGGTCAGGCCCCCCCACTCATCAGGAT
>CM037794.1:17594933-17644933 GCA_021229015.1 Solen grandis
TAGAAAGAGCGTAATGGCCAAATTTAGTGAAACCTTTTGGTACACCGAGCCATCTTCTGAGATTTCTGTTGAAAGTTCCTTCAATATCCCTTACTGACGAGCTCTCGTAGACAGTCAAATCAAGCATAGATGCAGCCTATGTAAGAAGAGCAAAAAGGAGTTTGAAACTGTATTTTTATATCAGACCAAATATGTGAATTTGTGTCGCTACTTACTAGTTCAAATAAACAAATATTGATGCATTTGAATGAATACATCGAGTTTGAATTGAAGCATTTGAAATCTACAATTGAACAACGTTTATTTTATATATTTGTGTATATTTTATTATAATTCATTCCTTATCAGTGAAATGTTTGGCAATCCATAAAATAAAAAAAAACACAGCTACATACGTATGCGTGCAGGTGCTTGTAGCGTGAGTGTACGCGAGTACGAGTGTGTGTCGTACCTGTGCTTTCTTGCTAATTTTTCACGTGTTTAATTGCAAATTTGTTTATATGACAGTATACTATTTATATGGTTAAGACGAATTTTGAATAAGATTTTGAAATGTCCAATTTATGACAACTGAAACTCTTTTCAATGGATATTATTGACTGGGTAATTTGGAAAAGTTAAGATCGAAAAATGGTTTCGCTATATTTCAACTGCAATGTTTTCAGTACATTTACCAACAGCAAAAGGAAAGATATTGCCGTAATGTCTACTGTACTGAACATATTTACCACGATGACTGTCGTTACACACTTAAAACTTTAATAAAACTGTTTGAATCGATTAAAGGGAACAGAATCTGCAGCGCATACGCGTTATTCATCTGTGAAATGTACACGAGATTTTGGTTGTAGGTCTATATGCCTATATTTTTCTACTTCTTAGTTAAGTTTCCCCTTCATTTAAACGTTTGTTTCAGTCGAATATCATTCTTCTGTTAGAATGGAGATACAGTTTTCATAATTGGTATAGTAGGTATATACCTAATGGGAAGAGAAAGATTTGAATTGATTTTCAGGATAACTGGGTCAAGGTCCAGGTAACTGTTAGATTTTACGTTTCCGTCAAATAACTTCTAGAAGTGATGTTTGATGATCAGATTTGGTAGATAGATACCTTATGGGAAGAAGAAGATTGGGGTTGTTTTTCAGGTCAGTAGGGTCAAGGTTAAGGTCAATGTTACTAAAATAGTTTTGCCTGCCTTGAACGACACTTGCAAACCTAGTTTCGCGTCATTTGACATGTTTCTTGTATTTCATATATTTATTTTGTAGATCAGATAAAATACCATCAGTATGCAAAGAATCAGAGAAATTCTGTATGTTTTTAAAACTGATGATACTACCGCCACCATCTTTAGTCGATCTCCTATTAGATACTGTCTTAATTACATTTTAGGTTTGTAACTTAGTAAGATGCCTTGAAAATTCCAATGTTTGATTTACTTAGTATATCTGTTTATTCATCCATATACCCGTTCATTCACTCATCTGACATTCACTCATCTGACATTTACTCAACTGCCATTCACTCATCTGACATTCACTCATCTGACATTTACTCAATTGACATTCACTCATCTGACATTCACTCATCTGACATCACTCACTTAACACAGTTACCATTCAATCATCACACATACACTCACTTTGGCACCCATCATTTAACACACCTTATTTTCTTTAATTATTATTTTTGCTTTGAAAATTTTAAGAAATAGGATTTTCAACTGATTTCCGTGATATGATATAGTCACTCGAGCGGATTTTCATAGGCTTAACACTTAATCAATTCCTTTAAAAAAAGGTGATAACTAAGAGAAGACGGATTCAACTTCAACATTTCATTGGCATTAAATATAAATATTTTCATATCCATTTACAAAGGATGAAGAAACATACATGCGTGAAAAGTAGTGGAACAAAAACATAAATCATTTTAAAAGAGAAGAGATTGGGAAAGGTCAGATTAAAATTAATGCTTTTTAAATCCATGTTACTTGTAAAATTACATTTTTTATTGCTGGAAAATGTTAGATACTTTTAGATACTTAGACACTTATCTTGAGAGGTTGTTCTTGCGAATCCTTCTCCTTACACCCCTAGCTTTTATCTCGCACTTCGCTGTTGACGTATTTTTTAATCGCAGCGTTGATGCACCTTGCGTGCGTTAAGTATGCCAAACCATATGTAACCGGTCGTTAACAGTCATCTATGGAGTTGTCTAAGGACTACGTATCATGCTGTTCTCGTGCACCTTATGCTGTAGTTATGTATACGTGAACATGGTGGTTTATGACACTGAGGCTGCTTCATAGATGACCGTAAGCGTATGGTTGCATACGGTTCGGCAAACTGAACGCCAAACTCCACACAGTGATCTCCAAATGTCACGTGATGATGGTAAACTAATAAATGACGTCTCCATCTGCTGTCACAACAACGAAACTATTCTTTAAAATGATTTTTTTTTTACCACGAGGCGTTATTTGATGTTTATTAAAGAAAACATACTTAGGGATATGACACTCACAGTAAAATAAATTGTTTGAAAAAAAGAGAGCTAAATTCTGTTATTTTTTACATGTGGTGACAGTGGTAATCTACAGCTGTAAGGGGAGGTAACTACTGCGTGGAGTTTGACTGATCGCACGCCTGGTTCTCGCGGTTTTCTTCTTGCTTGCAGAGAGGGTAGATTTCCTTTCTAGCGTCTCGGTATTCTTGTGGGACCTGTGCACCGATCACTGAGCTTCATTCTTATGTTGGGCTCGCATTTTCTCTCAGGGAATTTAACCACTACGGGATGCATTTTCTTTTTTGCCGATACGTTGTCTGTGTGGACGGTCAAACTTGATGGAGTCACAATTAAATTGCAAATTATTTTTTTATTTTCTAAACGTTCGCAAGTTTATTGGTTTCAGGCTCCTTGATGCCATAAAAAAATAACTTTTCCCTCATAGATCTTGATTTGAAATCAAGTAATTCGTTTTTTTTTTTTTTTTTTTTTTTTTTTTTTACGATTCTTCTTCTTTTCATTAATTTGATCTTTTGCTCGTTTCAGTTCTGATTTCTGCATATCTGTTTCATTTCTTATAAAGCTGGATTTTGCTTCGATATACCCGAGTGAGAGGTGTGTGTTTGGAATAAAGGTTGATTCAGAGTTTGAAAAGGATGCATTTGTTTAAAAAAAATCCTGATAGGATACGAAATCCGATGATGCCAAGACTATGTTATTGTGTACGACTTTACAATTATGTCTTGGCACGCTCGTGCACGACCTCGCTCTCGTTTCTAAAAATAAAATCTGGTGATACTAGCTTTTTCGTTTTTATCGAAATATTCTGTCTCCTTGTCTTTAGTTTCGCCAAAGTAGATAAGAGTATAATGGTCATTTACAGTTCACATTTGTTAATCCAATTTAAGAGTTAATCAGTCATCATGAAATGTAAGGCCATATTTGCTTTTGAATTCCAAACATCCTTTCCCTTGACATTGTTTGGCTACCCAGTGAATTAACAAACATACCAGAAAAAATATGAACTTCTAAGTAGATAGTGTATTAGATTTTAGTAATAACAAGAATTATCATTGAAGATGATGAATATCCCCAGATACCGCTTTGTCAAAGTTACTGTTACCATCAGACAGTCTTGAAAAATATAACAAGGCCGTAACTCATTCAAATCAAGCGAATCATGACGTGCCAACAATTTGCGCAACTAGGATTGGTACTCATCAGTTTGTAAAATACATCAAAATCCGACCAGCAATATCCGAGAAATAGGGCGAACAAATCTCGTCACATAAGTCGCATAATAACTATCATCGTTTTATTGATCATTGGTTCAATTAACAAAATAACACCATATTACACGTATATAGAATATAACAGTTCTTTTATCTGTATTTGTGTCGTGTACACAAAACATCAATATGTTACAGAGTATCACGGTTATTCAGTAACATTCAGTGGTTGTTTTATTAATTGCACAATTTCTGAGAATTTATGGTGAATCCATCGAATTGGATAAATCTAAAAAATAGTAACATTTCTGGGGAATACCGTTTAGTGGGTTCTTCGTATTGTTCAAAAATACGTCTACGCTCGTAGGGGAACCTCGACTAGCCTCACAGCCACGATACAAAAGTGCTACAATGCAACGAAATTGGTTTCGTTTCCCGATTTAAAAAAAAAGTTCTTCTTTTTGTGTTTAAGACTTGGTTTATTTGACTTTGTTTGAATTGTTTACGCCATTTTATGCTATCAAAGGCTAACAACTCTTTACTCGGATTAATTCTGACGGCACTGAAACTTTATGGCGCATGTCAGTAGTGATCTAAGTACATCGATGGAAGATGAATGACCATCAGAAAGATATTGTAAGTCATCAATCACGGAGACCGTGCCCTATTCCAGTGGGGATCGTACCAACTACTCTCGGCTTCACAGCCTAGCGCCACCAAGAACGGTTTATTTATGTGAAACCCACAGTCCCTATTCTGTGGTTTGGCCCTGGGACATGATATAACTTATATCTGTTCAGACGAATCCCAACAGTAAAAAACATTTCGTGGGACTTTTTATAGTTTGAATTAAAATAATAAGGGGTCACCATGCTCGTCCTAGACATTTAGCTTATGGTAAAACATCACTGTTTGCTAAAAGATGTTTAAAAACAAAACACCAAGCATGAAAAGATTTAGAAAACTGCATTGTAAATACTTCTATAACATAACAAAATAATATTTTCTTAATATTTCATCACAATTTGTAATCATGCGGCTGTGTTTTATAAGTTACAGGTGATATTACTGTCAAACATGCATAGACAACACAAAACGAGCAAACATCGCCATCAAATGTATACAAAAACTACACAAACAATATTTGATATATAATTTTCAACGGACAAATTTTCTTCATAAAGACTTCCTGATCATGTAAGAAAATGTATACCTCACAACCTACGTGACTGGACGGGCAACTGCCATACCCTCTCACATACATCACCCGGTATCGAACCCGTGATGCATTGGTGAGAAGCGAAGTGTGTAACCACTACGCTATCCAGGCATCTTAATTGATGTTCTTTATGTTATTGATTTGATTCGAGACAGTTCAGCAGGCTACTGATTTAACTTATTCATCTTTTTGAAATTCTCATTTTTTTCAGTTGAATATAAAGGAAACCCCAAATTCCAAGATTCGTGTATTAAAATCATGATTAAAAGTACTTTTGCCAAATGTTGAGGATCCAAAATGTCAAATTTTGGCTAAGATTGCAATAGTAACAGTTTTAATGAAAGAACATCGTGAGGTATACATTGTGAGGTGCTCTGCTTTCCTCCCACAATAATGACCACTTACGCCGTCATCCGAGTCATCGAGAATGATTTGTTTAAGTTTTAAGAACTTGTTTCATAATCAATGTTAAATAAATAAAGTCTAACATAAATTAATATATATACAAAACATTCCAGCCTCTAAGACAGTTCCCGATGTAACACCAAGAGTGCATTTTGATCTTAACTAATGAACATAGACATGCATTCTTTCAGCATGATCTGCTATTAAAATGACCATCTGTTCTGATTTGAACTTACCATTCTTACTGCGAACTATATAGACATCTTTGTGTCTTTGTAGTTTCTTTCTGTCAATGTTTGACTTAATGTGTTTGTTCGAAATGTCCCATTTTTACAAGTCATAAATATAAATCATGTTAATATCGATTATACTCATATCTCGTCTTCCTACTGATATGTAAATCACAATATAAAATCACCTTTGCAAATCAATCAATACCTCTTATATGCACTGTATTAGTATACATCAAATGAAATTATGTTCTCTTCTTACTTCTTGTCGCCAATACGAGCGTCATCAAATATGAATATATTTCAATCGCACTATCTGAATTATTTTTCCAGTCCATTTTCTTTTCTTAAACATATACATTAGCTGAAGTGGTATATATATATATATATATATATATGTGTGTGTGTTTTATCATCAGTCAAATAACGCGTCAACCTTCCTTCCCCCATCATCGATCTTTGTGTGTTTAATTGCTCGTCAATTTTCATGTATTTTAGGGGCTGTTACAGAGGCAAACGAGCCTATAAACACGCTGTCACACATCCTCTTGAAAGTTATTTCTGTCATGAGATTTCTCTATGTTGCTCAAAAAGTCTTGCCGACGGCAGTGGATAAGAACCCCGCCGGCCGCCGACACGGAGAGCCCGCTGAAGTAGCACAAATAGTAGCACCAGTACAGGGTAGTGTTGGAACTAGTTGACCACATCACAGCTCCAATCAAGATGGAAAATACTGAAAAGTTGAAATAATTATAAAGCATTTCATTATTACAGAGTTTGAAAGCAGCTAGATACTATCTATTGCGTAGTTATGCTCGTCTGAGAATTGCTTAGTTTTTAGCTCAAACCAAAAACTTTGTCAAACGTAAAATCACATATTGACGATTTGCTGATGTATATTGTTAATATTGTGTCAATTAAATATGATTAAACGAAATAAAGAATGGACTCGTGTCTATAACAATTTGTCGCACATCATTATTTATGTTCCTTTCAAATTATTTTGATTTTCGATGTTATGACATACATAATCAAACAAATATCAGTATTTAATGATCATTTATAATCTAGATTGACTCGGTTCACTATGTATATAAGATATCGTCTATTAAGACATTTCAACAGCCAATAGAAAACCAGAGCGAGCGAACAACGACTTCTATTATCTGCAGAATTGTCTTAACGTATGCTATCCTAGAAGTCACCCTAAACTGCTCTTATATTTAAATTTTTAGAGCTTCCGATTGACCGCATATTTAGGATTACTTCCGAACGAGTATAGGATCAGCAAGTTGGGACCAATGAAATATATATAGATAATTTGTCTTACATGTTAGGAAAGCCACAACCACCGCGACACTCAGAGACGAATGTTCTTCTTCCAGAAGATATAGAGACTGACGCAAACTATGAGGCCAATATAGCATGCCATCCCCAGGATTTCACAGGCTCGTCCCACTTTCATCCCATCTGTAGAAATAATCATTTGACAATAAACTTATGCCCCCATCATAAGATCACCAAGTGTCGAGTTAAATTAAGTACTTGACAAAGGCAAACGTGTCCTGGATGAAAAACCGTAAGTCACGTGGTCCTGATATACGTTTGGTATAAAAACAAATGTTTGGTTGGCAGAATGTTGTGACAGAATTACTTTTAATCAACATAATATAGAGTTGTTCATGCAAATTTGGCAAAGTTTGACTTGGTAAGAAATATTAATCTAAGGCAAAATGACTCCGTGTCTTGGTGAGAGGCGGATCAGTAAGAAGTCAGTTTATATGTGCGGTCCAATAAAAGTATACATTTAAAAATAATTAATATCAGGTTTATAAACTAACCACTGACCTACCTAAAAACATTTTTAAATATTGATGATTGATATGAATAAATGATGTATGTATGGAAACATTACTGATTGGTGAACGTCTGTCGCTTTACCAGACCCACAGATGGACCTGGGGTAAAATATCAGAAAGACGTGTGTCTTACCTTGCAGAATATTTAATGTGTCGATGCTAACACATTCATCGCTTGTACACTGCTGCCAAAGTCCCCAGGTCTCTGTTCCATGGTCATTCCAGTATGGCGTTGTAAAACTGATCACGTCGAACAGAAATCCAATGCCTAAAAAAAGATGACCATCCACATTTGTAAAGATAGTTTCTCCATATTTGCTATCGCTTGAATGTTTACTAATACGCCAAAGAAAGTGTGCTCACTTGCATTTACGTTGTATCTCTCCTTATATAGAATCTGTTGTGTGACCTAACTTACTTTGCTATCCAATGGTGTCCTTTGTGACAGGAAACACACTAAGTCTTTACGGATACATTTGAAGAGCTGGGGTGTGGGATTAAACCATCCGGTAATAGACCACTTGATGTCCAATTGATGTGATGTTTTATCTTTTTATCACTACAGTACATCTCCAAAGATTGCTTAGTGACTTAGTCGACCGGTCGAGTATCACTTAGATATACAATATGTTGATGTGTCACGTAAACATATATAAACAAGGCTTGGTTTCGCAATACGTTTAAATTAGAAAACCAAGAAATACACTACTAGAAATAAACATAGATTAAATCGTGTTTTTTGTGTGATTGACATCACGGTAGTCATCATTTTCAATGCCTATAATGACGACCCGCTCACCTTGTATACATCATGAATCACTTTTAGCGAAATATAAAATATTGCATAAATATCAGTTATGAACATTTCCAATCTTTTATCACTAGGCTAAGAAAATAGCGAAACTTAAACAATATTATTAAGAAAGAATGATAGAAAGAATTATAGGAAAATAAATAAAAAAAAACAAAAAAAAATTTTAACTTTTTTCAGAAAAATACATCTATATCTTATATTCAAATCAATTTGTTCAGAATACATTAGAAAATACGAATAATGTTAGGATATTTGTAATGTAAACTTTAACTATGAAAAAAAATGGTGAAAAGAATTATATCATTACACCTTAAAAGTTATATAAAGAATATAAATGGAATAAAAAAGAGATATGGTTCGCAATATAAAATGTTTAGGTTCGAGTTTAATCCCTTTGGACACCACCAAGGGGTCCGGATGCAATGTAACAGATGTCAATTGAATATTATTTGCCAAGCCTTTATCTCATAAAGTGAATGAGTTATGCTCTGGACAAAATTAATTATACAAATAAACAATCTGATATTCTTTTAAATGAAATAGAACTGATCACTGCTGGCACACATTTATAAGTGACAAGTGTGTTAACTGTGTAACTAATCTATTAACTTTTTGACATTATGGATTTTATACGTTTTTAAAAATCAGTCGGTTGTTGACCTAAAACATTTCATGTTGTCTTTAAAGAAAGAGATATTGATGTTTTAACAGGCATGGTTCAATAGTATTAGTAAAAAAAATAGTATGTTTCTGTATAAAACATTTAAATTATCTGGAGATTTTGAAAAATACTAAGACGTCCTTCCCCAAAAACATAGAACTGAACATAACGCTTACGTCTTGCTGCTCATAGATTATTTATTGTGATGTGATTATGTGAAAATTATCTATGTGAACGAATTATTTTTGTAATAGATTAATATGGAAAGATTATTTATTGTGAATAGATTATTTATGTAGAACAATATATTATTTTATATGTAATAATTAATAATAATGAATAAAATTAATATGTGAATCTGGTGTTTATGTGAATGACCTATATATTTTTCTGTACAATTCGATATAAAAGATGCATTTCAATTCCTTCATGTGTCCTATATATCTGCATTTTAGGAAGAAATATATATACTACTTTGTAAGTCCATCTATATAAAGAATGCAATCAAAAAATGTAAACGTCATTCGAAATGTGGTTAATATATAATTTTTGAAGCATTTGCTCTTCGAATGTTTTATTCTTGAGATAGATTACGTCGGTCCACAATAAAGGACATAAAAAAATTAATGTAAAATATAGCAAAAGGAAGAAATACTGAATAAATCAGCAGAAAAAAATAATATAAATATCTGAAAAATATTTGTTGCTTCGTGATCATCCTCATGTCATGCTTAAAGAATATTTTTGTTCTTCCTCTATATTAGAAATTGTATGCTGTCGGTGAATGACAGCTCCCCTCACTGCCTTAATAATATCTTTAATACAATCATTCTTAATGTTTTCTGATTTTCAAGTTATATTTATTTTTCTTATATTTTATTTCACTTGCACATTTACTCTTATCTTTACCTCTGTCATAGCTTTATATCGATATCCTATACTTTGCATGAGATGAAGATCTATATTGGTAAAATCAAAGACCTAAACCCAAAGAAAGGCAACTCAGAGATAGCGTGTGAAGGAAATCTCGTATACCCTCGGCGCCACCGCGATATTATGATAAAAAAAGCCGGTGTGCTTGTTCTGAAACAACTATCAACGGAATTGTGTTCAACCTCCATTCGAACGATGCTCATCAGCATAAGGTGCACGTAAAGAACATGGTATATGGTCCTAAAAAACTTCATAGCTGACTGTAACTGGTTGCATACAGCAGATTAAAGTGAAAATCCGAGAGTACTTACGATTAAGGACTGCAAGGGAGATTTATCAGGAAGGAAATAGATAATCTTTGCCAAAACTTCGGCATATATTGCCTATATGACGAAAAAGTGAAAATAACGCCCCAGTAACTGCCGCAATATTTTTTGAAAATGTATTTTTCCTCTTGATAACGACAAATTCTTGTGAGGGGTGACTTATTTACGAGTATTTAAGTTCGAATCCTGGTAGGGACTTCAGATTTTTCATGTGAGGAAGCCTTCCAGCTGGCTTGCGGTAGGTCGGTCGTTCTACCCGGGTACCTCTGTGTACTCGGGGTCTTCCTCCACCTGTAATTAGCTGGACGTCGCTATATGATTGAAATACTATCGCAGCGACGGTAAACCCCAATACAACAACAACAATACATATACGCATATATTCCTGTCCCGGTTGCCGTATGGATAGAGCGGCCGCCTTGGAATCGAAAGGTCGTGGGTTCGATCCCCTGCCGCGACAATCTAAAGTCGTAAAAATAGTACTGATAGAGATCCCTTGCTTGACGCTCAGCATATAAAGGTATTTCCAGGACTGGTTGGACGGTGTAAGAATATTTTGACTGGGTATCTTAAATACTGTCGTTGGGACGTTACCCCCCCCCCCCCCCCCCACACACACACAAAACAACAACAACAACAACAAAAAAAAACATACACACATACTAGTTAGCACATATTCATTTTTATGGGATTCTTTTTTTCTATAAGAAAATACAAGTGGCTGACTAAGTCATTAATAACTTTCTCATAGACGGGACAATCCCCGCTACGCTTTATGGGATCAAAGTATAATCTTATACAAATTTGGGCATACTTAGTTCACATCAAAGTGGATTATCTGAGTAACAAGAGCGCTATATTCCGTGTTATTTTCAATTTTAAAGTTTTGTGGTAAAAAGGAGACAGACGTCAGACAAATAAACAGACAGACCAAAAACAATATGCCCCATCTATTGACGCGGGGGTATAAAAGTAAATACTGTTTTTTTAAAATGTGAGAACAAAAATTATATTTGCATTAACAAAGCCGATCAGCATGTTCTATCAGATATCGGACAACCAAGTAAATCAATTATTTATTACGACTGATTATTGAAATAATATACACACACAATACAATAGATCTATACAAAAATAACGAATCGTTGTATTGATTTGTGTCTTGCAATCGCTTAGTAACACTGTACTGGACTTTTCGCGGAATACACCAGCCCCATTCTCGTTCTGCCGCGACAATATATCATATTTCGCCGAGTTGCCTATCTTCGAGTTTAAGTCTTTGGTAAAATTTAAATAATATATAATATATATATATATATATATATATAATATATATATATATATATGTGTGTGTGTGTGTGTGTGTGTGTGTGTGTACGATAAATTGCATGGCGTCGCGAGATGGTCTTGATTAACCTACATACTATACATGAAGTGCGCATGTGCACGAATGTATCTGGGCGGGTTAATCAAGATCACAAGTGAAGCCAGAGCAAAAGACTCTAATTGTTTGGTTCCACGTTTGACTATGGATGTGATCGACAGTGTGGAAAATCTTTTCGTATCACAACTTGTCATCGATAGACTCCTCCATATTCTCAAAAGGTCTCTAATCCATTGTGACCATACCAGTTTCTAACATTTAGGAAAACATCAGTAGTGGTGTGCCTTTCTTGACAGCAAACAAATACACACGAACTCTGAAGGATTTCCCCAATGTTTGGAAATCCTGTTTATCTGAAAAAAATCTTAAGCGCCTATTTGTAATCCCATAAAAATTGATGAACCACTTAACGCAGTTTTCTTCTCTGATTCTAGGCAAAATATGCTACTTGTGACAGCTTATAATGACGTTACATTCCACGTCGTATGCCCACAGTGCTAATTTCTACTTCACATATATTTGTATAAATGTAGAAAATAATGTAATGATCTAAACAAAGCAAGTGGAGACAAGGGTTTGTTTGGAATCTGCACGAATACTAGGGATCACCTAAAGGATCATATCAGGAAAACAATCACTTTTTGGTGGTCACATGATAGGTCGTGCTGCCATAATTGTGCCCGAATGTCCGCCATTACTGTGCGGTTGTCTGGATAACTACAAGGTCGGCCATTACTGTGCGGTTGTCTGAATAACTGCAAGGTCGGCCATTACTGTGCGGTTGTCTGGATAACTACAAGGTCGGCCATTACTGTGCGGTTGTCTGAATAACTGCAAGGTCGGCCATTACTGTGCGGTTGTCTGGATAACTACATGGTTTTGCATCAGTTGTTGCATGGTCGGGGAAGCTCCGTCCCCTATAAAGTGTGCGGTATCCAAATTAAACATGGTATTTTTCTACAGAAAACTACCAAGGCCCTGTTACAGTCTTAAGTATTCGAATCTGAAAGAAAGGTTCGCACGTTCGGAATTGCCTTTCAGGTTCACTTTATTCTCAGCTTAAAATAAATCAAATATATTAATACAGTAGAAACCTAAAACCTTTTTTCACTGGCAATGGGGATTTCAGTGCTGTTTTCCATAAAATAAAAAATTGTTCATGTTCCTGATTGAGTTTTATTCTAAGGAAAGGGACTTCTTTCGTCCGATTATTATATTTTCTTGAACGGAACTTCATGCAGGACACTTTCTGTAACACACACACAAATGCCATTGTCTGTAGATTTTTTTTCCACGATAATTAATAGCATATCAAAATAATATTTTCAGAATATTTTCTCATATTTGTAACTTTTGATGTGTTTTATAAGTTACAATAATAAGTATAATTATAGGTTTTTTAAGTTATAATTAAAATATTGTTAAACATGCGTGGAAAAAAATCTACCAGCATAATTAGTCATTATGTTTAACCTTTCCCTCATAGAGGATACCATGAAAAGACCTATGCGAACAACATAAAACCAGATGATCAGGTTTTATGCTGTTCGCTGCTCCTCAGTGGTCTGGTAATGAGGATTTTACAATTAAATTTGGTAAGGTTTGAGTTTGGCTTTCTGCAGATCAGGCTTTATGTGGTACCTATTAGAGCTATTAATATATATATTGGAAATTTGCATAAAGCGCTAAAATATGAACCCTCGCTATATGGAACATATACTTTTAATTATGTTCATACAGTATCTTAAAATTTAGTGTTTCCTTTAAAGTCTACTTAAATGAGAAATTCAATTTTTTTAACCAAAATTAAAATCAGTGGTAACCCGCTGAAACGTCCTTAAACCGACTTTCCCAAAGAGGGCGTTTATGGAAATAGCGTTTGTCCGTGCAGGGTTTACGAGTATTTGTCAGGAAACAAAGACTTCACCAACATTAAAGAAACTGTTATTTTTATTTCTATCGATCATCTATGAACGAGCTGTTTTAAAGGTTAGACGTAAATAATGAATATGATAATTGTCCGTTCACAAGTCAATACTCTAAACGGTACTTTTTGTACCACCTGCTGTAAGCAGCGGTGACACATAGGGATTACTTTTCTGTCGTCTGTCTGTCTGTCTGTCTGTCTGTCACACGGGTCATTTCCTAGATAAATGCATTTCAATCCTTATTATTCTCATAACATTTATGTTTGTAAATATCTTCTTGTTGTTATTTGTCGACATGTTCACTGTGTACTTTTGTAAAATCTTTGTATATGAAGGAAAGGTGTATATGCTAACAACCTGCGTATTTTCTTTTATCGAGTTGTAACTGTTGACGTCGTATATTCCAGTTCAATGTCAGTTTGATAAAAAAAAAATGTTTCTAAATATTGTTTGTGTTCATAGATATTTTTTTTCTATTTAGCACTTTTTAAAAAAAAGTACTATATGACTAACCATGTATATCTTTATTTCCCCCAATATAGGAGAGCATTTAACATATATATTCACGTATTATAAAGCAGTGAAAAGTGTGACAAACATATACATTAAACGTATACTTTTTAAACAACAAAAGACTAATGTGACTGAAGATGAAGAGAAAAGATAACAAAACAAAATGCGAAAGAGAAAGAAGAAGAAGAAACAAAACCATTCTAATTTTTGGAAATCCTTTCCGAAACGAAAAGAAAGAGCTTATAAATGATTTGTACTTTTTACAAGTAATACATAACAGTCCAGTAATTAATTAAAATTACTTGCCCTCCTGTATATTTACGAGTAAGTGAACTAGTAGAACGTTGACGAAATCCCGTTTTCTAATATAATTCAAATACTCTTTTACCCTACCCCCAAAGATATTGGATATGTTATCAGTTAGTCGTACGCGTATATTATGCATTGCGGTACATTCAATTAAAATGTGATCAGTATGACAAAACACCACAGTACCTACACTTATCGATATGCAGACAAGTATGCGATAAATTTTGCAACAGCAAAACTATGTAACAGAGATTTAGGTCGATTTCTAATTAGCAGCCATAAGTCACACACATCATAAGTACAATGAATAGACCTAAATCTATTAAAATCTTCATGACAAATGCGACTATACCATTCACATTTAACATGTGACCAAATACGGGTACTAACCAGTTTTTTCCATTCATTAATATTCGGAAACAGAGCACATGACGCGTAGCTGTTAAAGAAGCTGTCTAAATCATACAATGACAAAATGCTATAAATGTCGGAAAAGAAACCAGTAGCATTCTGAAATATATATTGCTGACTACATCTTATTAAAACATGTCTTTGATACAAAAGTTGTCATTTAATCGACACAATTGTCCGAAAAATATCATTTTTCTTTTATCTATTTCAACTTAAAGAGGAAGACAGCCAATCAAATTAAGCGCTACATTTGTGCGTGTTGTAAGATATATATTTCTTGTAATCCAAAATATTTGTTTCGCTGCCCCTCGGTACTTGCTTCTTTACTTAATGTAGTTATACATTGGGAACCGACATGAAAAAAAAGGAATGCATTTTGAGATGGTCTCTATAAATGACATTTAAACCTTCTGGTTTTCGTACTGGCTGGTGAAGTTGATTTTAGCATGATTACAATATAGTGCTAAATCGAAGAAGATAACTATGAATACAAAAGATTTAAATAACAATGTGGTGTAATCAGTTTTATAACCGGTGTTCCCAGGCTCAAATGTTGTCATTGGTGTAAGTTTGAAAACGGCAAGTACATGTGTACTTGATTATCACACTCCACAAATTAATCCTATAACAAAAGACGAGAGACCTATCTCTATATAAAAAATAGTATTTCCTCTACCAAAAATACAAAATGTTAGACAGGCACGGAGAAACGCACAGTACTGTTCAGCAATTACCGTATCTGGAACCGTGCCGGCTCCTGCTGACCCGGAATAATAGAAAAACGCGTCTTAGGGGTCAGTTTCAATGTAATATCAATTACATGTATATCCAACAAATGTCTGTTTGTTTTGTATATTTTTTTTATTGCTGAAGATGTGTTTTCGGACATATGAAATATGATAAATAAAGTTCATCCTCTCAAATAACACTGTTTACAGCGCTTCACTGCCTCTTAATCTATTTTCAGTCGAAATTATTTTCTATCAAAGTCCATATTCCAGAACTGTGCTGCATATTTTTGTTTCCTTCGATGGAAATGATTGGTTCTTCTGTGGGTTCCTGGCACCAAGTAAAATGAGATGGCAATGCAGTTCATGATAACTGATGAATAAACTTGTTTTATCAGTGAGATAAGTATGAGAGAGGAGATCTTATGGAACTACTATTTTTACTCATATAGGGTCTGAAGCTTAGCATAAAATGAAAAGATAATGTGTTTGTGTGGATATGCAGTATATCTCATCCCGAAGTGATACAATTTTCACACCCATGTGGGCTAGCCCAGGATTTGCCCATGTGTCATGTTTGCATATGGGACTCACATGGTTACCATATGGGAACTCATATGAGATTGCCCAGAGTTTGCCCGTGTGGGACTCATATAGTAACTGCTTATTTTGGGTGATGTGCAAATCGAAATTTTCATACTAAAAGGTTAGTCAGTCGAATTTTTTGTTCTTTTTTTTGTTTTTTTTTTGCTGCAAATATCAACATTTGTATGTGCATCATTGCTGTAGTTCTGCCTAAATAGATCTAGCAGGGAAAAAAGGTCATATGATAATCGCGGATCAACATTTTTTACTGAAAATATATAATACATTTTAATCACTAACAAAGCAGATGAGTGACTGAAGCGTGGGTTTGAACTTTTTCATTTGTATCGTTCTTGGTTTTCTATAAAACATGAACTTCGGACTACAAGTAATGTGTCTTTATTCTGTGCCTAATCCGTATAATTAAGCAGCGTGTTTTTCATGTTACATATACCATCAGATCTCATCCAGCAATAATGACTACATGATAAAGGATCTGCTGAAATGGACTATCGAATGACGTTCATTAGTTTAATTACCGCGGTAATTTCATTCTCATTCCCGACAATAAATTAGTTCTGATCTCTTGCTGTTTTATAATTTTCCTAACTGCAAAAGAATAAAAAGAAACAAGCAAACACCTTGCTATTATTAGCACAATTTATGTTTCCGATTCAAGAAACAAGAGGGATATAATGGCCCTGGATCGCTCACCTGGTATCACTAGGCTATGTAAAACCAAGTGACCCCTGGGGCAGCGCCAATTTTGACCCCAGGGTCATGATTTGAACAAACTTAGTAGAGGTCTATTTGCCAATGTTACATTCCAAATATCTAAACTCCAGGCCTTGTGGTTTCTGAGAAGAAGATTTTTTCAAGTTTTTTTCTGTATTAGCTTATGTTAAATCAAATGACCCCTGGGGCGGGACCAATTTTGACCTCAGGTGATGATTTGAACAAACTTGGTATAGATCCACTAGACAATGCTGCACACCATGTAGCTTAACTCCAGGCCTTGTGGTTTCTGAGAAGAAGATTTTCAAGTTTTTCCTATATTAGTCCATGTAAAATCAAGTGACCCCTGGGGCGGGCCAATTTTGACCCCAGGGTCATGATTTAAATATACTTGGTAGAGACTCACTAGACAATGCTACATACCAAATATCTAATCTCAAGGCCTTGTGATTTATGAGAAGAAGATTTTTTAAGTTTTTTTTTTAATCAGGTGACCCCTATGGCGGGGCAAAATATGACCCCAGGCCATGATTTGAACAAACTTGGTAGTGATCTACTAGACAATGCTGACCACCAAATATCTTAACTCCAGACCTTGTGGTTTCTGAGAAGAAGATTTTTCAAATATTTCCTATATTAGCCTATGTTAATTCAAGAGACCCTGGGGCGGGGCCAATTTTAGTTCTAGGGTCATGATTTGAACAATCTTAATAGAGATCCACTAGACAATGCTACACACCATATATCTAAGCTCTAGGCCTTGCGGTTTTTAGAGAAGAAGATTTTTTTTTTCACTTTTAAAACTATTTTTAGCTCCTGTGACCTAATTATGCAACAGACCGGAACCATTTGAATTTGAACAATTTTAATAGGGGATCACCTTAGTAACATCTTTGCGGTGTTTGATCATTTTCCAATGAGTAGAAGATTTTTAAGTACATTGTTGACGACTGACGACAGACGACTCACGACGCCGAACGCCGGACAAAGGCTGGTCCCAAAAGCTCACCTTCGTGCCAGGTGAGTTTAAAATACACACGAAATAAAGTGTGAGAAAATGAAAAATGAAACTAAAAAGTTTGATAAATATTGAAAAAAAAAAATTGTTTTTTTAAATTAAAAAGTGCACACATTCGTTTGGAATTGTGTGTATTGTAAATATGAAACGTACATGTATTACCATCAACTATATATTTGCTCTCGTTATAACCATACCTCATCAAATGTACGTGATTTGTGTGTATAAAACATGATTCATACACGCTACACTTCCGGTTGTTTGTTGCATATACATTTCCTGCAATCAACTTAAGTATATCTTCCCGTGCCTTTCTAGGACATACACTTGTAATGGGTAGATCCGTGTGGTGACCATTTTTATCTGGTAGCATATAGACTTTACCCCAAAACATTGCCATGTTGACTTTGCCATGACTTTGTTTATTGTGAAAACATAACTGAACTCCATTATTAAATCACCATTATTAAAAAGGCCATGGATCTATACATTGCAGCATATAAACTCATGTACTTCTCTTACGCTCAATATTGCATCGTATGCGTCCCTAATCTCGCTCAGTTTCGAGCTTTTTGTTTACACGCCGTGTAATGCGTATTACGTCATCAGTTTGCGAGTTCAGGTGCTTTGCTGACAAACTACGTACAACCGGCTGCTAAATGTAAACAATGCGTAAAACAGGTATTTACGAGTCATTTTTGGAATATTTATGAAAAAGTATAAAATTTACTATTTTCTTTTTACCTCTAAAACAACGATCATTATTTACACAAAAATTAACTTCCATTTCTTGAAAATAAACTTTGTTTATGCAGACGCTATCTGTCAGCTGCTCACAGGTCACGTGACTTCCATTTTTAGTGCGGTACATCAATTACAGTTCAGTTCATCCCGTTCTAGCAAACTGTCATTTATGTTTTACTAGAGTATTTCTTATTCCATGCTTCTTTTATTTCCCTCAATATTAATAAATTTTATATTTTAGCCTCACCCTGTCAAAAGATTGCTGAAGTATGGAAAATATTCACCAGCTGCAATGTGTATGGCCTACAAGCTAATAAAAGAGAAAGGCTCTCACATCAGGGCAGTTGTTAGCCAGTGTGGTGTGCCTCAGTCTAATCTGCTTGACAGGGTGAAGGGACGTGTTGACCCTGTAACTGTGAAGTCTGGACCTTGTTTTTTATTCAGTTTAGAGGAATAGTACAAATTTGTACAGCCATGGCCCAACTTGGTAATGGGTTCACGATTAATGGGGTAGTGGACAAGGCCAGTAATCATGCGGTCTTTCTGGGTGAGACCTAGTAAAAGGTTAAAGGGACAGATGGCCCGAATTATGGGTTATTAAACCTAGATCACTGAGCAATTAAGGGCTGCATCTACGAACCCATCAACAGTCAGCGAATATTTGCATGCAGTGCTGGAGGCACGTGATCTGTTGAACAAACCAAAGTGTGTGTACAATGTAGATGAAGACATTTTCCTCCATATGTTGTCAGTGGCCACCCTGGAATACTATTCATTACTTCATCCAAGTCTTCAGTAACAACTACCGTTGTGGGAATGCTCTTGGGACTCAGATCCCACCATTCTTCGTCTTCCAGGGTCAACGAAGACTATTGACCTACTCCTCCAGCTCCTGGATCCAATGGAACAATGTCACCATCTGGGTGGTCTAATTCTAGTGTGTTCCTCACATATCTAGAAACACGCTTTATTAGATATGTTCAAAGGGCAGACCAAAACTAGCCAATACTTATGATTTTAGGTGGTCACAATCCCACATAAATGTTCCAGTACTTGAGTGGAACAAAAGAAACGATGTGATTATTTTGGCGTTACCTGTCTACACAGGTCATGTCCTAAAAAAAAAAAAACACACACACACAAAAAAAAAAAAAAACAACAAAAAACAGGAATAGTCCGTTTTGATGACAATTCAGTGAGTTCAGATCACTTCCAACCATCTGAACCATGTTGTGTGCCATCAAACGAGAAGAGTTCTGTTAAAGAACATAAAAACCTATCAGAACCTGAACTTGACTTATTCGCTCTGTTTGAAGAAAAGGTCATTGAAGCTAAGAAAATGCACAATCAGTTGTCTGTACGCAAGGATACTTTTAGTTATCTTGTTTCAAGTAAGGAAATGACCCACCCTGTAATTGCAGAAGAATTCATATCTTCATATCTAGGCAAAATATGGTACCAAATGCCAAAGTAAAGGTACCTTCAAGCAAAATTACTAATATATCTGTTCAAGTTAAAAACCTTGCAAAAAGACAAACAAACAAAAAGGCAACAACACAATTGTCAGATCCAGTTCCAGGACCATCTCATGTTAACATAACAGATTTCAGTATGTCCTAATTAACATAACAGTTTCCAGTATATCCTATTCACAATGGTACTGAAAACTGTTGTGTTTGTTGCCTATTCCAACCCGAAAGACCTCCATCTTAGGTGTTTGTCATTAGTGATAACCAGGTGGCCTCAGTGTGACATCCAAGGATGAAATACTGGACCCATCTAAAGTACTGTTGTGACACAGTTGTTATAAGGGGTGGGGGGGGGGGGGGTCGAAGTTTTTGTCCATGTCACGAAATCAACAAACATACTGAGGAGTAGTCAAAAACTGTGATAATTTATGAGTTACTTACAGTTTACAATTCGTTTCAGTACATTATTGTACTGTATATTATTTGGAACATATCTATTTGACTTTACAGTAGAATTAGCAGATGAGAGAACCCATGCACGCAAGATGGCGGCCATTTTGTTTATGTTTTATTCGGAAAATGTCATTAACTCTGGATTGATATAAAAACGACTTGGGTTAATCATCAAAGCATGATAGAGGTAAGTTTTACTTATTGTGTCATTAATGATCAAGCTTAATGCACCTGACACATTACAATTTTATTAAGCGCTGAATGCTTAGGTGAGCTAGAACGAGTACGTCCACGCTATATTCAAATGCCACGTTAATAAACAATTATCTTATATTTTCTTGCAGTTTTGTAATAATTTAAATTAATAATGATTAAACCATTACACGAAATAGCAATTGTCGTATATCTGAGATAACTAGGTAATGTATTGATATGCCCAAGAATTTAAGCCATACCGGTGTAGTAAATATAAACCTGTACCCTTGTAAAGGGATTTGTCTATATCTCATATGTTTCGGATGTTTTAAGTGCACAGTGTAAGATGCAGGATGTGCAGCCAACAATGTTAAAGTTATGAGTCTAGCACATCGAGACATAATACAACAGCTTTGTGTATCATCTGTGTTCTATAAAACATGTTCTCGGTAACTCTGAAACCTGTGTAAATACAAGGAATTCGCTCTGTAATCTCGGCTGACCTTGTGCGTGTATTTTTCTTCCCATTTCTCTATTTATTACCATCACAAATGCTATAATCCATCTTTATATTTTCGTTGAATACATTTATCCTCTTTTTGTTCTAAATCCAGTTTAATTGTCATCAAACTGAGTGATTAATTTAAGGTTATGTTATGTTTAACCTTGCTACCTCAGTTTCAGCGGCCATGTTGTGTAACTTTAAATGATGCATTGTGGGATTATTTCCTTAGTAACCTTTCACTAGGGTTTAACTGTAGTGAAGATATAAAGAACCTTGGCTGCGTTCAGTCAAGCGAACGTTCGCTGACGGTTGCGAGTTGGTACCCAAATTATATTCATTACACAGCGATAAAACAGGAGTCAAACCGCTAACGTTAGCTCTCGTTAGATTGTCTGAACGTACGGCTGCTTTAAGGTCAAGAAAGAGTATTAGGGTACGATAGGGGTTAATGTTTAAATAGACATATCCTAGGTATTTGTTGTATTCCGCAATTGATTTTATTTTAGAACTTAATTTGAGTATTTTGTAGACGGTTTAGATTTTTGACGTCCATAGTTTTAGGACGCCCGTCCTACATTTCGGCCAATGACCCAAATTTTGGTTACCCGTCCAATATTTTGGACGTTTTGTTCATAGTATGGTTACATCACCCCAGCAGGTATATAAGGGTTGGTGTCCCGATCACGAAATCAAATTTCCGTGGAAACATTCCGGACACGCATTTTGTATCATGCAACTCGTAAGATTTTAATGTGGCATTTTAATATCACAAAATTCAAACTGACTTATCATTTTAGCAGCCACATACGTTCTATAGACACTACAGTATTGTAAAGAAGTTCTATGTTAGAATATTCGGACATAACTTATGTTGATCATTTGACGCACCATAAAAAACTTTGTTCAACACTAAATAAAAGCATAGTCATTACACCGAAACTGGAGTTATGTTTCGTTACTCCCTGTCCAAGCTAGTGAGAGATGGAGAGAGTGAAGGAGTGCTAAGCAGGAGCGAAACAATATCTTGATTCAGTTTTTAGTTGTGTGTGACGTCAGTCACACCAACTATAGTACTACGTTTTCAACACAGGTTCTCCTAGATTTAAAACCGAATAACCTCTCAATAGTGTAAATATGATCGAACAATTGTATATATCTCTACAACAAAGAATACTAGAAGGAAACAAAAATGCTGAAAAACAATGCTGTGTCAAAAATAAATACCTCCATGCTACAAAAATCGACTGTGACATGAAAACATTATAGAACTTTTTTTTCTATGATGTTGTAACTGCAATCGAATGATGTAACTTTTTTTTATCACGTGATCACTTTACCACGCGCACAATTATAGTTTGTTTCGATGCAAAGATGGCTCGCAAATAAATTTGATAGAAAATGTGCAGCGTTCGGTCATTTTAGGCTGTTACAAAAACCCATGTGAAGTCCAAAACAAATCATTGTAACATATTAAAAATCACATCAATCTATCGACTTCAGTTATCTCCAAGGGTTATTTCTTGCACTTAAAAATGACCAAAACTGTATATCTACCTCTGACCTGTGCAGAAAATTTGCATAATTACTTCATTCTATAATGACTGTTGTAGATGAGGTGGTTAATGCATACAAATCAAAGCTCTGATAACACCGAGAGAACTGGAATGTCGCATTTCTTTTGTGTATCAAAGTAAATTTAATTATTGGTGATCGACTTGCAGTTCTTCAAGCAATCTTTCATTTGAGACACACACAACTTCAGTGCTTTGATTATATTTCTTAGAATCATATCGGCAGAAATAATTACATTTTCACCGAAACTGTCACGTATTGCATTTTCTATATAATTTTGTAAGATTTACACAATAGCTCACATAACCAGTAGAAATTATGTTAAAGATGAATTGTTTGAGAAATATGTACGGAAAAAATGTTCTCAGATTGGCTAGTTTTGTAATATCAAATCTCGTTTCAATATCTAATAAAATATAATAAATAAATAAATAAATAAATAAAACAGAAATACGAAAAATGAAAGAAATTGACACAATACAGTAATGAAGTATTAGTATTATAAAATGTATTGTGAGGACAATAGGAAGGTATTGCTATAGTTTTGACAGTTACTCCTCAGAATCATCCATGAGATAATAATCATATTTATGATGTTTCCGAAATTCTTTCTCTGAGTTATAGATATACAAGGCTTAACCCATCGTTGGACACCCTCACCCCATAAGTCAACCTGGGCTTTTTTGAAGAGTACGATAACAAAGTACTGTAGTGTTTATCATGCTTCTTATGATCGCTGGAGATCCTAGGGAAACCTTTTTTTTTCAATACCAATACCCATGTAGGAAAGAAGTGCAGAATGAGTAACAAGTGTTATATAAATTGTTATTTTAGTTTTTATTGAAAAAAAACTATTGTAATGAACCAAGAATATAGTAGAACCTCGATGTTATAAAAAAGGCGTACAGCTGGTAAATCTCATTAAAACTTTACGATAGATTGTCTTTTATGTTATACTTCCAGTATATGTTTTGTTTTTACGATCCTCAATATCGTGCATTGGAGTCCTAGAACCTTAAAACAAGAAGAATTAATTTTAGGAGGAACCATCCCAACTAAAGCACAACTCCACACTACTCTGCTCCTTTGTGCCCTTTTCAAATCCTAGCTGGAGCACTGAGGCCATCTATGGAACTGGAGCCAAGGGACCTTACTCTTCAAAGCAACGTTTTACATGCCAAAATAGATTATGCCCCTTGGACTATCCATCAACCCTAAACATGTACAGTGTATATATGATGTATTATGTATGGTCTTTTTGTTATTTATTTACAATTAATTGTTAATATGAACAAGCTTTTTAAAGTTATTATTCTTTATTTACATGAAAAGAAGTCAATGACATGAAATATGAAAATAAATATATTATAATAAGAATGTGACATTAAACAGGCGGAAAAAAGCGTAATATTTAATCTGATTTTTTTTACTTGTATTATTTGATAATCTTTTACATCTTATTACTTGTTTCAACTTGTTACATTCCATTACTTGTTACATCTCCTTACTTGTTGCAACTCATATATATGTATATCACTCAATATCATATAAACGTACATTGAATATGTTCTATCTGTTATATGGCTCCTCTCCTATGATTGGTGCGCAACACATAAGGATGGTTCCAGGAATGGATGGCCCGGTGTCAGGATAAAGTGACTGGGTGTGGTATCATGCCACATGTCTACGTCGTGATACTGCAGTATGGCAGCACTATATTGACATTGTCTCCAAAGGATTAAATATTATCGGTGGATCATAATGCTATGTATGGCATGTGTAGAAAGCAAATTATATTAGCAAGCGGAGCCGAATTAAACCCGATAAAAAACTAGTTTACCTATATGTTAGTAATAAAAGAATACATATTGGACATCATATTGAGTCATACTTTTATGCCCCTGCATCGATAGATCGGGGTGGCGGCATGTCTGTCTGTTAGTCAGAAAACATTAAACTTGGCCATAACATGGAAGTCTACTACTACTACCACCTACAGCTCCCAAACTTCACAGATGTATGCACCTTGATGAGCTCTACCCGCCAGGTGACATTGACCCCCCGCGGGGGAATGGCGTTCATTCGAGCGTAGCTTTTGTTTATTTTAGTATTATTTTTTATCTATCTTTAACTTTTTTTTTTTTCAAGCCGCATTAGTACTCATCTGAAATAAATCAAAACATAACAAGCATGAAAATGTAATATTGTAATGTATTAGATGACTTACCTGGCTACTCGTGCAATAAATATACTAAAAAGTGTGAATAAACTGTCGTTATAATGCATGTATCGAATACTACATCACTTCAAAAGCGTGACCTTAACAACGCAAGAAAACGGAACGGTTACTATGCACCAATATGTGTGAAGAATCTACCCGGGCAAGGAATATACTCCCTATAGCAATCATATCCTCAAGAATGGCCGACTAATTTGTATTTCACAGGCATAAAGAATATGATACATTTTTTAACATTATGTGATAAGTTTAAAACGTAAGTGTTTAGTTTGTTGGATTCCTTATCGATGAGTTTTTAAAAGATTTTTTTTTATTTACAAAATTATAATATTGTTGAATTTGTGTGAGTTTAAGGATTACAGCACGACAAACGATGAGATATAATGGGTTCATTATCCATTGTAACTGCACACCCAGCTCAAGCTTCGCTTACGTAGGGAATGCAGGGAGTGTTTGGGTACATACCTTAACGAATCAGACAACTTAAATTGTTTGTTGAGTTGACAACCAGCTGAAATATACACATCGTAATAACATACCCTGAATGAATTACAGTTTTGTTGATAAATATATAGCACATTCTATCCATCCAGTGTATTTTGGTCTGTTTCACCGTTTCCGTAAAATTGAAATAGGGTTATCATCATAATAAATCTTTAAGATTATTTTGACTTTCCAAAATAAAACACTGCACATACTGTATGATAATTGGTACATAATGTAACCATGTAAGGGTAGTTGTAGGACTGGTTGGCCTGATGTCAGGATAATGTGACTGGGTGTGGTATCATGTCACATGTCTACGGTTCGATACTGCAGTGTGGCAGCACTATATCTGTCTCAAGTAGACATCGTCTCCAAATGGCTGGAATACTGTCGATGGGACGTTAAACCCAACAAACAAACAAACAAACATAACTGTTCTACATTCTTCACGATTATTGTCACCATCAACGCCGCATAAATTTTTGTTAATACTATGCTATTTGTCAGAATGATAAAAATGATTGGATATGAACACTAACGTTACATTAAACTGTCAATGAGAATAATTGTTTGTTTTGGTGTAAGATCGATTAATAATTTCACTGAGTGAACATATAAAGTGATATTTTTACGAGTGGCGAAGCCACGAGTGAATATGCATCTTTTTATGTTCACGAATGAAATTATATATCGGTCTGTCACCAAAAGAAACATTTTTTTCTTCTTTTTATCTTTTTATTTAATGCTTTAAAGGCCAGAAATTAGCTGTGTTATTCACAAAAGAAGTCAAAATTGGCGGGATTTCCTTTCGTGCATGATGTTATTTATGTCATCATCTCTTACGTAAAAACGCAGCATAATTGACGCCCCGACCAGTTTATAACGTAGGGTCGGGTTTTAATTAGTGAACATTAATTGTTTTTCCTCAGAATCAGGGATTTTTAAGTATACATATATGTATGTTGTCAACGAGAGGATTAATCACAAGCGATGACTGTAAACACATTATTTTCATTCAACGTGTAAGTAAAAGAAGGAAAAGTAGGGGGAAAAAATCAATATTTCACATAGTTATGATAGTTTCTTTTTGTCCTGAAATTAATGTATTAAATATTTAGGACACAACATTTGTCAAATTCAATGTAAAATCGTGCTATGGAATAATAATGATTTTAATGATTCACCCTGGGCTCTTTTAATGATTGACAACGGTATGCAACAGTCTAGTACTTGCTTCAGGGAGAAAGACGATAGATTACAAGTCAGTCACTTATTTTTTATGTCGGTTCCGTAGTGTAGTGGTTATCACGCTCGCTTCACACGCGAGAGGTCCTGGGTTCGAGCCCCAGCGGAACCATTTCATAATTTCCTCAACACTGAAAATAATTCCTTTTTCAAAAAATAACGAACTGAAATGATCACAAAATAACATGTTTTGATTATATTAATTTTGTTGTTCTTAGAATTGAAATGTGGTGATAAGAATACACTGACTTATATTCAATTGTCACTTAAAGGGACAATGAACGACTGACAAGTTATATGATGCATTTAATTAAACTCTTTCACTCTTCAATATTTCAAAAAAATATTAAGGAGGATGGATTTATTTTACTAATAAAAAAATATCTCCCGCAAATATAACTAGTGTAAAAACTCATAAAAAGATTTCCTTCTTTTAAATGCAATTCAATGAACTTTTCCAGCAACACTAACTGTTTTCACTACAGCCTACCAATTCCAAAAAAGTTAGCCATTCAAAGCTTTGAAAAGGAATGTGTTTTAATATATTCTAATCTCAAGTCACTATATGATTATACAGTTTAATATATTCTAATCTCAAGTCACTATATGATTATACAGTTTAATATATTCTAATCTCAAGTCACTATATGATTATACAGTTTAATATATTCTAATCTCAAGTCACTATATGATTATACAGTTTAATATATTCTAATCTCAAGTCACTATATGATTATACAGTTTAATATATTCTAATCTCAAGTCACTATATGATTACACAGTTTAATATATTCTAATCTCAAGTCACTATATGATTATACAGTTTAATATATTCTAATCTCAAGTCACTATATGATTATACAGTTTAATATATTCTAATCTCAAGTCACTATATGATTATACAGTTTAATATATTCTAATCTCAAGTCACTATATGATTATACAGTTTAATATATTCTAATCTCAAGTCACTATATGATTATACAGTTTAATATATTCTAATCTCAAGTCACTATATGATTATACAGTTTAATATATTCTAATCTCAAGTCACTATATGATTATACAGTTTAATATATTCTAATCTCAAGTCACTATATGATTATACAGTTTAATATATTCTAATCTCAAGTCACTATATGATTATACAGTTTAATACATTCTAATCTCAAGTCACTATATGATTATACAGTTTAATACATTCTAATCTCAAGTCACTATATGATTATACAGTTTAATACATTCTAATCTCAAGTCACTATATGATTATACAGTTTAATACATTCTAATCTCAAGTCACTATATGATTATACAGTTTAATACATTCTAATCTCAAGTCACTATATGATTATACAGTTTAATATATTCTAATCTCAAGTCACTATATGATTATACAGTTTAATATATTCTAATCTCAAGTCACTATATGATTATACAGTTTAATACATTCTAATCTCAAGTCACTATATGATTATACAGTTTAATACATTCTAATCTCAAGTCACTATATGATTATACAGTTTAATACATTCTAATCTCAAGTCACTATATGATTAACAGTTTAATATATTCTAATCTCAAGTCACTATATGATTACACAGTTTAATATATTCTAATCTCAAGTCACTATATGATTATACAGTTTAATATATTCTAATCTCAAGTCACTATATGATTACACAGTTTAATATATTCTAATCTCAAGTCACTATATGATTATACAGTTTAATATATTCTAATCTCAAGTCACTATATGATTACACAGTTTAATATATTCTAATCTCAAGTCCACTATATGATTACACAGTTTAATATATTCTAATCTCAAGTCACTATATGATTATACAGTTTAATATATTCTAATCTCAAGTCACTATATGATTACACAGTTTAATATATTCTAATCTCAAGTCACTATATGATTATACAGTTTAATATATTCTAATCTCAAGTCACTATATGATTACACAGTTTAATATATTCTAATCTCAAGTCACTATATGATTATACAGTTTAATATATTCTAATCTCAAGTCACTATATGATTACACAGTTTAATATATTCTAATCTCAAGTCACTATATGATTACACAGTTTAATATATTCTAATCTCAAGTCACTATATGATTATACAGTTTAATATATTCTAATCTCAAGTCACTATATGATTATACAGTTTAATATATTCTAATCTCAAGTCACTATATGATTATACAGTTTAATATATTCTAATCTCAAGTCACTATATGATTATACAGTTTAATATATTCTAATCTCAAGTCACTATATGATTATACAGTTTAATATATTCTAATCTCAAGTCACTATATGATTATACAGTTTAATATATTCTAATCTCAAGTCACTATATGATTACACAGTTTAATATATTCTAATCTCAAGTCACTATATGATTATACAGTTTAATATATTCTAATCTCAAGTCACTATATGATTACACAGTTTAATATATTCTAATCTCAAGTCACTATATGATTACACAGTTTAATATATTCTAATCTCAAGTCACTATATGATTACACAGTTTAATATATTCTAATCTCAAGTCACTATATGATTATACAGTTTAATATATTCTAATCTCAAGTCACTATATGATTATACAGTTTAATATATTCTAATCTCAAGTCACTATATGATTATACAGTTTAATATATTCTAATCTCAAGTCACTATATGATTATACAGTTTAATATATTCTAATCTCAAGTCACTATATGATTATACAGTTTAATATATTCTAATCTCAAGTCACTATATGATTATACAGTTTAATATATTCTAATCTCAAGTCACTATATGATTATACAGTTTAATATATTCTAATCTCAAGTCACTATATGATTATACAGTTTAATATATTCTAATCTCAAGTCACTATATGATTATACAGTTTAATATATTCTAATCTCAAGTCACTATATGATTATACAGTTTAATATATTCTAATCTCAAGTCACTATATGATTATACAGTTTAATATATTCTAATCTCAAGTCACTATATGATTATACAGTTTAATACAAAATGATTATTCGTCTTCTAAATCGTTAATGTCAATACACATCTCCCTCCAGCTCTCTCCACTCTTCCATAGATGATATCAACCGATCGATTGTGGGTATCCGACGATGGAAATAGCCCTGAACCACAAGTTCTCTCCGAATTCAACGCAGATTTGCATAGATATGTCCTGACCATATATCAGCCGAGTCAAACGAAGATGTTCATACATATTTTATTAAATATTGTGATTTTTAAAGTTATACATACGGGCATATCTTAAGAAAACAAGTGGGATGGGACACCAGTAGATTCATCACTAGGTCACAAAATGTCTGTTTTGAATTCAATAAACCATACGTTTTGTTCAGTAACATTTAGATACTGAAAGCTGGATATCATCTTTCGTGTTTCTTTGGTAGAGACACCTATACATATTGGACGTATGTTGATAGCTATATAGGTATTAACTTATCTCAAGTTAGTCATGTACTTCCATAATCTAGAATAAAATTAAATCTGCAAATTATGAAAGTAATTGCTTAAGTTGGCAAAAATAGGTAGCGTATTATCATTATTTTTATTATTATTATTTCATAAAGAAACAAAATAACTTTATTAGAGGAACACTAATGAGGAAATACGTCCCTAATCGTTTAAACATCATAAGTGTTGGGTAATTTTGGCGGAAATGGCAGCACTGGTGATGATAATCGTCACGTCATAATAAAGAATTCTTGGTTTTTCAAAAAGAAAAATAATTATGATGATTGATCGTTTAGTTATTGTTATGCCAAGACGAAAATGTAGAAGTACTTTAGAGCTACGAGTATAAACACGTTTCAATTTTCCATCTATGGGAAGAAGTCACAATCTAGGTAATGAATCTAAAAACCATATAAGTTGTCAAAATCAGTGACTGAATGTTTAGAAACAAAGTAACCATAAGTAAGTGGATATATATTTATTTATCTATCTATTGAGTTTACCGTCGCTGCGACGGTATTTCAGTCATAAAGCGACGTCCAGCTAATTATAGGTGGAGGAAGACACCGAATGCACGGAGGCATCCGGGTAGAACCACCGACCTACCACAAGCCAGCTGGAAGGCTTCCTCACATGAAAATCCGAACGACCCTGCCGGGATTCGAACCCACGCGATGAGGGGTTGAGTGAGTGTTAAAGCCAGCGACTTTACCCTCTCGGTCACGTGGATATATATATTCTAACTGAATTAGTTGTTTTGTTCTATAAGTGTGATAAAATCAATATCCCACAGTGTGAGTCAATTAGATCTACCGAAATTACATTTTTACTTATTAAGTAATACTATGTAGCAGAAGATAGAAAAACATGAACGTGGAATACATCTCATCTCTAAGTGTTTCTCCTCGATGAGATAATTTTCATATTCACTCGAAACAAACGAATATTCTCTATGAACATTTTTATAGGAACAAAAAAGGTAATGCATATTGCGCGTCTCATCTGAAACATTTTCAGAACTTTGCGGCAGAGAAATATCTACACAACTTTTGTAAATTAGTGATTTTTTTTTTGGATAAAAAAATACGAGAAATAACGGGAAGGAATATAACTAAATGTCTGCTTCTTTTTCTACTTTCAAGCCAATGGAGCACAGAAGAACTAGGATCAAAATCCTCCACATTAGGTCCACTTATTACAATTATCATCTGGCTAACGAGGTTTCCTTGCCAAAGTACAATTCTTGTTGGTGTTTTCACAATGTTCATAGTGGAAAAGGCTCTCCCACAAGCAGCTGTAGACGGTGAAATGCACAACATCAACTCTATTAGACACGAGATATTTGAAAACTTCCTGGAACTGCACTGAAATACTAAATTGAAATATGTGTGGTATTGGTTAACATTGAAAAATAAAAATCTCCATTATGACATTTAATGAGTCATTTACAAGTCAGGGTTTAGTTAACATGATACTGAAAGTTTTGTATATTTAGTATAATTACTATACAGTTGGTGTTCTTTTAAGAAAACTGCAAAAAAGACCTGTTGTTATTACTTTTAAATAAGTAGTTTCAATCATGGAAATATCAATTAACTGTCTGTTTTGAATTATAATGCATTACTGAACTGACCTTTAGAATGAGGAACCCAAGAGGGTGACCACCTCCAGGCATTGAATATCTCACTTTGACTTTCTTTACCCCCCCCCCCCCCCCCTTGCAGACAGGACATCTGTGTTACAGTCCCATAGTGCTTGCACAGACTCGTTGCCACGTACAGCTAAAGGTTTCAACTGCACAGGCCAGGTCCTGTATCACATACCCGAAAAACACAATGGAAACAGAATTAAGATGAGACTGACTAAATTAATTTATAATTTAATAATTATATGGGCATTATATTGTCAATTTGGATGCAAAACTAGCATAAAAACACCCCCAAAAAAGTAGTCTATTATTATCTATCTATTCTATTATGACGCCAAATTACCTTAAATAAATCATAACTTTTGTCGGATAATAATTGAAACTATTTGTATAGTTTACATGTACATCAGCCTTACGTCTTCGTTTTCAAGCCAGGGGAATTCGACTAGCCATGAATCGAGAAACTCTCGTTTCCTCTTTGCATCATATACTTTATCCTACTCCATCTTTGATTTCCTCTTTTCCTCGGCCGCGCCACCAATTTTTTCATCGTTTACAGTCTCTTGCTATTGATATTTGGACTGGTATATTAAATCAAATCACATTATTGGGAAACTACTTACATAACGATGAGGTTTACAACGAGTACCAGTCTGGGAAGTTCCTTTATTTAAGTTTACTTTAGTTTTCAGAAAATGATTCACTTTCGTTTTCATAAAATCAGTTGGTGTGTTTTACTACGAAAGTTTTTCTTGTCCAAGGACAAACAAGTCTTTTAAAACTGCTTTCATCAGGTGGGTATATGCCCGACTCGTGCAAATCGGGTAGCATATTTCAGGACACATGCTAGTAGTAGTAGGAAGAGGAGGAGGTTAAGGAGACTGTGTAGTGGTGTAAATATATTCGATGATCAAAAAGTTACTAAGTCAGTATACGGCATTTTTTTCTGGTCACGATGTTTATTTATATAAGCATCACCATCGCAATCATCGTCAAAGGAGAAGAAACAATATATGACAACAGCTAAGCAAACTGTTTTCTTCTCTCTTTTTTATCCACAATTGTGAATATATATATTAATATATGAATGCAATATATGAAACTTACATATCAAAATGCTGATTGAAAAAGTACACGGTCATAACATTTACGACATTTTAGCGAGTTACGTGAGCGTTCAACATGTCGTAAGTTTATAAGCATATTTAAGATGTCGTAACTAAGATTTCTTTATAGACCATAGCGACAGTTTCTATTATCACAAACGAGTAAATTTTACACTTTCACCAGCTTTCGTTTAATGATGAAAAAAAATCAACTTGAGTGTTATATTTCAACTGCAAAGTTTTCAGTACACTTAACAATCGCAAAAGGGTAGATATTGCCGTAATTGTCTACTTTGCTGTACGTATTTCCCTTGTATAAACAAATGTCACAAACTGACTATAATATGTCGGAGGGACGTTAAACCCAATCGGCCAAACTAACAAACAAGACCAATTTTGATGCAAAGCATCAAAGACGCCGCGCATGTTTTTGAAGTATGACTTAAATAAAGCAAAGCCATACAGAAAAGGTCCAAAGGCAACACAAAACTTATATAATCAAATTAATCAGCAATATAGATCACAAAATACCGATAATACTTTAATTATAGAAGACACTTTATGTGATGATGATTTTAGATTCCATTGATTAACTAATCTAAGGATGAAGATACATATTACAACAGGTAATTCCTTTCCAATATAATTATTGGGATAGTTAGGGCCGGTGTGAAAGATGCAAGAAATCTGAAGGCAGTAATCTACTATGGCGTATTAATATCAATGTAATAAATCATCATCATCAGCAGCAGCAACAACAACAAGGACAATGATGAAGAAACAACTAAGCACAGATAAAGGGATTTAGGTACAGGTCCCGGTATTAATTAACAATCTTACCGATAGTTATTACTTCCCTTGATAACGTAGCGTGGCTTAGGAGAATGGCATTCATTTTATGTTGATGATATATATAAAATATATGTTTACAAGGCTTCACAACATAAGCTATGTAATGTCCAGTTATATTTACCCATTTCAAGCACTACACATACTGAGACCGCATATTGGGCATGGGACCGTAAATTAGACATGTTCGCTAGGGCCATATGTATAGTGATTGTGTGTGTTTACACTTACTACCTTATGATGAAATACTTAATCGGCCGTTAAGCCGTTTATTTTCACCCTGACTTCCCGTGAAATACACAGTAATGAAGCGGAATAAAATTGGTTATTATATACTTTGCTCAATTGCCAATGGTCATTGTAAAATTAGTCAAAAGAAAAGAAAGGAGTTGCGGGAAACGAGTTCTTTAGATTTCTGTTTGTTTTAAAAAGTTGAAGTTTTCTTCCCCTGCGAACGATTTGTCCCGAATAGTAAGACACTGCACCTTTTTAAGGTAAACTGAAAGAGTAGAACGCTAAAAAATAGGAAACATATAGATTTCGGAATTGATTGTTCGGCCCTGACAAATCCTATATTCAACAAAAACGTAACATCCGGTTTCGTTTTGTAGCCCGCGAAACGAAAGTCTAATGCGCAGGTGTTTTAAGGCTGTAAGTGTCTACCAAGATTGTACAAATTATTTGGATCCGTGGTATTACAAAGAGCTGCACTGACACAGAAATTACACAACTATTAAACCAACAACAAAATCTATTAGATGTTAAACCATTCAGACACTAATCATCAAGCTGGTGATTAGCCGAGTATGTTGGTATCGCACCATTTTAAACTTAAAATTTGTATTTATCTTCATGTTTGTGAAATGAGGAGATGCAAATAAAGATACTACTACTTCTTCGTTCTTTATTAGGCGTATCTCTAATATAAGTTCACAAAACCTATTGTTAGAATTTATAGATAAACTTTGCTTGCGGCTCAATAAAGCTTACCTGTATCTTGTCAGTCATATTAGATTTAATTATTGCGTGATGTATACGTGTACTCAAATTACATTGGCTTGGGATTTCCGTGGACAAGTGTTATATTCGCTGAATGATTTCATTTTAAAACCGCTCATTGCTCAGTATTCGAACCTTGGTCTGTTCACTCTGGTAATTACCTTCTAGCTGGCATGAGTCAGGCTAGTGGTTCTATCCGGGTATTTCGGTGCTCTCGTTGTCTTAGATCACCTGTAATTAGCTATATGGCGTAAGCAGGATAATGTTGCAGCGACGGTAAACTCCAAAATAATATCCCGATTATTCCCGGACAAACATTCCTTTAACTACCATCAAATTTTGAGCACCAACAAAGGGGTATTTACCATGAGTTTTGCAATATCGTGACCTTGGATCGAAACCACATCCTTCCTGTTACATCATTACATTTTGTGAACATACTCGGAGTAGTGATTTAATTCTACTCAGGAAACTAGAGCAGCAGGTCTTTATAATAGCGGCAATACAGTTGTCTTTATATTGAGATGGTTTTCAAATGAATCTTTTAAGCATTAAGTTTAAGGTCCCTTTAAGTGGTTGCAGGAAATACAACATAAACACTGGAAAACTGATTATTTACTCATGTATAATATTGTCAGTTTTATTATTGACATAGCAAACGTTTATGCTAATCTGAGTAAAATGATAATATAATGCCATGTACATATTCCAGTTTGAACTGAAAACTTTTCATCTAGATCCATGAGATAATCATCCATAATTTATATTGAAGTAATATAGGTTTTACCATAGCTTGCGCTAAAGGTTGCGCTTTACTTTATACTTTAACGTCATATACTTTACAAAAGCTTGCGCTTTTTTAACTGTTCTACGTTAAAGTAAACAAAACACTAACAACAATACACAGCAGATGTGGTACAAATCCAACCATCTTTAATTACAGTTAAATAAGTCAATCGTGCACTTGGCATTTTTTCATGATAAACATTGCCTTGCTAAAAATACCTAAACATATCATTTTATACTAACATTGCTAGCTAGTAGGTAGATAATTATGTAATTTTTGTCATTTACTAACATATTTTATAGAATAATTAAGTATTACTTAGCGCTAAGTATTGTTAGTGAATTATGCCTGGTAAACATTCCTTTATTTCAATAACACTTTATTTCATCATAACGAGTATATTCGTCTATTATATTCATTTCATCCTTTTTGACACTCTTTCATGCAAGCAAGATTTCATTCAAGTTTTAAACTAAATTTATATTACCATAGCAACATGGTATAAAAGCATATATATATACACAAACTCATTCACGCCTGACTAGAGACCGTAATATAAACCACTATGACTAGGGAGGGTTTCCGAATGAAAGCCTTTACCGCATTGCGACAAAAAATACAGCTTACTTCGTCACATCTCTCTTTACCGTATACCGCCAACAGGACATACACTGTGAGCAGACGATATAATAGTATCCTTATTGATAGCGGATATTTGAGTGAAACAAAAGTTAACAAGAATGGTAAGATGCATTTCATCATCTTGATTAGTTAGACAAATGTGTTCGTTACCGTTAATTATATACATTGTGTGTAAAACAATAAGGATTTCTTCTGCTGTCATTCTCTTAAGATATCGGTGTCGTGTGTATTGAACCTAATAATGGCGGGAAGTAGAGCGCTGACAACCGGGGCTGTGGTATACATAACTAATGTCGTCTGCACAATTGGTCAACTGACATACCTTATGTGAATGGGTGTCCAGTGAATAAGGAGGGTAATAAGACACGGACTTAGAGAAAGTTAGTTCAATGTTTTGGCCTGGAACATAGATTTTATTCGACCGTCTCTCTAGATATGGATCAACAAAACATACAATACAATTGTGGCATTAACATATCAATTTTAATCATTGTTATGTTATTAAGAAGAATGAAAATAAGTATAATAGAAATTAAGACTCATTTTTACCAGACATTGCTACTTGGTATTTTTATTTGTTTGTTTTTTATCCCCCCCCCTTAACTTTATATATATCCCTTTTTTTAATGGACATATATTGATATTTGAATTAATTTATATATCAGTCGGGAAAAATGATTTTGTATGTTTGCTCGATACAACTGCTTCCACGTGTAGCATTACTAAATATTTCATTTCTAATCGAATGTTCATCATAAATCGAAACATGACTGCATTTCACGTGTAGACAGCACGGCCAGGCAGCATGTGTTTATTGATTACCTACGCATGCCCTCGTGTGCGTATACAGTTCTTTTATATTATGTATCTGCACTGTCTGTACAATTCAATTATAAGTAGTATTATATTTGTTTCCATTTTACCAACACTCTTCAAATAGACAAAGTTTGCAAATTAACAATATATTCTCTGACTTGACTTGACTATTTGAGTTTACCGTCGCTTCGACGGTATTTCAGTCGTATAGCGACGTTCAGCTAATTACAGGTGGAGGAAGACCCCGAAAACACGGAGGCATCCGGGTAGGATCACCGGCCTACCGCAAGCCAGCTGGAAGGCTTCCTCACGTGAAAATCCGAATGACCCTTCCGGGATTCGAACCCACGCGGTGAGGGGCTGAGTGAGTGTTAAAGTCAGCGACTTTACCCTCTCGGCCACGGAGGCCCCCAATATATTCTCTGAAAAGAATATGTGCTAGATGTCACCTATTAGAAGTCCTCACACGATTTAACTAACTGGACCTTAAGGTTAAGAATTGAAATCCTCTTTAGAAGAGGCCACTTCCTCTTCCCTTGACTTACCAATCACGGCATTTTTGATTGTAACTTCTTTTCCCCTTCATTTTCATCATCATCATCATCATCATCATCATCATCATCATCTTTTTATTCTTCGTCTTTCTGGTCGATACTAGTTACTTCCCACCAGACGCAACGTTCTGCATTCCTTGTCCAAAAAATTCAATTACCAGAAATGCATTGCGGATGATACTTTGGTATTGGATAGCTAGAATGTAAGCCTGAGGATTGAATAAGAATGACATAATATTGTTCTAGATGTATAATGGCAGGGTTTGCGCTTTTTATAGAATGCATGTAAACAGATCAAATCAAACGACTGTCGACCAATTTTAAAAGTTTATAAATACGTCCAGTATATTTCCTTTTCTGTCTCTGAAACTTTGAAATGACTTGATTTTTGTTATTTCTGTTGATAGTTACTATTTATTTCATAATAACTTCAAATCATCTATGATGATTTATTGGCTCAAGCACAGCATTGTGATTTTTTTTATTGAAAATAGTGTCGTCAATGATCATCGCTATAACTCTAACCCTTCATTATAATTATAGACTCATTTTGACGCATTGGCATACAGAGCTCTTAACAGGGTCTTCTCTGTTAGCTCTTTCAATAAAGTCTAGCTCAGACTACACGGTTCATTCCAAAGAAAATCAATTTTATACTGACTACATGTATTCAATATCCAATAAATCAATATTCATCAAGTAATGATTTTTGCCATGAATATTTATATTATATTTGCCTTATGAATATATGGTAAAGGCTTAAATCAGTGGTAGTTTCTCGAATCACTCTATTTTGATATCAAATTCTACCCGTGACACCGGCGCAGTTATAAAGGTGTCCAGAGCGACTTGGCGTTACCCGAAACTCCAGTTTACTTACCTATAGGGAGGTGAAGCCCGTTTTCTAAACAAACATTGATAAATTGCACAAATACTATAGTGTGTGTATATTGTGCTTGAACCATTTCATACCTGGATTAAATCTCTTCACGCCCACACGTTAGAGATTTCTTCTATTTTTCAGTTTTCACATATAGAAAACTACCTATAGTGTTATGTTGAGCCAAAGTTGGGTTTTCATTATTCGTTTTGCACAAAGCTCATGTGGAGGACTATACTGATATAAAATTACCTTGCTGTCAAAAGTAGGTGTTAAGAAATAAAGAATTTTACTTTTCGTAGGGAAACCAGTAAAGTTGACCTTGTTAATGTTAACCAACCAAGGACGTTTTATCAACAATCGTAGGGTATTTTCTGCATACGTCATATATTGCATTTGGAAGAGCTTGTATGACAGTAAAGTTGTCTTTAGCGTGTACAGTTTGCATACGAAACACACCGCTATAACTTAAAATGATATTATTTTCAACTCAGTCTCTAATATGAGCAATGGCCTTATTTATATTAGAACTCAATATATTCGTATAAAAAATGGACAATACCTTTGGTTATAGAAGGCTGACATACCATTTCGTGTTATTGATATAGTTTACAACATGATATGAATTGCTTTCAAACATAATCCCCCATTAAGCTTATTAGTTATGTTTAAGTACATTGAAATTGTGCTTTGGGAAGAATTAATGGGAAATAATCACATTATGCTTGAAATTTGAATAGAATTGAATACTTAAAATATAATGTAAACGAAAAAGGAATTCATAGATTGAAAAAAAGGAGAGATAAATCTAACAATCTGATATCATAAACCATGTCTGAGAGTTGAAATGCTCGATCACTATGGTAAATCAGATAGTCAAGGTCGTACTGAACACCACCCCAAAACGAAATATTGATGGCTCAGTTACTGAGATGTGTTCTGCGCGTATTATCAAGGTAATCAATCCATCATTATTTATAATCATAGTCCACAACTTCTTAAAAAGACTTCAAGCATCCATTGACTTGGAATTCAAGGCTCTTTTGCTCAAAGTCTAAAGGCTTACATTTATTATAAAATTCCCACGGTCACTTGATGGACCATGATCACAATTTAATGATTGATGAGTTACCTTAAATAAAAAAGGTAGATAAAATCAATCCAAGGGTAGAGTATTACAGTTTAACAATACTCAAGGAAGCTACGTATGTCAGATACATGTTTATGGTTGATACAGTGTACTTCTGCGGAGAAACTTAAGAAGTGAAAGTACAGGGACGTAGCTAGCTGTATGTCAGTACGTTCGCGTAGAACTTTTGATGTTACCAATAGATATCCTTAAGATAACAAGAAACTATATAATATTAATAAAGCAACAATACATTCAAGTGTTGACGCCTAACACCAAGAGTCACTTAGCAACGCCCCTGAAATGCATTTGTTCCCTTGCTGGTTAAACTATACTGATTACTGTAGAACATGTCCCAAGAATTATTTTTCATATTTATTTCAGGCTGATCAACTGACAGAGGAACAGATTGCTGGTAAGTACAATACTAATTCATTATTATCCCTGTCATCATATCTTAATCTTCTGTTAATAATACAACATACCGATTCTGGTGTTCGTTTGGTTAGAGTCTTTGCTCAGTAAACGGGAGCTCGTGGGTTCGGTCCCCGAAGATGATATACCAAGTTCTAGTAAAGTTGGTATAGATATGGGTCTCTTACTGGACGCTCAACATAAGTTTAGTTCCTGGACTGCGGAGAACAGCTGGATTCTGTTTTGTAAGTTTAGTTTGAAAATGGTCTCTTTTTAACCTCCTTCACAAGACAATGACGTTTGCTTGGCTTTGTGTGTGCGCATATTAGTAGTTTCAGGTTGTATAGTGAGAGGCTGTTTTGTTGAAATTAATACGATTTATACAATTGGAAGTGTATAAGTTGTACATATCCCGTCAATGTATCCATCTGTAAGAAATTTAAGGTGCAAACGTATCAAACCGTTCCACTGATACTCCTGTTTGTAACACTACACGAATTTACCATACCACATCGTCATCCACTGTCGTTAAACAAATCTTGTTACTTCACCATACGCCAGAGTCCTCCGTGTAGATTACGGAGAGAATATTTGAATACGTCAGAGTGTTTTTATACATGTAAAAATGCAAAAATACAAAAAATAAAAAAGCAAACAAAAATAAAATGAAAAATAAATTCTATCAACCGTACGTCGCTTAAATTCTTAAATCAGGTAGAATCCAAAACGTATGCAGCCAATTCTGTTTTACTAAATGTTCAAGTATGTTACTAATGTGACAAAAATTATTACCTGTTTGACTAACAATATTAGTCACGAACTGAAGTATTGTGAAAGTTTCATTAGTAAAAAAGTAATATGAAATTGGCCCTAAAGTAGTTAAGTATTACTTAGCGCTTATAAATAAGTTTGGTTTATGGAAATTGCCCCAGAATGAATAAGGAAAGCTTACAAATCAATTCTTTTATTTGAAAAGACACACATGTAGATTGTTTCGGTCTAATAAAAATGATTTAAATAATCATTGATTCTGGGTTTTCTCAAATCAGAAAAGTAAACTGCAATTTGAGAATATTTCAAATATAGCACCTATAAATGGTGAATGTATTATTGTAGATATCTCGGATGTAACATTTCTCATAATTATCAAGTATATTAATTAGTACAGATATATATCTGGAATTCATGGAAAGTAAATCGAAGGAATTTGTGTGGTAGAAATTACAAAGAGTCAATTAAGTTACAGCTGCTACATCGTAAGGTTTAATTAACCTCATGACTGAATGGTGGTTTAGGTATGTTGATTTGAAGCTAATCTTGCATAGGAAAAGGACCTAGCAATTACAAAAAAAAAAAAAAAAAAAAAAAAAAAAAAAAAAAAAAACCTCTTATGACTGATATTACTGAGAGAAAATTATTTTCTCATTTTCTGTATGTTACAGAATTCAAGGAAGCCTTCAGTTTATTTGACAAAGATGGCGATGGCACCATCACGACCAAGGAACTGGGGACAGTCATGAGGTCACTGGGTCAGAACCCGACTGAGGCAGAACTGCAGGACATGATCAACGAAGTGGATGCTGATGGTATCTATTCATTATTCATTCATTCATTCAGTGTTAATGTTCGTCTTTTCGATAACGTAAACATAAGTTAAAAGGTAGTTCCGGTCCTTCTTTGTCGCTCATTCATGACATAAGATAAAATCTGAATACATTAACGAATACTGATGTAATCATAAAATTGATAACTCAATTCATTTATCGTGAAAGTGTCTAAAACGTTTATGGAAAACTTTATACCAAAATATTCAGCGTATGTTCTTCATTTCTCGTCCAATCAAATTCCTTATTTTCAAATACTTTAAAAATTTACTTCATGAAAAACTTCTTGATGTGCATCATGATAAAGAAGACGGTCAGTTCTTGAATTTATTGTATCGTATTGTATTGGAGTTAACCGTCGCTGCGATAGTATTTCAATCACATAGCGACGTCAAGCTAATTACAGGTGGAGGAAGACCCCGAGTACACGGAGGCATCCGGGTAGGATCACCGGCCTACCGCAAGCCAGTTGGAAGGCTTCCTCGCATGAAAAATCCTACCGGGATTCGAACCCACAGCGGTGAGAGGCTAAGAGATTTGTAGTCCACGACTGTAACCGCTCGGCCACGGCGGCCCCTCTTGAATTTAACACGAACGTTTGGGTAAACTTTTAAAGAACGTTTATACAATAGCTCTAATATTAAAGTGAGACACGTGTGGGCGCTTTATGACAGTCTGCATTCTAAATTAGACAAAGGACTTTCAATGTACAGATTTGGTTGAATATAATGGCTGAACAAACAAGAAATGTGATTTAAGGATTTTAAAATAAACTACTTGGTATTGACATTGATATTGATATGTACATTGCTTACCTAGTTATGAATATCGCGGGGTTTCTTAATTTCTTCCTTTCAGGCAAAAAGGCTACAGACTTTTCATACAGTTTTTGTCGCCCCCTCCCCGCCCGCAAAAAAAAGAAAAGATTTATGATTTTTAAGCTTAACATTTTTTTTATGTTGTCCTTTCAGGAATGGTACCATAGACTTTCCTGAGTTTTTGACCATGATGGCAAGGAAAATGAAAGACACCGATAGTGAGGAAGAAATCCGTGAGGCGTTCAGAGTGTTTGATAAAGAGGGGATGTGAGACAAACCTTGGAGAGAAGTTAACAGACGAGGAAGTAGATGAGATGATCCGGGAGGCAGATATAGACGGGGATGGTCAAGTGAATTATGAAGGTTGGTTGACTTTTCCTTTCTCCCCCAAGAAGTTTGTACTTTTTTTTTTTTTTTTGATGTAGCTTTACAACATACTATCTCTTCGAGGTGGATTTTTCTTTAAAATACATGAATTTACATCATATATCGGCATATTTCTGCACAAAATATAAGGAGGAATTACATTAAGGCACATGTTGTATTGAGATCGTAGACACAGTTCAATTCTTAATGGAAAATTAATTAAATTAAAACGCTATCAGAAATATGACATTGTTTTGTAATTGTAAAACGTAAGGTCTTTATCACAGTACCACGCGACATATTTTTCCACTTTATAAAAACATCATAGAATGTAGAAAACAACAAATATGGGTATAAAATTTAGCGTACTAGTATTTATATCCTCAAAATCTCTCTTTCTTCTATGTGGTCGAGGGGATAGCGTCCACTTAGGGAGCGGGAGATTGTAATTTCAATCCTTGACCGTGACATACCATATTATTAACGATTGATATTGGTAGCTCCCTGCTTGTGGCTCACCATATGCTAGTACATAAGGTAGTTCCAGGATCGATTGAAATGGTGTCAGGATATCACCGAAGTGAACTCATTGTTCATGTTCATTTCATGATATTTTTTTAAAACGCAAAAATAATATATTTAAGTACACTCATAGCAAGCTAGTTGATTTGAAACTTTGTAGTTATAATGCAATATTTAAAGTTTTGTTCGGTAAATAAATTATTATTTTCATCAAAGTATCAGCTAAGGAGACCAACACCCTCAACAAAGTTTGAATTCATGTATGGTTATGATATATTCAAACATGTTCAAGTATGACACTTCGTCATTTTTTCTTGTTAATGTGTACTATCGAATTATTCATTTTAATCTGGAGATGACTTGTGTAGTATCCACATTATATTGACGGCCTCTCTCTTAGATATTTCTTAGGTTGTAATTCAAAAGATAGGTCATGATAAAAGAATGCAGTTTGTATTAATCTGATGACTCAATTTAACTGTTCTATCGCTTGCATATGTCCTAGAAAGCTTAAGTAACACAAATTATCTCTGTTGCAGAGTTTGTGGCGATGATGACATCGAAGTAACGGGAATCATTACCAGACATATGAGACAATCCTGCCTTATTTCTCCTCCAACGGACGTTATTCTTCAACTCCGTTTATTGTGCATGTCTTATATCGGAACATACACAATAGAAACTCAAGAGAAATATATCGTGTAACTCTATGCAAATATAATGGAAACAATTATATATTTCATAGTTAATTATGCAGTGTGAAATGGTATATTGTGTTAGCCAATTCCATTAATTTCCATATACTGGTATCATGTTATACACTGGTCGTTGATAAATTAAGAAAATGTGAAAGACTGATTAAGACATGTTTCCATACGCACACACATTTTTGACATATTGTGGAATAAAAATATGTACATATACCACACTTGTGTGTGTGTGTGTGTGTCATTATAAGTGCAAAATATGTCTGTAGAAATTCAACCATTGAATAAAAAACCCAGTTGTAGCATTTAAAGGCAAATGTGGAAAACGTTTTATTTTGTATGGATTTATGGTACAGAATCTTTCTTTGTTTCTCTGTTCTATTCTGGATTAAATTTTTTTTTTTTATACCCAAAAATTTTTGTCTTCGAGTTTTCTCCCTTTAATAACATATCCCAAATTGGAAACATGTAGAAACATGTGGAAAGGAAAAAACAAATTGTGAATAACAATTTTTGATAGTTGAGTTATTCCCCTTTAATTGTATATCCCAATTGACTGCATTTCATCTGAAACATGCAAAAACGGCTTATAAATCATGACTGGTAATTATTGATACATTATTAAGTATTTGTGACAGCACTATATAACATAATTGAAATTGTCTTGTCTATTATGGATAGTAAGATAAAAATCCTATATATATATATATTATGAAATTTTTATAGTAAAGTATAATATTTTGCTGAGCTAAGCCTCCTTTTGAATTCGGGAATGTCTCGTTATATTTGAATATTTGAATTCCGGGTTGACGCACGTGGCTTCACTCTATTTGAAAGTTATTTCAAAGTATACTTTTTATCATTTACTCTCACATGCAGTACTATACATGAAGCCATCTTGAACACAGCAGTTGAAGTTCTACTTTACAACTACGAACCCGGCTGCGATATACCAAAGTTGTAAAAAATGGAACTGTTATAGCTCCCTTGCTTGGCGCTCAGCATATAAGGGTAGTTGCAGGACTGGTTGGCCCGGTGTCAGAATAATGGTGTGGTATCATGCCACATGTCTACGGCGTGATACTGCAGTGTGGCAGCACTATATCTGTCTCAAGTAGACATCGTCTCCAAATAACTGAAATACTGTCGTTGTGACCTTAAACCCAACAATCAAACAAACAAACACCTACGAGCTTTTCAACTCATACGCAATACACTCTTGAACCTGAACACGGACATGAAATATTATTTCCTGTTCATTTAATCAAGAGATTTGTTGCGCATTTATTTTTTACTGTCAAAGGCACATACATACACAGATACATTTGCTTCCGCCACGAGACCACAACATCAACTGGTTTAAGTCAGGATAGTGTCGAGGGGAGGCTTCCGAGAACCACCTCAGATTTTGCCGCATTGCGACATAATAGTACATAGTAGTTGTATATAGTAAAATCACTTACAGTGTGTGCCATTCCCTGTGAGCAAACGACAGACTTGTGAAATAGACAAATATGGTAAGCTACGTTTTATATCTTACTTAAAAGAGAACTTTCCTATTCAATATGAACAATGTTTTTGAAAGAAAAAAAAGGTTATCTGCTATGTAATTTTTTAGAATGTATGGTAAACCGAACTGACGACAGGAAATAAAACGTTGTTAACCGGGATTGTGTTACAAACATTATTTATCTCATTTTCATGATGGTAGCCCTTAAGAAATTGATCAACTGATCACAGCGATAGCTACTTTCTGTACCAATATCTTAAGTGTGATAAAATGATTTATATTATTCGAAACACATGTATTCTGTTAAGTGTCAAATTTCTCATCCGATTTTACGTTAACGTTCTTTTATGTACAAATATGCTATGCAATCAGTGTTAACTTCAAGATAGTATATAACTCTTTTTTATACTTCCATTGTTATTGCTGCTGATTTACTATAACTTAGGCTTTCACCGTTAAGGATTCCATTCCCAATCTGGTCATTAAAAAGTGTGGTAGGTCGGTAGTAGTATGGTAACCAGCAGCCAAGGTCACAATGATTAACACAGTGATAGGTTTGACATGACTTTTGATCAGACCAAGGTCACAATGGTAACAGGTGAAGTGAAAGATGATAGCTGTAGAGCAGCCAAGGTCCAGTTAACACATGATAGGTTTGAGTTTGAAATGACTTTTGATCAGTATGGTAGCCAGCAGCCAAGGTCACAGTGATTAACACAGTGATAGGTTTGAAATGACTGTTTGATCAGTATGGTAGCCAGCAGCCAAGGTCACATGATTAACACAGTGATAGGTTTGACATGACTGTTTGATCAGTAACGTAGCCAGCAGCCAAGGTCACAAGTGATTAACACAGTGATAGGTTTGAAATGACTGTTTGATCAGTATGGTAGCCAGCAGCCAAGGTCACATTGATTAACACAGTGATAGGTTTGACATGACTTTTTGATCAGTATGTACAGAGGTTTAAAAGTAAGAGTGATAGGTTTAAAGAACTGTTTGATCAATATGGCAGTCAGCAGCCAAGGTCACAGTTATTAACACAGTGATAGGTTTGATCCTATTAGATTTTTTGTTATTAAATATTCAAACCAGAGATACTATCAATGCAATATATATGCCTATATTGATTACAAATGATTGTTTTTAAGAAGTGAATTCACGTATATGTTTAACGTTTAAACCACATAAAAGGTATTTCATGTATACGTATTTACATTAGTAAAAATGTATTTCAAAATTTATTTCAGGCTGATCAATTGACTGAGGAACAAATTGCTGGCAAGTTTTAAAACTTTTGTTTTGATAAAATCAATTTAATTTTCCAGTAACTAGATCATGGTAAGGGTGTTCCACCCATGACAGAGGATGGGTTTTATGATCAAAGACGTAAATTCGCAGTTAATTTAGCATACTGATTTTAGGATTGGCATGTGGTTAGATTCAATTGTCCGATCTGAAAATGATATGAATGAGTATGGCATCAAATCTTTGTATACTGTAAACTCATTAATTTTCGTTGACATAAAATTTGTTTATTATGTACTTAAGGGACTTTCGTGGGAACATTTATTCGTGGATCAATATATGTTCTAGAAAACGTGAGGTCTATATAAGAGACAAGTTTTCTTTTGGATTAATATTCGTGGATATAACCCTCCACGAAACGACGAAAATTCGTGTTTCACGAAAAGTAATAATTTCACAGTAAGACATAAAAGCGAAGGTGAAACATTACATCTTTTATATATCAATTAAATCTTCAAAATAACCGTGGTATCCTCAATATAAACTTTACTCTTATAAACCCTTTACTAGGTTATCGTATTCTTTTGCAATTTTGTTCTGCAGATCTGTAGATTTGTCTCAAATGAAGTTATTAAATATGGAGGTTTAGTTTCATATGGATGATTGTATTTCAAATTTTGCTTAAAATGTACCCTCAATATCTACTTAACATAGTATCAACATACTCTATTTTCAAATATGTATATTTAAGAATTTGGATTTGCATTTAGAGTTTTAATACAGACAGGTTCGATGGGTATTAACGCTTCTCCGGATTTTCCCCAAATGAATACAAACTATCTTAACCATGCTTATTACGCTTTACATAACTGAAACTTTTTTTGTTATTCGAAGAAATTACTGACTATCTTTTCAGTTAAGGTGTAATTAATATCTATACATATTTCAGAAACAAAGGTTTCATTTTTTTCATATCAAAATGTATTACGTAACATCATGCCGATTCAACACAGATGGAGCAAATAAATAATAAGCAATGGCTATTGACATCAAGTACTAGTATAATGAAAGCAAAGTTTACATCTCATATCTATGTTACAGAATTCAAGGAAGCCTTTAGTTTATTTGACAAAGATGGCGATGGCACCATCACGACCAAGGAACTGGGGACAGTCATGAGGTCACTGGGTCAGAACCCGACTGAGGCAGAACTTCAAGACATGGTTAACGAGGTGGATGCTGATGGTAAATCTCTTTCTGACAATTCAGTATATCCGTCTATTCCAAAGCTTGTCCAACCATCATTCGTCCGTCAGTTCATCTTTAGTCCCATAGAGTTTATCAATAGCTCCACATTTTTTTTTTTTTTTTTTTTTTAATTTACAATGGATATCTTAATAGTAACTGATAAATACAAATGAATTACCGGGAAGGTGAGAGGAACTATGATGAGGATCAATATCACCACATTCAGTGGTTGTCCTTTTTTGTCCCATTGATTTTTAATTAAGGTTCCCTGTTGATGATTATACACATGCCTGGGAATACGTCTTGTTGATAAACACACAAAAATGCAGTTCCTTGAATACCTTAATTAAATGGAATCTGCATGCTTGGTTTATACACAATTGCAAAAAAATATGTTTTTGATTTTAAAGTATATTTGTATATTTTCCTTTCAGGCAATGGTACAATAGACTTTCCAGAGTTTTTAACCATGATGGCAAGGAAAATGAAAGACACAGATAGTGAGGAGGAAATCCGTGAGGCGTTCAGGGTGTTTGATAAAGACGGCAATGGTTTTATTAGTGCAGCTGAACTCAGACATGTGATGACAAACCTTGGAGAGAAATTAACAGAGGAGGAAGTAGATGAGATGATCAAGGAGGCAGATATTGACGGGGATGGACAAGTGAATTATGAAGGTACTTATATTTTACATAGTTCTGTATACTTATCTTGGTATTCTCGATAGGTGTATAGACAATTCTGATGTTTCTGGGTGATTAAAGCTGTCCGAACACTTTCTAGAAGGTCGTGGTTCGATCCCCGTCCGAAATATACTAAAGTTGTATTGGTATATTTCCAATACATTGCGCTCAGCATGACTATTACAGGACTAGTTGATATCATGTAAGGATAATGTGACTGGGCATGGTAACACGTTACCTACACTATAATCGGTTGAAATAAACTCGGTAACAGACGTTAATGTTCTGGCAAATCAATCAGTAATTGATATCACGCCAAATTTGGCATAATCCAATCCAAGATTTTTAATCATCGAAGCTACTTAAATGAAGGCCTACTTAAATCTGCATGTAGTTTACACGTTTTTCTTCTTCCTCATACAAGAAGTACCATAATGACCCCCACCTCATCCATCACCAGGTAGCTTTTATAATAGAAAACCGCGTATTATATCAAAGCATTGAATATAAAGCCATTTCATTCAGTTAATTAAACCAACCAAGATCAAAGTTTTGGTTAGTGTTTAATAGTTGTGAAACTTGCCATTCCATGTATTGTGCGTTTGATGCTTATTTTAACTGGTGTATGAATACTTCAATAAGACATAGATAACTCTTTAATAAATTTATTAATAATTTATTTTCTTCCGAGTTAGCCCCCTTTACATGAATGACGATAGCCGATATGCCTTGGTGGACAGTATCAATACGGAACCATGATCGCTCTTTATCCAGTAACATTAAATTGAAGCTTACAACAAAACTGACATTTTTTATTTCAGAGTTTGTGACGATGATGACATCAAACTAATGGGAACAATATAAAAAAAAAGCATGCATATCAGCCGATTTTCGCTTATGGATGTGATTCCTCCGTGTCGTATTTGTTCCTGACTTAAAAACTAATATCGTAGCATGTGCAAAAGAAATAAAAAAGAAATCATAAAATCAACCAACTGTTTTTTTGTTGCAGAGTTTGTGTCAATTATAATAGGAAAGTAACGCGGGAAGCATATTTTATGAAAAAGAAAATTAACCCGATCATCGCCAAAGGACGTGATTCGTCATCTCCATGTATGACTTTAAACTAATGCAGATACACTGGGACAAGTGAAGCCTAAATTTAAATAAAATGAGGATAATGATATTTCCGGAGGAAAAGAAATCGCATCTGAAGTAGGAATATGTGATAATTATTACCTCATAAGATTTTTT
>CM037794.1:17645033-17695033 GCA_021229015.1 Solen grandis
ATATCAAAAATGTACATGAATATTCATAAGGTATAGGGCCATAATCAATCCCTTCATGAGGAAAAGGACACACAGTAAAACCTGTTCACCATGATGATTACTCTAAGTCTGATCTGGCTTAAAAAAAAAAAACAGTGCTAAGTACATGTTGTATTTAAATTCTTTAAATCAGGTAAGAATGCATTTGGCCCTTCCCGTTTTACAAAATATTCCAGTATGTGACAATTAAAGCTGACATCAATTATTACCTTGGTACTGCAATATTTGTTACAAAATGTTACATTTGGATATTTTTCTTAGAGAAACTATGATGATGAAATTTGCTGATAAGTATTTAGGTATGTCTAGATCCCCAACAGGTGTTTGACATTATTGGAAGATACATAAATAGATTTCTTAGCACTAAATATGGCTGGTGAAATTTCAGCAAGATATTTCCTAGGTGTTAGGTGGTATAATGTGTCCTACCTGTGTAGAAAGGGTCAGGTAAGATGAACATAGATGTACATGTTAACTAATCATGATATGTACAATGGAAAGTTTTAAAGGGACATAACTCTCACTGATTCATGAAATATTCAAAACCTTGTTATCTCAGTCTCTCTGCTCTAGAGAGTCTTTAATTAGAGTTAGTATTAATTAATATCAGTTAGAGTTTAAATTGCAATAATATTAATTAGTTTACTCTTAACCTTATTTATATTACATTGATTAGGAAACAAGTTTGTAGAACCTATACTTATTCTTGGATAGACCAGTACTTTACATCTGGGATAATAATGAAAAATCACTGCCCCAAGCAGGGTTCTATCCCACACACCTTGGATCAGCAGTAATATATGTTACCACAAGACCCGGTGATTGAAATGATTAATTAAGAAATGTCACATCTTATTCAAAATCCTCTGGATAAATACCCGTTACAAATTTGATTTCCATTTTAATCTATCATTTTCTTTTCTTTTTTTTTTCAGAAAAAAAATTTGCAAACTTCTTTTAAGTATAAAAATGTCATAAACAAGATCTTATTTCTTTGCATACTCATAAGCAATTGCTGACAACAGAAGATAATGGGAAAAGACATCTAAAGCAACTATAGTTTTGATATACAAGACTGCATTACCTTGGTCGTTTCATACGAATAGTGTCCCTATCAGAGATGTGGTAAGCCCCGACAATGCGGGCTGTCTGAGGGGCCGGGCTAGACTGAACATCTGCACTCATTCCAGCTGTAACACAGACGGGCATCTTTATAAACAAAATAAATCATGGATAAGATTGGCTGACATATATGAAAGACAGACTCTTAAATGATTTATGTGTTTTAAATCTGCCAAACTAATTATGTGAAATGCAAAAACAGTGGAGATCTATTATGAAGCTATAATTATATATATTTTTTGGTTTAAAACTAGACATCCCTTTTTCACAGGCAGCAGATTTTCAATTGAAAACGCTGCAGACCCATGCCACCTTGCATAGTAGCTTTTTAGTCTGGATCTACATTATTTGCAAACTAATGCATGGACAAACAGTTAAATGAGACTGAGCAAAGCTCAGTTCTTAAAAAACAGTTGGGACTCTGTAGAATTTGCTTACCCCGAATTCTACTTTTTGTATGGCTCTAGCGACTTATATAATATTAAAATTCAAGAAAAACATGAACACAGTTACGTCTTTATGTACAGTGGATAACATATATTTGGCAGAAACCAAACTTCCATTTGTTCCACATTACATCAGACTGTGTTGTAACTTTTATATGACAAAACAAAACTCTGAGAAGACAGCTTAGATTCAATCCTAAGGAGTTCCTTTTGACCCTTGAAATCTAATGGTCAGAGGTCAAATTTACATTAAAATAGGAAGGAAAAGATCCACAAAAGCATCAATTAAAGTATTCTTATAAGTTTACAATTTTGGAACATTTGACCCTTATGTTTAACTGACAATGTATCAAGGTAACAAATGAGAGACTAGGGTTACATAGTGAGAACTGCATTATATTAGCAATTATGGTGTAAGTGATTACATGGTATTAAATTGTGTTCAATGCACCTAGTCTAAAGTCACTCTTGGTCTGCACTTTGTTGTGCTAAGTCAGTGACAAATTTTAGTTTTAATAATATCAAATAATCAAGTTATATCAATTCTTGTATTTGATTTTTGTAATATTTTTGTCTCCTTTTTTGATTTCACCAAAATGATTTACATAAATAAAAAAAAAAAAAAAAACAGGGGTGATTAATATGAACTATACCATTGCTTGTTTGATATGGCAGTTATTTGTCTAAGCTAGATCATGTTCCAGTGATGATGTTGTTTTTTTTGTTGTTTTTTTGTTTGCTTGTTGTTTTTTGACAGAGAAAAAAAGCTAGAACTGGATATCAGTATAACTATCATTTCTTTATGGAAACATCTCAATTTTGAATTGGGGATTTTTAAACTATGTTACACAAATCAAAAACAATAGGAAATCCTTGAAACATATTGCTTTTTAATACTCAATTGTTTTGTTATACATTATGTGGTAAATGTGCATGTTATATCACATCTGTAGTAATTGGCCTATAATGTAAATTTAAATTGCATAGCTGTTAGGTTCGCTCTTAAACATTTTTTCTTGTAGGATATACATGTATGTGTCAGTCTTTGACCAAAAAATCCATGTTCAATCCCCAAAACTGGCCAAGTATTTTTTTTACACCTACTGATTATTTCGTGAGGATATAGGTTATTATAATTTAAAAAAAAATATTTTATTCATATAAGTGATAGTCTAAAATACCATTACAGTGATCGCCTCATGTATATAGAAATGTTTTAGAAAGAAGACTCCGGAGTCCTGTGCTTTAACTTAGTTAAACTTTAAAGGCAAAAATGAATTGTTGAATTTTACATAAAAAGAATACTTAGTCTCTGTAATAAGTAGAGTTTAACAAGTACACATTTAAGTCGAAACGTACCTGGTATTAGTATCAACTACAACTTTACTTTTAATCTGCTAAAATAAACACCATTCATCCGCCATTTTGTTTCTAATGACGCACCTGACAAATTAGTGGCGGTGTTTACATAAGTTTCACCACGTTCGAATTATATCGTAATTCAGGTATCGGTCAACTGATCAAATCAAAATTGAGTCTTCAACATTTTAGCTGAATCTCAGCATACATGTGTTATAGAATTTTGTCAATCGTTCGATCATTCATACAAAACTGAGAGGTTATTCAGTTTTCAATAATCAAAACGGATTCTCAGAATGTATAGATACTAAGGACAACAGATTAAATAGATTATTTTGGAAAAAAAAGATAAAGAAATGTAAAACTTACGCGCTACGCAAAAGCTCGTGCATATATGTTAGGTACACATCCCGGTCATACAAAATAGATGGCATGAAAAAAATAAAGACAATTTGAGCGAAAACACACTACAGAAATCCTAAAATCTATTTAGTCATTCAGAAGTGATAAACATATGAAATATCATTTTCGTAATGTTGAATACTTTGTGTAGTGCACGTACCAGAATTGTAAGTAATCGAATAAATACCCAGTCTCTAATTTCATCAATAATTCTTCGAGGTAAGTAAATTAATACTTTAAGTTTAGGGGGCGAATTTCATCATTCTTGTTCTTCTAATAATAAATTAATAATATATCAAATTATATGATATCTCAACAAATATTGATTATAATCAAGGTTGTGTGATTTTTTTGTGCCACCGTAGTCCTGTTCTTGAATATTTTGTAAAACAGAAAATATTGAATGTGTTTTCACTTTAAATTACTTAAGGATTTAAGTATAACTTAGCTCTAATTAATTAAATTTGGCAGAATTCGAGCCACTGATCTTTAATAGACATAAAATGCGTTATATCGTATTATCTCACCTCATTCATAGGTAGAAATATAAATAAATTATTATTTGAAGTAAGCAAAATCTAGTAATTTCTTAACTTTTATACCAACAGATTCTCCAATACTGCACGCATTTATAATTATGTTCTTTCAATAATTGCTAGAATGATGGTAAGTAAGTACCGCAATATATTAGTGGAACATTTATACAAGAGCACAAACTCTGCCCCAGTAGTAGTTGTCGTTAATGTAGCGTTGTGTGACGTAACTGGTGCGCGGAGTTTGACAAGAGCGTTGCGGTCGAGAGGTAACTGACGTACAAAAGTGCGGATCCGAAGCTTGTGGGTTCGAGCACCGTTATAGGGAGGGTGGTGGTGTCCAAGACCTTCCCAAGCTCAAAGTACTGGTCCAACACTAGTGCAAGCTAGTGACGTCACAGTCTCTATTTATAGACTGGGTCCAGCCCCGGAAAATGTCGAGAGGGATTAGTATAAGTTTCTTGTTTCCAGATCGACGTAGATAAATAAGTTAAAACTAAAACTAAACAATGTAGCGGCACCTTACACTGAACTCGTGAATGATGAATCATATCATAAACCATGGGAGATAAGATGTTATCGTGTTCGTCGTCATATTAAAGTATTTGGTAACGTCACGGTGACTAAACCGGGTTAATAGACTCCAGTTCCTTATGCGAGATAACCCATTCGTAAAAATAATTTCACATTTTTATGGTTATTTCCCTTATAATGCCCCTCTGTCAACCACTTTTAAACTGTTTGAGACATCCCCTTGTATCGTCGTAAAATTACGGAGTGGTCACGGACCCTCCCGAAATACATTGCGGTAACTTACCTGATACTGACTTAATAATATACCTTGTACATATAGCCAAAGGGTGAATCTACCTATTTAAAAGGCAATACACATCGTGGCATGTGAATGTGTTGTTCCTAATAATATTCAGCAACAGTGTCCTAAATAGGATGCATCACCGTATTAGGCAAAGCGCGGTATATTATTAAATGTGTATAATGCTATGAATTCATGTGCTGACAGAGGCTTATTTTTTCGGTTTTGAAATATCTTCCTTAGTTTGGATGGAAAGGAATGCGAGATAAAGTTTCGGTCAGTGAGAATTTGGATATAATTCAGGTGGTTCGGACCTCCGGATCAGAAATCAGGTTCGTTACTTAATTACAATATACACGTATATAGATTACGTATGTACATGTATGTATGACAGAGCATGCCTACGCTGTATACTAAGCATTTTAAATCAAACAGTATCTACTGTTATTCAACTGCAGCAGGGTCTCTGTATATACTGGAAACTGTTTCAACAGTCGAGGAAAGTTGACGGTTAGTTACAGAGGTGTTGTCACAGTAAAACCGCGTATAACAATGATAACATGATAATAATGTGTTTACGTGTGAGTTTGTGAGGCGAGAACGTAATATTCCGGAATAGAAATCATTAGGATCGAAAATGATGTCATTGTTTTATTGTCTTATAAACTGAAACGTTCAATACTCTCTCTCTCTCGATCTCTCTCTCTCTCGATCTCTCTCTGCGTATATCTCACGTGTGTAAGACTAGATATGTTAACACGTAAGGTAAAACATGGTGCTTACGACAAAGTAATGAGGGGACCGTACCCCAGGGTCTCTCGTCGATTAATTTCCTTAATTAAAGACCTTAACTTAAACAAGTGCATTACCGGCAACGCGTGTGGATTGGGCTGCAATTCGCACATAACATCTGGTTCATGTGATATCCATACAGCAGTTTGTAATAGTATTTCTGTCTTTGCGTCCGTCCGTCTTTCTGCCTGCCTGGATGGCTGTCTGTAATGTCTGCATGTCTGTTCGTCCGTTCGCCTGAGAACTTAAAACATCCGCATTTTCAGAAATGTTAGAAGTATGTCGCTAGGTCAACCTATCCGTCGTATACATGGGAAATACAGTTTAATTGAAGAAAGATTATACAGGGTGACCATAAATAAGGAATGAATCTAAATTACCTAACATTGAATAATCAGTGGTTAAAATGTGTATGACATGTTTGTCTAGAGAAATGAAGTAATTAACAGTTATCAAACAGCTGTTTTGAAAGCTATAATACAGCTATACTACTTTCTTCTGTATAAACAGGTGAAATGTCGGCCAGACTAAATAACTTATCAATGATCACATTGATAAAAATAGATGGAGGACAGCGTCGGACAATAGTAAATAGATACGATTCACAATGACAGTTGGGCGTATGGGGGCATATTCCTAGTGATGACGTCATCACTGACCTGTCGCACGTGACTGCTGTGGCTCAGTCCGACGGTTTTGGTTTTCAAAATCTATAAGACATCCCGCTCAGGTCCGATGGTACATTCACACATCCTTGACGATTTCCGTGAAAGCTTTCGGTTGGGCAGGGTAGAAAAGAGTGAACATGATTACAATGTCATTCCACTATCATTCTTTTTTCCCCAGTCTTGTCTCCGACCCCTAACCAATACGGTTCTCTTCGGGACCATCTCCTCCCTTCACCATTGTCACAGGGGATGATAACGTAGTCGAGTTGTCATTCCCAAATTTGGCTTCAAAATTTCTGATTTTATTGAGTATACCTACGTCATACCTCGATCATAGGATTTTCAAAATTCGACCTATTTCGGCATTCAAATAAATCTTTAACCCTTTCCCTCATAGAGGAAACATGAAAAGTCCTATGCGAACAACATAAAACCAGATCAGCCTGCGAGTAACTCGCAGGCTGATCAGGTTTAATGCTGTTCGCTGCTCCTCGTAGTCTGAAATGGGACTTATAATAATTTGGTAGTTAACTGTGGTTTTCTGCAGATCAGGCTTTATGTGGTACCTACTGAGTGCGTCAAAATGAGTCTATATGAGGGAAAGGGTTAAGGAGTTTGGGCCACACTCAATGCTGCATATGGCGGCGGACGTCCCATCTGTAAACCTGAAACAACACCAACAGCAGTTTCAATGTTGCGCCTGGTGATCCACCAGTGTCTAGATTCAGCATTACAAACCATTGTGTCTCCCTAAAACTTGTCTTTATATTAATAGAATGACATCCTCATTTGAATAAGTTTACTGTCTTTAAGTTTATATACAGGTATGTGTATCCTTTTTATATGTACAATGTATAGTTAAATGTGTAACATTTCCTGATTTCTTTTCGAGTTGCTATGCATTTTTTTAAATCTTTTTTTCTAAGCTGTTCATTGTCATACGACCATAATATTCCATGATTATCTTATAAAGATAAATAAAGGGACCGTTTCACAAAACTTAACTAAAAGACACTCTTTTACGTAAATTCAAAGATGTATTCTTGTGATTTCTTGTTCGCAAAAAGTTTGTATAGTAGAGCAAAGAAAATCAAACTTTACAATTACATGTTGTAGAAATGAATGAGAAATAGAAATCCGGGTGGTATTTTTGAGATCTACAATTCTAGTACCTATGTATGAGATATGCGCATTTAGTCTAAGGGCTTTAAGGTACGCAATCCATCTATCCATTAAATTGCGATCATGGTCCATCAAGTGATCATGGAAATTTTATAGCAAATGCAAGCTTTTTAAAGACTTTGAGCAAAACAGACAGTAACTCCAAGTCAATGGATGCTTGCATATGAACTATAGACTTTTTAAGCATTTGAAGGACCATGATTACAATTTGATAATGGATGCATTACCTTAAACGCTTGGGTCAAGACTATTCAGAATATAAATCCAGTTCACTGTCGATATTCACTGATTGTCCTGAACCCAGGCTCAGAAGAAGAGAACTATTGCCAATTTAAGAAATGTTTACCTGTAACAAATAGCTCGTTAAACGTCCAATATTGATATAAGCGGCCTTCGGCCAAGGTCCCGTATGCATATCAGTGTCGGGTTTCACCATCAAAAGATTCGTTAGATGGCGATCATCGAATGTAGGATTTTGTGAGATTTGCACCTTTATTTTGGCTGATGTTTGTACATGTAGTCCGGCGCTATATAAAACTTGTGGCAGTGTGTCGTTTAACTGGACGTAAGGACTTGTTGGCATTGACCCATGATATTTAATGTCCTTTCCGGGCGAAACTGTTCTACAAAAAAAAAAAATAATAATAAATAAATAAAAAAAATTAAAATAAAAAAAATTAACAGGGTTTCCATGATAGGAAAAAGTGGTGTTGTGAAATAAATTTATTTTCCTTTCCGTTTTTTCGTTGTTTCTGTTTATTTTCCTTGTGTCGTTATATTCGTAATCTGAGATGCAATGTGATTTTATCCCGTAAGGTTCGTGATGAATAATGCTACAGGCATACATAAAATACACATGGATTTTTTTATTTTTATAATACTTCTCGTTACATCAAGTCTATAGGCACGAAATAAACCTTACGATAAGTCGGTAGTTTTACCCGGGTGCCTATGTGCACTCGTGGTCTTCCATCACCCGTAATAAGCTTGACGTCACGCAATGTGAAACTATTGACGTCACAGTCTCTATTTATAGACTGGGGACGTCGCTGACGGAAAGCTCACGTTCGAACACAGCAATAACAACAACGAAATGCACGTTTCGTACCTTGCTAGGACAGAACTGGACGCCTATACATTGCTATAGACCCCCAAAGCAACTATTTACCTGATACTTGCTATACATTTTTTATAAGCAAAGCTACATCCCAGTGACCGCGGTCGATTCAAAACGCTCTTTAACGACACTCTTATCATGTATAAAACAACGCTTATATTCCCATTAAACGTGGATTACTGGATAAGCATAGATTAACGCCGGATCATCGACATGATATTGCTTTTCTCGAAATTACTGTGTTTTTTTTTTTTTCGGAATCGCAAATTTGTTGATAGCATTGTTTATAAATAAAATTTCGACAAGCAAACTGAAACACTTCAGATTAATTGCGCTTAAAGTTGGACAGATATTTGAGTAAAAAGTCTGAGATCGTACTTAAGTATTTTTTCAAGAAAACGGGACCATGAATATGACTGGTACGGTATTATGCCACTTGTATTCCATGCATTACATTGCAGCGAGGCAGCATTACTGTGAAATCATTAATTTCCGTGGGACACTAATTTTCGTCGATTTCGTGGAGGGTTTTATCCACGAATATTAATCCCCTCGAAAACTTGCCTCTTATATAGGTCCTTAAGTCTTTAAGAACATAGATTCGCGAATAAATGCACCCATGAAATTCCCTTAGGTACATAATCACGAAATTTAACGAAATAAAATGTCAACGAAAACTCATGATTTTACAGTAAATCAGTGCTATCTAGACCTACCATTAAAGAAAAAGATCTAAACATCAATATAGCTTAATTTCTTTGTCGGTGTATGACCTTTCGCCAATGCAAACAAATTTACAGCATTAATTAAATTCGCACTTAGGTACATGAGTAAGTATTAGGGCGATATCACAATGGCGCGACTGTTTTCTTGCTGGGGGACTCCTGTGCATTAAAACAATCAATGTGGCTTCATGCATTATTTATTGAGTCTGTAGCTAAAATTAATGATATCAGAAACAAGGGATAGTGTTTACATATGTGAGAAATAGTGCTTATTTTTGGTGAGTGTGAGTAGGTTTGTATGGAATCAAGTTCACCATATGATGAAGTAGAGAAAGTCATCTATAAAATATAAATGAGCATGAACTAGATGGTCACTTGCTGCGGGCGACCGGCATATTACAACCTCTCCCGATACACAACGTAGTAAAATGGTAACTGGGCTAGAACTCAGCTTTAAAAAACAATCGGCTGTCCCGTTATAGTTTGTACAAGATTCCAGTTTACAAATTTCAAGGATGACTTAGAATTCTAGGGAGCAACTTAACTTTACTTACCGTATTTGTGTTAAGTCACTAAATACAGGAGATGAAGATGAGGTTGATTTATTGGGCTTCCTTAGATCATATAAACCATTATGGAATTATTATAATATTCTCGTAACTTATTTAAACACTGCAAGTGAATTGTCTGCGTTTCGTGTGTGGCGACCATTTTGAAATAAATCAATCGCCGATTTTCATATAGTAGTATTAATTTAAATCGTCAAGAGGAAATGCATTTTTTAAACAATAGCTCTCTACAGAACGACAAAGCACGCTCATTTTCTCCCTTCACGTGAGATTGATCTCCAACTTCAACATGCCAAAGTCGTTAAAATGGTTCTGGCAGTTCCTTGCTTGGCGCTCAGCATGAATAAAGGACTGGTTGATCCATGTGACTAGATGCTGTATCATGCTGACATATATAATGATACATGTCTCGTGCTAGATTTCTCATGCTACATGTCTCGTGCTAGATTTCTCATGCTACAGGTCTTGTCACAAAATGACTGCAACACTGATTTATGTTCAAAGCCTGGTTGGTGAGGAGATGGAACCTTTTAATAGGGCAGTGATCTTTATATTTAAAACTTTTACCTCTTCACATGTAATCCGATTTCGAAAAAGAAAAGAAAGAGATATAAGCATTTCTATTCACACGGGATAAATATGACATAAATTTTTCAATTGGCGCGACTTATTTGCATGCATTTGCATAAATTAGTGAAATATAGAATTAAATGTTTCACGCGGCATCTCACACGCTGTTAAATTAGACAGATTCATGACATGGGAGATAATTTCATTGCTGTTTCATGACTGATTGGGAATTTAAATGAGCGTGTATGTATCTCCATTACGAGTTCGGCTATTTCCGGTATATGGCGAATGACTACCGAGTTAATCCGAATGGTGAATAATTCTTAGGCTAATCTCGATTAATGATCTGTTTGAAAGTCATTGTCGGATAACCCACGGCTGATTATGCTAAGTGTCCATAAAGAAAATGAATGGAGAGTGACCGTGGTGACCGACGATGTTTGAAAGTATATGAAATAACCGATGTTTTGTTAAATTTATAAGCTTACCGTATTTTTCTACATCTTTGACTGTTTGACCCTCTGATCCTGCTATCGTCGACTCGACTGTATTTAAAAAAAATAAAGTTCCGTCGAGCTAATAAAAGGCGGTGGAAAACCCTGAGTTAGCAGAAGGTACCTTGAACAGGTGGAAGGTTTCCTCCTCACATGACCAGAAGATGACTTAAACCGGGATAAAACATTAGTATCTAAATTCTGGCGGCGCACTATATGAAGGTTCATCAGCTGAATGAAAATGACAATATTTCCACTAATTCAAGGGTGAAAAATACTGCAGATGCCGAGGACGGTCTTGAACGTTGGACCTTCAGGTTAATGACATACTGTATTGCATCTTTGCCATTTTCACAAACGGGACCGATCGTAAATTGTTTCTTTTTATGGTAGTACAAGTAATAACATTATTTTCCTTCAATTTCATAAGAGTTAAAATAAGTCCACCCCACCTTCATCTTGGGTTCCGTTGTTGGGCCATCATATCTGCAGGCAGGCTAACGTTAAAAGCACACCTATAGACATATCGTGTTAGGCTATCGGCAATCCGCTATCTTTGCATCGAAAACCTGTTGAATGTCTAAGCGATTAAATCATGAACGAACTTTGCGAGTTTTGTATGGTCCATTTCAATTACTCTGAAGCTGTTATCTCAGCACGCTACTATGATTTATTTACACATACTCTGTCAAATCGTCACCAGGTAGGTATTTCAGAGCCTGTTCAAACCACTTGGTTTTCCACTAGAACATTACGCGAGTTACTACACTATGGTATTGCCCATAAATCACTGTCCTTATATAAATCTCAATACTTTGACTTGTATATTACAATTTTGGCATTTATTATGTACATAAATATTCATTTCAATTTTAAGATCTTAAGGTTTAAGATCCATTTGATAAAGACCAGTTTTGATTACCCCCCCCCCCTTTTGGGGGGGGGGGGCAATGATTTTTACGGCCTTCCAAAGCTCAAAGTACTGTTCCAACAAATTTACTAGTATGTTTAAACCTTAGATAAAAATGTCCTTGTGATAAACAAACAAAACCCTGCATATATGTTTAAGGCACAGTCTTAGACCAAATCATCTTTTTTTTTAACTTTTTTTATCTTATCGTATTATGATTATCTTCCCGTTGTGCACTTCACATTTTGCATATTAAATACGGAAGGAGGCGGCCTTGTGTAAAATACGCCGGCTTGACCTAGTAAGAATATTACTTCCTGGCCTAATATTGTTATAGTCTACACTGCTTAATCTTATTTATTTCACATCGATTGGGAAACAAGTTCTTATACTAATCTCTCTAGACTGTTCCTGGGTTTGACCAGTATTTAGCGCCTGGGAAGGTCATGAAAAAAAAACCCCAACGGGGTTCGAACCCACAATCTCCAGATCCGCAGATATATTCGTTATGATTGGATGAGTGCGTCCTTAAGACAGAGGACATGCCGCAAAGTGTCTAGGTCTCATTGCCTGTTAGTATAATCGGCGATACCTACATTATCGACACTGTTCAAGTGTTTAGAGTGCCTGACAAGTGCTCATTCAATAGATAGATAGATAAATCTTGTCTCGATTGATAGGACACCAAGTGGTGCACGTTTAATCACTGTCGATTTTTATTGAAATAAAAACTATGAAAATAACGTTTCATGTTGCAAATTATAAGACAACGCCTCGGTCCTCTTTTTCACACAGGAAAAAGCAGAATTAAGGAGCTCTGTGTGTGTGTGTGTGGGGGGGGGGGTCTGTGTTGTTGTCTTGTGTTGATAGTAATACGAAAGATCAAGAGTAAAATTATTTAAAATTTCCTTGAGAAACTCCCCCACTTTTCCATGTTCAGATAAAACCTTATGTTATCATTCAGGAACATAATTATAAGGACTTACACATATTTTGTTTTCTTTTTCGGCCGTTAGGCCGTTTATTTTCATCCTGACTTCCTGTGAAACACAGTAATGAAGCGGAATAAAATTAGGCTTTTCATTGGTTATTATATACTTTGCTAAATTCCCATTGGTCATTGTAAAATTAGTCCAAAAAAAAAGGGGGGGGGGGGCTGCGGAAACGAGTTCTTTAGATCTCTGTTTTAAAAGTTGAAGTTTTCTTCCCCAGCGAACGATTTGTCCCGAATAGTAAGACACTGCACCTCTTTACGGTAAACTGAAAGAGAAGAACGCTAAAAAATAGGAAACACATAGATTTAGGAATTGATTGATCCTATATTCAACAAAAACGTAACATCCGGTTTCGTTTTGTAGCCCGCGAAACGAAGTCTAATGCGCAGATGTTTTAAGGCTGTAAGTGTCTGCCAAGATTGTACAAATTATTTGGATCCGTGGTATTTCAAAGAGCTGCACTGACACAGAAATTACACAACTATTAACCAACAACAAAATCTATTACATGTTAAACCATTCAGACACTAATCATCAAGCTGGTTACCACGGCCGTGTATCTTTTTTAATATTTCTTGTTAAATATATTGCCAAATTGGGAAACAATTTTTACAACATATGCGCTAACCCTATTCCGCGACTCCTAATTGGACCAGTACTTTGCGTTTGGCAATATCATCATATCCTAACCATTGTAGCTGCAGCCACTACCACTACCAGGACACCCTTGCGAAACTATAAGGATTTTTGGTACCGGGAGTTTCGTACATCAAAGACCTATTCAACAGAGATATATGACTTGACTATTTGAGTTTACCGTCGCTTCGACAGTTTTTCAGTCATATAGCGACGCCCAGCTAATTACAAGTGGAGGAAGACCCCGAATGTACGTAGGCATTCGGGTAGAACCAACGACCTACCGCAAGCTAGCTGGAAGGCTTCCTCACATGAAAATCCGAATGACCCTGCCAGGATTCGAACCCACGCGGTGAGGGGCTGAGTGAGTGTTAAAGTCAGCGACTTTAGCCTCTCAGCCACGGAGGCCCCCAGAGATATATGAAACGGTCTGAAATAACGGGATTTCAGTGAGATCTCACTGAGACGCTTATCAGACAGAAACTGTACAGTATCACTCATACAAGAGATCTGCGATCTAATGAGAGACAAGCATATCTGATTTAGTCGACAACAATTTGAAGAGATATAACTGATATGAGCAATTTTACACATCTCACAATATTTCGCGATCACATGATCGTACACGTAACTTAACGAGAGCTTCTCTTGACTTGCTCTTTACCCATATCAGAGTTGCGGATCTCTGTTAGGTTATTAGGTCTACTTGACTTCATTGTTTATGACGATTTATACTATTATGGAAAGAGGCCGTGTCATCCAATGCCTTAGTTGCTTAAATACAAACTCTTGAGACAGTAAATTCAAGTGTGGGCTAGAGTTGTTGCCATGAATGTCAAAATTCCGCCAAGAAAGTCCTCGGATAATTCCGTCTCATTATGTTTTGCATGGCGACCGTGTCCAGATAGGGATGTCCGACGTAAGGAATATGTCATTATAAAGTCCCATTTATGCCCCCTCCTACATGGAAGTTGATTTTACATTGTCGTGTCGCCGCCGACGCCACCAAGGAACAAACAAAAATGTGTTTTCGTCTTTCTCTTCCGCCTTTTCGACATTATCAGTCTCCGGTCTAACTCGTTAGATTCCGTGTATTTTTCAACTGTGTAGCGTTAGATTTGCATTCCTGTGCTTACTGCTGAGTCAGATCGGGGAGACGAAACGGTAATCCGCCGAAAGTATTTTAATGAGCCCAAAAGTTCCACTTTTCACTCCATTCATGTTCATTCGAGGATGCTTAAAATTAAATAAACTGTCAAAGGTGCAGCTCGGGAAAAGTGAAAGAGGTAAGCACGGACTTGTTAGGACGCTGAATTGTTGAATAGTTAAACACGACAAGAGCTGTTTTGTTAGTCTGCTAACATCAAAACATTTCCGGCAAAGAGCGCGTTTTGTATCATTACTGCGCATAGAAAAGTAGCGCAGTATTTGCTCAGTATTTGTGATCTGAAATATAATAACTACATGAACGTATCAGACAGTCAGTATAAAAATATGCTTATTGAAATGTTATTTCATGGGTTTTGTCATTCAGCCTACATATATTCTCCGATCTTTTTTTCCGGAATTCTGACGAATTATCTGATGGGTTTGGTTGTTACGCAGTGTTTTAAGAAATGAAACAATGACATTTGTAAGGATAGTTAGGAACTGCGGGTGTCGGATAACCTCAGATAAATATTTATCCAAACATGGTTGAAATAGTTCGGTTGCGGAGCTAGTATCAGGTTTAATGCTGAAAGTAAACAGACTGGTATCGAGTATGTTTGTTACACCCATAGGGATATGGTCTCGGGTCATGTTTTAAATGACAGTGAAAGTGGCCCAGTCTCTGAAGGATGAGCAAGAAGTTATCCTTCTGTGTCATGGTTGGATCCCGGTCATATTGGTTAGACAGGGTACCAGTTAGAATTGTGACTACCGGGGGTTTGGTGCCCGGCCGGCAGAGACATACGGGGAATATAATATTTTAGGCTAGATAAACCAAATTATCATCCCCGAACACATTTTTGGAACACTAAAACAGAGAATTTGATAATAAAATTAAACTCCACAGCAAAATGCGGATAATTCAGAATTTTACCTCTTTACCTTCAAAATTAGTACTTTTAAAGGGTGAAGGTCATATCACTTGATCTGCAAGTATTACAGCTGAACAGAGCGAACGGACCCTAAGTAAAACCCGCAACCACCATCATATACCATGAAACTGGTTCCCGGATGTGTGTATGTGTGGTATAATGGCGCCACTCGCTAACGGCGTGGCAAAAGATGCAAAGCGACTGAGAATTGTTTTATTGCAAGTAAAATTGCAAATTGCTTATTAAATGTATAAGAATGCATATAGTCCTCGTCCCCTGTGAAACCGTATTTATTAAATCAACATGTAAATTTTGTGCCTTTTATACTGATTCTAGCGATGATCTGGTATCAAGGTCACTTTATATTTTACTTCTAAATCTTTAATACTTAAAGTCTTCCATCTAATGATAAAATATGTTTCATTTTACAGAAAATTAAAACGAAAAATTGAATTTGAATATTCCGTTTATTATTGTAATTAGAAGATATGAAAATGAAGTAAAAGTGTCCGATTTGCTTCCAAACAAGCGGTTGAGTAAGAATGTAGGCAGGGGATATTAAGACATTAATTGAAAGTTTAGTATATGTTCTGTTATGAACACTGTCGACATTCTGTATCGGATATCAGGTGGAGAATCACAAGACATTTGATACACGCTCGTCCTTTGTTCATACTAGACACGACCTGTCACGAGTGAGTGGTTCTCACGGCACCTTGTCCCAAGACGGGTGTCCTCGGGATCAAAACATGGTTAAATACCTTAAAAGCCGTACTTTTAAATATGGCCTCTTTCTCTACCATTCAATACCCTGTGTAATAACGCCGGGAAAAGGTTCGTAGAGGTGTGCCATAAAGGCGCCCATCTGATTGGCTGCTGCATCTTTTTGTGCAGATAAGACAATCCAATTCCATTGGATTTTATCGTCGCATTACGAAAATTTATCAAGGATCATTTAGTCAGGATACCGAATATATGCTTTAAACAGTGAGACACTAGCACTGAATGTGTGCAATCATACCATATTAATTGCAGTAATCAACTATTATGTCTTCAGACGTCACTGTTTAGAACAGAACAAATAGAAACCGTTAAGTGTTGGCGTGACCTGGGATTACGTCCATAACCACCAATTTCAGGGACGATATAAATGTAAAAGTCGCCGATTTTAAAGTATAAAAGTTTAAGAATGATTGCTTAATAAGACACTGGTTTCATGTCTGAAAAGTATTTTAATTGCTGAGGTCTCCTTAACGTGAATCTCCACATACATCTTTAATATTTATGTTTGCACATTAATTGACACTTGTACTTTCTTGCCATTGAGCTAGCCTTATTTTTTGGCAACGTGGTAGAGTGTCCGTTTGTAATCCATAGGTCTCACGAGTTCCATTCTAAGAAGCAGATTACATGGCTAGGGTCGTATTTCACTTTCCATTGTGAAAGATACTGTTCTGTTTACAATCCATCTGACACTCACTGTCAAGTTTTCTCCTATTAACAAATTCACAGATTTTCCCCGTAAAAATCGGAGCGATTTTACCTTTTCATTAGTGTATTTTCTAATCATCAGTGCATTGTGGGAGGAATGCTGAGGTACATACTTGAAACAATAATCGACTTTAGGAGGAAATGGTGCTACTAGCCCAGTGCTACTTGGGATTTTAAATGTTCTAGCAATAAATTTGACCATTGTATTTTTATACATATTAACCATAGTCATATATACTGAAACTTTGATATATGTCTATGTATTAACAAACAACTATTTTTTCTACATCTTAACAATAATATCATAAAATCCCAAGTTGATATTTCAAGTTTCTTTGCCTTTGTAAATCTTTTCAAAGTAGACATATTTTATTGCTTGCGCCGAGGAACCGAAAAAGTCCGAAGATATCCGATGACCGGAAAATTTGACGAATTTACTCGAGTTGATCCAACTAGACGGACTTTCATTGCAATGAATGGCAGCTAATACCCTATTGCGACTGCTCAAAATAATCGGTAGATTAAATCACATTTGGCCATACAGTGTTTATGTTAGTGATTGAGACGTTGTTATTACATCCGAGTATAAGGATAAAATCTACAGTAAACTTCCTACTTAACAGTTATCGTATCAAATACGGTGGCATTGCATTGAAAAAAAATCTGACCCCGATACTTTTGATGGACATGGACGGTTTAAATGGACGATCGATTTTTGGCTGGAAATGTTTATATAGGCCTACCGTGCATGTCATTATCAGTCCTTTTTTTCTCTTTCCACACACTCTTTCTTTATATTGAATTGCACGCGATTTAAAAACGGGAAAAACAAGGAAATATATGCTTATTTGAGTTAAGTTTCATATTTAAATCACCAGTCCCGGCGGCTGACAGCGCCTCAAGTGACCGGTGTCTCTATACGTACGGTATATCGTATTGAGAGACCCTGAGATGACCGACAGGAATATTGTCCATCTACGCAAACAAAGAATAAGCATAGGACCCTGATTCAGTCAAAATAATCTGACCTCATTATTTATATATACAGATTTTTTTTTTACTGAATATAAGGGCCCTGTGGTAGATCTAAGAGTCTATTATACATTTCTACTGACAAATTAGAAGCAAGGCCGAAACGAGCGTAGTGAGAAATGTCTTAAAAGATTTTATTTGTCTTAGAACTCACCCTTAATTTGTGCTATTGTCAGGGATTCTATATACATCCTTATTAATAGATCTCTTGTGAACACAGTGACCACGCGGCTCTACGTCTACTTTCGTTTTCAATTGGTCTATGCACATTTTTCTAAAGGATAAAAATTCGATGGAGGATTTTCTGAGGGAAAAGAAGAAGAAGAGATAAAAAGAAAACACCTACATAGCATATTACATAGTGACACATGATGGGAAATATCCACCATCAGAGGTCCCCCGGGGTATGGTGACTGGAAAGCGGTTGACAGCGCGAGAGGTTGTGTGTGTCAATTGCGCATGCGTGAGTAACTAGTATGTCCCGTGTGGATTGTCAAATACAATGTGTAAGCTGTGAAGATCGTTTCGTGTAATTTCAGGTGAAAATGGGATCTAGGAAGGACTCCATGACCCTGGATCAATGTTTAGGGGCAGTAAAACAGAAGCAGGTAATTCATTTTGTTATTCAAGCACGTTACTATTGAAATTTAAATCCATATCAACACCGGTGTAACTCACCTGGTTTGACAGGTGTGTGTTGTACAATACACTGTGTGTACATGTATGTAGTCTATTACAGGTAGTTTGTAATGTTTGATAGCCTATCTGCTGATATACGATACGTAATTTCATGTGGTATTTAACCCGAATCCTGTCTTAAGTAACATATGTCGGTAAATTAGGCAATAATAAGGCCTAACAAGACTTGTGTAGCCTACTTTACACCTCAATCAATTCAGAAAAATAAAACGAAAGGAGTGGTTGATTAATATTACAGTAGTTTTCATAGATTTAAATATATATATATATATATATATATATATATTCCATTAATTTAAATGCCTTCAAATTTTGTAAATTTATATCAAATTCTTTTTTAAAATTCCATTTTTGATTTAAATGAAACCCTATAAATGGCCAAAAAGTAGTCTGAGATACTTCATAAGTAATGTTACCTTGTTTGAAGGTATTTATAACTAAAGTAAAAACCTGACACCAAATGGGCATAAAGAACATAGTGAGCTTAATGCACATGCAATTTTTTTGCAAAAATTCAAAAAGAATTTGCCTCAGAGAACATATTAGGTTTCATTTAGGGTTTTCTATGGACATCTTAGAAGTTAATTATCAATGTGGTTCAGTATTCTGTTATTTAAATTCCTTGAGAATTGACCTTAAACACCTGGGTAAGGATGGTTACTGTCATCCCCTTCCCTACTGGCTCCTGTGCCATTTTTACTTTTTCCAAGCCTGGCTATGTCCTTGAATCTTTTATCTGTAAGCAGGCTATTTTCAAATAAAAAATATTAATACATACTTGTCTGCCAATTTGTGACAGATATATATAAGTATGCAGCTTAATATGAAACAGAAATCTAGAAATTAGATACTAAAACATTTATGCCTGTATTAATCTGTCATTTTTTTTATAATCTCAATACAGCATATTATAATCTAATTAACCTGTAGCAGCCACCTGTTTCAGATGTATCACACACCTTTATCAAATTATGAATATAAAAATGAGGATTTTTTTCAATCTATTCCTGTTTGAGACTTATTGGCTATATAATTGCTCATTTCTGATTATTAATTAATTGTTTTGTAACAATTATCAACTGTTTTCCCCAACATTCTTTTTGTGAATTTTCTATCAAAAATGTCACATATTAAGGACAGGGACTCTTCAAATGACAGCTTTGTTTGATACAAATTGGTTTTAATACCAGTCTAAGTCTTGGGTAGTTTTCAAGTACTTAAGTTGTTTGTAATACACGACTAGTCCACTCTTGAATGCAGTCTATCAGCAGGGATCCAGGACTCTTTCGTTTATGGTCATTCTATCTGCCCCTGGTCACTACTGGAATGCTAACCCCTCTTTTCTCACTGTGTACTTAGACTGACCAGTGTAGCGTAGGACCCCCTGGTGGGGTTGTGTTGAACTAAATTACAGGTGACAATGTACTGGTCAAACAGACAGGTAAATAAAGGTAAAGGTATACTGATTAATTTGGGTCATCTTTAATGAATTTGTCTGGGTTACCTGATGGATTATACTTCCTCAAGATTTTCATTCAAAGATAGCTATGTTCACTTTTGGACAGATATCTAACTTAAGTTAGATACCAGTATTTTTTTCTTCAATGTAAAAGTAGTTTCAGCCCTTTAGGACTGGTCGGTCCGATGCCTTGATATGGTTTTATATGCCTGTAGTATCATGCCATCTGTCTGTATTGAGATATAATACTCATCTGTGGTAGATGAAAAAGTCCCCAAATGACTGAAATACTATTGATGCAATATTAATTACAAGCAAAACCCCCCTCCCCCAAAAAAATCTAACCAGGGGTTTTGCAAGATAAATAATACCTTTCTGTTTCCCCATCATGAGCTGGCTATTCTGTTCGTTATTACATTTTGACACAAGCTATGTTATTTTAGGTATCAAAGGTTATGAGTACGCCAGTGGTTGTAATTATACAAGGGGTAACTTAAGACTGGTGATACCTGACATCCTCCTTAAGTGTGACCTTGTTTAACCCTTTACCTCATGAATGTTCATGAACAAATAATAACTGGAATAATATTAATAATATAGTAAAACCGTTACAAATTGATTCCTGTCTCAGCTTCTTCCATTTGTTTACAGTAAAAAAAATTAACAACTGGTTGAAATTACAACAGGTTGAATTGATGTTTCACCAGTGTTTCATCTCCGTCAGTGAGCCGGAAAAAATATGATGCTCATTCTGTTTAACATAATACGTACAGGGATTTTTTCCCTTCTTTATCAGGGGCTGTTCATTAGGTGTCTTCTCTTCTTGAAATTCATGCAGTTTTCCCTAAACTTGCTATGAAGTTATCCAAGGATTTTTCTTTCTTTAAACTCAAGAAAATGGACTTTTACTGCCCAAAATACATGAATGGTTTGATGGTCCTTCCCCCATCATCGGAAAAAAGGCCTATATAATGAATATCACGCGTCTCGAACAGTAAAATCTTCTCGAAATAAGCAAGCTGGTACATTTATTAGCTAACAACTGGATCATCAGAGACTGAGTGAAGTGTTTCATCTCAATCAGTGAGCCAGAAAAAAATGTGATATTCATCCTATGTTTAAGATATTAATATCACAGCCCTCAACTGTCGCTTGATATGTTTGTTTAACCCTTTCCCTCATATATACTCATTTTGACGCCCTCAATAGGTACCACATAAAGCCTGATCTGCAGAAAACCACAGTTAAACCTTACCAAAGTTAATTACAAAATCCTCATTTCCAGACCACTGAGGAGCAGCGAACAGCATAAAACCTGATCAGCCTGCGAGTTACTCGCAGGCTGATCTGGTTTTATGCTGTTCGCATAGGTCTTTTCATGGTGTCCTCTATGAGGGAAAGGGTTAAGTCATCGTCTGAACCCTGTCCCTGGCTTATTCACTACTTCAGTAGACGCGTGGAAGTGATTGGTAATACTAATTGTGAATAATGATTACAGATTTCACATTTTTACTCCTGATAGAACATTAGTTATTAATTCAAAGGAAATCTAATTATGATAAATGGTATATAACTGACAGTTTTATTTTATGGTAGATGTACGGTCCTCTGGTGTATAAATCATGTAGGACCAAAAAAAAAAAGTTCTGTTTCTGGTCTCCAGCAAATAAAAAAGAGGGTCAGTAGGTTGAGATTTTATTTTGTTTAAATTTTTTTTTTAATTGTAACGCAAGGTAGATAAAGGTAAATATTTTTTTAAAGGCGTAAAGGTAAAAAAACAACCTTAGGGTCGGTCGTTAAAAAAGAGGGTCGGTCGGGAGACCAGAAATGGAACTAATTTTTTACTTTTGTCTCATGTAGTGGTTTTAACATATGATTTTGTTTTTGATATAGCTCTGTGAATATCATACACATGGTTTCATTCATATAAAAGGGTAGGGATCTTTTATTTCATTTGAAGTTAATTAACCCCTTATTCATGAAAATTCAGGGGCCTCTGTGGCTGAGAGGGTAAAGTCACTGACTTTAACTTTCACTCAGCCCCTCACCGCTTGGGTTCAAATTCCGGCAGGGTCATTCGGATTTCCATGTGATGAAGCCTTCCAACTGGCTTGCGGTAGGTCGGTGGTTCTACCTGGATGCCTCGGTGCATTCGGGGTCTTCCTCCACCTGTAATTAGCTGGACGTCGCTATATGACTGAAATACTGTCACGGCGACGGTAAACTCAAATAGTCAAGTCATGAAATTTAAAGTTTCAATAGGAATTTGAGTATGGTATGATACTCAAATTTTGAGCCTGATAATGTACTTAGGTATTTCTAAAAACACAGGATCAGGACTCCAATATAGGAGTTAGTGAGAATCCTGCAGTTGATGGGGGAATTGCTTAAAATGTGTAGAAATTATTAAAGAAAAACTTTGCAGATAAAGTCTAAAAATGATCAGAAATATGATTAGATATAATTATCACATGTCAGTTTTTACACAGGTGAGATAGCCATAGCCTATACTGTCTTGTAGTGAGGGTTTTGTTCGAACAATTTAATCACTAATTACTGGCAAATAACCTGCAGTGTCTCGATCATATGTGTTGTTAGCGCGAGTGCATGCCAAGCCTCTGATGATATTGATTGATCGAAGTCTGTTGTTGTTTTATCCTCCCATCGGTGACTAATGAGCTGGAGACGCGATACTTGCATGTGATCTTCCTGCCTCCATCATTCCCATGAGTGAAGAGTTGGTTCAGGCGTTATTGATGGATTTTGTCAATTACTTGCAGAAGGACCCATACATGTTTTTTTTTTATTATTATTTTCTGAGTGTTTAGTGATATTTTGTCTTTTTTAATTATTCTTTTGTACTGATTATGTTGGTGAAAAGACAGTTAATCTTGAAAACTGTTTAACCCTTTCCCTCATAGAGGAAACTGTGAAAAGACCTATGCAAACAACATAAAACCAGATCAGCCTGCGAGTAACTCGCAGGCTGTTCAGGTTTTATGCTGTTCACTGCTCCTCAGTGGTCTGGAAATGAGGACTTTATAATTAAATTTGGTACGGTTTAACTGTGGTTTTCTGCAGGTCAGGCTTTATGTGGTACCTATTGAATGCGTCAACATGAGTCTATATGAGGGAAAGGGTTAACCTGTGTACTAGTGCTGTCTATATAACTGGCATGAGCATATTGACAGCATTATTGACTGCTGTCATCTCACCTTTGATCTTTGAAAAGAACAGAAAATAAACAATTAGGCTATGATATGCTGTGATATTGTATATTGTCTTAATAATTGATAGGTTACATATCTATCTTACTTATTTTTCTTGTGATAGTCAATTGGCTTAAGTCTCTGAGACATAAATGAATATTGCAAAGAAAAAAACAACAAAAAAAAAACAAAAACCACTTAGAATTAATTTGTTTCTCAGCACCACGGCCCTATGTTCTCAAAGATACTTAAGTATCTCAAGATTATAAGTTCAAACACAAATACTGTTATCAAATCCATATTGAATCTATTGACCACATTTGTGTTGTGTTTTAGGTTGCTTATCCGACCATACTTAAAGTTAAGTACATTAATATTCATCAAGTCATACATTAGTGCATGAATATTCATGAGCTAAAGGGTTAAGTTAATATTTGTCTTTTAGAACACAGGTCCAGATAATTCAGCTGCATATTTGTTTAGGTTTGTCAGCATATGTTGGGGGATGTAAAATGTCAACAAAGCATAAAACATAGACATTTTATGTAACAAATTATTGGTAAATTGATTTGACATTTAGCTGTCGAAAACAGTTGTGGAAGTAATGTAGGCATACACTGTAGCTATTTTATATTCTGAGAAAGTTTGTCAGTTGCTGACAGTAGGTCCTTTGTGCACTAATGGTGAATAATCAATTGTCAGTCTTTTTGATAGACTGTGACAGATCAGCTGTTTCTGGTGTATATAATAGCTGTGATTATGAACTAAGGTAAACAATCATAGAAACTTATAATGCATAGTTTTGTCCAATTGCCTTTTAAGCTAATGCATTTGTCCTGTAAATTCTGACAGTATAAATTGATTTGATAATAAATGAAATGAGATTCAATAAAAATTATATGGGAAGCAAGAGAGCATCAACACTGAACTACAATTAAAAGCTTGTGTAGAAGGTTTATCCGTTACTTCATGAATATTCATGTACAAATTTATGATTTGATGAATATTAATTTTCTGAAACTAAAATAGTATTAAGAAACAATGATTCTTTTGCTGTGCAAATGACTGCGTTGAATATGAGCTACAATATTATATGAGCAAACAGAGGAGATCCTGATCAGATAGCTCCGGGAGCTTTCTGATCTGGGTCTGCCAGTGTTTGCATTAAGGTGTCAGAATGTATCAATGTTAGGTAAATGGTTGAGAGACGCTTCCAAGAAAAAAAAATAGATGGTTAATGCATGTTCATTTGTTGATTTCTTAATTGCTATAAATGTATGCTTATATATTTTTGTTTTCCTTTTATCATAGACATTAGAAGACTAACTAGATGGGAAAAGAATCAAGGCATTTTTCTCATTATTAAAGTGTCCATGTTTATGTCTCTGCAAAAAAAAAAAAGTTTCCATCATGGTCAATTGCTGAAGGATGCCTTTTTTACCAGGCAATTTTGTGATGTGAGCACATTAAATAATGGATGTACATTAAGGCACTTGTTTGTTAAATCTAATTCATTCACAGCTAGGTGTTTGGGATACACAAATGTCACATGACTTAATCAGATTATATATACATGTGTGTGGATTCACACATAGCATGTGTGTTAGTCATTTATAGCAGAATTCATGACTGTATCAGTTTCATTTAAATGTTCTGGAATGATGTGGCTATTTGTTTTAAGTTAATGATGATATATCACTGATGATGATGATGATGATATTACTCCATTGAAAGCCAGAAGGGTCTATCAGCCTTCTTTTTACATATGCTGATAGCCCCTTCTGGCTTTCAGTAGACGAAATTTATACTGCATGTCATACAATTTCTTACATGACTGATTACATATTTATGTTTCAATGTATTTGCATCCATCACAATAGTCATTACTTGCTTCATACATATTCATCATCAAAAAAAAAAAAATAGCAGTGACAATTCTAGCCCTGTCTTTCCCTTTCTTTGCAAGGTAAACTGCTCATGAACAGTATCACAAACAAAACCATGTATTATTTAGTGTAAACCAGGTCAACCAATGGCTACCTCTAAACATCTATAAACACTTGAAAGGTCCCTGTCAGTTTCAGCACACACTCCCAGCTGTTTATATCATGATCAACATTCACATATTTATAAACAGCTGTTTTCATTCACACGGCTTATTTCTCTGTGTCGCAAGATACACACATTTATCGTTATTATCACATCATGCATTTATTTACATTATATTAGATATGATTTATTAAAGATAAGTATTTATCATAAAACAAGAAATATCTTTAAAAAAGATATATGGCTTTGATGGAGATAAAAGTAATGATAATGTAGAATGATTATACGATGGCCAGAATATTTCATACAGGGAATCAAAATATGCAAAGATAGAGCATCCACTGCACGGTAATCTGTGGAGTAAACATCATTGTAATAACTGCATTTCAGTCATATAGGGGACAGTTAAAAAGCCTTTAATATACTTTTAAATTGTACAGATATTTCATGAATGTTTGGCCCGCAACAAGTCTCAATGTGCATCTAATAGGTTTGTTTTGATAAAGCAACTATGTAATCGTATGTACTAAAGAAAATTTTAATATTAAAATTTTGTGAATACGAGGCATATATTGGCAGTCATCTCAATAAACAGATTTTTTTCCCTAACTTCAGGATCTTCTACCAATGAAAATTGTTCAAATATTCATTTAGACTTGTCATTATTCTTAAAAAAATATTATTTGAATATTCTTGAGGTTATACTGCTAAGCTATAAAAAAATCAAGGTCTTTGCTACATGACCAAAATATTGTCGCTTCAGAGGTGAACTGTAGGGCTGAAATGAGTACTCAGGTACCCTTGGGTCATGTACAAATTGCTGGTACCCGGATTTAGTACCTGGGGACCCGTTGGTCAGGTTAAAAATCGCTGGTACCTGGATTTAGAATGATTACCTGTTACCTGATGTTGCCTTTTCTGTTATGATACTTCATGTTATTTGTTTTTGTTTTTTTATAACGTATAAATATGTCAACAGCTGATTCAAAATGATGTCTTTTAACAGAATTCTGCACTGTGTCAAGGAACTATCTTCACATGCTTCAAGATGGATGTTTTTTGAGCATACAAAGTCTGCATCATATTGAAATGTGTTTAACCCTTTCCCTCATAGAGGATACATAAAAAGACCTATGCGAACAGCATAAAACCAGATCAGCCTGCGAGTAACTCGCAGGCTGATCAGGTTTTATGCTGTTCGCTGCTCCTCAGTGGTCTGGAAATGAGGATTTTATAATTAAATTTGGTAAAGTTTAACTGTGGTTTTCTGCAGATCAGGCTTTATGTGGTACCTATTAAGTGTGTCAAAATGAGTCTATATGAGGGAAAGGATTAAAATCAACGTCTTCAGTGATTAGTTATATCAGGTGGTAAAGTGTTCTTAGGCAGTGACTACATCTGTATGGGTATTAGGGTTATGATCTTAGGGTAATATTTTAACAGGTACCCGGGGTAAAAATATTGGACTTGTTTCTGCTCTAGTGAACTGTTAACTCAACGACAAAATGTTATACCTTACACATATAATGTAGAAATTATGTGAGTTTACCTTTGTAAATTAATGATAATTCTGTAAGAACATGCAATTTTAACCGGATTTTGTAAAACAGGAAGTAAAAACTTACAAAGGCAAATGGGCTTACATGCTTTTAGGGGGAAAATGGGTCAGCCTTGGGAAAATATCTGTCTGATCAGGTTTAACACTGTTCACTACTCATCAGAACCTTGAGAGGAATATTGGACCTTAAAAAAATCTATTCAGACAGGATTTGATTTGGTTTCACCCTTTACCTCATGAATATTCATGTATAATTAAATTCATAATTTGGTGAATATTAATTTTCTTGAATTTTAATTTGCACAATATGAAACAATGTAATTTTCTTTGCCATGTATACTGGTTAGACTTGAGCCACATTATTGAAATAGGAAACAGAGGAGACCCTGATCTGCTTCTTTTGCCACTTCGTCAGAATGAGTCATTATGAAATAAAGAATTAGATGATGATAGAAATGTTATTGAGGAGTATAATGAGGTGGTAAAGAGTAAATTCTCACAAGCAGAATGATGATGTCAGTAGGACCTGGAGCAATGCACTGTCATCCCCACACGTCTGTGTTACTGTATCAAAATAAATTGATGACTGTCAATATGTCATCAGGCCAAAACACTGTCGAGGTGATCAAACGTAAGTTGGTATCATTGTATGTCTGTTTGTGTCAACACATCGTAAAGTGAACGCATGGCTTGAGGGGTTGATTGCCTTGGAGAATATGGTTGATTACACGTAACTATCACACACTCACATGTGTTATATGAGGATGCTTAACACGGTTCATGTGCTCAGGATGACCACTGGGTTTTGAAACAAGGGTGCATTTTTACCCCTTCATGGTAGAGAGTCTCTATAATTTTTGGGGTACATGGTCAAATTTGGGGGGGAGGGGGGATAAAAAGATAAATGGGCATGTTGGACATGGTTTATATAATAAGAGTTATTTTTATGTGGTTCACTAGATTAAGAATTTAAAGTAATTAATGCATAAGCTTCAGGTAGAATGGTTTTGTGGGTTCTTGGGGTAGAAAAGTACTTTATGAGCCTGAAATGGTCAAGTAAGATTTTTGACCTCAGTGGAATATGCACCCACAACTTGTTGGACTCCAGTTATGTGTACAACCACTGGATCGTAGCAACAAAAGTTGCTATTTCATATCAAGGTACAGACATAAGGGTCCCCCAAGCCGAGAAAAATGGTACTGGTATATATAGCTCCCTTGCTTTGTGCTCAGCATATATTGAAGGGTCACAAAGTTCCAAGATTGGTTGGCTGGGTGTCTTGATTATGTGACTGGGTGTGGAATCATGCCACATGTCAAAAGTGTTTTACTGCAGTGTGGCAGCACTATATCTTTTTCAAGTCTACATTGTTTTCAAATGACTGAAATACTGTCAGTGGGATGTTAAACCCAACAAACAGAAATAAGGGAGCTGTATAAGTTGTAAGAAATTGTTTTCATTTTAAATAGAAAGAAATCTGATATACATCTTTAGTTAACATTCCCCAGACTTTTATCAGTGGCAAAGTGAGGGTGGTTAGAGTATCTACCCTCTGAACTGGAAGTTGTGGGTTCAATCCCAAGCCACAAAATACCAAGTCATAGCTTCCTGGCTTGGAGCTCAGCATATGAGGGTAGTTCCAGAACTAGTGGACATATAACTTCAGTGACTTAACCCTTTCCCTCATATAGACTCATGTTGACGCACTCAATAGGTACCACATAACCAAATTTAATTCAAAATCTCTTTCCGACCACTGGGGCAGCGAACAGCTAAAACCTCAGCCTGATCTGCAGAAAACCTGATCTGGTTTTATGCTGTTCGCATAGGTCTTTTCATGGTGTCCTCTATGAGGGAAAGGGTTAATCTTGCAATGAGATTGCACTTTATCTGTTTCATGTGGATTAACATCCTTAAATGACTGGAATACTGTTGCTGGGATGCTAAACCCTTACAAACAAACATATCCCTAACTGTCTGAAGCATGTGCCACTTACATAATTTCTGTCTAGTGTAAAGCTATGCGATTTAACATGAAACCTAAGAAATTTCTCTCAATTGAATGAAACAACACAATTGTTTAACTGTACAATGGAAAATATTTGCAGTCAAAGTTGACATTTATCAAAGGTTACTTATAACAAAACTAAATTTCCAATTATTTTCATTGCTTTTTTTCTTTATAGCAATTACTCCAGTATAAGAGTCTATTATATATAACCTTATTTAGGCATGTTTTGTCGAATTGGCAGACAGAGCCAGCTCCATGCATTGTTTGCCAAAACATCAAAAGGAGCCTATATGAGGTCATAGGTAATATATACCCACCCCACCCACTTTTCCAAAAAAGGGGTGGTCAGGGTCATTGACCGAAGGAAATGAGGTTGTTTACGATAACTGAGACATAAAATTATAAAACTGATAGAGATCTATGACAAATATGACATTGTGCTGTTGTATCGATAGGGTACATTACTTGTAAATAAAACAGCAGCCATTTTTTGTCCGCTTGATTACCGACAACTTCGCTAAATTGTTGACATTAATGTCACCTGGTATGATTTACACAGGTGTGATATCTTTAGCGATTTAAACGATTCATTCATAACGTAAACTTGTTTATTTCTAGTTTGGAAGACTCGGTAATTAAGATGCTTTATGTATGATTTGACACAGTTGTTATGAAACATCTTGCCCCTAATCGTCAATTAGTGGTTTGCTCCCACAGGGAGAGGAGTGAATGGCATAAGATAGTTTAGAAAGGCGTGATTTTTATGGCTGTATTTTTTTTTAAACTGAGGTTTTCTCATTTTAATTACAAAGTATCCAATTATGTTGCTGTGTAAAAAGGTTGGGGCCCATCCTTTTATTCACCTTACAGTCAAGTGAAAGAAAAGCAGGGTATCAGAAATTGTAATATTTTGTTAACAGTTACCTATGTTCAGAAATCTCTAACAATTGACAATTGGGGATTGATATGCCTGTTTTGGCATCATGTTGAATAAGATATGTTTTGATATTAATGTTATTTTGTATGTCACTTTGATACTGTTGTTGCTTTCTTTTATCATATTTTCTGAGGATTTGTTTGCATTGCCATACATGCGTATACCTGGATATGCACTTGACAGTAGGTCCAAACCCAACCCCACTCGCCCTCTGTGAGACCAAACATTATAAGTTGCAAGATACATGATGAGTAATACTTAGCTTTCCTTAAAGAAGACTTTTATAGTCCTTCTTTGTATTTATGAAGACAAAAAAATATGGTATATTATAATAGTGAAATGAAGTCTCAACTTTTTGTTTTTTTCTCAACAGAAATGCGTGCAGGATGTAGAGTTTCGACACAATCAGATCGGTGTGCAGCAGCAGCTTGAATGTCTTCAAAGTCACAAAGAAGAATTCAGGCCAATCAAACGGAAAGTTGACGAATTTCGCAAATCAAAGGTATGAAAGTACTCCCAAGACTGCAATTTGAAAATTTAGAGTTGTAAATTAAATTTTGATGGGTGACACTGATCTCATGTATTGAGTCATTCAAGAAAAAATACCCCACCAAAATAATTTATTTAGTAAAGACCTCTTATTTTCTAGAAGATATCTACATATATACATACCCATTCAAGTGCCTTTTAATGAGGGCTCTTTGAAATTTGATGCAACAAAATATGCTGATTTTAAATATTATGAATATTTGACCCTGGTCATCTATGCTATATCAGGTGAAAGGTAAAATAAAAAGGCGGGAACCCTCGTGACTAATTTTTAGCTCACCTGAGCATAGCTCAGGGTGAGCTTTTGGGATACTTGATTGTCCGTCGTCCGTCAACAATTTGATGTTTACACACTAGAGGCCACAATTTTAATCCAATCTTCCTCAAACTTGGTCAGAATGTTTGTCTTGATGATATCTTGAACCCTTTCGAAAATGGGTCAGGTCGGATCAAAAAGTAGGTCAGTAGGTCAAATCTTAGAAAAATCTTGTCGTCCGTCAACAATTTTGATGTTTACACACTAGAGGCCACAATTTTGATCCAATCTTCCTCAAACTTGGTCAGAATGTTTGTCTTGATGATATCTTGAACCCTTTCGAAAATGGGTCAGGTTGGATCCAAAAGTAGGTCAGTAGGTCAAATCTTAGAAAAATCTTGTTTACACACTAGAGGCACAATTTTATCCAATCTTCCTCAAACTTGGTCAGAATGTTTGTCTTGATGATATCTTGAACCCTTTCGAAAATGGGCAGGGCCAGACCGAAAAGTAGGTCAGTAGGTCAAATCTTAGAAAAATCTTGTTTACACACTAAAGGCCACAGTTTTGGTCCAATCATCCTCAAACTTTGGCAGAATGTTTGTCATGATGATATCTTTTGTGGATGGGGTCAGAAAATTCCTGAACATTGTTTCACCTCATCATCTTAATTCTAAAGCAATCGTTTTGTACAGGAATAATGATACTTTCTCAGGGAGGACTCCTCTTGGACTATCTTTTAAAGTTGCCAACACAGTTCCTCACTGCTGTGGGTTTCCATGACCCTAATTTATCAATTTCCTGACTCTTACTCAAGATGTGCTAATTATCAAAGTATTTTTTTCTTATGCAGAAAATACATGTAGTTCTATAATAACAGAATCCTTACAAAACATCATAGGGATTTTGTAAAAACATTTATCATATGAGAAGAAACTGACAGCTTCAGATTTTAGAATCTTGAATCTGAGTCTAAAATATACTGTGAAATCGTTAAATTTTGTTGGACACTAATTTTCGTCAATTTTATGGAGGGTTTTATTCATGAATATTAATCCCCACAAAAACTTGTCTCTTTTTTCTAGAACATAGATCCATGAATAAATGTATCCACGAAATTCCCTTAGGTACATAATCAACTAAATTTAATGTCAACGAAAATGATTTTTCAGTATCATAGACATTCGATTCCATATTGCTGAATCTGGGTACAGGTCTAGAATTTTCATATGACGTTCATCATACCAGCTTGCAGTAAGTCTGTGGTCTCCACGCAGGTGTCTATACACTGACGGAAAGTCTAACCATCATTTAAATTTATGAAATATTCAAAAGCTGATAATTGTAAGTCAAATTTTATTCATTTTTGGGTATGTGAAAACCTGAAAGGTGAACAAAATGTGCAAAATTTCATAAAAGTGGTTGAAAAATTACAATGGCAGTAAGCTATGATGTAAAGCTACCCATAAATGTCAGAGATATTTCATAAATTTAAAATGATCAGTTAGAACTTTCCGTCAGTGTATACAATGGGAGTCGTCCCCCACTAATTATTCAACCTAGACATTCAGATATGACTGAAATACTGTCGCTGTGTCACTTAACACCAAAACAACAAATTCAAAGTAAAAATAGCACTTTCCCGTATTTACATACTTTCACATATAAAGAGCTATATCTATTTTTGTACCTTTACAAAGTAAGAAAGCTGGGTGGGGCGATGTTAGGGCAGAGATAAACTGAAGTGCTTTACTCAGCATTTGGTTTAAAATTTGTCAAGAGGATTTAATTTTATCGAGGCATCGGAACAAGGAGTAATTATAGGGCACCCAGTCTGGTTTGTTGACATTCTGACTAAGGTGGCAACTTATTTGAAATAAGTCTTGATCAGTCAGACTCAAGTTAGCACTTTTTACTGTCAGTCAAACTGACTGATAATGCATCTTGTCTCCATCAAATAAGTTTTATAATTAGACTATATTGAACGCGTCAATGGTTCTTTGTGATGATTTTATTCTGCTTCTGAAGTGTTACGCTGTGGTATTTGATCTTGACAGTGAATGAACTGCAAAATGTCTTGGGATATTTCAATAATGCATTCACTTGAATATTTATATCATACTTACCGATGTATCAAAACAAATATGCAGATAGTATAACTTCCTTGCTTGACGCTCAGCATGTAAGGGTTTAGTTGTAGGACTGGTCGGCCGGTGTCAGGATAATGTGACTGGGATGTATCATGCCACTTCTATGGCATGATACTGCAGCCTGTTTCAAGTAGACATAGTCTCCAAATTAGTATAATACTGTTTGTAGACATTAAACCTAATAAACAAATAGATAGGCAGGTTGACAATGCATTTGTTGATGCATTTGTTGTTCAGTTTTATATTTTACTTAAGAAAACATTGAAGAAGTTGGGTGGGATGGAAACCTTCACAGGTAAAATGCAAATATGGGGTAATCTTTAGGTATTTGTTAATGGATTCAGTCTTCCCTGAAGCAGGTAAGTGGCCATGGAAACCAGGAGGTGGTAACTAGTACTAACTACCATTTGAAACTTGGGGTCATTGGCAGAGGCATGATTCTTTGACCTTCTGCATGATAACTGCAATTGTGCAATTACTGTTCAGATGCTGTTGAATACAGCCTGTCGTTAATTTGGACCAGAATTGTGCTTGCCTGTAATTTTGCGGACAAGGCCGATGGTATATTATACCATTTGAATTTCGGGTGATTGCAGAGCAGATTCTTTGAATTTGCTGGATATGCTTGGAATTACGAGAGGGAAACAGTGTGTTAATTAAATTCATTAATCATACTTAAATGTTCACAGATGTAAGGCTTTTCTATCAAATATGAATACAGGACTTTGATGGGATGATAAAACCAAGCAAATAAACAAATTCAGGGCCAGAGTTGCATACATTTTACTATGATAGATATCATCAGCTTCTTTTGAATATTTTAATCATCCCTTAGTTTAGATACCCTAGTCTTGGGGTTTATTATCCCCCCTTTGAAGAGGGTGAATCTACTGTTTTGTAAATGTTGGAAGGTAGCTGACCATTTCATTTCCTATCAGTAACTAGTGAAAACTTGAAGCTATATTCCTCAAACTTAATAGTAAGTGTTTACTGAGACAAACATATTCAGATATAAGTTACTGATTATCATTTCTGTAGTAAAAACATTTTCTGTCTCCATGATAAAAACACATAAAAACACATGTTTCCATGATCAAAATATTTTGTTTTTTTCCATGATAAAAATATTTTCTGTTTGAAGTGGAGTGTTTAGGGTTCAGTGTTGTCTTCTAAATAATTAAACTGCCTGTGATCAAACTTCACAGACTTGTTCACTAACTCAAGGGTTACATTGTCATCAAGGGCCACAACTCCTGGGTTCATTTTGACCTAATTTATCTCCCCTTAAAAAAAACAACAACAACAGACGAGCGTTGGCATCAGCATGTGGGGCTCTTGTTAATACATGCACCTGTCTATTTTTTTTCAGACAAAGACCAAGGAAGTGGCAGAACTAGAAGGAGAATATGCATTACTTGAGGTAACTATCGTTTATACTTGTTCACTTAGAACATCTGTTGCTGTCACATGACACTGGATGTTTAACCCTTTACCCCATATAAACCAAAATATATTGATTTTACACTACATTTCTATGTATTCACTAATATTCAGTATTGCAGTGATGTTAACATGTAAATATGCTAGTTAGTTTCATTTCAGGTCAATGTTTCTGTAAATAAAAGAAAAAAATGTAGAAGGGGAATATTAGTAGAGAATGGGTGGGGGGGGGGGATAATAACATACTTATGATTGAGGGGTATAGGTCAGAATTTCTGTCCCATATAGACATGCTGATCTGGTTTTATACTGGACCCAAATGATGTTTTCTGAATATCAGAATGAATATTTCATGCAATGAAGGCCTAAGACCAATTGTTACTCCACAGTAGGGTATTGAGGTCACTGGATATGAAATTAGGCCAATTCATAAAAAGAGTTGGCACCGTCTGACTTAATAACTTTGCAGTAAGGACTTTGGCTTATTTCACCCCCCCCCCTCCCCCAACGAAATCTCATATACCATTTAATATGTTTGGATATTTGTCTGCCATGTGTAATTAAATACATACTCTGGTTGTTCATGAAGGTAACATATTGGGAGTTGTGAAAATCATCTAAGCTACCATTTACACTACTGTCTTAGTCATCAAGATTGATTTGTGTTAGTTGTGAGAACTTGTTCCACACACATTGTAATATACACATGTAAATAAATAAAAGTTCAAACTAAATTGTCTGAAACTATTCACATAGGTATATTATAAAGGTAGAAATAATTATGATATGACAAATTTTGAAATCAAAAAATCGTCTTACAAGATTGATCAAAATGAAACTGGAAATAAAAAAAATTTAATTTGAATATTTTTCAGTTTATATACATGACTATGTAATGCTTTATTTTGCTAGAACTTCTTTTGCATCAGGACACCCTTATTGGTCTGGTATTGAAATTTCATACAACATCAAAATTAATATAGAAAATAAAATTGGACTTTTACAGGATCTATAAAATTCATTTTCTGTTTATTAGTACCTGTTTTAAAAAAGTGCCAAATTAATGATATCAAATTATGTAATTTATTTAGGAAAAATTTGTGTGGGTTAAGGTCACCATGTCAGGGTCAGTGTTACTCAAAATAGATATATGCTTTCTGCTCAATGTCTATTCCTAGGATTGAGCTATTTTTACCAAATTTATTACATAGGCAGTTTAATCAATGCATGGACTTACATTTTAGGATTGCTTTAGCAGTCATTTGACTCAAGGGTCAAGGTCACTGTTACTAAACAGTCTCTGCCTATGCCAAATCTGGCATTCATGGAAAGTCTGTGTCTTGTTACTATTTCATTGTCTGATTTTCTTCCATAAGGGTAATGACCCTAATGGTCTGTGAGCTCATTTATAAGAAATGGACTATTTGACCCTTTATCTCATGAATATTCATGTACAAAATTATGACTTCATGAATATTGATTTACTTATCTTGAAATGGTATATGAAACAATGGATTTTTAGCTCACCTGAGCACTTGTGCTCGGGTGAGCTTTTGTGATCGCCTTTTGTCTGTCGTGCATCGTCCGTCGTCAACAATTGCTTGTGAACACTCTAGAGGCCACAGTTTTGGCCCAATCTTCATGAAACTTGATCAGGATGTTTGTCTACATGATATCTCGGATGAGTTCGAAATTGGGTCATTTGGGTTAAAAAACAAGGTCACTAGGTCAAATCCTTGAAAAACCTTGTGAACACACTACAGGCCACAGTTTTAGCCCAATCTTCATAAATTTTGGTCAGGATGTTTGTCTACATGATATCTTGCATGAGTTTGAAATTGGGTCATGTGGGATCAAAAACTAGGTCACCAGGTCAAATCTAAGAAAACCTTGTGAACTCTCTAGAGGCCACAGTTTTAGCCCAATCTTCAATAGATTTGGTCAGGATGTTTGTCTAATTGATATATTGGATGAGTTTGAAAATGAGTCACATGAGGTCAAAAACTAGGTCACCAGGTCAAATCTAAGAAAAATCTTGTGAACACTCTAGAGGCCTACATTTTTGTCCCAGTCTTCATTAAACTTAATATGAATGATGACTGCATGAATTCCCAGTTGAGTGCAAATTCAGGTAGGATCAATATGTAGGTCACTTAGTCAAATGTTAGAAAAACACTTTTAGATGCCAGATTTTTTGTCATTATGCCTAACACAGCCATCTTACTCAGGTGAGCGACACAGGGCCATCTTGGCACTCTTGTTTTTTTTGGCATGCAGACTGTGTAGAATCTAAGCTACAATATTGTATAATCAAACAGAGGATACTAAGGTTTAGGTCTGTTCAGTTTGTCAGTGCATCAAATCGTTTAACAAGTTTATATGAGGTAAAGAGTTATATACAGGCTATTCAACATCCACCAATATACAGGCTATTCAACATCCACCAATAACCTAAGTATATAAAGATTTTGATTCAAGAACTTTGAATGACAGCCTTAATCTGTGTATTGACTGCTTCCATTCGTTATCAAAGTCATTGAAATCGTTTTTGTCAACCCCATGGTTTACCTTGTGATTAGCGCTTCTTTCAACAAGGGGAGAGACATCCTGGAGAGTTCATGGATATAAAAGGGGTTTAATTTATTCAGTAAAGCCTGGATGGACTGTGACCCATGCATACCATACAAGGGGTGATGTTTGTGTAGTGGTTCCTCCCACATAATGTACTTACACAGTCCGAGGTTGACGGAAGGGTAAGGTCCAGGGGTCAAATTCATCTGTTTAACCCATCATCTTGTATAGACTAATTTTGACACATTGGCAAACAGAGCAGACCAGACCATTACTCCAGGATTGTCTGATCAGGGTCTTCTCTGTTTGCTCATACTGTATGTAGCTCAATTACACAGTCTGATTTGGGAAAGAAAAATCCATTTATATTCAGAAAATCGATATTCATCAAATCATTAATTTGGACATGAATATTCATGAGGTAAAAGGTTAAGTCTATTTTTGACAGTTAAGAAGTGTAATTTTCAAGGAATCATGCTCCACAAATTTATAACTAAATTATTTTTCTCAATGTGAAAGGTAATGTTTACCAGAAAAATTGGTGATTTTGTAAATTAATTCAGTATTAAAGAAAAATTCACAAATAGAAATTATGGTACAATCACGCATGTGCTACAATATTGTATGAGCAAAGAGAAGAGACTAATTAGATAGCTTCTTCCTTGTTTGCTCATACAATATTGTAGCTCAGATTCTACACAGTCTGCATGGGAAGGAAAAATCCTTGTTTCATACACAATTAAAAATTAAATAAATTATATTTATTCAGTCATAATCTGTACATGAATATTCATGAGGTAAAGGGTTAACTACCATGATGGTCTCCTGTGTGTGACCTTATGGAACAGGGGTCATTTATAAGGTGGTCTCTAGCATTACTAGATATTTACACAGGAGTCAGGGTATAAATCTCCTTTACATATCTGGGTCATTGGGACGGAAAATAATTGGGGAATGGAAGTGTCAGTTAGACTGATCCATATGAATTGAAACAGAATACTGTAATATTTTATGTAAATATACTGCTGGTTGAAATTGCATTTTTTTTCTGCTTGTATGTCATTTATAATCATTTTAAGTGCAGAGATCCTTTGAAAAGTTCAGAATCACCTGAATGCTACCCAGAAATAATGATAAACAAGTGCTACATTTGAATGAATGCCATGCCCCCGCCCCGGCCCAGGGGGTGGGGGGGTCCATAAATATATATATTTTTGAATATAATATCCCAAAGTGTTTTTGCTTTGGCCTGACATTATTAACATTATCAGGGGGTATATCTGTTCCTTTATCATAAGAAATGATGAGAATGAAAGCTACGGCCCTGTTCTGATTTCCATAATTATTGAATCAGCTTTTTTGAAATATGACCCACATTGTCACACAGACACTGAACGGGTATAGTACCTTGAAAAGTGTAATAAACACTCCCTCATTAACAGCTGTGTGTACTGAAAAGTAGATATAAACACTAGATTGTGATTGGGAATACTCAAGGTGAACAGGTCATATTTACATTTCATTGGACGGAAGAGTTTGAGACGGTCCCTTCTTAGCTATTGTTTCAAAGCCATTCAATTAGGACGGCATTCCTATTGTTGTACCTTTGTATCCAGTTTCCACTATGGAAATCCTAGCTTAAAAGCGCGTGACACATACATTCTAAAAATTCTGTTACATATAATTGCTACACTGCCGATACAGTCAATGTTGAATGTTTGTTCTATGCTCGGTTTGTAACATCCACAATACATAAAACAATGATGATTTGATCAACAGTTATGCCAATTTCTTCACAATTGTTAATCTCTCATTGTGTTCCGGTCTCAACCAAAGCGCTACTCCATGAATGCTAATCTGTTTGTGTACAGTACTGATGTTTCTGATAAAACTTTGAACGAAACAAAGGCTAGGATACAAGAGGTCATCTGGAGTTGTTTGACACCTGATAATTGTAGTCTGTGATTTTGTTTCCTGAAATTAGATAATTTGTCTACACACAATGTTATTCATGTTGATTAATGGTGCTGTTTGGCTCGAGACTGTTCAAAACATAGCAGGAAGATATCCTAATTCAAAATGCATTTTACAATTCCATGGGTGTGGTGCAATATTATGCAATTTACATGTAAACAAGGGGTTGTTTTTCAGCGGTTTTGCATTAAAAGGCTTTTTTTAAAAAAGGTTTTTTTTAACTTATTTAAGTTGCATATTTGTTAACTAGTGTTTCAATGAATAACAATTAATAAATAATATCTAATGAAAAACAGCAAAATGAATGAAAGCTTAGTAGAAGTTAAAGGAATACGCTCGGCTGATAACAACTAGGTTTTAATTGAAAGATATTGATGTAAATAAACCAATTTAATTACTCATTTCATTGAATCAATCGTAATAAGAAAGAAATTGCAAGTTAAAGACGTCTATTTACACCAATTTGCTCCGAGACATGGGCGCAGACATTGTTTACGTCTCGTGGTCTCGCGAGACTTTTTTTCAACAATCGTGACGTCACAGACACACTTCCGGTTGCGTACATACATTGAAATATAGAAGGGAATTCCGTGTGTTGTGGAGAAATTGTTTGAAAAATGTTTATTATTTGAATATGATGAAAATATATTATTAAAAGATTAAACTATGATCATTTTATTGTTTTCTTACTCGTGAGTGAGAGAGTCTGGAGCCCTCGTCCTATGACCTTTGTATGCCAGAATGGTAATGAATGCAACTTCTAAAACAGAATCATTCAGAACTAAGGTTTGAAAGTCCGTATGGTTCGTAATGCATGTAAGTTCATCTAAATCTCCAACAACCAAGTCACTCGATTTGCAACATACATTTTCCATATTGGATGGCATCATAACACAGTTATCACACAGACAAAAGTCCTCAGTACATAAATATTCCTCCTCCCGTACGTCATTGTCTTGAAGCAGTTGCAGCTCTTCCTCAGTATATTCGGGCTCAAAGTCGTAAGGAACTATACACTCCATTTTAAGAAATATCTCAAAAACTTTATTAAACTTCCTGCTATAGTAATCGAACCATAACTAAAGTCAATACCCCTTGTCACGCAATCATTTATGCACATTCTCACAAACATCGCTATTTTAATTGCGCAAATCATTACAATTTTTAAACAGTTTTTTAATCAAACATATAAATATATAAAAGGGGGGGTATCATGTAAGTAGAAATCTAATTGCAATAACGGTAACTGTGAAATACTATAGAGACGAATCAAAGGGACACCGTGTTGTAATTATGATTAACACACCTAATTGCTCGCAATTTAGCAAAAAATTGTAAATTATGCTAACTACTTTCTGTATATCACAATAACATGAGCTCATTGCGATACGATACTTTTACTTATATATTTATTAAATAGATTATTATAATATAAAACGTGGATTCAACACTTTTCTTTCATATTTATATAATGCATTTAGTATGTTTGTGGTGATGATTATACTCTACATGTCCGTTTCAGTAAAACGTGCACATCAATTGTCTGTTGACATGGTGACTCGGTCGCACGCTTCGTTTTATGGCCGTGTTTTATGGCCCCGAGGTGCGATTTTAAATGACGCTTATTCTGTTACAAAGGCTTGCCAGTGATTTCTTATCCAATCAGTTTAACACCACACAACTTTTCAATAACCGCAGTTGCAAGCATTTCACGGTAAAAATGACAAAGATGTATTATAGAAATAAAAAATATCGCGGAGCAAATTGGTTTAAATAGACGTCTTTAACTTACAATTTCTTTCTTATTACGATTGATTCAATGAAATGAGAAATTTAATTGGTTTATTTACATCAATATCTTTCAATTGAAACCTAGTTGTAATCAACCGAGCGTATTCCTTTAATGCTTTTATCACAACCCCTATTAATCGCACTCATCGATCGGGATATGGTTCAATGGGTATTTGTGACGTCACAGAAAGGTAAACATGAACAAAGATGGCGGCGGCCATAGCCGATCGAAATCACAAACTTTAAACAGCTATATCTTCACAAATATAGCATGTATAAAAATGAAAGTCATGTCAAAGTGATCTACACTAAAAGGTTTATTGATGGTTAAATTTTCATTTCAGCCGAGCGTATTCCTTTAATGAATTATAATCAATGAATAATAACCTATAAGATATATATATATAGTATGAATAATAGTTAATGAAGATGTATATGCATATGTCACTGTGTGCCTTAGTGTATATGCGTGTGTGAGGGGAAGGGATGGGGGGAGACATCAGTTTTCTACGTAAACAAATCTCTAGTTTGTGGTTGTTTTCAATTTTGAGCATTCAATTGATATGAGAAAATGGGTAAAAATAGGATTGCAAAACACCTATATATGGCATAAGGAATGCCTATATATGGCATAAGGAACACCTATATATGGCATAAGGAATGCCTATATATGGCATAAGGAACACCTATACATGTATATGGCATAAGGAACGCCTATATATGGCATAAGGAACACCTATATATGGCATAAGGAATGCCTATATATGGCATAAGGAACACCTATATATGGCATAAGGAACACCTATATATGGCATAAGGAACCTATATATGGCATAAGGAACACCTATATATGGCATAAGGAATGCCTATATATGGCATAAGGAACGCCTATATATGGCATAAGGAACGCCTATATATGGCATAAGGAACACCTATATATGGCATAAGGAACACTTATATATGGCATAAGGAACGCCTATAAGAAACACCTATGTATGGCATAAAAAACGATATATGGTATTACATGATTTGGGATTCATTGTATAAAAAAAAAAAAAAAAAAAACAAAAAAGTAGAAAATATATAAAGGTTCATGTCAGTTCTATATAAATTTTATTGTTGTGATATGTTTTTGATGTCGTAAATATGAAATTCAATGGACTGTTTTCTGCCTATATTTAATGATGAATTACTGGATATGTTAAACACAGGGTTTGAAGTTATTACCTGATGGGGCTATAAATGTTTCTGTTTTGATAAAGTTGGAATGCACCGGCATTTTTATGCTGTTATTATGTTAAAAATTGTACATTTCTTACACAACCACTCTTTCTCATATTATGATCAACTTTGTCCCTTAAAATGGCCACACACACATGTAACATTGTCATACTTTGTTATATTTAACTAGCTCCACCCTTCACATGCCAATCCCACTTTTATCATGATAAGCCCCTCCCCTTACATAGCCACACCCCTTGTAATATAAGCTCCACCCCTAAAATATCTGTAACTCTTGTTTTTTCAGGACCAGGCTCATCAAAAGAAGAGATGTCTGGAGTCGTGTCTGTACATCACAGAACTGGAGTCCATGTTCCAGGTGAGTTCCTGTAGTGAATGATGTCAAGCCAAATAAGACTTTTGTGCAGTGATGGTAAACTCAAATCTCATTGAAGTCAGTTCTTCATTTTTGCTCCGATACTTTACAAAGATCTGACAACATCTCCTATGACTTCTATGTGCTTCATCTGACTGCTTTAATATTTTGACTTTTGTTTATCTGGATGGACCTCTTCATTATGCAGTTCACCTTGACCTTTGACTTACTTTTGAAGAAAAAAGCCAGATAAAATCCGTCCGTAATACCATCAGGTCTCTTTTACATTTCTCAAATACATTTTGTCCACGCTATTTCTCAGCTACCTTTGATCGGATTTTTATTTAACTTCACAGCATTAATAAGTACCAAGCCTAAATGCGCATATCGTTGGCATGTTTTGATCAGCTTTATGATTTGATATTTTTTGCCAATGATACATGTATAAGTGTATCAGAGCTCTACCTGGTTTTGGTGTGTTTTTATATTTATCCTTAAAACTTTATCAAGACTGTCTGAAACAGTATTGTGACAAAGTGGTATCTGGGGGTATTTATCATTTTCAATGATTGAGACAGATCATTTTTTACTTAATTAAAATTATGGCCACCATGAGTTTTTGGCTCAGAAATTTTGGTTAAAGTTTTGCATGCGAGAAGCTATCAAGCAAACAGGCATAGGGCTGATTGGAAACCTCATTAACATATTCAGTGGTATCAGACTATCGAGACAGATCATTTTTGACTAGATTTATTGCCCTTTGTATGGGGATGTCTTTATCCACAGCACAGAAACATATTTGGCAATAGAAAATGCACAGCTTTTGCAATTTTGTCAAAAGTTGTTTCTTTGTCTATCTTCTCCCAACCACTCCCCAATTTACTCAGTTTACCCAATGTGATCATGTGTGTATAGGTACGAAATATGTATATGCAAATGAAATCAATCAATAACTGAAGTTCACATATTCACAGTGACAAAAACTCGTGATGAAGCACCAAGAATCTGACATGCATGAAACAACCTGTCAAGTGCTGAATGCACCAAGTATCATGTAAAAAGTGATCTTTCTCATTATGATGCGGTTGTGATTTTTATGTTCCTGAAGCAGGTTTTTTATTGCACTTTAACGAGGTTCATTTCAAGTGTGAAGAACGATTAATTACCTGTCTCTCATTTCTCCTGTAATAACTGTTGCTTGCATGTATTTTGTATTGAGAACATTTTGTCATTGCCAAGTTTGAACATTTTTACATGTGAAAACACATATTGAAGATTTTTTCAAAAGGTTAGGGTCAAATTATAGGTATTAGTTTATTTTTATGTTGCTTGCATCTCCATATTCGTATTTGATAACATGAAAAAAAAATATCATTCTAATGTCTCAGTTAATCTCAGAGAAAGAAATAAGATTGAAACTTTAAGATAAGCAGATTTAAGAAATAAAATGAAATAAATCAAAAGAATAATACTTTCTTATGTCTAAAAATTTATGTATACATGTGCAAATATTTTTTTTCATACAAATTTTAGTGCAACATGCTCCTGGTTCTCAAATATTCAAGATATTGGATCATGTTCTCAAGTTTTGATGCAGTGGTTGTAATGACCAATGTTGAACAGATCAAAGTAACAACATTGTATGTGCAAACAGAGGAGACCCTGATCAGACATCTCCCGGAAGAACTTGTCTAGTCTGGATCTGCTCTGTTTAGCAGACTGCATCAAAACACGCCTATCTGATTAGGTAAATGGATAAAATTAATCAGTTCATGAATTTGAACTTGAAGTTACAATTGAACCTGTATTAGCGGCCACCTGTATTAAGCAGTCAAACTGCGGTCAGTTTTAATATCGCCAAATTAGCATTTTGTTAGATGTTTAAACCTCTACTAAGCAGTCACATTCTCTTGTTCCCTTGGCTGACTGTTTAAGACAGGTTTGACTGTATAGGAGATTAAGGGTTAAGATTTTCCCCGATATATTTTACAGAATGTACAGACGGAGGTGGAAGAGAGAGCCCTGTACATGACGGAGAGGAGGGGCGTGTTTGACAGTATGTACAGGCGGGAACACATGGAACAGTCCTCCAGGATACACCGGGTATGTCCATCTTTTGTGCATCCTGCTCATGTATTGTGCACACTCACGTATAGTGCGCACCTGGGTTTGAGGTTCAAAACCTTGATAAAAACTTTTTCCCTTCTATAATGCGCACTCATTTTTCGTACATCAAGGATATGGCTTCTTAGTGGGTGGGGTAAAATTTGGAAAAAAATAGAAAAAACTGAATTTTTGTGTTTTGTACGCACCCCTTCTCAGAAATCGAAATTGTTTACGGTACTTAACTCTTTTCAGTGTTTGAAATTCAAGTTTTAAAGCACTAGACCTGTAGTCTTTTTCTTTTTTCTTATATAAACAGGCAATATGTACTCTAGCCCCGAAAATTTCCCATGTTTTATCAGATTTCCCAATATCAATTTCATCAGCTGAAACACTTTGGGGCTTTTGCAAATTTCCATCACTGTTATTTGTCCTTATAGACTCTTTGCATGGTTTAGCTTACCTTGTATAGAGAAAGAGTGTTAACTATGGCCTTGATAATTAGGCAATAAGAAAGATGCAGAAAATGCTGCAATTAGTGATACACACAGCTCTGAAAAATGCCAGATTTACTGTGATTCTGAATTTTAATTCCCAGGATGCAAATATGGGATCGGTGAAGTATATAGTCAGATTTTCACTGAGAATATAAAAGCCTTAGGAATATGTCAGGGATAGAATCTATCAGCTATGAACAGATATTTTAGATATTCATAAAGATTCAGAAAGAATACTTAAATGCCAGCTAAGACCAGTCTAACTTGGTCTTCACTGTTCACTATTGAGTATTCAGTCAGTGACATCCTCCTAAACAATTAATGGAACAGTCCAAAATTAAGACAGGACAAATCCAATTAAGAAATTTAGCATTGTAAGTGTTTTTATTAGTAAGAAAGAATTACTGTTTTATATTACAACTCAAGTAGATGCAAAAACAAGTTAGATGTTGTAATTGTGTATTTTATGCCATGTTTCTGTAGGACTGTGTATACTCCATGAGGAAGAGTTGGAGCTGGCTGAGAACTGTTATCAAATGTAATGAGATCCACCTTGCAAATGCTGCAGAATACCATGAGGTTTGTACAGCTTCTCTGATTGGTCAGATTTTTGTTTGCTCTTTGTAACATGCTCAGTGATTGGTTGAATGCTGATAAAGTATTTTGTTTGATCTTTGTAAGATGCTCAATGATTGGTTGAATACTGGAAAAGTTGCAGCATCTTGGCTTATTTGTCTTAGATAAGATTTTACCTCTTGAAACATGATTAAGATTAAAACATGTTTAATTCAAAGACTTTGCAGCATAATTATTTTATTTTTCTTATCAAAGTGTGATTGTTATGACTCATTAATGTTAAATTGACATTCAGCGTAAATGTTATATTAATTAACCATGTCCAATTTATTATTTGAACATTGGGAGACAGACAGACAAACATTACAGATGGGCAAATGAACTTACAGATGGATAAACAATTTTGTCAGAGGAAAGTCTATGTTGGTGAATGTTTTCCAGTTTTTCCATGACGCCCAGTACTTGAGTGAAGACCTGCAGTTGTACCTGGCCTGGCTGAACTCTGAGAACATGCGAGACCGGATAGAGGCCGTCGACCCGGCAACCATGATACTTCACATCAGGGTAGGGTGATAATGATATTTTGCTGCATAAACAGGTGATACAGTGGAGGTCCCTTACTTAGTGCACTCATTTATGAAATGAGTGCTAATATAAAACATACAGTGCAAACAATGGACCCTGAATCTATAATTCAAGATATCCAAGAAAGTCTTTGATGCCATAGGATGGAAAATCTGTTTTAAAAAAAGAGACATTTTTTAATTAAATGATTTCTGTGAAGATGACTAAATTCTTTCTTTCTTTTCTTTTATTGTAATGGCAAGCAATCATTTTCTGATTTATAATTATGGCCATATATTAGACTTCGTGGTCAAGGATTTCCCACATGTGGGTCCTGTTTTTTGCTGAAGAGACAGCTTCAGAAAAGACAGTAATTAACATAAATTATTACCTAATAAAAGACAATATTTGTTAAGAAATGAAATATTTGAAAGTTATCATTAGAAAACCAATAATGACAATATTCACCCTCCAGTATGTAAGTTTTACTTAGTACTAAGTATGGCTGATGGTATTTTAGCCCAATTAAATTCTTAATGTTAACCACTCCGATGTTTTGACTGCATTCAGGAAGTGACAAACCGTCTGCTGGACCATCAGGCCAGGGCTGACCGTCTGCATGAAAAGAGCCAGGAAGTATACCCAATCCACCTCCGTAAGGATGTTGAAGAGTACGGTATCAAGGGGAGGGTACTGGTGGATTATGTTCACAATGAGGTGAGTTATGCCCCTTTATTATGATTATAGTACTTGGGTATAATTATGCCTGTATTCACTTCTCTAAAATCATACCCATCAAACTATTGTAAATTTACATCATCCTCATAATTACTATCAAATTAGGTTTTGAATTAGTTTTCATTGGATATTACAGGTTTGTGAATGGGAAAGTTTTTTTTCGAAAGGTCAGATCAGTCTAAATTAAATGCAATGTGTTCAGGATTATTTATGTCATATCAAATGATTAGTCATAGATATTTGGAAAAAAAAAAAAAAAAAAAATGAGTACTCAAAATACTTGTAGTCAGAATATGTTTTCTGGTATTTGAAATCAAGAAATTTCTAATTTAAGTTCTTTTAATTTTTTTTATTTTTATCCTCATGCAATGAGGTATCAAAGATTTCACTAGTGCATAAATACATCTTGATTAATATTTTCTACTAGTTTTTGTAAAAATCTGGAATTTATGTCTAGTTTGAATGATTATTTTGATACTTTGCATGAAATTTGGCAAAGCAAAAGCAAAATAAGATATAGCAAGGAAATTTCCTGGTACATGGTTAATCTGTTTTTCAGGTTTCGTTGAAAGAGGGGGATGAATGCATTGTTCTCAATAACTCTGACTCGGAAGCTTGGCAGGTAAGTAATGATTTAGATTTTATACTATCAAGAATGATAGATTCATTAAAGTATTACATTAAACTCAGTACAGTTGAACAAAGACCATGTCACCTGCTGTAAGCAGAGGTGACATATAGAAATCACTTTTCATGTTCATCTATCTGTCAGTCAAACTTCTGTCATGCCTCAGCAGGTGACACACATGTTCCAAAGAATACTCTTGTTGTACTTATAAGGCACATGGAACACCCCAGCTTTATTGTGCCTTGTAATGGACAGGTGTGCAATTAATAATATCCTTAAAGGTGTTGTTTGATGTGAAGTTATTCTCTTAATAGAAAAAGGAATTTTCCTTATGGTTTTTTTTTTTCTGTTTAGTACATGACTTTAAAAGCGTGTTTAAAAAAAAAATTTCCTTGGGGCCGGGTTTTTCTTACCAGACAAGAAAGCCTTCAATGAAGCTGAAAAGTAAGTCCTGCATGTCCTTGTTGTTGCATTGTATGTATGAGGGAAAGTAAGTTATTTAACCCTTTCCCTCATATAGACTCATTTTGACGCACTCAATAGGTACCACAAAAGCCTGATCTGCAGAAAACCACAGTTAAACCTTACCAAATTTAATTACAAATCCTCATTTCCAGACCACTGAGGAGCAGCGAACAGCATAAAACCTGATCAGCCTGCAAGTTACTCGCAGGCTGATCTGGTTTTATGCTGTTCGCATAGGTCTTTTCATGGTTTTCTCTATGAGGGAAAGGGTTAACATAGCCTTATACAAGTAAATTATTTCTATAATCCTGATTCTGTTTTGATTTTGATTTGCAATGTGCCACTGTGCAGTAATAAGGTTGAAAACAGAGTAATAGTACATTATTATGATGCAATATTTCAGGCTGCAGGATCAGTTGTTGATCAACTGGGAGACGAGCATCAAGCGTCTGCGGATCCAGATGACGCAGTACCTCACGGCCTCGGCGGAGGATACAACAGTTAAGGAGGTAGGAAGATTACTGATGTACCTGCTTTTCTTTGTTAGGTGGGGCCCACACTGTTACCACACTCTGTTATGTCCCATCTCCCTCTATTTTGCAATCTCCTGTGAAGACATGACTCAAGTACTTGAAAAATGGCCAAGTATGATCTTGGACTTAAACACGAATACTTTACTCAGATCCCTATTATTTTTGAGTTGGCCAGGCCTTTTTTCCATTGTCACTGAAGATTTTGTTTTGTGTTGATTTGTGTCAGGGTCAAGGTCACTGTTGCTAGATAAAAGAATCTGAAAGAGATTGCCCAGAGTTTGAATCGTGAGAGAGGACAGAGTGGTAGTGTAAGGGCTTGTTTTGAGATTAATGTAAATCAAAAAATCTTTTTAAGGGGAAAAATCAACATGAAAACTACAGCAATGAAATACTTGCAGTTTATTTATACAAGGACTTCTGTCCATGATTAATTGAAATTTTATAGTCCTTGTTTGGTGTACATCCATTTCATACAACATTGTTGTAAGTGGGGAACTTAAGATGGAGACCAGCGTATTTCAAAACTTTACTAAGACCAGACGCCATGATCCCATTTGGACATAATGTCAGTCTTTCTTTATAGTGTACCTTAGGCGTGATAGCTTTATCAGCTGTCATTTTTAAAAGCAACCTAAACTTCCCAGTTGTAGTAGCCAATCAAAATTAAGGTTATGTTGTTGTTTTGCAGTTTTACCAAATATCAACCAATCAGAAGGCAGATCTTATGAAACTGATGAATGAGGCAGTCCAGGTTTTAAGACCCATCAACACACCAGATGATGTTGACTACCAGGACCTGGTTAACCAGGCAACCAGTTTCCGGAAGATTCTTAGCCAGGTTAAGCCCAGTGACAAGGAAATGCAGAATGGAACAACACAGACATGGCAGGCCAACGCTAGAGCTCTCCAGATATACAAGGTTTATTTCTCATTTTTGGAGTAGAATGTATTCGTGGTGAAATTCCCAATTTGAATGTATTTTTAAAATTTCTCATGCGTCCATCCACATGACTGATTTTTCACACTATCAGCTGTATAATTAATTCAACATAATCTACATATACAGAACAGTGCTGTTTTATCATGGAATTATTTCATTTTGTCCAATATATCACAGTATGGTATGGTCTTAAAAAAATCCAATTCTGTTTATATTTTCTAGCATTTTTATTTATCTCAAAGGTGACCATGCATGTATTTAGGTTTCTTTCTACTTTATGGCTGTGCAGTCAATGCTGGTACCAATCTAGAAAACTTCTAATGAGACAAACTCCTATCTTCATGTTGTAAAAGAGATGATGATAAACTTTTTGAATGTCCCATTGTTTTTCAGGAGTTACTGACTTATGCCAAAGGCTACCAGTATTCAGTGAGCTCCACGCGAGAGAGAGCTGGGGCTCTTCTATGTGACACCGTGGGACCGACCTATGCATCAAAGGCATATTTTGAAATGTAAGTTTCACAGAGAGAGAGATAGAGAGAGAAAGAGAGATTTGTTTGATAACTATGGATCTCATATATTTTAGAACATTAATATCCATGAATATGCAATAAAACCTGTTGACAAAGGCCACCATTGGGGAACGGAAAAAGTGGCCCCTATCTGGAGATGTCTGTTTTTCAGAGGTTAACATATCTATAAAGTCAGGTCTGTGAATCAAGTCATTG
>CM037794.1:17695133-17745133 GCA_021229015.1 Solen grandis
GGAAAGAGAGGGGGAAAGAGAGTGAAGTGTGAAAGACAAGAGGAAAGAAAAGGTAATATCATTAGCCTGGATATGATTACAATAATTATTGTAAAATCATATTGGCCGAAAAGAAAAATTCAAATATGCAGTTCAGACAAACGGCTGAAGAGAACCGAATTAGTATTTACGTCATCAAAAAGCAACGCCCTGAAGGCGGGGTTTGTTGCACATTCACACTTGAAACATCTTTTTACTTAGTACTTTGAGATAGAAAATAGAAAGGTGTTCTATTGAAATAAATCGTGGATGAATTTGAATTTTCAGAGCTTCTGATTGGCCATATATTTAGGGCAACTTCTAAGTGACGGTTCACATTAAAAAAGATAATAAAGACCCCCTTTATTTTTATGTCCGATTGTGTATGTTTTATGCAGACACTAGCAGTGTGCATAATTTCTGCTCTATAATTTACTCACTGCTTAAAACGCAGTATTTTATCCCGGATTGAACATTCAGCATTCAGCCATTGTATGGATCCAAACTCTGCCTCAGTAGTTACCTCCCCTTACAGATGTCGATAATCACTGCCACCCAAAGTTGTTCCGGCTGATATAGACCAGCTTTTCTTTTTTTCACTTTTTGACTTTTGACTTTAGTTTTGAATATATCATATTAGTTTCGTTATATTCCACGGAAATAACATAATAATATAAAACAAATAACATAAATTAATAAAATTATGAGTGTTGGTCATATGGTTTCAACTATCATCATGTGATTTGTGTTGAGGCAATGGTAAAAGTAGTGTAGCGTGACGTAACCGGTGTGCAGCGTTTGGTCTTGACCCAGTCATTCCGGTAAAAACGTGTTTAATACAGGGCCAGGAATCAAAACTGTTTCGTACCATTCATTTTGTAAACAAAAGCCGCCATTTTGAGAAGAAAAAGTGCTATGTTTTTGTTCATTAATGTTTATGCAGGAATTGTATGATAACGAGATACATATATATGAACACGCTGCTAATATTTCCGCTTCATATGGTGTATACAACTTGAAAAGCCTCTTTGAAAAACAAAAGTTATTGCGAATTGAAAATTCGAAGTGGAGAAGAATTTGCGAACATTTGACAGGATACGACGCAGTTGAAATTGCTATATTCAGCATTTTCACCCTTCAACTGTATTCATTCTCGTGTTTTTGCTAAATTTAAGTTACCAAATACATTTTCACGTCACGAGACAAAGTCCCATTCGAAGCAGAAAGCTTATTTTCGGCTAAACAATGATTTTTACAAAATGGTAAGACTCAGTTGCATTTAAATATGGTACGACGCAGTTGTCCTTTTGTTACAGCCTTTTCAGTGAGTTTCGTTTCGACAATATGTGCATAGTTTACCAGCCCTTTTGAACGATTTCTTGTCTGCGATGATAATTTGGGTACACGCAGTGTACAATTTTCTTTATATAGACACATGTTTCTGTTTTACATACACCGAATATATCTCTGTCCTGATGCCTTTTTTGATTAGTTAAAAATTAATATTTTTTTTTTCTTTTCAACTCTGTTTTCATAATGTTCTGTATTATGTTTCAAAGTATGACCCAATTTGGGTAAGTATCTTACAAGTAAAATCATTGCTTATGTTTGATAAGATGTTGATAAATATTCATATACTATTACTCTCGAGATAGATCTCATAATAAATACTAGTTGTTAAAGTCCTGGCGACTTCCCTTAATTTGAGCTTAATCTGATTGTCATTGAATCCTGCTAAGTTCAAAACAAATAGTACACTTTAAAAATGTCCTTGATACATAAAGTTCAACTCAGCACGTTTTGCGAAGTATAGTTAGAGCTGTAACTAACACCCGAACTCTCGGGAGATTGCGATATCATGTTGAAATTCGGACACGAATATTTTCCGGGCCTTGTATCGCCAGATTCGCGAATCATTAACGTTTTAGTCTTCCAATATTTATTTGCTCTAATTCGCCCTTTTCAACCCAATGTTATCAAATATTCACATAACAAAGCATACATCATCATCAGCGCATCTATTAAGCGTATTCGAAATGCGTCATATCCGAAATGATGTACAATATATAAAGCTAGCATTAAATAGTTTCGCATAATTTGTTTCTAAAACAGAACTTACATATGTTGGACTTGTCTACTATCACTTTTTAAGGTAGTGGCACTCTAATGCATGATTTTTTAAATTCTGATTTCTTTGGTGTTTTTCTATTCTATACATTTAAAGAAATCAATTTGTGCAATATAAGAATTTTCTAAGTACAGGTTCTAAAAAATTAATGATTTTTTGTTTATCTAACCCAGTATTGAAATGCTTTCGCAAATTGTGTGGAGTATACGCATAAAACCAGCTTTAAAATCATCAATTTTCCCTTTTTATTCTCATAAATTGATGTCTCATATACCTCAGGCTTATATCAAAGGGAAAACATATTAAAAACATAAAAGCGAACTTGAAAAATGTATATTTATACATTTATATAGAAAATCATCATATTACAGTTTGGCACTTATTCTCCATTTATGAAATAGCAACACTACAATTCCTGGTGAAGTACATAATTTTTGTACAAATTTCTCAAGACAACTGTTAAAAAAATTCATATACTATATCAAACCTAAAAATGCACAATTTTATAAAGGTTAACCAAAAAAATATCAAGTTATAACAATATGTTTTACCTGACTCCTTATTTTTTAAGCTCAGAAAGAAAACCCCACAGAATATCAGGTATTGACTGCGTTCTTAGTTATTTTCAGAATGTGAGCACAAACGTGAAATAATAATCATACTTATCATATCTAGTGCCTTTTTCCATTCAATGATTTATGTAAAATCATTGTAAGGTTAAACAATGAGCAAATAAGGACATTATTTCGAAGAAAAATCCAACATTTCATTTGAAGTTTTCTCAGAGACGAAATTAACAACTTTATACCGAACTTAAACATAATTTATTTTCTTAATAAAACACTTAATTTCCAAGTTATTTATTACTTGGTTTTAAGAATTAAATTTCTAAGCATTTGATAAAATTATCTGAAGAGTTTTATTCAAAAACTATTCGATCAAGTACGTTTAATTATAGTACGAAAAAAAATCTGTTACAATTTTCCGCTTTATATGAAATTCAAATAAACGAACTTGTGTTTACTGTAGTTATGGTTGATTAAGATGCCCTTTGCTTTACAAAATTTGCTTTTTATGGAAAACATCTCGATATACCATCAATTATCACAATTATGCATTTTGACAGTTCAAGGGGAATTCCAGCAATGATGTCACCGGAAGTAAATCGAGAAGGTATTTTTCTTCTCTTTTTCAAAAAGGAACGATATTTTTACATTTGAATAGATGATTACCAATCAAAACTATTACATTTAATAAAAAATGATACAAAATACCATGAACTGAACTTCTAAATGAAAAAGAATCAAAATCCGAATCATGGCGTGTAATGACGAAGAATATCGGAAGTTGGGCGATATTTGCAGACATTTGCCGAGTCCATTAGAGTTCCTCAACCTTAAATATATGCAATTATTTGAAAAGTAAATCATGGAATAAACATTCTGTATTGTGAAGATTCTCAATTGTTTAAGTTACAACTGAATCAAATTTAAACAAGAAATATCTTTAAAAAAGATATTCGGCGTAGGATGAAAGAAAAACGAGATTTCCAGTCTTCTAGAACATTCCCAGGAAAAGCGCGCGAAAGACCGACGCACAACAAATTTAGTACGCTCTAGAAATAGTTCAGTATTTTTTCTATGAAATATACTTATTTATGGACGGTAATACAAAAAATTATATTTGTAAATAGGCTTGTTTGATATTTGTTCATATCATTATTGCATATGACAATTATGATATAAAAGCGTTATTAGTTGTTTTGGTTTTGGCCAATTAATTTTCAATGAGAGCATCTCGGCAGGCTGGAAGAATTCAATATACATAGTAATTAAGGGGTTTCATGTCATAACACGGTGGATTCTTTTTTGTTGTTTTAAATCATTTTCACAAAGTAGCATTCCTCAATTGATGGAAAAGGATTGTATTTAACTTACTGAAATCACTTTCATGTTTACATCAAAAAGAAAAGTAATAACACCAAGCTGAATAATATATATACAAGCTGCACCCCTTATTTACAGTAATTTTATAGTCCATAACGATGCGTTAACCAATAACAGGAGTCCTTTTATTCAGCTTAGAATTATTTACCGCTGTTAGCGTACATTTGATTGGTTTAAGATGCGAGTTGAAATCGAAATTATACAGCTACGCCGAAAAAAACTAGCTTCTCTTCGCTTATTGTATTGTATCAACACAAGGACATAACTGTACTACTAACAAGAAGATTGGTATGATGTACGTAAATTATGTAATCGAAGGTCAGACTGATGTTCATGCATAATCGTAATAACAGGTATTCGCAAACAATGCGTGTATTGTTTGTTTAAAACAGTTTATATGCATTTGAAATTAGTAGAAATAAAGAATTGAGCCGTTTCCCGTGTTGTTTTTACTCTTATAAATAACTTATAAGAGTTTTTAATGTCCCAATCGAGCTTGACAACAGCTGGGCCCGGCTACTTCCAGTTTCTTTTGCAGTGAATAAAATGTAAGCGCTCATTGGTGAATATATTCAAACTGAATATTGTGTAAGCAGGTATGACTTCCCTGTACCTGCTTGTCCGACATTGATTACATTGTGCCCATTTGCAATCGCATTGTTTATAATTTTCTGGACCTCCGTAACTCAATGAAGTTTTCCCGGAAAATGTCAGTTTCGTTTATTTACATTTTGATTGACCAATAAAAACTTATCTTTATATTCACTACGAAAGAAACCGGAAATAGCCTTCCTCGGCTGTTGTCAAGCTCGATTGGAGCAATGAATCCACGATGTTATCGTAACAAGAGAAAAACTACCCCAATTACGTTTAGGATTTTCGAAATTTATGTATTTAAAACACAATTTTTAAAGTTTCAAATTTGGTAAAAACCCCCCCCAGATTAAATTTAACTGTGTACGAAATGATTCGCCCAATGCAACTTCGAACACCTGTGTGGTCATCAGATATACAAGTGAGTACTACATTAGAAACATTATAAGAAACTGTGTGCACCTTAATTATCATCGAAGACAAGAAATCGTTCGAAAGGGCTGGTAAAATATGCACATATTGTCGAAACGAAGAGACAACTGCGTCGTACCATATTTAAATGCTACTGCGTCTTACCATTTTATAAAAATCATTGATTTGTCGAAAAATAGTTTTCTGCTTCAAATGGGACTTTGTCTTGTGACGTGAAATGGTATTTAGTAACTTAAATTTAGCAAAAACACGAGTATTAATACAGTTGAAGGGTGAAAATGCTGGATACAGCAATTTCAACTGCGTCGTATTCTGTTAAATGTTTCGCAAATTCTTCTCCACTTCGAATTTTCAGTTCGCTATAACTTTTGTTTTTCAAAGAGGCTTTTCAAGTTGCATACACCATATAAAGCGGAAGAATTAGTAGCGTGTTCATATATGTATCTCATTATCATGCAATTCAACAGAAACAGTAATTAACAAAAACATACCTATTTCTTCTCAAATTGGCGGCCTTTGTTTTCAAAATGAATGGTGCGACGCAGTTTTGATTCCTGGTCCTGATATTGGATGTAATTAGTATGTTATCATGTTTCAGATAATTACCTGTAATTATAAGGGCCGAATCCAGGAGTTTAGGTTGTGTGTGTGTGAGGGGGGGGAGGGGCAATATTTAAAAATTGTAGGAAGTGACAATGCAAGCGGCCTGCCGCTTTGCCAGGGCCGTGATAAGAGTATAGTTCCGGTTGGACTGGGGATCCTGAGGAATTCCCATGCATTTTTTTTTCAATTTAAAGCTGTAAAATAGTGCATTATTGTGAGGTTTTGGGGGTTGTGTGTCTACATGTATGTATGGTCGGGGAATTTTAGAGGGAGCGCGCGCCGGGTTTGCCCCCTTGAATCCGCCACTGATTATGGACACGTGTAATGTCCATAAACCCCCGATCAATGTTTGCTCGAGGGGCAGTCATAAAGTTCGTTGACAGATATATGCTTATGATTGTTCGAATGACTTGAAAATTGGCAAACATTTAAAATAAGGTCATAACAAAAACAACAAACAAAAAAAACCAAAAAACAAAAAAAACAACGTAAATACTAGTACATAATTTGCAATTGTAACACCTTGGAATGAAACTTTCTCTGAATTGATATAAAGAAACGAAACAGATCATTTTTTGCTATACATATTCGAGCGATTTGACATTTTCAGTGAGCATTTTAGGCATAAATAACTTTCGTTAGTTTTCATCAATAAAATACACCAATGTTTTCGTTTATAAGCAGTGTCGACGATCTTTATGCCTGTCCCTCGCATGAATGTATGTATAACATAGGACGGTGCATTTTAATATAACACTTGCTTTAATATCGTCATCGACATGATGGTTGAAAAAATGGATAAAGTGAAAAAGCAGGATATAGATAAAGGGCATGCTTACGTAATGCTTACAGGTTATGATTTTTATCTATTAAGTTTTAGAAAGCGTAGAGAGAAATGTTGCTTCAATTCAACCAAAGCCGATGAAAATAAATAAATCAGATCATGAAAACAAAATGGCGGTGGACAGGAAATTTTGAGTTTTAGTTTGTTTGATCAATGTCTTACCCACGAAAACATATATGTTTAGAAGAAATGTGTATTCTCCCTTTGAGTTTCGAAACATTACAGTGTAACCTCTGAACCTTTAAAAATCCAGAAACGTCTGAACTACGGACGATTTTCTTGGTCTTCTGTTTTCAGTGTAAATCATACTTCTGAGTTCCAAAACTTCAAATTCTGAAATCTGGAAGACATTACCCTAAATTATGGATAATATCAATGCAATGTTACTTCCAAATTTCGGAAAGTGCAAAAATGATTAATGTGTAATGCCTGTGTTCGGATTTAGGTTTCATTTGCATCAAGTAAATGTGGTTTCACGTCTCTGTAAGAAGAACAGAATATTGGTTCCGATGCATTATGTTGGCATTTTCTTTGTAACAGTTATATTTTGTTGTTTCTTTTTAAAATTTTGTTTGGCAATATCTTCAATATAAAAGAAATAAGATTACAAGACTCATTGTTTCCACAGCGCAACACTTTTCGTGGTCCAGTGGTAACGTATCCGATTACGGATCCGAAGATTGTGGGTTCGAACCCCGTTGGAGACAAGAACTCTTCCCGGGCGCAAAGTACTGGTCCAACCCAGGAACCGTCGAGAGTTTAAGTTGAGAGAACTTGTTTCCAAATCGACGTGACTAAGGAGAGTGTCCGCCTCAGAAACGGGAGGTTGTGGGTTCGATCCCCAGCTGTGACATACCAAAGTCGTAAAAATGGTACTGGTTTAGCTCCCTTGCTTAGCGCTCAGCATATAAGGGTAGTACTGGTTGGCCCGGTGTCAGGATAATGTGACTGGGTGTGGTATCGTCTACGGCGTGACACTGAAGTGTGGAAGACTATATATGTCTCAAGTAGATATCGTCTTCAAATGACTGATATACTGTCGGTGGACGGTTAAGTCCAACAAACAAACAGACAAACATTTCGAGAGAATCATAATATATACCTTACTAAACAGCTAAAGCTTTTATAAATACAATTTTACTTCTGAAAGAATCAAATACACGTATCTTCTTATCGCTTGACATGATATCGGGCTATGATTTAAATCACCAATGTGGCATGATAGCACATCGGTAGTCTTTTTTAACAATAAGGTCTGTAGGAAGCAAAAAAAAAAAAAAAAAAAAAAATAAATAAATAAATAAATAAATAAAAAAAAACAACAACAAAAAAAAAAAAACAACAAAAAAAAACTGATACACATAGAAGCCTTGAAATGCGAGCACTAAGACTTCTATTGTTGTTAGTAATAGAAACAGTTAATGTTTTATATTTGAAAATAAATGATGTATGCATGATGTCAAAATAGAAATGCGATGAGCTAATTGTACGTGCGATAGTTCATCGATCGCGAAAAGTTTAATGACGTAGATAGATGCATGTAAATGTTAACACACTCTAAAGCTATTATCGAGCTACATTTCAAGGTCTTTAAAATCTATAAAGATAATATGGTATATAAAATAACGTGTAACCGCATGGGTCAACGACCGATCCAGATGACCAAATAGTTAGAACGTGCGTAAACGGGAGTTCATTGGTTTAGTATCCTGTTGCGAGAAACAAGTGTTGTTAAAAATAATACAGTCAACCCTTGATACACCGGCAGTGTTTGTAAATCTCGATTTCGCCGATACCGGAAGCCAGATTTGCTATTGTTAAGAGATTAATAAATCTGTCACGTGACCTTAAGTGCCGAAACCTGAGTATGCCATAATACCGAATGCCGATGTATTGAGGTTTGAATATACTTGTATATCGTCTTTTTGTTTGGTACTGGGCCAATAAGTATAAATCCGGGACTGGTTTGCCCAGTCGAAATTGTTCAATGCTTTGCTTCCAGCAGTAACAAGTTATGAAGCTATAAACTAAAAAGATAGATACATTTTGTCGAACTCCCTTGTTTCAAAATAGAGGAGATAAATGGAAATAGATTGATAAAGTTGCACTTTTATATTAAAATCATTCGAGCACGTCCTCTATGTACTGTGAATCATTTTGTATTATCGTTTCAGCGTGTGCAATAAGTTATATGATGGTCATCGGCTATACGATGTCATTCGGGATACTATACACGACCATTAAAGAGTATTTCCAGAGCGGATACGCCTTTACAGGTTGGATAGGAAGCATTGGATTTTTCTTCTGCGATTTTCTAGGTATATAGTCAAACCTGTCTTCAGTGGTCAGTCAAGGGAACAAGAGAATGTGGCCGCTTAAAATAGGTGATCGATATATTTGGTAGTATTAAAATTGATCACTATGGGCAGGTTGACCCCTTAATACAGGTGGTCGATAATACAGGTTCAACTGTATATTATTTCATCGACCTAAATATGGTATCAAATATTGTTTTTTCTATTCCATCTATTATAACTAAAATCTGTTTAACAAAAAACACCAAACATTGCATCCAATAACTAGTTTTAGTTTTCTTCAGTTGACCAATAGCAAATCTGTAGCTCACAAAAACAACTGTTTTGGGAGACAAATATAATAAAGCATTTATTCCGCTTATTAGTCCCCTACCGGTGTTCACACCGGTAGGGACTATAGGTTTGCCCTCCGTCCGTCCGTCCGTCTGTCTGTCCGCTCAAATCTGGATCCCGCGATTACTGAATAACTAAGCAAGCTAGCTTGATGAAACTTGGTTTATGACTAGATGCCAATGTGTAGATTATGCACGTCGTTTAATTTTTGTTCTTCGACTAAAATTGTGGTTGCTATGGTAACGGAAATAGTGAAAATATGGCAAAAAATGGGATCCCGCGATAACTAAGCAAGCTAATTTGATGAAACTTGGTATATGACTAGATGGCAATGTGTAGATTATGCACGTCATTTTATATTTGTTCTTCGACTAAAATTGTGGTTGCTAAAGTAACGGAAATAGTGAAAATATGGCAAAAAATGGGATCCCGCGATAACTAAGCAAGCTAATTGATGAAACTTGGTATATGACTAGATGGCAATGTGTAGATTATGCACGTCATTTTATTTTTGTTCTTCGACTAAATTGTGGTTGCTATGGTAACGGAAATAGTGAAAATATGGCAAAAAATGGGATTGATTACCATATTGAGTCAAGGTGGAGCCGGTAGGGGACTTTATGTGTTGCATACAACACCAGTTACTTGTTCACCATGTCTTAGTATTTGTGACCGTTTCTGTTTCTAGATACTGTCGGGGCCCGAGTGTACATTTTGTTACTTATTCTCCCGTTAAACAAGATCATACCAACGAAACTTTACTTTGCAGCGATCGCATCTTGGCGTCCTCGACAACAAAGTCTGTACATAGACTATGTACCAAATCCCAGCACTATATTGTCGTTATTTACAGTATTGGCGTCGTATGGTACACACTCACCTGTATAAGTTGACTTGACTTGTCTTTTTGAGTTTACCGTCGCTTCGAAAGTATTTCAGTCATATAGCGACGTCCAGCTAATTACAGGTGGAGGAAGACCCTGAATGCATGGAGGCATCCGGGTAGAACCACGGACCTATCGCAAGCCAGCTGGAAGGCTTCCTCAGATGAAAATCCGAATGACCCTGCCGGGATTCGAACCCACGCGGTGAGGGGCTGAGTGAGTGTTAAAGTCAACGACTTTACCCTCTCGGCCACGGAGGCCCCTGTATAATTTGATACTGATCACAAGTTGCACATTAGACACGATACCCCACACAGTTAATAAAACGGGTATCCATATCCAACCCAAGAACGAAATTGAAGCCAAGTGATTCAAGACAAAGAAAAAAGGAAAAGTATTTAATATATTTATACAATTTCAACTAGGTCCTGTTGCTATGACCCTGTGCAGGAGATATTCCTTCCGGAAAGTGATATTTGTGGGTGGGATTTTGGTTGGAGTCGGATTCATTCTCTCTGCATTTGTTCCATCTGTAAAATATATGTTTCTTACATACGGACTGGTGGTAGGTACGTGGTTTGTGTATTTTAAGAAAAGCGTTTTCAACCTACTTCAGAAACTTTAACAATGCATTTACGTACGATTGATTAAAAGATACAATGTTTCTTACTTTAATAACACGTTACTAGTTGTTTGCCTAGGTGTCATATTGGCATGTAATTCACATTAGACACTCCGAAGGATGCATTTAACCCGAAGTAGTTCAAACACATTTTAATTAACACGTTTAAGCATTTTAAAAATTCATTTCATAATCATAAAGTAGAAAGGCAAATTTACAAATATCTTTAAGGTTAAGTCCCTGTAATGATTCCGCTACGTCTTGGACCACTTAACCTCTACTAAAATACCCTTGGTTATCTCCGTGAAAGGCCATGAGGTCCGAAATGTAGTGAAACCATTACAGGGACTTTACCTTAACTATCACATACCTTGTTTAATTTCTACACGTAAATTAATAACATATATAACCTTCATCAGATCATAGTCGAGCATGCTCAGTATTGACCTAACCTTATCATTATAATACAAATCAGCGTGAGAATTAGAATCAATGAGCTGATAGTGATGTTAAATCAGAGATTTTTATGTTATTATGTCACAGTTTTCGCGTAAATTAGCGTAAATTTAATAAAACAGAAAAATAAATCAAGTGATGCTACATGTAATAAAACCCATGAAATGAACCCGTATTTATTGAGAAAATACCCCACCACCTCTCTCTCCTAAAGTTTATAAGACTTGCATGAATGTATGCATTTAAATTTAAAAAAAAATCAAAATGAGTGGTGGCAGGGTAACCGTGTTATTTCTTTAATATCAGGTGTCGGCTGCGGACTCGTCCAAGTTCCAAGTATAACCCTCGTCAGTTACTTCTTTGTCAAACATCGGAATCTTGCAAATGCAATTTGCCTATCGTCAGGCGGTGCTTGGGTATGCATCTTATCTTTCTTGACATGGTAAGTATGAATTTCTTTTGATTAAAGAAGCGTCGTCATCTAATTGTGGATCAGTGAATGCTTTAGATTAAGTCTCTTTCATATTTGACATTAGATCGTCGTTTCATATAGTTATCATGTCCAAACATTCGTATGCCTGTAAGCAAACACCATATTTTGTACGGAAAAAACTGACTGAACATTAAAAAGGTTCTTGCATTATCACCATTTTTGCTGCGGTAGTGATATGTGTGTGATTTTACATAGAATCACATGAACACTATGGTGTCATATTTCTAATCTGATCTGATAGGAGAATTGTCATAAAATATTAATGTAAACCAGGAAATTATTTCGCGCATTTTAAGTTTCGTGGTCGGGTTATTTTCGCAAAAGTACAACGCTGCGAATCACTTTTCTGCCATAAACACGTGAAAGTTAGTCGCTACAAGAAGTATGACTAAGTTTGACAATACATGTTCTATTTATTTACATCACCAGTTTAGCAATTAGAGAGAGCGAGAGAAAGAAATAGAGAGAGAGAAGAGAGAGACGCCTCTTACATGTAATTTCTAATGCTGTTGTGTTTGTATGACAATACAATCTCTCGTTAATTGTTGACACTCATCAGTATACATATTAGAGAGAGAGAGAGAGAGAGAGAGAGAGAAAGAATTTCGGCACACTTAAAGGCTTTCGTATGTAACGTGTGTGTGTTTGTGTGTGAAAGATGGTACACGCAGAATACCCTATGAAGGAAATATAAATTTCAGTATAATAACATCAGCCGTTTTCCATATATATATATATATATATATATATATATATATATATATATATTGAAATTGAAATTGAGACTGAATTTACCTGACATGTTTGTGTAAACGTGTGTTATTTCCGTTGTTTGTTAACGGGTGTGAATTTCATAAGCTGAATGTAAATTGAAATGTTACAAATTGCAGACTGTGCATTGTGAAATTTAATACTTGACAATATGTGTCAGTACACATTCTAGTCTTTAGGCTATAAACGTAGGATGTGTGTTTAATGCTGAATAAAGCTTATGATATGGTATGTATGTATGTATATATGTATGTCCTCATTTTCTGCTTTTTTTATGGCGTAAAAAACTACATACATCTTGCCAATATAACCATTAATACTAGTATACAAGTAACTCCTTTTAACAACAGCTAGTCTATAAAGTATTCAAACTATTAAATAAAAACTGTCCTCTCATATACAGTAACCGCTGACCAGAAAAATAACCGTTAAGTGTATTGGAATGCTATTCAATGAATACATTTTGTTTTAAGTGTGAATTGTTTCGCGGGATTCGCGGTCTGCTCAAATCCGCGAAAGTATTACGCCGCGAATATGCCCGGACGTATGAAAACGCGAAAGTTTTCTTGACGTGAAAGTTTCCTGCTTTACAGTATACAGTACCATTGATCAATAGTAGCAATCTCTGATGCCGGATCTGACGGATAAGGATTTTGGGCCCACTTTTGGAGAAATTATTTTTTGTCACACTGGTTCAAAAGACTTATTATAGGTTGTTTAATTCCTTTAACAAGCACTGTTACAATAGTAAGTTTGATAAGGTTGTTTGATAATGCATTAATAACCTTGACTTTTACAGGTATCTTATTCAAGAATTTAGTCTTCGTGGAACATTTCTTATCACTGGAGGAGTAATGCTACATATTTCTGTAGCAGCCTGCCTTATCGAACAACCTTTGGAGTTAAGAAATGAAAGCAAAATAAAGGCTTCGAGTGCACCCGTTGTATGTAGCATGGATTCAGCCTCAACGTGCCAAGACCAGTTGCAAACACACGAGGACGATGATATTTCTTGCGATGAAGTGTTTCGACATTTAGCTTTGTTTAGAAACCCTAAATTCATTGTTCACCTTTCTGTATTTTTGTTCATGAGGAGCGGTCTTGAAAACTGCATTATCTTGAGTGCGGCACAAATGCAGTTCTTGGGCCAGGGCATGGTAGACAAAGCAATCAATTTGTTTTTACTGGGATGCTTTGGAGTAGTTGGGAAAATTTTCTTTGGTTGGTTCACAGGCTATTCCAATGTAAAAACAAAGTATATATGGCTTCTTAACTTAACCATTTGTAGCATATTTCATTTTCTTGTGTCACAAATTAAAATATCGGTTCTCATGCGAATATACTCGGCAGTATGTGGCTTCTTCATTTCCGGTCTTATCGGATTGGTTCCTCCCTATCTCATTGAGGGTTTTGGAATGGAGGATTTCCCTCGGACGATTGGTATTTGTTACATGTGTGCTTCAGTAGAAGCACTGATTAATCCACCGATAATAGGTATGATCATTCCTCTACAATTTGCAGTTTAATATAAACATTCTGTCAAATATAGAATACATATTACGTAAACAATTTTACACAGAAACAACTTCAGAAAAGAAACCGACCACAAGCCTTATACAAATCAAGAAAATCACCAGAAAACTAACAAACACAAGCACCATTATAATGGCCACGTATTAGCTTTGTAAATGCCCATATCGTATATGGTTCAGGACTTCTGTAAATAAAACTTGTCAACACGAAATGGATACCCATATTCTGTCAATTATTTACCTAAGATAAATCTATTAAAAAGAAATATTCGTCAGGAACATAAAGGGTGAAGCTAAATTTTCCCTTAAAATATCACACGGACAATTTTTTGAATATTGCTAAGTTAATGTATTTCGCTTTTAGGTTGGACAGCTGACGAAACCGGAGACTGGAAAGTTGCCTTTATATTTACCGGAGTGCTTTTTCTGACGGGTGCCATGTTATTAACACTGGAATCGTGTGCAGAGAGGGCTAAAGAAAAGAGATGTGTTGTCAACAAAACATGTGCTAACTATAATAGTTGTAATCAAAATTAACAATCGGCACCACAGAGTCGATTAAATTCTGAAATAACTTTGACTTTCAGTTATATTTGCATATATGTATTACATTCTCTGTTAATGCAACAACTGCAATTGTTACATCATCCGATTGTGGATGTATATGTACTAGAGAACACAATGATGGTTTGTTATGGATATACGTTTTGCATATCACGCAATAATAGCTCAAGGTTATTTACTATATTGTTTATTAATGATAAAACATCGCATGGACAATTTTAGATTACCGAAATATTATGCCGCCTCCAAAACATTTGGACATTCTTAAAGGTAGAAAGAGAATCTATTAATTTGTCCTTGAGGAACTATAACTGTAAATTTGCTGACTGAAATTGAGCGAAAGAAAAGGCTAATAAAATAGGTCAACCTTGTGAAATAGATGACATTGTTAATGATGGAAAGTGACTACAGTTTATTGCAAAGTATGATAGCATACTAGATAGTATGTAATTACAAATGTATATGTTATATCATCGTTTCTTTCTCCCAGTTATCCAGTTCAGTAAAATGAAAATACAACAATAACATCAACATACATACGCATGTGTTTTTGTCTAAATTAATGTCCGTTTGCATCGTTTATCATAATAAGATTCTTGAATAAGATTCTCGTTTGATAAGACAATAAAACCATTGGAAGCATAACTATTCATTCAACTCGGAGGTCATACATTTTTTGCCGAGTGCCGTCTTCTATAAGGGTTATTTTTGTGATAATGATGGACTTTATCGTACTGCATCTCCACGACTGGTAAAAAGGATATTTTAGTATTATGTTCTATTTAATAGTCAAAGTTTTAAGATCCTCTGTCGATTTAACTCCTACATATTATATAGTTTCAGAAGCATCACTTATTTATTCGATTTTTAAAAATGCCAGAAACGTTTAGTCAAGTGGTCGATTGTTTGCCGATAGTCTCCGAATGACTGGAACCATGAATTAACACCCTGCAAGTAACGCTAACGCTAACAAAAAGTTAGATAGTGGCACTGTATGTGTTTGTGTATCTTTTCAGTAACCCTTGAAAAACAACGAAAGATTGAGAAACATCACACCACGACTTACAGTCAAATCGAAAGGTAAAATGGAAAGATATGTGAAATGGTGTTGATGTCCAAAAGTAATCCGAAGGAAAATAATCATCAGATTGTCAATTTCAAGAAGAAGAAAAATATAGACTAAGTACGAATTCTTTTAATGTTATCATATTTTACCTTTATAGGTAAACCAGTTTTTACAACTAATACTAATCTATTTCGAAAATTTGGGTGGAAAACCGTTACTGTGCGACTAGAAGCATCACGATAGTCTATTTTACCTAACGCGGATCGAACCAACAGTCTTCGTTATACAGCCATATACATAAACACTGGACCATCACTGTCATAGTTGTTAGAATTCAGCACTTCTTCATTCATACGGATACAACACAATTTGCAACCCCAGACACCACAAGTGACACTGTATATATAATGTACATATTCCATTTGACAAAATGGCCGATAATTCCGAATGAAATATTTCTTTTCATATTTAAAATAGTTAAAGAGTCAAAGATTAGCTTAATAGCTCATCTCCCCTATCAAGTAAATAAATAAATGAATAAAAAGTCTTTATTAAGTAGATTTTAGGGTGAAAAGTCCCTTTAACAGCAGTAACAAAGAATATCTATTTATATTGTTCAAGAAGCACTCCTAAGGAGGGTCAGCGGGTACCACTGATATTAACATTGGTATTTTGTTACGTTTTCATTTATTTTAAGTAGAATGTTAAAGGAAATCCCAAATTGTTAGTTTCATATATTAAAAACATGATATACTTGTCAATGTTGAGGTTCCATAAAGTCACAATATAGTGTATTTTATGCAAAATGTAACACAATACTTCTTAAAAACAAACATGATTAAGTATACATTATTGATACATTTTCAGAAAGCCTTTATTTCAGATGATTGAATCTGAAAATAATAAAGGAAATAAAAAAAAATATATATATATATATATATATATATATATATATATATTTAATTTCATATCTTTTGGGTAGTTTATATATATACGCTTTGGTCCTGACACAATGGTGATGTTTGCTCGTTTTGTATTTTCAACTGTTCCTTATGAAACACATTATTCGTTATAAATTGCGATAAAAATATTCTGAAAATATAATTTCGATATGATATTTAAGTATTTAGAATGCAATCTGTCCAATTTTTAATGCTTTGATTTTTTTTCAACGAATTCTACCAAACAAGTATATTAACCATATGATAAATCTCTTAAACGAGCATGGTGACTCTATTTTTAATTCATATATCTTCTTGCTGTGGCCTAAAGTACATATTTGCTGAAAAAGAATATGTTCGTTAGAATGCAAAGTAACACTGAAACGCCTTTAAGATTAAAAGGAAGCTGTTTTTAAGAGTATGAAACACATGCTGTGATTAGTCATTTGATAAATGAAATGGACCAAATCTCAATTTGCAATAGTTTCTTAGATATTTATATGTTTTCTCGTTTCCTCAGAAAGGAATTTTTAGAGCAAGTATAGATAACATTAATGCAGGAAGAAATCAAAGTAATAAAAACGAAAAACTTAAGTCTTTTTAGGCTATAATTGTTATTGAATAAAACTATTAAAGACTTTAACATTCCACTATTGTCATATTTAATGAAATTGTCTGTATGTAGCTCAATTGGTAATGAAAAAAAAACAACATAACTAAGTATTGTGAATCCGAAATAAGTGTACTTTCAAGTTGATACTTGAACGTAGCCTAGATTATTTCACAATCCGTGAGAAGATGGCAAGTTTGACAACCACAGATACAACCTTATTACAATGACCATTTTACGAATCTAAATGTTATATTTTTAATCATAACTTATTGTTCTATGAACCAGGAATATAAAAACATCATCCCTGAACGTACTTGAATTATTGGAACAGTAAAATTAAACAAAATGTTTCAATCATTACTTAACCATGTAGATTATAATTTAAATGATTTTCTTTTTGACATTTTTCAAAATGATAAAGCTTTCACAATGAGCTACAATGTCTTCTTGGGAATATGATAAAGAGTCCATTCAAAACTAATGTAAGTGTATTATAAATTTAAATCAAAAGAACAAATCAAGTATGCAATATACATGCTGTTTTTGTTTCATTGATCGCTAAAAAGAACCTAAAAATAATCAAAGGAAATAACTTTAGTAGTTTTCCATTTAAACAAATAAACACTGGAGGGATAATTATTTCCTTTTCTGTTACAGAATCATGATTGATCTTTAGAGGAATATGTTTTATCTCATGTTATTTCATTCATTATGCAACGTCTCAGCTGCAGTCAAATACAAGAAACTATTCATCATAAAATAGAATATACATTGAAATTTCATTTACGAATCTAACAACTTTCTTTGAATTTATCCACAACGAACTCTTACTTAAAGTCGCATCATGATTACAACATAAATACAAATACACGACTATATAATAACATAAGTATCAATGAACTATGCCATTCAGTCATGAATTATAAGAGACTATCATGAATAACAATTAACCCGACGATTGTGATTAAGTATTCTGTAAGTCACAATACAATTTAACCTATGATTAACTTATAATCCCCGAACCCCCAAACTGAACTGGAGAGCGTGGTGATTTGTATTATATTTTCTAAAAATGAAACTCGAAAACAATATGAGAATCCTCAAACATTTTTTTCCAATATCTTTAAGTCATTTTAGATATTGAATTTTCTCGGCGAATCTCATGACCGTACATATTTCCCATATTCTATCTAAAGTCACATTCTGTACCCCTGATGAACCCATGAGAAACTTTTATACGCATTTAGTGAGAACAATGATTTGAACTTAATGAATTAGATAAATAAGATTCGAGTGCAAAATCACCTTCAAATCTACGATATGGTCGGCAGCAGCAATAGGAATCTTTGTTTTGTTTTGTATAAAAAAAATGATAGTACTAGTATTTAACCGCCATTTGGGGGAATAAATTGATATTAATATTATGTTCCTATTAAGATTGGTTTTTGAGGTTGCCAAATTATTGTGTGTTTTTTTTGTTTTTGTTTTTTTTTTTCATTATAAAGGCGTTGGTAAATTTTATTCGAAGTTATCCTATACTTCATATTTATGAAACCAGTCAGTTATACAAATTTCACTAAAAACTGATCAGCTAACTGGGAATGCATATTTGAATATTTCATACACGTGATGCATTTTAACAATGAATTGAAACAGAGAGCAAAAGTTGAACATAAATTATGAATAGACGGATTTGATATTAGTTTTTGCAATATTAATAATAATAAACACGTTTTTCTTGTTACTTCTGAGATATTCATGATTTATGCAGAAGGAAATTGCAAAAAGTTTGAAATATCTATTTTTATCCTTTGCAAAAAGTGTTTGTTAAATTAGAAATCGACAAATTGATTTATTAATTGTAATAGACTTATTTTTATTTACTTTAACGTAGTCAGCAAATCAAAAATAAAGATAATGCTAAAATAATATAAAAAAAGGTTAAGAACACGTTATATAAGATATCTTTTTTTAAAAACATGACGATTTTCCTATTAATGAGGAAACACCATAGCACTTGCAAATATAAACTTAATTTTGAGGAAATTCACAACTATATTTTTTCCTGTGTCAGCCTTATTATACAATATGCGATAATAAGAGAGCCCAAAATTATGTGACATATAATTGCTTTGAATAACAAGTGAAATTGTCTCGAAAAAACAATATATAAATATAAAAATGTGATATATATAATACTGCGAAAATGTGTTCGCATTACGAAATACCCTTTTCAACAAAGAAATTTTATGTTGTATCTTCTAAATAAAATAGATTTAATGAAAAGAAATGTGCAATATCACTGAAATGACCTTGGAAAGAAAACATATTTTTATGATAAGTATTCATGTTTATAACTTGAACCAGCTATATACAATCTCACATAATTATCATGTAAGAAATATAATTATCAGCGATATATGTTTGAACTACCATCTTTGAATTATAATTATATATTTAACTGGAAGTTGTTTCGTTTACAGATATCAATTACTTATTACCAGGGTTACAAATATAAATAACAAGTACCAATTTCGCTATTTAAAAGTTGTTTGATATGCCCTCATTGACATACCTACCAAATATGAATTTTAATTGTCAGATTTTGTGAAGAAATACATTTCTTAATTGCCAGCGACTTTTCACGCGTTGTCCCTTAACTGCTTAAATATTATAAGTGAAGTGTACAGGAATTAAGTAAATTTGTAGGGCCCTGAATTAATACTAAAACACTGCACGTCACGAAAAGTCACACTAATTAGAAAATGTATAATGTCCCTATCTTCTTTTCCATATTATCTTTATCAATTTTATTTGAAGACAAATTGTGCAATCATTTACAGAATATATATATATATATATAAATATATATATATATATATTAAATATGATTTAATGTACATGCACAAAAGACAATAAGTAATAATTGTTCATTGATTTTTTATATACATTGAATGTCATGCTGTTTTAATCATATGCGGGCATTAACCTGTATTATTTTCCAGTAGTTTTATCTTTTTTCTGTTTTCGTCGATTGGACAAGGTTTAAGATATAAAATTATTTCCTCTCGATGCTTCTGTGTTAGACCAATAATTGCCCTAGATTCTTGCCCCAGGCGTTCTAAATATTTCCTGTTGAATGCATGTTCAAATTGGATAGACAATCATCGGGATCTAATTTGCGATAACAATAAAATCGAATTTTGAAATGGTCTGTGTTTAAATCAAAATCTTGAGCATTGTATGACCACTGAATTTCAAGAGATAGATATTATAGAGGAAAGTTTGCACTATGGGGGATATTCGGGTCTACAGCGAAAGTTGCAATTACCAGATTTTTAACCTCACAATAACCGAACTATCTGGGTATATATGGTTCAAATGTGTTTACTTTTTATTATTCGAGGTTACATGAAAGGTACATCAAGATTTCACCCCACAATATTTGCGAATCATTGCCCTTGAACAGTGCTACATTCTAGTGCCAATGAACTTGAATGGCGGTCTTCAAATCGTCTAGTGATATCGGGTCTTGTTATTTTTCGGAATCTCTGAAAGAGAAAATATACATTATCTTACGCAATTAATAAGAGTGAACTTGTTTTCTACTTAATATCTTTACAATTTGCATTGACAGTTTATACGTCTTTATTAAAAGTAGCCAAAAGTAACAACAATAAATTGTAAAAAGATTAGAAAAAAAAGAGATAATTCTTACTAAATTGATGGGTAAAAATAAAACGTTTGGATTATCGCATGGCTTGGAAAGCCGATGGTATTTTTCCTTCTTGAACTATTCGTTATTTCACACACGGACTGGAATTATATGAATGACGTTCGGATAAACACTTCTTTGAATATCGAAAAATTATTGGAGTGTAGCGTAGGACTCACCTCCACCAGAGACCCTGATGTCCGGATTAGGCTGTAAACAAGGAACCCTGGAATAAATAGGACGGAAGAAAGGGACATACACATGCCCAATGCAAGTGCTCCATCCGGGTACCTGTACGTCCTGTTGTATGTCAGATGTTTGAAATTTAGACAGACGGATATCATAATGACCTGAAAAGATTAGATACACAAATACATGTACAAGCGTTTTTTTTTTTTTTATTTTCGGTAAATTCTTTAAAGCAAATCAACAAATGATTATTATTAAGGTTAAAAACAATGCACTTCATTTTTTCCAACAATGTTTCACTAAATAACGGAATGATCAATATTAACTGTCCACTGGTCAAATGTACTATGACCTTAATTGCAGATAAAGTATAGAATAAACCTGACAACACAAAATTTCATTAAGACCAAACTTTCCTTTATTTATTGACATTTTAATACAGGCTATTAGTAGAGCTTTTTATGGAAAAAATCATTTATTTTCCTTGAAGTGGATATACACAATTTGATGCATGCCATAACGCCTATACCAAAAGCATTGCAGGGGTTATGTACTTCCAGCAGAGAATGAAGAGATACGGTATACGTTTTCCAGTCATGGCCTGTATTGTGTCCGCAAAATTTCTCGCTCCTGTAACATATACAAATGTATATTCATCATATACTGACGATGATGTTATCATTGTTAGGTTTGGTTACTATTTGTTATTGAAAAGGTGCATTTACGATATAAAACGATACAATACGGTCACTTCCAATGTAAACAGTCTAAATTACAAATGGATACAATACAAATGAAATGCATAAAGGATAGACAAAACTAATATAGTTCCTTTCCTTTTTTACTCAAGGTAATTAGGTAATGTATTATAGATTTTATTATACTGAAATATTATATCCGTCATAGTCGACAATGTTTATTGTTTGACAACCTTTTTAAACCCATTAACCATTCATGTTTCAGTTTATGTTTTCAGTCGTGAGTTATATTTTTGCATATTTGATAGAGCTGAATCAATCTGCTTGCTATTGAAACTACAAACGGAAAATAATCATATGCATTCATGATTCACAAAACTGCCTGTTTCACCTGACCCAATACAATGGTGGCATATTTTTTCGGGGAAGATAACATTTTCAGTTTTACACAATTATTTTTTGGTTTCTCAGAATCGTCTAAAATAGCAAATAGCTAAAAAACAACAACGACAAAATACAACAACAAAACAGTACCATACATCCAGCCTATGGCAATAAGTTCGCAAATGCCAGTACATGGCATCACAATGAGACTTGCGGCATAGTAATCGAAAAGCTGGAAAACATACATTCCACCCTGTAACAGAAAAAAGTATTTTGTTCAGGCATAATGCTGCAAAATAGTGTACTGTGTCATATGCTAGGATATTGATATACATTATAAAATGATGGAGCTATAAAGAGCAACCTTGTGACTAAGTCTTTGTCCTTCGTTAATGCTTCAACTAAATGCATTTTCATATCTATGTCAAATAATTTAATATAATTTGATTATATACATTTATTTGTATTGTTTTATTTCATTGGTTTACAAAACTTGAAATTATGTTTAAGTCATTGCAATGTGTATGTTCTACAGTGGAAGGATCAAAATGTTTGGACCTCCCAAGGAAGAATTTCAAAATGAACCACATTGAACAGTCCCAGTGTTGTGTACAACCGTAATACCAGAATTCGCAATCATTGTGTAAGTTTCCGTACTAAGTATGCATATCATGAACTGAATAATGTCATTTGTTTTCGTGATTAGTCATTTATTGTCATAATCATAAGGAATAAAATCAAACATTTTAGTTGAGCTGCAACAGTATAGTTTTACACAATATAAATATCTTTAGATTATATAATACTGAAAAAAATATCATTATGAGCAAATTTCTACGCGTCTGTTACATCACTTATGGTACAGAGAATTGGTGATAACGATCAAATAATCTATCTACAATTTTTCAATTCAATTTCAAATACATAATTTTGCTGCTATGACAAATGCTAGAGGTTGTCTTTCCATCCTTAATCATGTTACATGTATATAATTTATACTTATTTTATACGTCCACAAATGAAAATAGAAATAGTAAATTCATTTTTCTTTTAAATTATAAAAATGACTACATTAATTAAATTCTCCTTGAGTAGGGTTGTGTTAAAATATGTATAAAGAAAAGATTTCTTTTGGTGGGTAATTATAATTTTGGGAATTGTTTTTTTTTAATTCATGAAAATTAACATTGAAGTTGTCAACATCGTTCTTGTATTGTAATTACATATTTGCTCCATTCAGTTAAGCTATAAATATATTGACATACTGTACAAAGAAAATTTTATTTCATTGGCGAACATTACATGTTTCCAGTCCAATCCAGAAATTTAAGCTTGGTCAATAAGCATTTTGTAACACATGTATACAAACAATTAAATTGATTTCTGCATATATTCTGGTATATAAATTCAACAGTCCTTAAGTATTAAAAAAGAGCCTTATTCAAGTAGATTGTCCCTAAATGTGTACCTGTGTCACCATGCTGAGTCCAACAACGACAGACACTAAGCAGTATAACGCCGTCAGGAGTTGCCGTGGTCTTCTTCTGTTGACGTGCTTCGGCAACAGGTCGAAGAGAGCCGATAGAAAACTCTCACAATTTATAAACTGAAATGCATCAGTACATTAATAAAACCAAAACCGCATGTTAACTACGGAATTTGCATTTATATCCTTATAAGGCTTATTTCCATATACAATAAACGATAAGAAACTGATTGTATATTATCCCGTGCTTTATCTGAATGAATGTTTAATATTTACGTCCGAAACATTCTCCTATGACACCATGCAATTGCTTTGATGACAGGTTTAGCCGCGAGAAACATAAATAACTCGATAACGCCTGAGATGAAATTGTTGTCAGTTGATTTAGGTAAAATATGCCGAAACTTGAGGCGCTTGCATTAGATATCAAGTAACCTTGACTTTTCTCTCCGTTTATTGAGCTAGTATAATCTGGCTTCATGTCTAAAAGAGATTTAAAAAATAAAAATGTTTTTAAACCTGTAATAATAAGTTACGATATGAATTTCAATAGTAATTCTTGAAGATAATTCTTATTAATTGTTGTGAAATACACCGTGCCTGGCATTAAGAAGTGCTCTTGTTAAATTGGATGCGTGTCAATAATAAAATCAAACTTTTTTATTATATATATTGGATGTGTTGTTTTTATATCATTATTTATATAAAGTATGTATAAGCGAACAATTAAAAAAAAGTTTTATAGTTTTAAATATGATATAATTGCAGGTCCGCGTTTGATTAAACATTTTAAATTAAGAAAAACCTAAAACCTAAAAATCTAAAGCTCTATTTTCATATGATAATTTAAGAAAATAATTAAAGACAATTATTTTCTTTTCAAAATGCTAATAAAAGCATACTCACGAAAATTCAATGAATAAAGGAATTTAAGATGTTCATTTTTAATTGAGCAATGCAAGATGTCTCATGAAAGGTAGGTCTCATCAAATGATAAAATGACTTTACCTGTGAGTCTAATGCTACTATAAAAATCATTACAAAGAACAGAACCGCCCAGAAATGCGGAGCTGGAAACATCGAAATAGCTTTCGGATATACAATGAAGACTAAACCCGGGCCTGAAGTAAATGAAATATTAAAAAGCATGTTATTAATTTTAACCAAGATATTACGTTTTTTTGTTGTTTATTTATTTTTTATTTTGTAGTTGTAAAGAGATAATCTACATGCAAATTGGCTACAGAAATATATTACATAACAAATTAGTATTCTTGAAACGAAACGTTGGTGAAACCCATTTCTTGGTGTCGGATAGTGTGAATTTAGATATTTTACAGTCAGGTGAAGATCAAACACCCACTTTATTTGAGGTAAACATTTTTCCATGTCATACAGATTGATCTACTTTGTACGTGATAAAATATAAAATCGAAAGGTGTTCTCTTGGAATATATTGCTGATATATCAGATTCTGACTGGCTACAGATTGGTGTGATTTCTAAATTAAAATATTAAAATCTTTTTAAAGGACTTCAAATTACAAAGCAGTATTTACATTGTATTCATCAATAAAGTTCATTAACAAATGACAGCGATCGAATCCATAAATAACAGTTAGTAATGAAATACATAGTAGACAAATAAATACGGCATAGGAACAATGCCCCTAAAATACTTAATACCTGTCCACCAATGGAACATTCTACTAACATAATTACATAAATATTTCTTAGAAATTTGAGAGGAAGGTTTAAAAATGTTCATTTATCAAACAAAACTTGGACTTTTAACAGTTTCTAGTGGATTTCGAGCATAAAAATGAAATATGAAGCCCTGCCTGACTCTGCCACCTCAGCTATAGGGACATTCTGCTGTCGAGCCATGAAGCCCAGGGTTGTAAACACCACTATACCGCCCAGTAGACTCGTGACTGAGTTCAAAGCGCACACAATGTACCCATCTCTATAGTAACAACAACAACAACAACAACACACACAAAAAAACAAAGCAAAAAAATCATTGAGACATATCAAATCTCATACGCCCTATTGCACAGACATTGGTAATGCAAAAAACATGTTATAATGTATAATGTTAATTATAATCAACTGTACAGCTTTTCATTTCATTGTGAGATATGATTTTTTTCATTACAAAAATGAAATTAATAAAACAAAATGTTTAAAATACAGGCAATTCAATATATATATATATATATATATGCGTTGCAATAAGCAATTATCTTATTACAAGGGAATGTGTATTAAACCAGCAAAGATCTCTGGCATTTGTTTTAATCAGAACGTAAGTCTTGCATCTTATTACATCAAATGTACATTTTTTTTGCAAAAATCATTTAGCAAGCTAGAGTATAATTTTGTGGCAAGACATTTTGCATGTTTAAAACATGGCGATTGTATCTGAAAGTGACTTAAAATTCCTCAAGAAAAACATACAAATTAAAAATTAGTTTTAATATGTTGCCAAATTAAATCGGAGGTGGCTTTCGTTTAAAATCGCTGTTAACGGTATAGAGCAGACGCACCTTAGAAAGTTGTGGTGTGTGGGGCTGTGACTACTGAGGTTTACCAGGACCCCAGCTGTCACAGCATATGAGTAGACAATCTGTACCACCCCGTCTATCCACACCTGCTCAATAAAAAAACAATAAAAATGTATATTTTCTTATATGTTACAAAATAATTTAGCACATTTCACTAACCTAATCTTATTAGAAGTAGAAACATGCCAGGCATCCTCCTTGACTCAAAGTAATGTAAGTGAATGTAATGTTAGCGGAAGGAAAAATGACTGATATGAAAAAAGTCATTGGATTTGAGTGACCCCTGCTTCCGCTTCGTAAACGTCAGGTCATGGGCTTGATACCTGTCTACGAGATAGCATATAGAGAAAGGTTATGGTTAATCCCTTGCTTTGAACTACGGTGGGGGCAGGGGGTGGGGGCATGGGTCATTTCAGAACTGGCAGGCCAAGAAGTTCCAGGATAGGACTGAATGTGGAATGATGCCACTTCATATACATATTGTAGATGTTTTCACCAAATAGAAATGCGGCATAATAACAGACATCTACGAACATTTTTGCATCCACCACACTTCTTGTTTTGTTGACCAATAAAATTCAAAACTCACCTGTGTATTTGCCAGCTTCGAGAAATCCGGTTTAAACAGGTACACCAGCCCGTCAGAAGCGCCGTCTAACGTAAGACCATGCACCAGTAATATCATAATCATGACGTAGGGCATCAGGGCTGTGACGTATACAATCTGCAGCAACATTATACATACAGCGTTAAGCCATTAACATCATTGTTGTGACATAATTATCTAGTGAAGAGACAAATCTAAATTGGTTGCTATTGTATAGCGGTTTTTTTTCCATTTGATAACATGTCGAGCAGCTTTAAAAATCATTTTGGCGGATACGCCTGAAGAGTTTACGATTCTGTTTTTTTTAACCAATTACTATTAAAGTGGTGTTAATTTGTGTCTAGTATTACACAGACTACAAATTGCAAATTTTAAGTTAATGTTTGGTTTCAAGAAATTTCCATATATACTATTGTCAATGCAACATTAATCATGGATTTTTGATATTTTACTGCGGTTTATTTTTATTTTATTTTATTTTATCCTAAAATTATCATTTAAAATGTAACAAAGTGAAAGTACAGCTTGATCGGGACAAAAAGCTTACAGTGTGAATCCTTGAACGACTTGACTCCCTGATCCCTTACACATTTTCTCCCCTGCAGTGAGAAATCATTCTTCTCGTCCACATTAGAACTCGTCCATAAATTCTTAAGGATAACCATGTGCGATGATCATTAAAATATCCAAACATATTTGACAATATTAAAATGGTGCAATTTTCAGTATCTCATTATCAAGATTTATGTATGCTTAAAATGGTTTAAAACTTTAAATTTCTGCCCTATGTCAAAAAATTATAATCCTTATTATTCGTCTGAAAATAAATCTGAATATTTAGAAATATTACCCGTCCACTCCACACGATACCCTTCCATATTGAGAAGTAGACGATGGTCCAGGCTACCAGAAGACAGACAACCAGCTCCCAGACAAGGGTACCAGGCTCATCTATACCGCCTGAGATGTGTAACACTTTTCTCCTGGAATAATAAGTTTAAAAATATTGAAATGTAATGAATCACAGAATTTAGATATATTTCACTTGTGATTAAGATGTTACAAATCAATGGACCATTCTCTGTTTCACAGTCAGTTGATAGTTAGCGACCATAACACTTGATAAAAATCAAATATTCCGGAACGTCTACACATCTATAAAGTTATAGAGCGCATTACTTAAATGTACCATTAATATAGAGAAGTGACGTACAAATTTTTAAAAAGAAAGATATGATGGCTTAAAAACTATTCATGAACTTGATTAATACCCTGATTAGTGTTCTTTGAAACACCGAAAATTATTTTGTAATATCATTTGCAAATATGTCTCTATATATCCGACGACCTTCCTTCCCCTAATACTGCCTATATTTTGTCATAAGTTTTTTCTGTGGATCACATATTAAAAGTACTTGTGTGTTTTTTTTCTTCTGGTAATTTATAATTGTTCTAATGTATACTTTATCGTATACAATAATCTGATAAAGATTATGACGCGATAAGAGTTCTTTTATCTTTCCCTATAATCCTTATTTGATTGTATTTTGGCGTTTTTAATGATCATCATTAATAAAATAATAAACCCAATCCTCTCAGTTCCAGCTATATATATTGGTTAGATATTGATTATATGCATACAGTTTGTGGTTAATGTTTGAATCCTGGCTTTAACACTCACTAAGCCCCTTACCGCGTGGGTTCGAATAACTTCCATTTAACCATGGTCATGCCATAAAGCTGCCAATCAGAATTGCCGCTGCGTCTTTTTGTGCAGAAAAGGCATTCCAGTTCAATTGGAACACAAAAACAATTGGATGAAATAGTGTCTGATATTGGTAACATGTTTGGTAATATTTATGAACAATCCTTTGGAGTAATAAACAGCAATACAAAATATAAAACAAAAAACAAACTGGATAAAAACGGTTATCCCTGGTTTGAACAATCATGCCTGATAATGCGAGATATATACAATAAAATAAGAAAATCATATAATAAATATTAAACACAACATTTTAAAAATTTACTACAAACAGTAAGTAAACAATATACAAATACTATGAGAAAGTCTCGGAGTCAATATAATGAGCTTAAAATTGAAAAATGCGGATGCTAAAGTCAAAATGACCCTAAACAATACTGGAAAAGTATAAATGACCCTAAAAGTACTAAATCTAACATCTCTGCTTCTTTGCAAGACTTTTATGATTATTTAAAAAATTTGAATGAAAATCTTGACGACGCTGAAACGAATGATACAGGTGAAAATGATAACAACTTAATTTATAATGAAGAAATCAATAGCCCAATAACCAGAGAGGAAATACTTAATGCAGTTAAAAGTCTAAAACAAGAGGCCCATAGGGCCTAAAATCGCTCACCTGAGTACCACTGCTCTATATGCAACCTAGTATACATGTATCATACTGATATACATGTTTCTCAGGAACTTGACAGTTTTTCTTACCCATTTTAGCAATAGTATGGAAAAAAACAGTGATCATGAGATTTCAGTGTGGTACTGCTGATTGAAAATGGACAAAAAGAGAGATGGTCCTTAACCTTTTCCCTCATAAAAACTCATTTTGACATAAATCCTGATCTGCAGAAAGCCCCACTTAAACCTTTCCAAATTTAATTGTAAAATCCCCATCCCCAGACCACTAAGGAGCAGCAAACAGCATAAAACCTGATCAGCCTGCGAGTAACAGTTGGACTTGCAGGCTGATTAGGTTTTATGCTACTCACATAGGTACATATATTTTATAGATCTCTATGAGGAAAAGGGTTAATTATTAAGAAATAAGTTGCAATTTATTACAAAGTGTTTTTAATCATTCGTTTGTGGTTTTTAAGAGGTGTTTGGTAATCCCTGTGTACTGGAACACTGACATGAACCAAAGTAAAGGCAGACAATCTGCATATTCACCCCCCCCCCTCCCACATTCACTTTAATGATGATGTTGATGCTGCTGCTGATTTAGGATAGTATCAATAACCCTTATATCTCTATCAGGTGGCTTTGTGTAAAACTAGCCTAGTATCTCATATACATAATAGCAGGTTATGTAGTTTTTGCACTAACTCAGTGGGGCAACACAGTCCAGAAAATGTGACCTCTGCCAGTAGGTCAGACTAAGCTATAGGAATGGTATTTGTGGTAATGTTATCTTCTCCACCTCTGCATATGTAGTGGAATCACCCAAATGACCTATCAGACTAGTGGACAATCTCATCTAAGGGTACAATTTATTTTTTTGTTTCTAGCTGGTTTTCTCTCTCTCTCTCTCTCTCTCTCTGTTAGACTTCTCTCTCTTTAATAAGTGGCCTTGTAATTTAATGTAACTTTTTGCATTTTATTAAGCTACCAAGACATATTTCTTGTTTTGTTTATGAGCTGATGCATTCTTTTTATGCATAAATGTAACAAAATATCACACTTAAAAATATTCAACTTCTGTAAATCTGATCTGTAAAGGATCAACTTTTGGAGAGGTAGCCTGAACTGCAGAAAAGAGGCCCATGATGGCCCTAAATTGCTCATCTGAGATAAATAGATTGACCCAAGGAACATCTGTACCAATTTATTTTAAAATCTGGCCAGTAGTTTTGAAGCAGATGATTTTTAAAGTTTTCATATTTTTTTCTTTTTGTTGCCATGGCAACCAGAGTTCTTTATGGATCAAGTTTATTTTAGGAACTTTTTTGAAGGTTGACCCAAGGATCATTCCTGCCAAGTTTAATCAAATTCTGTCCAGTGGTTTCAGAGGAAATGTTGATTAAAGGTTTCTCTATATACATATAAGGCAAATAAGCCCCGCCCCTGGCGGCCATGTTTATTTTACGGATCGGAATAATTTTAGCAACTTTGGTAGAGGTTGACCCAAGGAACATCTGTACCAATTTATTTTAAAATCTGGCCAGTAGTTTTGAAGAAGATAATTTTTAAAGTTTTCATTTTTTTTCTTTTTGTTGCCATGGCAACCAGAGTTCTACATGGATCAAGTTTATTTTAGCAACTTTTGTGAAGGTTGGCCCAAGGATCATCCCTGCCAAGTTTAATCAAATTCTGTCTAGTGGTTTCAGAGGAGATGTTGTTTAAAGGTTTCTCTATATACATATAAGGCAAATAAGCCCCGCCCCTGGCGGCCATGTTTTTTTACGGATCGGAATAATTTTAGCAACTTTGGTAGAGGTTGACCCAAGGAACATCTGTACCAAATTATTTTGAAATCTGGCCAGTAGTTTTGAAGGAGATGATTTTTAAAGTTTTCAAATTATTTTTCTCTTTGTTGCCATGGCAACCAGAGTTCTTCATGGATCAACTTTATTTTAGCAACTTTTGTAGAGCCTCACCCAAGGAACATTCCTGCCAAGTTTCATTAAATTCTGTCCAGCAGTTTCGGAGGAGATGTCGTTTAAAGCAAATTGTTGACGACGGACGACGCACGACGCACGACGACGGACGAAGGGCGATCACAAAAGCTCACCTTGAGCACTTTGTGCTCAGGTGAGTTAAAAATAGTAAAGCGCCAGGAATAGATGAAATAGTAAATGAGCAAATTTAACATTCTATTAATTACATGTGCATGATAAATATATATATAAAGTTATTTAACATAATATTTGAGAGGGGAATTAAACCTGAAATTTGGACAATAGGCCTAGTCAAACCAATATATAAAAATAAAGGAAACCCACAGTTTCCAGAAAATTACAGACCAATATCACTCCTTAGCTGCCTAGGAAAACTTTTTAAATGTATTATAAATAACAGATTAAATATATACGCAGAAAAATCAAATCTTATTCACGAGACTCAAGCAGGATTCCGGAAGAAATTCTCAACAACTGACAATATATTCATTCTAAAAAGCTTAATTGACGTCGTGCAATCTGATAAGAAAAAAATATACTTTTGCTTTTTTGACTTCAAACAGGCTTTTGATTTAGTATGTGGAAAAAACTTAAAACCGAAAATATTAATGGTAAATGTTTAAAAGTTATCCAAAACTTATACAGTAACATAAAATTAAAGGTAGTAACATCAGAAGGAGAAAAGTCTTTTTCAACTGTTTAGTCGGAGTGAGACAGGGAGAAAATCTATCGTCTTTTGTAGTTTGAATTTTCTTAAATGACCTTGACCTTTACTTAAGAACAGACAACATTAATGGAATACCAAGAACAGCTATTACGGAGGAGGCAAAATATATCTTAAGCTTTTCATTCTTCTTTATGCGGATGATACTATAATCTTCAGTGATAATGAAACAGATTTATAAAATGCACTAAATAAATATAATTTTATTGTGACACGTGGAAAAAAGATAGATAGGATAATAAAAAGAATTCCTAGATGAATATAAATACCTTGGTCTATACTTTACAAAAACTGGCTCGTACTTTAAAACTAAAATTCATATTGCTGAACAAGCAAATAAAGCTATGTTCTCTTTGCTTAAAAAAATAAAATCACATTATCTATCATTTGACCTGCAAATTGATCTCTTCGAGAAAACTATTAAACTAATACTATTATATGGTAGCGAAATAGGGGGCAATGGTAATATCAACATCTTAGAAAAAATACAATTGAAATTTTACAAATAAATATCTAATCTGAAGAACTCCACACCCTCATATATGGTATATGGCGAAACCGGCATTACACCATTAATTGTCAGTATAACACCCCCCCCCCCTCCCCCCCCGAGAAATAGCATATTGGTCACGCATAATTGAAACTATCAAAGGTAATGAAACAAATAAGATTATCCGCAACAAAATTATCAAACAATACACCAGCTATATTCACAAACCAAACTAAAATCAGCTTGGCTAGATAGTATTAAAATAAGCTATGCTCATTAGGATTTTCCGTTATTTGGAATAGCCAAAATTTTCCCAATAGTAAGTGGCTCATCCAGCCCACTTATCAAAACACTTAAAGATATGTTTATACAACAATGGCATTCTGAATTGAGCCAAACATCGAACATCAACCTATGCAAACACATTAAAATGTCTTTTAGCCGAAGTCCATATATCAATAAACCCCCCATATATCAAAGTAAAATAATAATTGCGAGAAACCACAACTTAACTATTGAAACTGGACGATGGCAAAACATACATAGTAATGAACGTAAATGCATATACTGCAGAGAACAAGGGGATGAATTCCACTATTTATTTACATGTCCAATATTTGGATGTGACAATGTACAAATGCCTAAATATGATAAAACTTATTGAATTAGTTAAGTCTGAAAATATTATAAAACTTAAAGGGTTTGGTTTGTTATGCTCATCCATAATAAAACATTTCAAAACAAATCAATTTGAAAGTTTAAATACATATTTAAAGCAAAATGCATATCCATTTAAATAATGATAACATTATTATATTGATACATAAAGTTTATAACGTTTAAACATGTGATTTGGTTAAACCACTTTCGTTTTCGCATGGTTTAGGCAGATCAAGGATGTAGATAATATAAAAGGCACAGAACATGTCGCTTTTAAATCAAAAACTTCAGCAGGGTGTTATCCTACGTTTATCCCTTTGTATAAATGTATTGTGTGTCAGAATATGTGTAGTACCTTTTCTAAAGGAATAGTCATGATATATGCTGTAAATAGCAAATATTGTTGTCGTGTGTTTATTTTCTGTTTATATGTTAGTATTTATTTTACTTTTGAGGTCAAAGAACCGATGGAATTTAAAGAAGAAAAAAATACAGTGAAAGAGAGAGAAAGAAGAATAAACTGTAAATTATATATAAATACATAAACATAATGTGTGCGTGTGGGGGGGGGGTATACATATATCTACTAATATTACTGTCTTTGTATGACAATACATGTTCTATTTATTTATTTACATCACCAGTTTACCTATTAGAGCGCGCGCGCGAGAGAGAGAGAGAGAGGGGGGGGGGGGGGGGGGGGAGAGAGAGACGGATATTACATGTAATTACTAATGCTGTTGTGTTTGTATAAAACATAATCTGTAAAACTCACCTGTGTTTCAGAGAAAGAGAAAGGGGGGGGGGGGAAGAGAAAGAAAAATTCGGCACATTAAAGGCCTTCATATTCAACGTGTGCGTGTGTGTGTGAAAGATGATAAACGCACAATACCCTATGAAGAAAATATAAATTTAAGTATAATATCATCAGCCGTTTTCCATTATTTTCATTTGAACTGTGTTTATGCATGTTTCTTTTTTGCACTGCTAATGTTTCCTTCTGTTGTAGGACTTATGCATATGAAAAATAAAAGATTGAAGATTGATATTAATTTTATACAAAGGTTTGACAGTGTATTTGCCCAGGGCATTTTAGTTTAGCTTCTAAGGCATGGAGTCACCAAAGATGTTCGAATGTATATTATGCAAAAGCAAACTGCGAAAAAACAAACAGGTAAGCGTTTGTGTTTTAATGCATCTATTAATTAGCATGTAATTTAAAGATTCACGTATATAATTATGTGGTGGGAAATGTAATGGGCTGTCGGCTGCTACAAATAAAAATTATTGTGACGTAAACTTGTTAATTAGAATTAAAGTATATGAAGAAGTAGAAAGTGCTTTATCAATACACAGTAAACTGCTACCGTCTCAACAATGTCAAAGGCATACCGAATTTAAAACAAATATTCGTGGAATTTATGACTAGTGAATAGGTAAAAGATATGAGAAAGATAAAAAAAAAATATTTTACACACTCCCAGAATTCCACAACAGAATCCACGGTTTGTTGGTCTTCTGTTTTCGATGAGTTGGCTGTACCTTCTGCAAAGGTCTCGTTGTAAACAGAGTGGTTGTTGAAATGGTTGTGCCCGTCAAAACACCTGGAATAGAATTGAAGACTGGTTAACACTATTCTACAGTAAATTTGCCACTGTAATAAGTAATTAGGAGATTTGGTTATATGTAGTGTATAACATTTCATGTAGGTACATTGAATACAAGCGAAGTGTCGCATGAACTATTTTGTGAATACAATGGCGTTTAGATTTCTTAGAAGACTTAAGTAATTATATTTAGTATACCGATTGTACAAAAACGGATTACGTACTAACCTTTGTGTGTTCCAGTGGTTGTCGCAATTTGCCCAGGGAAGAGTAGAAGAGAACGACATGATCAGATAAAAGATGGTCCAAACCATTGCCACGATATAGTAGCAGTTAAAGTAGAACGTCATGACAAGAATGCACACACCAATGCCTTAAAAGGAACGGAAATCAGTTTAATTATGTTTTGACTTATAACGCCACCAGGGAAGTAAGGCTTAAAGAAAAGTTGACCTGATTGTGTGTCAATAAGAGACGCTCATAAGGGGTTCAGACAAGTAAGTTTTTATTTTATAATTTCACATTGTCGAAACAAATGTCATATGAGATTGGCTGTTAAGTTGTGTAATCTATCCATGATAAGACATCCACGACCATTCCAGTCCATTGCTATAACTTTATTATGTATGGCTATTTAATGCAAATTTACGCAGCAATTTGATAGGATTTCTTTGAATATTGTTTTTCACGAGGTAATACAAATAATGTCCTATGAGAATCCAACATATATTAGGAATGAATTAACTCCAGAAAGAGGTTCAAGTAAACGTTAAATGGAGTAAAAAAAAACAACATGGACACAGGACAGTATATCATATAGACAACAGTTACTCGTTAGGAATTGTCAGCTGGCAAAATGACATATTCTCGACCATTTCAGCAATCACCGCTTCGGCACGGAATCCCATAAGTTTGACAAGGTCTTGTTAGATTCCAACGCTTATGTCTCCGGTATTCATTCTTCAATTATTGTGCAGCTTTCCATGATCAATTAACGATGTCATGCTAAAGGAACGTAACGTTTTGACGCCACAGCCGTTGCTGTTTAAAAACATTTTAAAAATAAAACTGTTGCTGAAAATAGTTGCGCCATCGGATTTCTCTGAACATCTTAGCTTTATTACGTATTGTGTGAACATTGAAAAACGCATGGAATATTTGGAGCTTCTAGTATCAATTCTCGGGATCTGAATATAAGTGGCACAAATGGTTTAAGGGTGATAGGGGCGTTAAAGAAGACAAGGCGAAGACAGACAACCGTTTGTGCGAGTTAATGATGAACCTTTGGTGTTGGTACACCAGGTGATGGCTAAGATTAACGAGGAGTTGCGCAATAGTTTGTTTGACAATTTTAATGACTTTGCTGTAACTTTGCATAGGAGAGACACTTTTCAGACATTTCTACAGACAATAAAAGACCGAAGCAAACGAAGCCTGCCTAGGCTTCTAATGTTTGAAGAAATGTCTTATTAGATTACATTCGACTTAAAAGAAACAAACACTTGATTTTTTTTTCAACTAAATCGATCTTTTTTGTACATGTTAAACTAGAAAGGGATTCTATTGCAAAAAAAAATGTGATAAATTAGACATTTAGAGCTTCAGACTGGCCACAAAATTAGGGTGACTTTTAAATTGAGTAGAGATAAAAGATAACGTCTGATTGTATCTTTACAAAACGTTGAAGGCATGACGCCCTGGTGAACTGTCAAACATACGGTGCTCACGTGTATTAAGAAAAGCATCCTTTTTTTGCGAAAATGAAATTAATTTGTATTCGTCATTGACAAACGTGCTTGTTTCTGTGAAAAATCCTTTTCAAATAAATGTATAGTTACCTTGGAAAGCTGGAACGATTTTCCATGCGTCAAGAAACCCCTTGCCATAGTACTGCCCAAGTCCAAGTTCCAGTATGTAGAGAGGAACCCCGCAGGTGATGCTGGCGATAAAATAGGGGATCAAGAAGGCGCCTGCAGAAGAACAACAACAAAAAATGGTGACTATATTGAAACTTACCATGGGCAATGTAGTATCAATCACTTTTTTAATGTTCATGTTCTGAGTTAAGCGTATATTAAGAAACACAAAATGACGATGTTGAGATAATGTCACACTTAGATAAATTAACGGGAACAAGAGGGCCTTATGGCCCTAGAACGTTCAACAGAGTACATCATCTTATTGAAAATGATTCAAGTCATTTGATTTTACCTGGTTTCTTCCTTCAGCAACCAGATTAAAGTTTCAGATACAATTTTTTTTTAATTTAGTCAATCATCTGGAGGCCTCAGTTTTCAAAGGATCGAATTGCTTATGCAATTATGGTATAAATCTTAAGGTAATCATTGGTGCAAAACAAAAATTAATTCTGAACATAAGTTCCAGATGGGAAGATTTTCTTTTAATTTTCTCTAAAGAAAGTTTACGATCCTCTTTGTCACTCATTTTTCAAGAGACCAACATCATTTTAGCAATTATGGTAGACAGTCATGAGGTGACTATTTGTGCCAAGTGAAATTAAATTCTGAACATTGGTTTCACAGAAAAAAATATTTAATTTTTTATATATAGAGTATATAAGGAAATTAGCCGGCACCCTAGGGGCCTCATTTTTCAAGGCATTACTTTTATTTTAGCAGTTATGGTAGACAGTCATGAGGTGACCATTTGTTTTCTGACCATTGTTTCAGACAAGAATATTTTTGAAGTTTTAAAAGCAAATTTCTGTTGGTTGCCATGACAACCAGAGTTCTGTATGGATCAAGTTTATTGTAGCAACTTTTGTGGCGGTTCACCCAAAGATGGCCCATGCTAATTTTCATCAGTTTCTACTCAGCGGTTTCAGAGGTGATGTCGTTTAATCAAATTGTTGACGACGCACGACGACGGACGCATGGTGATCCTGATAGCTCACCTTGAGCACTTTGTGTTCTGACCTTGAGCACTTTGTGTCCTGTTGAGCTAAAAATGATGAAATACATTTTTGTGTAATCGATAAGATAAGCTAGGTAAATTCAGGCCGGATACACTATACCAATCGAAAGAATAGGCATCTGAGTCTTTATGGTGAAGCTTTTTGACCCCTTACTTCAAAAATGAATTTACGAAACGAGTTCATAAAAATGTTATTAACATTTTCATGCCCATGTTTAATCAAATTTGATGTGAAATGACAATTCATGTCAGATTTTTTTTTATCATATGACCTATACTGAGAGTAAATCGCGATTATAACAACAAACAAGCAAAAAAAAACCAAAAAAAAAACACTAAATAAATGGACGGACAGTGAATGAATTACTATTTGTAATCTAACGCCAAGAAAAGAGATTTTAATGATAACTGAAATAACAATTTAACATGTTTATTTTTCATATATTTTCAACTTTGATCAAAGTTAGTTGCATCAAACATATTTAATGCAGCTGTTCTAGTTCAGCACACTATGCGTATACATAGAATACACGCACGTGACGCGAAGTGATGTAATTCGGCCTAACAGTTATATGTACATGTAACGTGTTAAATATAAAAAAAAATGTGATGGTTATACGAAACCCCGGAAACAGCTGTATGAGCAAGATATCATGTTTGTTTTTTTCTTTTTTACATTTATTTCGATAGTTCTAGATTTTTCTTCGGTTAACATGCACAGTTTCAAATAATATTATGTACTTATAGTTCAATGTACCTCTATACGATAGTGTCCTACAAAGTGGGAGTTCATTTTTCCTCGGTCAGTTAACCCCACTGTTTCATATATGACTGTACGTATTTTTCATTAACCTCCGAAGTTTAGTATTCTAAATGGTACTGTTTGGGGGCATTTTACCTTGGTTAGCATGCACAGTTTCATATATGTACTTATAGTTCATATAGTGTACCTCTATACGTGTCCTACACACTGGAAGTGCATTTTACCTCGGTCAATTACTCCGTAGTTTATTATTCTACACAGTATTGTATGGAGGTCATTCAACGTCGGTTAGCATGCACACGGTTTCATATGTGCACATGTATATGCATTTTTTAATGGATCTCGATATGCTTGTATTTACAATCTGAGTGCACTTTTATCTCGGTTAGCTTATATAATGATAACCTGTCATTTTACGCACAAGTATGTTAACCTCGGTATGTGCGTAGCCAAAGTACCAACCCATCAATATTATATGCATATATCAAACAGTTAGATCAAACGTTAGTCAGTAAGATTAGCATCTATATGTGCCCCATCTGTAATCATAAGGGCAACACGAACCTTTCTATTTGTTGATGTTAACATTATCATATGCAATCCTTTCATTAAGATATCGCATTGCCACCACCAAGTTCGTCTGGTCATGTCGAGTATTCTACAAATGCTGATGTATTCAAACTCAACTATCACGATGCATTTAGCATAAGTATAATATCACATGAGTGCGTATAAGTGAAGATTAACATGACAAAAAGAATACGACCACCACCGTTTTATCTATTGAAATCCGTGAAAAACATTTTCAACAAAGTAATCATTGTAAAACATTCTCTGTATAAACAATCCATATATCAATATCTATTTACCCGTTAATGTGAATGCAAATGAAACATTTTTTATCACTTTAAATACCTATTATACCGTTCAATGCAGTCATCTACCCCTTCGAGCAGTTCAAATAAACATGGCGTGTGTGCAGATACTTAAGTATAATTTCCTTTAATAGGAAGGCAGCTGTATTTATTGATCAATTTTAACAAGCTGCTCAAGTCAATTAACCTAAGGGATCATCGAACTCATATTTTCATTAAACCTATCATCCCCCTACCGCTTGGGTTTTAATCTCAATAGTTTTACTTATATACGGGTAGGTCTTCCTTATATACGGGTAGGTCTTCCTTATATGCGGGTAGGTCTTCCAGCTGACATATTTTCTCCATCCATAATATCTAGAAGTCCCGATAATGACGAATATTGTGTTGCTGAGATTAATGCTTCATATCAAATTATTTGTCATTTTCATATGCCAGTTTTTGTGTTTCTTTTGACATCGTCTCTTACAGTTTTAACTGACTTTAACAATAATATCAATTGTACTTGTATCACTATATTCAGGCGACAGTTTCTGATTATTTTGCAGAGAATATCTTTAGTTTTACAATTCAAATTTGGATAGTAAAATATTTGTCCTTGAAAATTGGCCTAATTTTGTTTTACACAGAATAAATTATTTTTGGATGGTCAAAAACCTAAATCTTTTGCAGTATCGATGAATATATTTTACTGTATTCGCATACAATCTTTCGCAACTTCATGTTGCAGCACAGACAAAGCAATATACAATAGTTTCGTTCCCTCCACTGCACGTAACGAACTATGGTAGTTTTGAATATATTGTCAACATGTTTTATAATAATTACGTTTCCTTTATTAGTTCACATTGTTTGTACTTTCCTATATTGTGGAATAATACGTGTTGACTGAAACTTTACAGAACTGCATGAGTAGTAATAGCAGCTCTTTGGCCCCAAAGACTGCGCATGCGCAGGAGTAACGTCATCAGATTATTGGCGCATGTGCGGCGGCCATATTGGTTTTCTAGCATGACATCTAATTTTAGAATGACATCATGATCTATATTTAGAAATGGCATCATGATTTATATTTAGATTGACATCATGATCTATATTTAGAAATGGCATCAATGTACAGAGCTGTCTAGTACATTCGACCTAGGGTTAAGGACATTGAGGGTCAAGTCCTTAGCCCTAGGCGGAGACACATGGTAAACACCAAAGAACATTAGATACAACAGAGGTATTGATAGTCCCAATAATATACAGAGCTGATTTGTATATTCAGTCATAGGGCTTAATCAAGGACATTGAGGGTCAGGTCCTCAGCCTTAGACGGGGACTATACAAAGTCTTAAAAACAATAATGATATCAATATATAATCATCATACAATAAACATACAATAAATATAATAAAAAATATATCAAACAATATTTGGAACATACTTTTTGAACATACCTGTACACTTTACTTCAACACAAAACAGAAAAAAATATCAAATTTTCAGAATTCAAACGTGTGTGGGACACACTTTTTGAACATGTCTGTACACGTTATTTCAACACAATTTTTGAACATGTCTGTACACGTTATTTCAACATGAAACGGAAATAAAGATCAATTCCTCAGAATTCAGGTGTGCGTGGAACACAATTTTTGAACATGTCTGTACACGTTATTTCAACATAATGACGCGAATATTGACATCATTTAAAGCAGGCACCAGTACATTTCATAATCACATACACTGTGACCTATATACTAACAGAAAGAAAAACATCTTACCTACCATGCATGAATACGTTTTACTTTGAATCTGGAGTAACACACTTATTGACCTCCATTTGTTTAATTCTCTCTCTCTCTTAATTTCTGTAGAGTTTGTTTATGATTATATAAGCACATTCTCATACTTAAACTTGTATCAAATTTAATGAAGTACATGAGCACGTACATGTATACATGTACAACTGAATGTTCATGTTTCTTTCTCTCTCTCTCACACACACACACACGTGATATACCATTTTAAGGCATAGTATTTCCGGTAATTATTCTTGGAAATGTATTTCCAGTGTACAACTAGAGTAAACCAGAGAAAACTGGTTTACAATTTGAACCGACCAATGCCATGTCTTCATTTTATATCGATTGAACAAATCTAGATATGTTGTCTAAAAATAACCATGACTTAGATCAACAACCAATCAGAAAAGAAATGCAGAATCGCATCACACACACACATCTCCGGTTATTATTCTTTGAAATGTATTTCCAGTGTACAACTAGAGTAAACCAGAGATAACTGGTTTACAATTTGAACCGACCAATGCCATGTCTTCATTTTATATCGATTGAACAAATCTAGACATGTTGTCTAAAAATAACCATGACTTAGATCAACAACCAATAAGAAACGAAATGTAGTATCACAACCAATGACATTTTTCATTCCATGAATTGGCACGACATTGCACAACAACCAGCATTCATTTTAACTCCATGAACCTATGAGGCGTACACACACACACACGCACACTATTCAAGCAAAATCATAGAATGCGTTCATGGTTCTTGAAATGAAATGGACATGTTGAATAACGTAAACTTTTTAATTTATAAATCACCTACCTTTTTTCCTCAGTATCCAATTTTATATCACACAACAAAATTTCTAAAAAGTTAATTATATCCATTTTTTTTTTTGAAATCAAAATCCCTTGCACGTCAAACTGATCACTCAAAAAGTATTCACAGAAAGAACGAAATTTTTGCGCCAAATTCTTTTGTATAAAAATGTTTAAAGATGTGATGGAAGATCAATAATCAATATTATTGTTATGATTCAGCCACTTGATTTTAACTTAAAACACATGTTTATGTTTAATCGATATAATCTTGGAGTGGACAGGTGAAAGTGCAGGGAACCGTGTCAAGAGGAAAAGCTAATTAAAAAGTCATTAACTCTTTCATTTTATTAAATTCTAATATCATTCGAATATAAGTATAAACATTGATTTAATGAATGAATTTTGTTATTTTGATTTCAGAAATCAGTTTATTGATATTGTTTGATCCGATATGGATTAATTATCTATTATATATTATATTATACAAAAAACAACAACAAAAAAAACAACAACAAAAAAAACCAAAAAAAACAATATTTTCTTTTTTCTTCTCTAACATTTAGTCATTTGAGTATACGAATATTGTTATATTGATTTTTTAGAATCTAAATTGATCTGCGGCGGCGGCGGCGGCGGATACGCTTCATTGATTTTCTTATCTTTACTTCTCTGATGTCTAACATAAGAAAATTAATGAAGCGTATCCGCCGCCGCAGCCGCAGATCAATGAAGCGCATTCGCCGCCGCCGCCGCATATCAACGAAGCGCATCCGCCGCCGCCGCAGATCAATGAAGCGCATCCGCCGCCGTATAACACTTAACTTTACTGCCATTCGAACTTGGTCTATAATGAACGACTTGTGAATCGTTTTGTGAATTCGTTCAGGACACACCCGTCCCACTTCCGGTATGTGTTATTTCAAGCGTTGGTATTCATTTTTTACATGTGATGACGTCATTTCCGGTTTTTATTCATCATGGACTTCCGGATAAGAGTGTTCAAAGTAAAGATCTCACTTTTTCATAGCTATGAAAATGATTCAAATCGGTTAACAACTAAGGGAGATAGAGTCATTTTTATTGATGACGGGTTTTTATTATCATGGACTCCGGTAGAGGTTCAAAGAAAGATCTCACTTTTTCATAGCTATGAAAATGATTCAAATCGGTTAACAACTAAGGGAGATAGAGTCATTTTTACATTTGATGACGTCATTTCCGGTTTTTATTCATCATGGACTTCCGGTTGAGAGAGTTCAAAGTAAAGATCTCACTTTGAACTTTTCATAGCTATGAAAATGATTCAAATCGGTTAACAACTAAGGGAGATAGAGTCATTTTTTACATTTGATGACGTCATTTCCGGTTTTTATTCATCATGGACTTCCGGTTAAGAGTGTTCAAAGTAAATATCTCACTTTGAGCTTTCCATAGCTATAAAAATATTCAAATCGGATAACAACTAAGGAAGATAGAGTCATTTTTTACATTTGATGACGTAATTTCCGGTTTTTATTCATCATGGACTTCCGATCCGATTTATTTTGAATCTAGTTACTATTTGTATGCTCAAATGACTAAATATTAGTGAAAAAAATACAGATTTTTGTATGATATATATAAAATCGATAAATAATCCATATCGGATCAATCATGTGTTAAGACATGATTTGCACTCAAACAATATCAATAAACTGATTTCTGAAATCAAAATAACAAAATTCATTCATTTAATCTATGTTTATACTTATATTCGAATGATATTAGAATTTAATAAAATGAAAGAGTTAATGACTTTTTAATTAGCTTTTCCTCTTGACACGGTTCCCTGCACTTTCACCGTCCACTACAAGATTATATCGATTAAACATAAACATGTGTTTTAAGTTAAAATCAAGTGGCTGAATCATAACCATAATAGACAGACAGACAGATAAATAGTTTATTAAAGTGTCATATGTCAACATTTACAAAATAAAACATAAAATTAACAAACATCAATTGATTGAAACCGATTTTAAATTCAAATAAAAATCTTCCGTCTGTAAAACATTTTGGAGACTGAGGTTCCAAGTGAAAATTGCATGTGTTTAGACTGCATTAAAATTTTAATTTATCATCTATACTAAGAGTCATAAAATTTGGATTATGTCAAACGCTTTTTTGAATAATTTTGCTCTGATATCTGAGTACAAATCACATTTAAAAAAAAATTAGTTTCGTCTTCAATAAAACCACATTCACATAGTGTACATAATCTGTTTTCAAGAGAGATTTTAGGTTTAAAATAACGGCCTGTTTCAACGTACAATGGTAAACTACATGAGCGCAATTTAAAAAGAATTCGACGGTGGTCCCTAGGTAATGGTAAAATACAATAATTCGCTGGAGATAAATCTGTTTTATACTTTCTGTAAGTTCGGAGTTTATCTGTTTTGTGTTGGCTTTCAAACCATTCCTCCGTGTCTCTAACAATTAAGGTTTCTTTCACTTTTGCAATTATATGCTTTATAGACCAGGATGTGGAGTTAATAACATTTAAAACATTTAGGTTGTCACCTATTTTAAGAACCCTGTTTTCCCACCCTTTTCTATATGACTTAGACCAGTTAAAAACTTTTTTTAATAAGCGCCCAGCCTCAGCGCGTTCCAGTTTGACATACAGTCTAAAGCATTCAAGTTTAACGTTTACAAAACAAGAATTCCATCCCATATCGCCTCTCAGAGCTACATTTGATGCGTATTTACCGCCTCCTAAAAAGTAACGGCAGGCCTTATGCTGTACCATTTGAATTCCCCGATAATCTGTAGTGCCCAAGACTCCAGCTGCATAGAATAGCACTGGCTCTACAAGTGATTTATACAGTTTTGTAAAAACTTCATATATCATGCCGCCTGCGTTTATACATTTTGTATAAAGAGCAGAAAGTGCCCTGCTAGCAGATTTACTAAATTCTGTCACCGTTTTCGTCATATTTAAGTGTTCATTCATCCATACCCCAAGGTATTTGTAAGTACTTGTGTAACCTATTGTGTTGTCCCCAAAAGTGAACGAAAAATCACAACAAGGGATATAGGGATTCCTGAAATGAATGACTCTAGTTTTCTCGGGATTAACAGTTTACCTTCATTTGTAACACCATCTGTTTACGGCATCGAGCATAGTTTGTAGGCTGTTTTGATCTGGGGCCAACAATAAAATATCATCGGCATAAACCAATGTAGATATCATTATATCATCAACATTTATTCCAAAGTTAAGACTATTGATTTCATTTATAAGATCATTGACATACATGGAAAATAGGGTCGCCGAAATTTTACAACCTTGTTTCAACCCAACTGACACCGGGAACCAAGGCGATAACATACCGTTTATCCTAACAGAGCAATTAACCTCTGTATAAAGAGATTTTAAAATTTTAAATTTATATAAGTGAGCACTTACCTCTATTATTTCTAAACCCATTTTGTTCGTCCGCTAGCATATTGTTATTTTCAAGCCAGTAAGAAAGCCTTTTGTTGAGAATGTCAGCATAGATTTTATATGGCACAGATAACAAAGAGATCCCGCGGTAACTGAGCGGGTCCCTAGGGTCTGCCGAATCGGATTTTGGAATGGGATTTATTATAGCCTTATTCCATGCACTGGGTATTTCTCCGTGGTTAAAGCAGTAAGAGTATATTCTAAACAACATATCAACACAAGCATCATTTTGAAAAACTTCCGATGGGATATTGTCAAACCCGCAGGCTTTTCTAAGCTTTGCGCGGCTAACTGCTGATTTAACTTCATGATAAGTTATATTACAGTTTCGACTAGAAATGTCTACAGTTGGAGGGATACAACTAGGTTGATCAAGGTCAAGGTCATTTAAAATAGACCGCATGTGATTCTGGTCATAATGCATTGAGTCACGTGGGTTATATAAAATCTCATAGTCATCTTTCCATTTGCTCAGTACCCTATCAGTATCAAATACGGAATTTCCCTCAGAATCAACAATTTCCATCGAAATGTTCAACTTTCTATCGTTAGCAAGAGACAGTTTGCCAATTTCTTTCCAGAAATCACGTGATGTATCATTTATAAGCATATCTTGCAATTTATCTTGTTCATACAATTGTTGCTTGCGTTTATACTTTCTGTTAAGTTTATCAAATGCATTTCGCTCATAACAATAACGTTCTCTCAGTCGTTTCCTTTTGTTGCTATGGCAACTTAACCATGTACGTTCATTTTCACACACTTTCTCCCACTGACACTGGAGTTCGTTATTTCAGTATTTTTTGTATTTTGAACGGGGATTTTTTGATACATTCGAATATTTGGGAAGCGTCTTTTCCATTTCGCTATAAAGCAAATTTGTAAATTTAGTATAAGCCTCATTTGCTTTATGCTTTTCATTTGATACATGCTCAATACAAGAAATAGTCTCATGAACAGCTGCAAGTGACTCAGGATTATTCAGAAAGGTTTCCGGAAATTTGTTAACTTTATAACGCCGTTGGTATGAATTAAACTTATCAGTTTCATTATGAGTAGCTGTGTATGTGCTTTTTCCCAGATTAGCACCGAGTGATCTGATACCTTGTCACAACCGTTTAAAATAAAATCAATAATGGTATCCGACATTCGATGCACGTTAAATGAAGTTATATTTACGGTTTGCTCATGTGGAACAAGCACATAATCAACCACTGACTTTCCCCTTTTCGATATGCATGTGAAGTCATTTTTCCCTTTATTCTCCCGTTCAGCATACAAAAATTACAGTCTGTTACAAATTGTATGAGCAAATCGCCATAATGATTTGATGTAAAATCAATGATTTCTCTATCACATACAGAATCTACGCCCTCCACATAATCTGAAGCGTCACCACATCTTCCGTTTAGATCACCACAGATATATATGTCGCCTAAGTTTTGATATGTATATACTTGTTCAGTAAGTTTAGCGTAAAATTCGTCAGCATCATTTAACCTTGAAGAACCAGCCGGTGGCAGGTAGCATACACAGACGCAAAAGCTACTTTGATCATCACAAACCCTCACCCAAATAATGTCATGTGTTGATATGTCAAGAATTTCAAATCTATATTTGCTTAAGAATGATAGTTTAACAAACAAGCCCACACCACCAGATCCACGCTTGGCTTGTTCGTGCAATTTAGTTCTGTTTTTACCTATGAATTTATAACCATTGAGCAAGAGTTCGTCGTCACCCTGCAAAAAAGTTTCGCAAACTCCGAATATATCACAATCATAAGATAAAACAACGTTTTCTCTAAATGTAAAATTGTCTTGATTGAGTTTCGACCATCCGCCGACATTCCAGAAACCCAGCCGAGTGACCTATCTGCGCCCTCTACGACCGCCAGACTGACGACCGTTAGGCTGGCTAGACCTAGTGTCTCTGTCACGTGTCTGGCCGCGACTGTTGTTTTCACTGTTCCCACTGGTACCTGCATTCCTCGGGATTAGTCTCGGGCCATTCACAAAGTATTGTCTGTCTTTCCCAATTTCTTTTAGTAATGTACGGAGAGAGTAATGTGTAGACAGTTCTGAATGAGTTAACAATGGCTCAATATACACTGAGCTATAGTCACTGGTTTTCCGCAGAGCCGACTTATTTCTCATAACCTCCGTCGCTTGTTGTTTTGTCTCAAAGGAAGCCACAACGATCCCTGGCTTATCTCCCCTCGACTGCTGTCGTTCTGCTTGAACACATTTAACGTTTTTTAGTTTTATACCTTCTCGTATAAGTGAAATAACTTTATTTTTAACAATATCAGTCCGACCTTCGGTCTCATTTGCCCCAACCTTCCGATTTTTTATCTCCGACGGATTAACCGTTGCAGCCGACGGATTGGGTTCAGTTTTAAGCGCATCAGAAAACGATTTCTCCATGTCCAAAATGTTTGTCTTCATGGCACAAATTTCAGAATCAAAGTCAGATTTTACTCTGCTTATCTCGTCTTTAATCGTAGAATGAATAACGTTGGCCAGTTGAGTGACCAGCCTGGTTTCTATATTGTCTTCAAGTGTTTTTATCTCCAAGGCAAGTAATCGAAGTGCGGAGATCTTTCGAAATTGTTAACATTAACGATCGCAAAGAGTTCTCACCTCGATCGGTTGTATCTTGGGTTATTTCTTTGGTTACTGTTGGTTCAACGTCCGCCATATTTGCCGCCATATTTTCCTTTGTTCCCTGGGGAGCGTCAAAAGATTTCAACTTTTTGGTTTCCAAATCCTCACACTCAACACAAATTTCGTCAGATTTTCGTTTCACAGGCATTTATCTCTCATCAACACACATAGTCACAAAATATTGGTGCACAAATCACCGATTTACTCCAGAATCTCAACAGGGCAAAAAAATTTGACCGCCACTATACAATCGGAACACCTCCACCATAATATTGATTATTGATCTTCCAACACATCTTTAAACATTTTTATACAAAACAATTTGGCGCAAAAATTTCGTTCTTTCTGTGAATACTTTTGGAGTGAAAAAAAAATGGAATAATTAACTTTTTAATTTTGTTGTGTGATATAAAATTGGATACTGAGGAAAAAAGGTAGATGATTTATAAATTAAAAAGTTTACCTTATTCAACAAGTCCATTTCATTTCCAGAACCATGAACGCATTCTATGATTTTGCTTGAATAGTGTGCGCGTGTGTGTGTACGCCTCATAGGTTCATGGAGTAAAAATCATTGTTGGTTGTTGTGCAATGTCATGCCTATTCATGAAATGAAACATGTTATTGGTTGCGATTCTGCATTTCTTTTCTGATTGGTTGTTGATCTAAGTCATGGTTATTTTTAGACAACATGTCTAGACTTGTTCAATCGACATAAAATGAAGACATGGCATTGGTCGGTTCAAATTGTAAACCAGTTATCTCTGGTTTACTCTAGTTGTACATGGAAATACTTTCAAGAATAATAACCGGAGATGTGTGTGTGTGTGTGATGCGATTCTGCATTTCTTTTCTGATTGGTTGTTGATCTAAGTCATAGTTATTTTTAGACAACATGTCTAGATTTGTTCAATCGATATAAAATGAAGACATGGCATTGGTTGGTTCAAATTGTAAACCAGTTATCTCTGGTGTACCATAGTTGTACACTGGAAATACATTTCCAAGAATAATTACCGGAAATACTATGCCTTAAAATGGTATATCACGTGTGTGTGTGTGAGAGAGAGAGAGAGAGAGAAAGAAACATGAACATTCATTTGTACATGTATACATGTACGTGCTCATGTACTTCATTAAATTTGATACAAGTTTAAGTATGAGAATGTGCTTATATAATCATAAACAAACTCTACAGAAATTAAGAGAGAGAGAGAATTAAACAAATGGATGTCAATAAATGTGTTACTCCAGATTCAAAGTAAAACGTATTCATGCATAGTAGGTAAGATGTTTTTCTTTCTGTTGGTATATAGGTCACAGTGTATGTGATTATGAAATGTACTGGTGCCTGCTTTAAATGATTTCAATAATGTATTCGCAAAGAAGTCATTATGTTGAAATAACGTGTACAGACATGTTCAAAAATTGTGTTGAAATAACGTGTACTGACATGTTCAAAAATTGTGTTCCACATACGTCTGAATTCTGAAAATTTGATCTTTATTTCCGTTTTGTGTTGAAGTAAAGTGTACAGGTATGTTCAAAAAGTATGTTCCAATATTGTTTGATATATTTCTTATTATATTAATTGTATGTTTATTGTATGATGATCATATGTTGATATCATAATTGTTATAAGACTTTGTATAGTCCCCGTCTAAGGCTGAGGACCTGACCCTCAATGTCCGTGATTAAGCCCTATGACTGAATATACAAGTCAGCTCTGTATATTATTGGGACTATCAATACCTCTGTTGTATCTAATGTTCTTTGGTGTTTACCATGTGTCTCCGCCTAAGGCTAAGGACTTGACCCTCAATATAATTGTGTATCTAAATGATGTCATGCTAGAAAACCAATATGGCCGCCGCACATGCGCCAATAATCTGATGACGTCACTCCTGCGCATGCGCAGTCTTTGGGGCCAAAAAGCTGCTAATATTACTTGCATGCGTCGGCCATCATCCCTATTGGAAAGATGTATTCACATTTTTTGG
>CM037794.1:17745233-17795233 GCA_021229015.1 Solen grandis
TGGTTAAACTGAGTTCTGTTCCTTTGCAATTGACGAAGACGCACAATCCCAGATATAATTCCGGTAAAATTATGAGCATTAATGTTCTTTAGATCTTTACCCAGCTTTACTACCTTATTCTTAGAGAAGTTCTTCGCTGATTAATATACGAATTGTAATTAAAGTGCTGCTTATCCGATATTTAAATTTCTAACTTGTTTTGAACGCATTGCATTGATGAATCACTTTAATTTTTTTCTTCCCTTTCTAGGACAATTCAACTGTTACATTAAATTGTACACGATAATACAACATAATCATGCAAGTTCTCTTGTCAGGCACGAGGCCATAAATGTGACTAATGCATATCTATGGTGTTCCAGACCGTTATACGAGAACTTGTTTGCAACAGCGATGTCTCGATCATCTATTAAAATTAATACTAAAGGCCACGTAACTGCTGTCCATGCCATCGTGAACGATCATCTCGTATAACGCGATCAATAGAACTGACATTTTGGTACGGAAACGCATTAAACGGCAACAATCTAATTTATTCTAGCACGGTTTGGCAGTGTGTCACAGAAATCGTGTTATACGTTCTCCACGACCACGTCAAATTGGATTTAGAAATGATCAATCTATTCATTTTTTCTAAGTTTCTTCCTCGATTTCTCGATTTCTATCGTATTTGTTATTTGTCCGTTAACCTCCTAATGAGTTAAAACAACAAAATAAATAAACAAAATATTTAAAAAAAAAGTGTATATCACCTATTTTTTTCAACCGATTTCGTTTTACACAACCAGGCTTATCGATGTAAAGATGGTTGTATTTATGCCCCCCCGCCCCCCGCCCCCGCACAACGAAGTTTTAAGGGGGGTAAACTGGATTCAGCATGTCCGTCTGTCGTGTTTTTTTTTTTTTTTAACTCAAAATGTATAAAAATATCAAGATGAAATTTCATATGTGGATAGATCTCATTGTGGGGGAATGCAGTGACCAAGCTTTTTGCGCGTGATTTTGGAGTTATGGCCCTTTGTATATTTGCATATTTAATTTATGTCCGGTCTGTAACTCAAAAAGTATAAAAGATATCAAGATGAAACTTCATATGTGGATAGACCTTTTTGAGTGGAAATGCATTGATCAAAAGCCATAAATCTCTGTCTCATTACTTATTATTGTTATTGCCCTTTGTAAATTTTCATTATTAATTTTTTTGCAAAATGTATTAAGATGAAACTTCATATGTGATAGATCTTTTTAAGAAGGAGAGCATTGCCCAAGAAAAATAACTCTCTGTTGCGTAATTTTGGAGTTATTTGCGCCATGTCAATTGCAGTTCTATGTTAAAAAATTATTTGAAGTCTATCCAGATCATGTTTAAAAAAATCGTATATAGAGGGATGAGAGCGAAATTAGGCTAAGTGCTTATAAATATATATATGCACTCAGCCTTGTTTCGCTCCCGCCCTCGATATGAAGGTAATGTTGTTATGGTCATGTCAAACGTCATCACTTAAACCAATGACACTATATAGCATTTGCCTGCAGCTTTAAAACAATATATTTTTTTATATGTTTACCGAACTTTTGGGGGAAAAGATACACTGAGTTATCTACAAAATCTATAATTGACATCACAGAACACTTTAAGTAACTCAAAATTGTTACATCTTTCCATAAAATAGCTTATTCCAATTTCTAGACACAATACCAAACATGAAGATTAAAATAATTATAGGACACCGATTGATAATTACATAAAGAAAAAGGGAAACAACGGTGAGGCTTTTCTTCATACAAGTGAGTACTGCATGGTGGCGGTATTTTTAATGACATATTAATGGTATATTTTATGAGAATCATTTTAAAATTATTATTTTTCATATCACACAATACTGTATTATTGAATGCCCGTACAATCGTTTATGACAAATAACCAGACAGGTTGACCACTGATAAATCTCAAAAACATTACCGGAATAATCATGTGTAACCAAGGAAAATCCTACTGCCGCGTACTGGAATCGCAATCGCGGCCTTCAGTATGCAAATCGGACACTCTACCAAGTCGCCACAAAAACTAGCTCTATGGCTAGGTAGTACAAATGCCATTTCATACCTCTATACTACGCAAGCCCCATACGTTGCCATTTTGAAATATGCCATCAACTGCAAGTGATACATAATTGATAGGGAATAATGAAACGGAAAGGGTTTCAGTCCCAAAATAGGTGTTCCGTGCAAATCAATCGCATTCCATGCATCAAAATGATACATACAAATTGTCTGTCATTCCAACTTATATCAGCACCACTGACTGTATATTCGTGTTTACAGCATGGAATTTGCAGGCTTCAACCTGTAACAGTATGACCTTTAAAGAAGCTGAAAACAGTTTTACTGATATAAAATATGTATAAGCCAAGTTAAAGTTGATGAAAACATTAATTGATAAAGGATTTGATGTAATGGAAAAGGGATATATAACTTAGCAAGTATTTCGATTCTCAGAATTGCTTCTAAAGGAATGAATTAGACTGAATAGTTTCGAGACTTACAAATATTACAAAATATCAATAGTTTAGCTGGCTGTAAGCTGGATGGAAATAATTCATTTCACAGACAGATGAAATGAAATGTCTTAAATGGTCTTGCTATAGTCAAATTGAATTTATATCCAGAAAATGAAAATATACAAGTGTTATCTTTACAGGACAGAAATATCTCAAAGTCTGGTGACGCAAAAGAAGTCTTGTTTTGACAAGGTGAAGACACGACATTATTGAGTAGTTTATAAACAAAATTAAAGTTGCAAAATATATGGTATTTTCGAAACTCAAAAAGTGAAAATATTATTAGATAAGTGCTTCTTTTTAAGTGCCTTTTTCATTCAAAGGATTGACTGAAATTGTACCCGTCATATAAATAGTCGTTGAAGCATTCTGTCTGTATAAGTTAGAACAGTTCTTACTATCTCTCATTTGACGAATATATATTGATGTCTTTCATCTTGTCACGCTTATTGCAACACAAATACGTTCTGATTTTTATCGAAGATATTTAGCCAAAGGCGATACACTTACGAAAAAATAATGTTTTGCTTGCTTTATTATACATATTCCTATCATTTTTACTCGGGGGGAAAGAAGTGTATGATGCGAAACTAAATTGTTTCGAAATATATATAATATATAATATTCAAAGGTACTTAAATGGCAAGCTGTTGAATTCATATCAAGAAACGCACCAGGCTATTGTCAGTAATTACTAGGATAACATACTGTAGCATATACTTATGCAATTTGACAATCATGTAAGCATATATATTGAACAAAATGTTGAACATGGTTTCCGATGTTCCAATATATCATTTGAAGCTCATAGCATTGCATAGCAATGATACGGCAGTATGCATACAATTCTTCACTTCTTCTCAACAACTACTGGTTTGATTTAACAAAATTTTACGGAAAACTTCACTGCTGTCCAGTGACTTTTTCAGACGTGTGACCCTTTTGTTCTCTAAGCAAAAAGGCACCGATCCGTCTGAATTTCGTCTTAAGCATTGGATGGATGTGAATGAATCTGTTTTAGGATGCTTCAATGCCAGGAGTTAATTTAAAGATCAACAGCATATTCCATTTTGATGATTTTTGTGATTTTATTATTTTAAATCCAGATCCTTATGCAGGCTATTCATCAACCTCAACTGGCTGCAACTCAATACTTTCATTTCCAAAAGGAGGTGTGCATTTCATCTTCAAAGTCTGGTACTGTGATTTAAAGTCCGCTGTTTTTGTAACATCCATATTTGTGTCCTGACTGTTTCTCATACAAGAAACTACTGGCTAAAATTCAATGAAATCTTGGAAGACTATCCAGTAAGAAGTTTTAAGTTTAAACTTTATTTATTTTACATCGCTTACGAAACAAGTTTTCACAACTTATATTAATCACTCTCGATGGCGCTGGTGGCGGCGTATGTGGTCATTATTGTGGGAGGAAACCGGGGAGCCCGGAGAAAACCCACGTGTCTGGACGGGTGACCACTGTACCCTCTCACGTACGTGACCAGGACTTGAACCCGGGACACATTAAGAGGTAATGTACATGTTATGAACATGTAAGGGTTCATTAGGCCCACTTCCAGAATCTTGTTTTGGCTGACCTTCAGCAATTTCTGACTTGAATTCAATAGCTTGACTTTTAAAATTTAATGTAGTTACTAACTGCATATTCCGATTTAATGATTTTGTTTTGTTTGAATGGATTTTTTTCTTGTTATTTATTGAAGTAATAATTTTGTTGCATCCAAATTGATGTACGGACAAATGTCAGTGAGGTTCTTGAGGATATTGAAAGTTAGAAATTGTTTTAGAAAGAAAAAAAACAACAGTTTTATAAACTGCATCTGCTCAAGACTTTTTTTTACAAGAATAGCTGTGTTATTTAGTTGTATCGTTGAAGCATAATTTTGTTTTTTTATTTCTTTCCCTCTTTACTAATGTTATTTCATGATCAGTTATCGGTTTTAAGATATGTGTATAGAATGCGATAGACGGGAGACGTCAAAAACAGCAACGTTTCATCGTGTCAAATTGTTGCATTCGCATATTAACATATAGCCTAGCTAATAGTTTACGAAGAAGTATTTTGTTACAGAAAACAATGTTTGGTGTGCCCAGTCTACAGTCTGCACTGATCTTCATAATTATGTGTGGTAATTCCATCATACATTGAGAGAAGACCAGTCTAGCTAGCTCAGTAAAAGCAATCAAACCAAAACAATTTAATCATCAAACTAGGGGCTAGTCTAATTAACATCAGTTGTTTTGGTTGTACTAACAATGAGTAATCTTGCAAAAAGTAGTCGAATTTATGGTGAAGTTAAGTGTCTTTTATCAATATATGCATCTGTACAGAAACGGCATTTAAAACAAACCATAGATATGAGAATGATACAGATCGAGCATGGATGTCTGTTAACGACCAATTCGACCCATTGCCATAAGAAAGACAATGACTTTTTAAAGTTATGAAAGCTGAATACGAGCGATGCGTTTAAACTAGATGTTATGAAGTTTACGATCAAGATAAAATGCAGTTGCAAACATGGATATTCAAGCATTTGCTGTTAGATCTTCTGTAATTTAGATGTAATAGCACAGATTGAAAATAAGACTTTAAACGGTTTCGTGAATTTCCTTGTTTCAGATACTTTTAGATATTATTTTTTGTCACACAGAATGTAAAGGGTGTGTTTTGGATATTTCCAAAGCTAGTAATACTTTTATCGAAAGTAATGTCTTTTTACCATCCAATTCATACTTTCTACGAATTTTACAACCTTAACATTCCTTTTTGATTTTCATTTGCTTTTATGATAAATGTATATCTAAATCAAATCAGTAACAAATGAATCATATTTCGTATATTTATTTTTTAACATTTATTTAAATAATAAAATATTTTATTTAAGACTTTTCAGTTTATAACATCTTAAATGAATTTTAGTAAATAATTTTTGAAATTCTCTTTTTAAGTAGAATCCAAATTTTAAGAATTATGTTTCAAAGAGTTTATTAAAAGTATTATTTGCAAATTCTTTAAGGTACATTCAGTCACATTCTTTTGTAATAAAGCAGTATTAGGGATGAAAACAAGAACAAAACACAAAGGAAAGCAGATATATATCAGTGAATTGAATCAATAAGATAAAGAAACTCTCTCTGTTGAAAATGTTTTATTTAAAACAGAAAATCCTTATCTTTCAAGGTATTTTTGTATTATGCAGTTTGGTCCTGGCTCAATAAAGATTTTATGTCGCATTGTATTAACCCTGTATGTTTGACATTATTTTAACCTCTAACCAACAAAATGCAATAAACTTTATAAATAAGGATAAGAAAGTACTATTTGATATATTGTAAAATATTCAGAAATGAAAAATTTCTAAATCTGTAATGCATTTTTTTACTATTTTCATTAGTGATGTTCTACCAAAGATAGATATCTAACACGAGCATGGTCGCCACCTATATTTAATTCATAAATCTTTTAGATATAGTTTTGAAGTATTTTTGTGCAAATGTTTAGAAAAATATGTCCACTAGAAAATAAACGCTGAAACGCCTTCAGCATTTCCGTAATAAAACCAGATTGTAAAACTTTCCCATATGTATTGTTTAGTCGATAATTTGCTTAATTGTCTTCGTGTTACTTAACCTATTTTGGAATGCCCCCATATTATGCATTGTTTTAATGATTGTTAAACATAGTCAGTCTCTATTAATCATCATTTAAAATCTCCAGACGTTCATCTCCAGACGTTCTTGCAAAACAGGTTTTCTTTCCAGACTCTTATTTAGAACTTAGCTTCACATGGCGGACATGCATACTTTTCAAAATACTATTTCCTATGGACACATGTTTGAAATGATTTGTAAATCGTGATCTCTATCGCTTTGAAAATGACACTCATGAGGGCCCTTCTACAATTTGCTAGAATATGTTATCGCTTTCTAATGTAGAACTTCGCAAAGTCAGTGGTTCAAAAGTGTCTGCCTCCCTCACAGATATCAGACGTACCGACTTTAGCTGCCTATATTCTGCCAAAATCACACAATCCTCTTACTCGAATAGATCGGCACTTTGCAAAATTGGAAATCGAGAAATTGCCTCCTTTAGCAAATCCTTTTCTAGGAGGATTCCATACGGCCAATGTGAGGACATGCCATGGTCAGATGTCGGGTGATTATATTGATAACATCCAACAGATAGGCTACCGTCTCCCTGCATTAGTATTGGATCTGGAATGGCTTACTGGAATAATAAGAAATTGGTCAAAGGCTTCAATAAAAGATGGTATATAATGGAACTCTTGCGTTTAGCGTATGTTCGTCTTCAAAAGATTTATTTTATTAAGATAACATATTTCTATAACCATACTATATTTACCTTGCATATTTATTGTTTAGATTTCGATTATAATTGTAAAGTACACATATTGTAAATGTTACACAAATAGAAAATACAATGAAAATTGATATATATTTTTTTTTTCAAAAATGAAAAGAGTTTGTCTGACATAAACGCAGATGTGCACATTAGAAATGCACTGAGCATGAAACAGATGCACATAATGTCTTAAATGTAGGATCAATATAATTTAAGGATTGAACGACATTATGTCATGTCTTATCTTCACTGCTGTAAACACTATACTCGCTCTCAGCCATGGTTTCGCCATTAAAATGGAAGAATACTCCAGATTTGAATCGGCTAAGGAAATGGTGGTTATATGTATCAGATTCAAGCTCTCTTTCCCTTAGTTGTGGCCCATCTGTATAAATATAAGTATATATTCCAGTAAACAAATCAATATTTTTTGTTTAAAGTTATAATGAATCAATAAACATTGTCACGCTTGATCAGCGATTTGTGTCCGGAAACACAGTTAATCAGTGTTATCCTGTCAGACAGTGTAGTTCTTCGTTTTCTTCCAAAAGCAACATCTAAAAATTGTTGGCAGTCCTTTTTTGAATCAGTGAAATATAGAAAATAATCATCTTTCTTTTAGGCCTTTTCGAATGTTTGTACAATACTTTGTATTGAAATTATTATTTAATGAACTACAATGTTATTTCTATCTTGCTGTATTTACAGCTAGTCTGTGTATTGATTATGTGATTGTTATGGGAACTTTTGTATCACTTACCCAAATAAATATTTGATATCAATACATAAAGGGTGAAATGTTTGTTTTTCTTTTAGTATGAAGTGCGTTGATGTTATGCCTTGTCACTTTTTTGTGAGAATTATTTAAATTAAAAAAAAAATGAATTCGTATAATTTGAAACTAAACAGAACAAAACCACTGGCATGATTCATGTTGTACCGAATTTACGTTCAACCAAAAATAAATATTACATGTGACCTGATCCAAACTGTTTGATATTATTTGTCTTCATGGATGTTTATCCTTTAAGAATAACCCTTTGTTGCTATGATCTAGAACATTGGTTCCAAAATATCAATATGTATCGTATACAATAATTGCCAGAATATCAGGTTTAGGCGAGGGTGATGAATGCAACCTACACAATATGATTAGTAAATGCATTTCGCAATTACTGATAATGTAATAACGTCTTTCAAATATATTTATCAGCAACAATTTATGAAATCTTCGGAAAAAGGCAATTGATTTTTTAACGTAATAGATAACGAGTGTGTTATATTCTGCATATTAATGGTTTCCGAGGAACAATAACTGCAAATACAACGTATACTAGGGTATTAAAAGTATATAAATGAACAAAATATATATTTGACATGTACATGAAGTTACTGTTTAAAGCATTTGTAAAATAAAATTTGGGATATAACTTTCTGTAAGAAATCACTCATATACTAGTGTCGGATTTCAGGCAATGATTATAATTATGTACAATGCAGTGTAATACCAATAATAATCAAACTCCTTTTATTAAGTCGGAATACAATCCTTTAGTGTTATTCCTTATGAAAAACCGTAATTATTATTTCATATTTATCTGTAATTCCATCACAAATATTTCTTTTGCAGAACATAAAAAACTAATCCGTTGACTAAGATAAATAGGCTCTTTAATATTTTTATATGACGTTATGCTCAAGCAGCCGGTTTCATACCATCTTATAACTTCTTATATTTAACACGTTACATATAACTTTTAGGCTGAATTACATCACCCCGCGTCACGCGCGCGTATTCTATACATTTGCATAGTACAGCTGGGTTATATGTGTTCGATAAAAAAGATGAATTAATCATATGATGTTAAAATGTATGAGGAATACACACATTAAATCTTTATTTACAGTTATTATGTATTTTCTTTGTGTTAGGTTACAAATAAAAATTCGTTCCGTTCCAGTCCATATGATAAAAAGAATCTGACATGAATTGTCATTTTATATAAATTGTACTAAACTGTTTATAAATTTATAAGAAGTGCATATTTTAATTTCCTAATATATGTAGTAAATATATGTATGTAAAACTGACATATGTGAGGTGATAAACATGTAATTTCCTAATAATTATATTTTGTACATTATGACATATGTGGATGTAAAACTGATATATTCCTGGTGGTAAACATGCAATTTCCTTTTCTATATATATTATGGTGGTAGAACTGGTATATGCCAGGAGAGTAATACTCCAATCATTATGCACACATTGTATGGTCTAGACATATTGTACTGGCATTCAAATGTCTGACTTCCGTTGCGAAGGGACATTCACGTACATTGTAATAAAGTTATAATGTACAGAACAATTTCTAATAGTTTATCTAGTTTTTCCATCCAAGGCGACCCGAAAATCCTTACGCATATACGAATATAAATACTGGAATGTAGAATATATGTTAAGACTTTGTTTTATAATTGTCTTATTTTGCATAATGCATTGTATGGGTTTTGCGTGGAACTTCCCTACAGTGACAGGTAATTTCAAGTTTTATCCGTAATTGCTTTATGTGAAATCTTAAGTAAATTAGCTAAATGCAACTCATTATTCATTATTCCATTCAGCGGAAATTCTAGATAATACGTTAGTGTTACATAATGAGATATATGTCCCGAGCTACATGTGTCGCTAGCAAAATGTGAAAGATAAAACATTTCATGGCATTTTTTTCAAAACTTTATTATTTAAACATACGCTTACAAATGGATTAGCTGAGAAACTATTGCACATTTACACAAAGAGTTACACTACATAGACAGTCAAGTCACTGGAAAATATTGTTATTACTCTCTGACGAGTGATTGTATCTGAAAATATTTTTGGTATACGTTTCACTCTGTATATTTAAGTCCTTAGTTTACGTAATCGATTTTTTTAAATTTTTAATTAACTTAAATTAAAGAATGTCAAACATAAGCTAATTTCTTCCAACGAAAAATATGTGGCTCTAGTAATTCTACAGTAGGTCGGTGTTTTACCTCGTTGTTTCTTCTCACGCGATGTTTTTTTTCTGCCTATAAATAGGTGTTGCTATATACGAATATAATATTGTCAGCTTGTACATGTACCAGCTGATCGTGCATGATATACACAGACGAACACATATACTTTTACATTTTTCTCTAAATGACGACACAGTCAACATAGTCATTACGTGACTCACACTTAATATTTGTAAATATGTGAAACATCAGTCCTTGCTTTTAATAACCTTAACTCATTTATATAATGGCCTTACTGTGCAATGTATTCCGTCCAGACGTTCATTTGAAGTAATTTTTTCCGTAAACACTTGCATGTTAACATTTTTCCTGCCCCTTTCTTCCTGTAACCATCAGATGATAGAAAGGTAGAAAGGGGCGAGCGACGATGAGGATGATGTGGTCGACTAAAAGATGAATCCTTGTTGCTCTTTGTATCGATTGAATCGAACAATGTTCGCCTTTTGTCAATATCAATTCAGAGAATCTGGTGAGTTTATGAATGTATTGAATGGAATCTAACAACAGTGTAACGAACATTACCTTCTGCCTCAATAACATGATACCACCGTCAATGATTTCATTCCAAATACCAGAGCAAATATTGGCTTCACATATAATCCTTAATTTATATGTAATGTGATACTGATTATTAATCAGATTATTATATTTGTGATAATTGTAAATAATTGAATGTAATAATAAAAGCCATACCAAATGAACAAAATGATGGCTTGTTTTACAACGAAACAACGTTCGATCTTTGATTCTTTTTTCACGTACAGATATTATTTCCTGCTATTTTCAGGAAACCATGTTTTTAAAATTAGTGGAGTTTTTTGATAATCATCAAAACTTATAGGGATGATGATTATTGATGATAACCCTTTGTTATGTTCATTAGTCACTTGCAGGAATAAAACAATTTATTTTCTAAAATGATATGTACATCTACACATTTGCTTCAATGAATTTACAATTTGGGTGATGAGTTGTTGTTGTTGTTTTAAAGGGAATCAATCGGACTGTTTGCATCTTTCAAACAGAACCAAACACATTGACAATTTCGCAATTATGAGAGGCGGTGCTGAATCGTATAACTCAATTTTCTTTAGTAAAGAGTGCTTGTAGAATCGTCCAGTGACTGTATAGCACTTAAAGGATTGGTCCACTCGAATTGAAGAACCTTGTATACAACAAATGTTTCGAACTCATGGTTCTCTTGGTTTTATATGGCCGTGATTATTATTTTTGCTTCAGTTTTAATATCAGCCCTCCTCTGCGGAACACAGATGTGCACCAATATTTCGTAACCTTATAGCAAGTTAGAATTAACTCGAGGATCACAGCCTTTGTATGTTTTTTTAAAGATAACCGTGCACATTGGAGCGCTTTCATTTAGTTCCTCAGTGAGCAAATGAGGTACCACGTAGCATAAACTTTTCCATATATGCATTTTCAGAATTGTTTACACACTGCCTTCCAAATGGCTATATGTGTTTCGCCGACAGACATATTTGTTGACATAACATAGGGAACAAATTTAGGCGAATTCTTCTTATATTCTCTTTAACACTAAAATTCACATAAAACAGGTCTACATTACAATTAGTGTATTTACACAGATTTAAGCAGGAGATAAAATATTAAGTATATCACACATACAAGCTTTTTTTTTTTACATATTCTCAATGGTCTTGTTCTAGAAGATATTGCCAAACGCCTTCTCTCTTAAGTCTGGTATATCACGCTATATTTATACAATTAGACTTTGCATGGGGGATATGAGCATTTAACAAGAAGTAATTTTGAGATAAAAACATGTAATGTTACAAAGTTTTGCCTGTCCCGATTTTACCACTTTCAGATGCTTGAGGTACGATTAGATGGATACCATTTAATCAATAATTTCTGAAGCTTAATTTTACAAAAATCAGTCGGGTTGGCTTTACTTGCCTATTTTCAGAAAATCTCATACAATCCTTATATTTTAATACATCGGAACTTTTCAAAATGGAAAATCGAAAAAGTGTTTATTTATCAAATGCTTTTCTTTGGAGATTTCAATGTTCCATACGGCTAATGTTAGTACACGGCATGGTCAGATGACGGGTGAGTATACTGCTAATGTCCAAACATATAGGCTATGTATCAGTTTCGGCTCTGGAATGGCTAAAAATGTTGTCAAATTATTAAACGGGACTCATGGCATTAGCGTATACATGATGCTGTGTAATGTTGTTTTTTTATCAAACATTTGTAATCAATATATTTTATTTGCACTCTGAATTTCTTTATGCTCTAAGACAAAAAAAAATCACGTGTCGAGCATTGTAATGTATCCAGGACAACGTATTTTGAAAATATACCTGAAATATTCCACTGGGTATGGTAACATTTCTGCGATTGAATATGTGGATTGAACGATAAGAATCATTACGGCAACCGGTCGACGATGTACTTCCTCTTAGCCACGCATTCCCCATGAAAAATAAATTGGAATGTCATGTACGACAGAAATCGAATGAAAGCTATGTGTTGATATTTATCTGATTCAAGCTCTCTGTTCCCTTTTTGTGCCACATCTAAAAGAATGTCAAGTAATGACTTCATCTCACCGATTCAATAACCTTGTAATCAATAGACTTTGTTCTTACCTATGGCCAGCTGTTTGTGTCCGGTATGATTATATATTAGTGTTAGTGTATCAAACATTATCAAACAGGTTTTCGACCTGCACATGATAAATTCAGTCATGTTAAAGAGGTAACCACTTTAGCCTAAATGAAAATTTTGTTTTTACTTGATTCTGTTACACATGAGCCAAGTTAATTTAGTTTGATATTCATACAGAAAGTCGCATACATGTGTCAAATGAATTTTTCTAAGTGTTATGATTTATTGAAATCGACTGATCTATTTTGTCCTTAAACCAGCTCCAAAACATCTTTTTGATCTGTAAACACTAATCTTGTAATAGAATGATACAAAATGAATTAATGCCAAAGCAACACGATAAAGAAAATATCATTCAAAATAAGTCTATATCAATGCCACACAGATAAACAACTTTTTTTAAATCTTCGCCAAAAGGATTTTTCAAAGATCGATCACAATGAACACTCAATCGCTACATTATAGCATTTAAACCCAAATCATTATGGCTTATATCATAATGTCAAAATATTCATAATGCCATTATGCCATATGTTGTGTTAAAATGTCCCTCATATAGACTCATTTTGACGCGCTCATAAAGCCTGATCTGCAGAAAACCACACTTAAACCTTACCAAATTTAATTACAAAATCCTCATTTCCAGACCACTGAGGAGCAGCGAACAGCATAAAATCAGTCGCCTCGATAATCGCAGCTACTGGTTTTATGTTGTTCGCATAGGTCTTTTCATGGTTTCCTCTATGAGGGAAAGGGTTAAAATGCTATTATGTATTAAGTACATTGACATTATATTCATTATTAATGGAATGACCCCGCTCTAGTTTCTGTGCTTCAGAATTCACTGTTTACTTTCAATGATTTTGTATCCATTCGTTTGCAGTTATTGTTCCTCAGAAAGTGTTTTCTCGCAAAATGTTTTGTTGTCTAGAACAAAAACATGCTGCAGAATATTCCTTGCAAATCGACATCTTATTGAGAAAGACTAACTTTCTTCCAAAATGAAGCGTCAATGTGGGCATTAGAAAAAAATCTTTATCTTGTGTTCTCTTCCAGCATTTAGATAGAACTAATTCGTATAACATCCTACAATCTTACATATTTTGGTACTTTAAATTACCTAAGATAAATAAGCTTACACAAGTGAAAATCGTAAATTCAGTTTGAACATTAAGTGTCTGAATATGCTTTCTGCATTTGTATTCTATTAAATACTGTTGAGACATATTTCATTCAGCCATATAATTTAAAGCATTTAATGGAAACGTAAGGCTACCACTAGGCTACACTATATATCAAAATGAAATAAACAAGACAAAAACAGTATGATTTATAATATCTGCTTTTGGTGGAAAAGCACGTACACACATTTACTTGACGAGCCATGTTTTCCTGTTAATACCATGTAGAGTTATAAAATTAATTTAGTATTCTATTTTGTTAAATTGTTGTTTTTGAATTAGTTTGTACTAAAGCTTCTGCTTTCACAAGAACAATCTCTAGACGGTTATATATCTTTTAGCAGAGACACTCATTTACTGTTTTTGCACATTACAAAATAATTGAATCGCTAAGTTTTCTGTTTTATGTTCTGAATATAAACAGTCATTTGTTATAAATTAAGACTTACAATGTATGGTTTGTTGAAATGGTATGTAGATTATGCCCTGTGTGGATCCATGCCAATGAAACCAGTATTCAGTTTTGTTGTTTCTATCTTGACGGTGTTGAAATGTCAATTTATCAAATCACTACCACACACGCTTATTTAATTCAAATGAGATTATAGTCTTAAAAGAAACACATATTCACAAACAATGGCACGTGTATACTAATACATGTACCCTTATATCATAGGTTCTGATGAACAAGGCTTAATAACGGATATGTATTTGTTACCCTGAAGTCCATGCTTCTTCTATTAACTGATACTGAAAATAAAAGTCTAAAATAGCACTGTCTTCCACCAAACGTGAGGTATATTGCATGTGTGAGTCTCGACAAAATTTAATCATATTAAAATTTTTAGTACATAATTAAAGTTTCAATGCATGTTATACGTGTATATTTTTCTATATTACACGTGTACAAATGTATTCAAGACATCAAAAAATCAAAAGCCTTGTTACTGTTACAGTTGTCAAATATCATTTATTGCAGATTGAGTGCACTATACCAGGCGTAAATTCGACTATCTTGATGTTTAATATACTATATGTATGACATAGTAAATTACACAATGGAAATTAAGTTTAATAATCTTGTAGAGCTTAAACATTTCTATCAATAGTTTGTAAGATAACTATACCGTGCAGTGTTTTACGGGCTTGTTCATTTGGTGTTATTTGACCGTGTACTAAAGGAATTCTCCACGTATGACCCTCAGGATAATAGCGCGAAGCAAACCACAGTAAGGAGCATTGTGGTTGTCTGAGAGATGATACCGTGTTGCTTTGGATATCAATTGAATCGATAACCGACGGGGAAGAATGTTAAATGACGTAAATCAATATTAATTAAAAGAGGCTGGTAGGTTTATGAAGGTATGGAATGAAACCTAAGGCCGCAAAATCAATGTAACGAACAATATATTTTCCCTCAATAACCTAACAACACCGTAAAGTAATTTCAGACCGAATGCCTAAACAAATATTGGCTTCACATAATTATCCTGACTTCATATAAAATCAAATGAAATAAGAGTAACATAGGAAAATCTAGTAAAATACATTTTTTGTTCATCATGTTTCTAAAGTTCTGCAGTGATTGATAGCATATGATTGTAGTTTAAAAAAAAAATTAAAGCCAGGGCTATAATGATACAACTACACATAAATATATGACATCCAAATGTATCTACTAGATATAATAGTGATTAACACCAAATATATTTGTTAATATATTAATGCGTTATGAGTACACTGCTTAAATATAAAGCTACAATATAAATATGATGAAACAAAAATAATAAAATATACTATATCAATGTTTCTAATTGTACTGCCAATAGTCTTATGTGGTGATGTTCATTTCATTTTCCGCATAGACAGTTTTCATTTAGGTTTGTAAAGTTACACGTTTTCTCATAAATTCTTATCCAAACTAAATGCATGTCATCTTTTAGACAGGACGAATACGTAGATTAATTGTATTATCTTTTCCTATTATCTGTGGCTTATTTAAGGTAATGCATTATTATAGATTGTTTTATGCCCTGTCAGAACGAGTTTTTTTTTCTTTTTCATTTAATAATCTATTTTTCTAGAAAAAAAAATTCGTGTATTGATACTTTATTTCACGAAAAATAAGTAATTGAATGAAACATAATGGGCATATGTAAGTGGAGAAATTAGGCAATCCCTCTGACGTTCACTAAAAGACAGTGATAATGAAATCAGATGTATGTCACTCGTGGGTTTTTATTGTTAATGATTTTTTTTTTGGGTTGGGTTATAAAATATGACAGTCACTTTTCTCATGAAGAAAGCAATATGAAGGAAAGGATATTACCTGTCACTCTAGAAGAAATTTAAAAGGAAATAAGCATACTTTTTCATCTGCTGTCTTGAATGTGTTATAATGGAGTTTTCTGACACGAACAACTGACAGTTCGCACTTGACACATTTTATCCCATCAGCTGTATACATTACCATATTGGTTATCTGACAAGAGAATCTCGTTTTTCTCTCTTAGCTCATTTGTTAATGTATTCAATAAATAAATCACAACAGAAAGCAATGTTATACGCGGGTGTTGACTCGCGCCCAAAGCGCTAGTTGCCTTGTCAACCTAACGTCTACGGTACATTCACTTTACCGTAATTGATTCTGTATTGACGATGTGTTGCCACAAGTCTAATAACCGATTGTACTCACGTAATAAGATAAAACATATTTATATCTCAGGAGAGACAAACAAGCGAATAGAACATATCACTGTCAATACAAATATCCGTGAATCGTTTGAAATTGTCACATAATGTTTTTATGTGGGGGAAATTATTTGTTTTAAATTTGTCACTGGCTTTTCACAAAAATGATCCAAGGTGAACAATTTCTAATGAAAATGTAGGTTTTTCAGAGAGAAATAATATAGTAATCAATTAAATTCACTCTTTTTGAAAAAGAGTGAATTTAATTGTAAACAATTTCTGATTGAAATATGCAGCTGACATCGAAACGTCAATTCAGGAGTGGAGCCTTTTGAGTTAGGGAATACAAAAATAAGACAACTTGTCGGGTTTACCCTACAAATGTCTGGCAGTTTGTAGGTTTTCGTGCATCTCAAAAAATACACAAATAAAAACTACATAAATCAGATACAACTAAAGTCTGTCGAATCATGAACACGATTAAAACCACGGGTTTTTGATCTTGATCTAAAATATTCAGTCTGGCCATGGGGTTTCTTATCTTTCTTAATACTAACATACACTTTCCCCAGAGAAATGAACGCCTAATTACAGAGACATTCTAGATCGTGGGTGAAGTAACTTTCGATCTGTCAATTCATGTCGGCGTTAGGGATATCCTAGAAGTCGGGGATCACAGCATAATGTGACAAACGATGTATATATGTGTCGGTTTGTTAAGTTGCGATTTATTGAGGCAGACTATGAGTATATTGGTACCATTTCTTATTCAAGGGAGTATTAGGTTTTTTTGTTTTTCTGTCCCACATAAATCAGTGTGGGTGTAATTACAGTACATAAGTAAATGTACTTATTTGCAAACGAAATTGTGAAGATTTTCGTTATTGAAAGCTCGAAAATGAAGAACAGTATTTGAATACCGGTAGTTAGGATTATAGTGACCATATATAAACAGTTTTAATGTTCTCGTGGTATCTGCTGTTAAATCCATATGTCTGAATATATCATTAATGAGAGCATATTTGCATTTTTCTGTATTTCGATATGTGGCTTATATAGATTAGAATGTACTACAACCTTACTTATACCCGGATGTCATCTGTTTGCAGATAGTGACACGCCTATCACGAGCAGCCTATGGGAGAGTTCGTGTCCACCGGACATGAACAACACCACCACAATACAGTGCCTATCCGGGCTCCCACGTAAGATGACGTCATCCAACACGTGATCAGCGCTAGATCAACTTAAGAGCTACTTAGACTGTCTCCTGAATCTATATTTAACTTTATGATGAACCAAATAAAATTATTTCATGACATTCTAAAAAGATATTCTTTTCCAACTCTATGATGTTCCAAAAACGACATTCCAATTATTAAATAACTGAATCAAAGAAACATATGTGAATTACCTAAAACAAGTTAAGGGTATTTTGACTTGACTGGAACCAAACATATTTAAACGAAAATATGGTTCTTTTGGACAGGAATCGAGTAATCATATTTTCCAAAATTGAGCTTTCTAGACGTACCTGTTTATCGTCCAGAGAAATTAGCCAAATAACGATGTCAACAATTTATCTTGACATATATTTTTTTTATATTATGTTATGAATTGATAATATCAATAATTATATAACGATGTATACAGCTTTAGGATATAGTTTAGAAAATATACGAAAATTTTGTTATTGTTATCGATAGTGTAGGAGTCGTTGCTGTAGGTAGTATACATTAAACCAGTGTAGCTTAAATGGACATAATATTAAGATGGACAACGGTTGATATTTTACAATCTTGATTAGACACATTTATCCAACAACAAGATACGAGGACCTTATCAAACGTAATCTGAAAAGTTTGGTCCATCAGACGTTTCAACATCTGGACCGACAGATGGTGTTCCTACCCTTCCCCATCAAAAACACATGAGTGCCATTATCACTGTTAAACAAAGCCTCGTTTCAAACTTAGCTTCACCTCGTATACTAAATGACCGGGACCAGTATACTCAGACAAACATGAAAACGTTTTCTTTTAATTCTCCAGATCAGGTTGATTCACCGAACGAGACAGACTCTGTAGACGTATTATGACTCGAACGATATGAATATTGTATGAGCTGTAGACCCTTCGCATAGCCAATTTGACAGATAAACTAAAATGATACGGCTTAAATTGAAATCCGATCGACCCGCTTTGAATGTCCCCTGGCGTTGTGTGTATGTATACATGTACACTATGCAACGATGTCATGTAGCATATCGGTGATCCGCCACAACAACCATTAGATATCGTTAGAATAGAACCTCGAAACTCTTTTTCTTTCATCTTATTTATTGGTATTTCCCCAAGGAAACGTTTAAGTCTATTAATGTTCAGTGTATTTCTGTCAATACTTATCTATGTTCGTAGGTGGACGATGAAGTTCATTCAAGTGTACAAATAAACAACAGACTATCGACAAGTGTCCCATTTCAAACTTCTTTTCTTTTGCTTTGTTTTTCCTGATTTCTCATTCTTAATCGTCATCATCGACAGTGTCATCATCATTCAATACTGTTAATCATTTCAACGCCTTAGATTTTCATTAAACCATAACACGTCTATTGTAAATAATGTCTCATTGACTTAAAGCGATGCTCACATCGTAACCATGCACCTTGACTGTTTTTCAGACTGGCAAAACGCCGTCATAGGGTTGATGATATTCTCGGCAGCTTTTGGGTTTGTCGCGGCGGTCCTGGCTATCTGTGGAGTCCTCACTTCGCCGCTGCCCAAGAAAATTTACTACTTCCATTCCGCCGGAGAGATCTTCTTCGTTTGTGGTGAGTCTTCCATATCCTCCTCAGAATACGTAACATGAAGTAACTTGTGCGTATAGGTCAGGTTTATTATACATGCATTACATATCGAGGGGTGAGTGCTTTAACACATATATGCACTTAGCCTAATTTCGCTCTTACCCTCGATATCATCATATACCAAACGGTTAGATGTTCAAAGCCACCATACTGTCGATAGGACGTAAAACCAACCAAACAAACAAAAAAGCTACCAATATATTAACCCTGTATCTCATTTAAGTATGTTTTGGCGACTTGGCAAAATCACAGTAGACCCAGATTAGGAACTTTCTAGTCAGGTCTCCTCTGTTGACTGAAATACTGTAATACAATTTACATAGCAAACGAAAAAAAAACAACGACATTATTTTACATACATTTTACAGTTCAGTATATATGTATATAATATTCAGCAATTAAGAAACGATTAAAACCACTATTTTCAAGACTATGGTAATAAGGTTATGTTATATAATTACATGTATTATGTTATATAATTACATGTAAACTTAAACAAATAAAAACCAGGACATGAAACAATTGTAATTAGATTTTGTATATTTAATTGTGAAGTGAGATATGTAATGATTATAGTGGTTATATAATAAACATATTGGCTACCAAATGAACAATATGCATATATGTAACATAATCTGGAATAGGCATTCTCTATTTCAAATTTATTCATAGATAATCTCTTCAATTTCAATGCAAATGAAAGTATTACGTAACTTATTCTGATTTAAAGCTTCTAAACCTGATCGAATATATATGAATGTTTATATTACGGTTCTGCGCTCCCATGAATAAATTATGGCGTTAGAGTGATGGTATCGCTTTGAAATCCATCATCGATCTCTTACGCTAGTGGCGTTTGCAAAATCCCTAGAGTGATTGCGTTCCATTTCCACAAGCGTATGCCACTTACAAAACAAATATCCAACGGACAATTACCCTGAATGCTACTGGGGCTTGACCCGAAATTATGTCGTTGTTCTTGTGTTATGGTGGTTTTATCTGTTATAAAGGAAGCAAAATGAATAGATGAATAATTATCAAATATTATTTTGATAAAATATATATATTATTTTTATTTCAGAAAAGAGTTGATTCAAAAGATTGTCTTTCTTCCATTATAAATGATACACATGAAGAAAGTATGTGGTTTTATCATTTCAGCACTAAGTACAACAGTTGCCTTAATCATCTACCCCGTTGCCATAGCGATGGACGACACGATACAATCACACAGTTACGGCAGTGGCTATATTTTAGGTTGGGGAGGGACCGCCTTCTTCTTCGCCGCCTCGTTCTGTATGAGTCTGGATGAATTGGTCCGTGAATCTGCTCAAAACAAATGTTGTAGATATTTGTGTTGGAGATCAAGGTCAAACGACAGGGACGGATCACAGAATGTGTGACATACATCCGTCCGGTAGGACGTTTGTGGACAGTTCAAATACGGACATATGTTAAGCTAGAGAGATTCAGGCTTGTGCCTGTTCAAAAGTTAATAAAGCTATATATGTAATATACCGATTCGGTAATTTAACATTAATTGACTGTGACAAAGCTTATATATTATGTGACCATTAAAGAAGGGAAGATGATGTCGGATCAAAATTCATATGTGTATCTGTACTGCGTGCTGTTCTGATGAGACAGAAATAGGAAGGTTTGGTCCTTGTCACCTGAAAGCCTTATCTTGTATATCGTGTATATCTAGTTCACTGTAGCCTAAAAAAGGCCTTCAAAGGTTTTGATAGTTCGAAGCAGAAAATTGCCATGGGGGTGATTGAGCTGAAAGTGCTTCTTTGACTAGGGACAGTATAAGATATAAACACAGTTCTTGCATATTGCAGTCAAAATACTATTATATGGGTGCTTTTGTAAACGTCTCGTTGAAAACGGTAAATATATTAAATGTTTGCAGTGAATTTCTATTATATTGATTGCATAAATATCTTATATACTATATTTATCTTATATATTAAGATTGTTATTTCCATGTTGTCTAAATTTTATATAATCGTTTTATAACCTGTCGGAGCACTTGAGCACTCAATACACTGCAATTGGTATTTCCGCCTGTAATATACTTACATAATGTAAAATAAATGTATGTAATACGTAATTCAGTAATGTACCACATTCCATGGTGTGTCAAAGCACGGTATGTCTTTATAACATGTATTTTTCTATTGTCAAAAACCTTTTTTAGCTACGGGCTTTATATGTAAAGTCATTTTAATTTGTTTTCATTATACTCCAATGTATAAAGCAATCATTTTATTTGAAAACAAAATAATCAACTGCTTTGAAACGCTCAAATAAGGTATTCTTTGAATTCCTTAGTCCTATTCAGCATTCTATCATTTGCAATCTGCTTCTTTCAGGTTAAAAGAATACAATAAGAGTCATGGTTCATTACCAGATTCACTGTTTTCATTTTAATGTACATATCTTTTTATATTTGAATAACTGAGTAAGACCAAGAATAAGGCGATTCAAAAACAAATTGCTGTTTGTCATTAATATGATTAAATGACACAAGGTATAATAAGCAAATCTTTACGAAACACTGTAATTGTTTAAGAACAAATATTGATGTCGATTTTTATACTTTCAACTTAAGAGAGCCGGTTTCAGTTTGAATATCGGTTTATGAACAAAAATAAATACATAATATAAATGAATGTTCATCACTTTGAGTGAAACTTAAATTTGTTCCAAGAAAATTTCGGCTCCAGTTAAACAAAATATACACGTTATTTTTACTTGCTAATGTTTAATACCCGCTTTAGAACTATATGTCTTACTATTGACCTTTTGATTTGTTGCAATATCATAAATGTTATATTAAGTTAATGCAGAGTTAGAGGTAACTTGATCAATAATGCAAAATACTGCCTATTTCTACTCTTTGATTCTTATATAAATCGTACTAATGCTTTATTTACAACATTGTGAACTTCAAAAAAGGAAAATATTTTAATTTTAAAAAGCATATAATCATAATAACTTCTTTTTAATATAATATTTCATACAGATATATGATATTTTGATTTATATACTAAGGGACTAAACTCTTATTTAGTAACAGCCTGTCAGTGTTGTGAACCCTATTCGATATCAAGTTTATTTAACATACTCATACATTGAAATATATTCATTCATTACCATACGAATTAAGTAAACGTAGGTGGAAATATATAGATAAATCCGTAGCTTTTAATTAATAATTTCTTTTCTTCCTCTCCGCATTTGAAGTGATAGTCAGAATTTACATTAAAATTGAAAAACGATGTTGCGTACGAGGGATGTTCAAATTGAAATGCAATTCCTAGCATATCTAGAAACGATTTGTTAATTTTCCCAAACCAACTATCGGATTCCTTCAAAGTATTCACCTCCGTGAGCTATGCACAATTTCAACCTTTTGATCCAATTTTTAAAGGCAGTTTCATAGTCACTCCTGGATATACCCTTGAGACACTGGAAGATGGCTGTACCAAGATCTTTTCGTTTTTTTTGTATTTTCGTCCAGTGAGGTACTTTTTGAGCCTTTGGAACAGGAAGTAGTCACAGGGGGCAAGGTCTGGGGAATACGGCGGGTGCGGAAGCTCTACAACCTTTTCCTGCCTTAAAAAGTCGCGAACAATGGCCGCTTTGTGGCTAGACGCCTAGACGCAACCTGACCCCCGACAAACCTGTCGCTGACCTGCATCTATTGAAATATTTCTTCAACTTTTTTAGAACAGCCCCTCTGTAGCACTTGCTATTGACCAATTTACCTTTCGGAACAGCAATTTGTATAGCAGGCCCTTGATTTGTGGGGAAAACTGCATACATAACCTTTCTGACGCTCATTGTGCGTTTGGCTATACATGGCCTTTTCATGTCTTTTGTAGCCCATATCTTGTTTTCATGTTTTCGTTTGGGCTCATAGAAATGCACCCATGTCTTGTCGCCTGTGACGATATTGGCAAACGAGCGATTATTGTATTTTGGGTACATTTTCAGCAAAGATTTTGCCATTTCACGCGCAGGCGCTTCTGCTCCTCTGTAAGCAAATGGGGTATCCATCGCGCAGTTATCTTATTCATTTTAAGGTGCTTCCTTAGAATTGAATGAACTGCCCCTATTGAGATGCCTACCTTTTGGGCTATTTCCCTAACAGTGAATCTTGCATCTGTCGATACAATTTCTCTGACTTTTTCTACCATTTTGGGACTGGTTGCATCTTGCAAGGACGTTATTCGACTTGCAAATTTCTTGCACCACCTAGTAACCGATGCATAGGACAGCTCACCAGGTCCATAAATTGAGCATATTTCATGAAATATCTCTTTTGGATTTTTTACCAACCATTTTAGGGGCCGCCGTGACTGAGCGGTTACAGTCGTGGACTACAAATCTCTCAGCCCCTCATCGCTGTGGGTTCGAATCCCGGTAGGGACTTCGGATTTTTCATGTGAGGAAGCCTTCCAGCTGGCTTGCGATAGGTCGGTGGTTCTACCCGGGTACCTCTGTGTACTCTGGGTCTTCCTCCACCTGTAATTAGCTTGACGTCGCTATATGATTGAAATACTATCGCAGCGAAGGTAAATCCCAATACAACAACAATACAACAACAACCAATCATTTTATCATTAGTATGTACGAGTATGCAATGTTTCTCGTTGTGTAGCCGAGGCTAGAGAGGACAGATTTACACAAAACTGGTATCGACCGAGAGATAATTGATGCCCCTAGGCGATACAAGTAGGTTTTTTTGTGAAAAGCGTGCGTAGTTACATAAATAACCCGAGTTGCATTTCAATTTGAACATCCCTCGTACACTGCTCAGCGACTTATTCATAAAATTTCACCGTAGAGAAAATATAATCTGAGAATACGAGAATCTTCCAAGTTTTTAATATTCACTGTTTGAAGTCCCCGAAGATGAAATGATTAGTAAAACCTTTCTCTTTGAATTTTTTGTTCTTTTTTTTTTTTTCGATTTTCTTCATTTGCTTTACTGTAGTTTGATTATTCTAACCAGCAACTATTAGTATATATGGAGTATCGAAACATAGGCATTGATAGGTAATGTTCAAGTGAAGTCCAAATAAATGTGTTGGGAAAGACTATTCTAGGTAACTAACTACTTAAGGTTGTACATCTACTTTGTGTTAACACTTTGCTCAATCCTTCTCACAATAACCAATTACTTGTTGTATGCATGATTTCAGGACTTTCATTTCTCATTCTAACATTGTTCCATATATTTTTACTTGTATTATGAAGGTTTGCCCATGTGTACTGTTAATTGTAGTTATAGTTTCAGCTTCCATGCCATGAAACTGGATATATGCGCTGTTCCATCGGGACACATGGTGAGAAGATAAACATTCAAGACATCACGGGTTTTAACGACAATTTTTTTAAATTTAGCTTTTTTTATTTTAGCCAATTGGTTACTATTGATTTTAATGAATGTGTATTTTAATCAAATTTGACAATTTTTATACATTTGTTTCTTCATTTTGTAAACATCCATATGCTACTTCATATATTTATTGTTCGGGAGTGAATGGAATAAATCAAAATATACAACTTATTTCACAAGCGGCATATAAGAATACTTTAAACTTATGCTTACTATTTCAGACATTTATTTACAAACTAACAGATAATGTGTTTTTGTTATTTAGATTTTGTTCATTAATCCATTATGTGTTTAAAACATGGTCATTTTAACCCGTTTTTATCTTCAGATTGAACAATGTCTCATAAATTAAAATGACAAAATCTTAATTCATGTCATTTTATGCCAGACTTTGTTTTTCTCCAGATATATTTTTTTTGAAATTATATAATAATAACTATATAAAAGATGTTATTTTTTTCTCACTCATACACAAAAAAAAACCTTTTCAAAGATATACAACAACAAAAATAGACATATGTTTAAATTTATGAATTTATGATTCAAATATCGTCATTGTTAATCCATTTTATATTGATTATTGGCCAATGGAGGTTTATTTTGTAAATTTGACCAAATATGACTAATTAAATTTACAATGAGACAAAACTGCACTTCATTTTACATTATAAATTATATACATGAGATGAGTAGAAAATTCAGTATAACCTTGCCTTTTATTATCATTATCTATATTATGCAATGTATCACACAGTTTAATATCTGCATAAAAAATTAAACGCTAGTTAAAAATATGCATTCACTTTTATATGCCGTACTTAGAGAAATATTTTTTTTTCAATCCTTTTCACATTTTGGTAATTGGCTACATGTTATTGGTCCTCACATTTATATATACTTATGATGAACATAACTTTAAATCAATAATTTATTCGAGGTCATTCTTTGAAAAATAAAATACTAACATCAAATATTCCATAAGTCAACTGTTTTGCTCAAAACATTTAATAATACATATACATCATTTGGCAATTTTTTCTAGTCATTTTTTGCTCATAAAATTTAAAATTCCAATTAACGACATTTTATTTTTCTCTTAACTATTTATAAACATTAAAATGCATAGTGTACTAATTACCCATTTCTTTTAAAATTTAATGATATTACGCAGATTGTTTTAAGATCAAACTGAAAACATTTTTGTTGTCATTTTTCAGTCTGCTTCTAGTACAACAATTAGACAAAATGACAATGAGGTTAAGATTGAAAGAACTTGCAAAAAAATGTATACCATAGTTACCTAATATAGATAATTGTTTTGCCTCTGATTTGGATGAACGTGCATGCGTACGATCATATATTCTTTAATTATCCTTTATTATTCAATAATAGAAAGATTAAACATAATTCAATGAATAACTGAATGGTATTTCAGTTAAGTTTATTCTCTCATATATCCGCCATTCTGCACAGCCTCCTATTAGACATGCTCACCCTTCCTTTTTGAAGTTTTATTGAAAATATTATGATTATGAAAGTACATTTAATTGAAAATTAACATGTTCTTATCATTAAATATGTTTAAAGTTTAGCCTATTTGTTGTTGTTTTTTGTTGTTTTTAATAGAGGAAGTCATTTAAAGAGGAACTCATTTATAGAAAATGTCAAATGTTAACAAGAGCAATTTGTAGTATATTTGGATAGTAATATTACTTATTAATCCTGTGAAAGGATAAATTAATAAATGTGGTTGAGTGTGTATGATGATTGCCTTGAATGACTGAAACACTGTCAGTGGGACGTTGATACAATTCAAACAGTCCCTTACACATTGACTCACCTTGTGTTATTCAAAGTAAAAACGTAACATAGTGCAACTTCAAATGCAGAGGTTATCTCCACTTTAATGAGTTATTAATAAATATATGTAGTCGTCACCTCCCTTGTTTGTCTATTTCTGTTAACTGTTAGGCTTATTATAGGTTATTCCCCTAACAGCCCCCAGATAAATTATTTTACTATATTATAAAACATTATCTTAGATGTCAAATTTGTGTAGACCTTGTGCCTAAAAACAAAGCTTAGCTTTATAATATCAGTCTCGACAAGTAATTCTGCTAAAAAAATGAAGTCCCTATAATGGTTCCGCTACGTCTTGGACCACTTAACCTCTACCAAGATAACCATGGTACCCTAATGAAACATTAGGGCACCTTGATTATCTCCGTGCTAGGCCATGAGGTCCGAAATGTAGCTGAACCATTACAGGACTTTATCTTAAGTAATATACATGTATGTATTATGCAGTGTCTTTATTTAGATCTGTCGTGCGTATGGGTATCTTAACAGCCTAATATTCAAAATTATAACTATTAAGGGCGTATGTTACATTTTTTTCTTCAATAGAATATTCTGATGTAAAAATATGCGCTGAATACGAAGATGTAAAGACATTGATTGGTCACCGTGCTCATTTGTATGCTTGTGTATCCATGGTAACTGTTTCTAACAAATAGCTAAACTATATATCTCTCGATAAATAGAAGAAAGAAGTATAAATATACAAATAAAAGAAGGACATACCAACAGTTTATTCAATTTCTCTGAATTGATGGTTTAAATATCCTCAGGTACTTCCTTTTTACAGAAATGGACAAAAGTCATGGAAATTTTGGAAATGGGAGTAAAGAAATAGCTCTATTTTCAAACATTTTTTTTTTTAATTTTTACAGTAAATCCTTCAATAGATTTTTTTTTATTTTTCTTATAAATAGTCTTTAATGGTTGCTTGATCAAGACAATAAAAAAGTATAGGTCAACGAGTTATTTTCGAGCTACTGAGCTCTTTCTATGGTGATTGTCTAATGCTGGAAAAAACATAGTTCAAAATTTGTTAACATACTTTATTCATTTGAAATTAATAACTATTTGAAAAAGAAATATTATAAATAAAGACGTCCTTTACTGGTGAAATAACCATTTAAGCGTAGTTTTCCTGACATTGTGATACATGTAGCTTATATCTAAACATTTGGAGTATCCGAAATATGTTACACATTGCATGTCCGAAACATAGCGATGGTAAACACACGCCCTTAACAGCTATTTACATTTAGACCTGTAAAATTATTGACATCTACCTCTTCTTATCTCGTCTGTTTCATTCCATTTTTCACTTCAATCAGTAGGACTATTTCCAGCGCACATGCTTTCGTACCTTGCTCAACCAGGGTCAGATAATTACAGTCTGATGTCGCTAAAGCGAGCACTGTCAAAGGGGGATAAATCTGGTATGATGTGTTTTGCAGCTGTAACTGGTGTTACATTATTTAAACATAAATTTGGATTAGAAAATAACTACTCATTTGTTTGATGAAAAATTTATTTTGATCTAATAAAAAGACATAATGATGAACACATTCAAAAAGAAAACATTGGAAATAAAAATACTAACGAAACACATACTACAAAAAAAATGAGTTAAGACATTCCATTGAAGTGTGTCTCCTAACAATTATGATATCATGCAATACCTCTGGACCTTAATGCAAAAGTCCACTGATTCTTGATTTCGGACATGGTCTCAAAAATGCATTTTTTTATATTTTCTTTTCATCCAAAATTCGTCAATATCTTAAAAAATTATACATTTATGTATATCTTAAGATTAAAAATGCCAAGTCTGTATCAAACATAAAGACTATGGATATTCATGAAAAAAGCACTGGTCGATTTCCTTTCAGAGTCTTTCTAGATCATTTACCGGTTGACGTAGTTATTACTTACGGTAAAGTCCCTGTAATGGTTCCGCTACATTTCAGACCTCATGACCTTTCACAGAGATAACCAAGGTTTCCTAATGTTTCATTAGGGTACTTTGGTTATCTTGGTAGAGGTTAAGCCATCAGTGAACGTTTTACGACACGTATGTCTTTCCCTTCTTCTTCTATCATGCCTTGTATGTCTAAAACATCATGTTTATCTATACAAATATAAATTTATCGTCAAATTTTGTATCACGTATAAGAACATGTTTTAGCTAAAGTTTCATTATACATGTATTGTGTTCACATTATAGCTCTCTATGAGTTATTACTACAATAATGATTGAATTTTAACGTATGAAATATAAAACAATATATCTATTGGATCATCCATCCGTTAGACATCGACATCAAATGATGATTTACATAGAAAGGATATTACTTTCAGGTATTAATGTAAAGTCCCTATAATGGTTCCGCTACATTTCGGACCTCAAGGCCTTTCACAAAAATAACCAATATTTCCTAATGTTTCATTAGGGTGTCTTGGTTATCTTGGTAGAGGTTAAGTGGTCCAAGACGTAGCAGAACCATTACAGGGACTTTACCTTCAAATATATTTTTTATGTTGCTGGTCCCTTCATCGGATTCCAAAATTAGTAGGCTCTCATATTGAGAAAGAGCATCTTTAGTTATTTCCTTTCATAATCAGTTGCCATGCATTAAGCTATTTCATATGAAAGGTAATAAAAGCAAATACCACAGCACATTACATTTATAAGGGTGATATTTTAAGTTCAAGAAAATGGTTAACAAAGGAATGACGCATGAGTTGTGATATTTGAAATATCTGTAATCGGGTAGTTTTAAAAATATTGTCAAACAAATGAAATAAAGAAACTGGTCATTTGATAAGAAATTATACTTATTCTTTTTATTATTTAACTCTGTTTATTTTGGCATCTATACATGCTATGGCACAGTAGGTGCTTTGACCCGGAATTAAAAAAAAAAGATAAGTATATGAGGACTCGCCAATAACCATGATATAATGCAATTTAATCACGTTGTTTAATAACGGAAGATAAGATCACTTCGCAACATGTGATTTACTAAAAATGAGGTCAAAGATAAAAACGAATCTATATGTACAAACAAATTAAAATCTATATTGTATACAACAAATTAATACTAAACAAAAACATGCAGAAAACACATAAATGATGAGCACTCATGTCGATATGTATTAACTCGACGTAGAAAAAATATTTACACAAAATAAATTAAGATCTTGTGTTATTTATTTTGATGCACAATACACAAATATGCTTAGTTTTAAAGTTTGTAGAAACACCAACATTCTTCGCACTATTAACATGTTGTGTTGCTTTTTGATCTAGCACTAGCGATTCCACAATGCTACGGAGTGGAAAGCACTAGTTTCAAAACCAGTTTTACAACTTATATTTTATAACAGGTTCCAGATTCATTTTTCTTTGTCACCGATTCAACGATGATCAAACCAGTATGACAACCGTAGAAAGTTAATAGCTTGTCATTTTTTTATTTCACTAAATATACATATAAAAATTTTATAATTTTTTAATTTAAATAATCTGTTCCGTTATCTTAGCTACATTTAAAAATATGCGTTCATTATTTATCTTAAAACATTTTTCTTATCAAATACTTGAGTCAATAAATATATAAATTATCTATAACTTTAATAACTTCAGGACACTACTTTTCTAATACAAAAGCAGCACTCAATGAGTAATTTGTAGAATATACATATTTGGAATGGTTTATAATATAAAATACAATACAAGAAAACAAAACCCATAACTTCTACTTAAAGTATTTACATCTAAAGATTAATTTATGAATAATATGCTATCATTTGCTAATTATGCGGATTACATATAAAAATGACCGGTAAATGCTATATCGTATACAGATCGTTCTCTATTAGTTTATGAGATGAATTCATGCAGAAACATTATACGTGAAAATGAAGAAAAAAAAGGTACCATTTCATTAAATATCCATACTGTTCAAAACAGCCAGTTTCATGTTTTTTTATTTAAAAGAAAGTCAAATTTACCGCTATTAAGTGGTCAGCTGTGCTTAGCGGTCATTTGTATTGATCCATTTTCTGGTCATTTAAGACAAGTATATAAAAAAGCATGTGGATAAGCAAGCTAATATTTCACCAACAATACTTAGCGCAAAGTAAAACTCAAAGTCAGTTTGTATTCCTGCAGCGTCATCCATATATGCACTAGTAATTCGTAAAACAGAGACATACGGAAGGTGTATGACAAATTGTCCAAGATATACGGGATATGCACGTTCATTATTTTTGTAAACAATTGAATGATCTCAAGTAAAATATTATTTCTTATATATGCATTATAGTAATATTGTCGTTAACGAGTATTGCATCTCGTAACAATTTGTAGCACACACTTCGCTTTTCTGTCCGAAGTATATACACTGCTTTTGGAAGAATATTGGGCCTTTACAGATAGAAAAAATGGCAATTTTATGACAGAAACAAGAATTTAAAATTTGCCCCAAGTGTTAAGCTTTAATGGTGTGGTTGGTGGAATTAATTTTTAAAGTTTAAATACGAGTGTCAGTAGGTATTCGATTCATGCTTATGCTCTTAAATTTCATTTCCTAATCACTCTCTTTTTTATGTATACTTCTGAAGTTTTATTCTTATACAACAGTTAAGTTTATCATATAACTAAAGAATATGAACACTTTTATCCTTCAAAATTTTCTCAAACTTTGATTATATCTGCTTTCCAGTATCGGGTATGCATATATACATGCTATAAAACGTGTATATATGTACAATGGTTGCAGATAAAATGCTGATATGTAAAGAATATATACTCGTATATTTTGATATGTTTACTTTAAGTATATTGATATATCTGAGACAAAATGAAAGCTGATAAACTATTTAAAAAAAACCCACTAAATCGATATAAATGCTAAAGCTATTCAACTCAAAAACATACATACGAAAAAAATGAAAGCTGATAAACTATTTAAAAAACAAACACTAAATCGATATAAATGCTAAAGCTATTCAACTTAAAAACATACATACGAAAAAGTCATTCATACAATCTTATCACGTGACCAAATTAACCAATCTCATTTACATACGATAATAAAACAAATCATGCATGCTAATTCTTTCATTTATCTTCAATAATACTTTTCAAGCTAAGAAAAAAGGTAAAAAAAACCTTAACTAACACGCCACGCTTCCTTGGTTTAAATTTGGATTCTTATACGGGTTCGGTTCATCTAAGAGATCTTACATTCACACTCATTTTAAATAACCACTAAGTCTTCATGAAAACAATCATATACGGTAAAAACAATCATTCAAGGACTGATGGAGAACGGATAATCGACGATAAAACGTTTGTTAGGCTGATCGTTTTCCCCGTCTGTTCCTTATTTGTTTGTTTTGAGGGAATATATATCATCGAGAAGTGATTCAATTTTAATATTTTTACGGTCGCTTGGAGCAATGAAACGTTAAAATTGTGCTACATTGAGATGAGAAATATTTCGTATATTCCATATCCACATAAAACAAACACATTTTCCTCTATATTTTATTTTATGCTAACAGATTACGCAAAAATGGAACTATTTTGTGTATACGATCGTGTTTACACGCGGATTAATGCATTTGAAATGAAACAAGGGAGCTAACTAGTATATATTGGATGCTACATATCGGTACCCATTTTATCCCTTTATAGATAAAAAAGTAGATCCAACAAACCTGTATCATCCACAGTGTGGATAATATCAGAAAATGATAGGAATTGTACTCCACTGGAAGAATAAAGTAGTTCATCAGTTAGCATGAAATAAAACAGTTGTCTGCACCGGGGATGGAATATATACCTCAAATTGGCATGAAACACAGTTTCACCTACAAGCCATAACTATATATAAAATTGTGGAAAAGATTTCTCAGATTTTGATTTTCTTTCGACACAATGGAATTGTGTTACCAGAGTAACAAGACGTAAAATACCGCATCTGATGAGTATTTTGAAACGTGAATTTTCTAAAGATTTATCTTTGCATTCATGCGTAAGCCATATCATATCATTTACTTACTTTTACACTGACTTTCTGAAACTACACACGTAAAAAATACTGCTCTAGCATTAGCAGACTTAAACATTACACATTGTTCTCATTAAACCATAAATCAAACAGACAAATATTTTTTTTTAAAATACATAAAATATAAAACATTCGAAAAAGAACAAAAAATATAACTATCATAAAAACAACTTTGATATGTAGAGTCAAAATCGTTGTTTTTGATACATTGCTCAGAATCAATCCCGTGAAATAAACATTCACGTGACATTTGACGCCATTTTGTTTCACTTGACCTCGGTCCGGCTTCCAGCCTAACAATCTTGGAATTTGACAAATCTTTTTGCTCAACACGATATGGCACTCTAATGCTTTGCACATTTATCATGCAAAAGACCACTCTTCCTTACACAGCCCCTCTTTGCACGCTTGACACAGCTCTGCGTTATGCTGATTCCGGGGCTTGCCGACACGTCTGTCTATCCGCAGAGGTGGGCGCACAAACCCATAGTGGATCTGTCCAACTCGGTTGTACACGTTACCTATAACCTGAAAACATATATAGTACTTCATTCAGCATAGTCATAACTATAATTCATAAAACGAAGACATATGGGGCCTCCGTGGCTGAGTAGGTAAAGTACGTCGCTGTCTTAATATTTCTATTTCGGGTTCGAATCCCGGTAGGTCTATCCGGATAGTTTTCCATCTGGCTTGCTGACATGTTAATGTTAGTAATACTTAACTATATGAATGATTGCAAAATGTTTACCCTGACTTAGTTTCATTCGTATCTTTAATCGTAAACCAAGGAAAGCACACTTTCAATTTGCCAAGAGACCATTTGACTCCGAAATGATGCATAAACCTACGAAAATCAACAAGCACCTTTCGAACACCTAATCTAATCCCTAATGTATAATTTAACACAATGTTCAATGGAATATACACATACATTTGAAAATTTTCCCAAATCACTGATTGGTCAATTCAAGTCAGCGAATTATACCGGGAATTGCCGATCTTCTGGTGAACTGGTCAATGGGGAGTTTTGGAAGAGAATAAATTTGTGATTTATGTCCTCTGTAGCAATAATGACGAAAAGGATAGTGGTTGGGGAAGTAATTTTGGGGGGGAGTAAAACAATGTGAATAATAGATATCTGTACTTGGGTAACAATATAAGTATCAAATGTATTTTCGTCTTAACTCATTTAATTCACGTTTCGGCCAAAGGCCTTTATCAAAATATAAACATTGATTATACAATACATGTGTAAACATTGATAAAGGCCCTTGGTCGAAATGTAAATTAAAAGAGTTGAAACGAAAATGTTTTAAACTTACTTTCACTACGAAAAAAAAAAAGAAAAAAAAAGATATAAGTATCGTCAAGGAAGATTTGAACAAGGCTTGCCGAATTTATGATTATTGATTTTCAACAAACTTTAAGAGTTTTAGGTCAAGTTGAGCAGCGGCTTAGTGGTGTCTTTTATAAGACGTTTGCGTTACTGGAAAATATCACTCACTGCCTAAATATTTAATAAGGAGTTTATTAGAAAAAACATGATAAGAGAAAAAGACATATGAAGCTAACACCGAGGGAATAAGTCGATAAATGCACATTTAAATCTTCAAATGCCAAAGCAATTATACATCTTAGGCTCTATTTTTGGCAATAAAGTAGCTTAATTAATCCCAGTATATACCAGTTGACTTAAATTAGCATTTATGCATACCATACTTGCATGCCATATATTTACGGCATGATACTGCGGTGTGGCAAAACTATATCTGTTTATAAATATATATATCTCTATATCATTGAAATACTGTTGTTGGGACGTAAGACTCAAAACAAACATGTATATTGTACTTACCGTACATCCTTTAAGAACAGAACACTTTATGTATGTTTATTTGTCCCGTCGAAAGTATATTTTAGCCATCAGGAGAGCTTTTCTTGTGATTTAGGCAGATACACTGCTGTTACACTGTTTTATCACGCTGTTGACATGTGACATGATACTTAAACCTAACACATTATTCTGACACCTGGCCAGTCCCTGTCCTGGATATACCCTTTATTTATTCTACTGGTCCATGGTCTGACTTACCTTGACGACTTCTTCTGGGTACCACATGGCATGCTCGAACTTGCCGGTCTTGCATCTCTGACACTGTTGGCCATACAACTTGAACATCACACAGCCGGCGTTGGTGGCGTAGTTCAGGTCAAACCAGAACACAACACGGCCCTTCATGGAGGTCCATCCATGTCCACACTCCTGTAAACAGTTCAGTTCTGTTAAGGTTTGATTTGTTTTAATTTTTGTAGCGACGTTGATACTCATGTGTATACTACAAAATATTCAAGAATCCCTTGAATTAACCGTAATTAAAAAACACAGGGACATGACTTGTGGACAAAAATGAATGTTTAGTCATTAAGCGTTATACGATTCAGAGGCTACAAGTTCTCTATCTGGTTCCGTGTTTGCGTAAATCTAAGACAGATTTTAACAGATTGCACTTCAGAGAAGTTGTAAACATGAGGCTTAGAAATGAAAATATATAGCGGATAAGCACGCGTTATGGAGAATTTCGAGTGAATGTATAAACAGATGGGTATTTCAAACGCTCTGCTACTCTGCGACATTTAAGTAGGGTATAATATACAACCAAATATCCCGGTCGTCATTGTTTACTGACGCTAAGCACGGTATATACATATGAAGGACTGTATATTCGCCATTTGGAGAGCACTTCAGAATTTTGATATCTACATCTGAATACATTTATGAATCAAACCGTGAGTTCTCTGAGCTTATACAGCACACCGCAGCCAAGTGTTTATTTCTCTCTCGAATTTGATTCATGGTTTATGAAGCATCGAACATGTAAAATCGTGTACATGTGGTCGATATAGGTTTGGTCAGATAAAGGAGATTAGTATGAAAGATTATTTATAATCAAAGCGCTGACGGCACTGAAGTTGTGTGTGTCACAAATGAAAAAGTGTTTTAAGAGCTGTAAGTCGATCACCAATAATTAAATTCACTTTGATAAACAAAAGAAATGCGATATTCCTGTTCTCTCAGCGCAATCGGAGCTTTGATTTTTATTCATGCAGTACCTTATCTAGAACAGACTCTATTTTTAGATTGAAGTAATTATGCAAATTTTCTGCACAGGCCAGAGGCTCCGAACTTATTTCGGATAGTAAATATACAGGTTTCGGTCATATTTTAGTGTAAGAAAAAGGCCTTGGAGATATCCTTGGTCGATAGATTGATGTGATTATTAGTATGTTGCAATACTTTGTTTTGGACTTCACATGTGATATTGTAACAGCCAAAAATGACCGACCGCTGCACATTTACTATCAAATTTATTTGCGAGCCACATCTGCATCGAAACAAACTATATTCGTGCGCTTGGTAAAGTGATCACGTGATAAAACAGTTACATCATTCGATTGCAGTAACAACAGCATAGAAAAATAAGTCCTTTAATGTTTTCATGTCAAATGCGGTTTTTGTAGCCTGTAAGTATTTATTTTTGACACAGCATTGATTTTTCAGCTTAATTCTATACTTATGTCGTAGAGATATATACAGTTGTTCGACCATATTTACACTTAAAAAAGTACCCTTTCCCTTGAACATATCGACAACTATTAAGTGAAATTATCAAATAATCAAAACTTTGACTAAGCAATATAAAAAAATATGTATAACATATATTTTATTCTCTTTTATAAACATGTCAACATTCGTATCGTATTAATTTTTTTTCTTGTAAATGATTGTTTTACTTAATATATGTCTACTTAATTGGCTTGATTAACTAAATGAGAGCCGACAGATTGATTGATTGATTGATTGATTGATTGATTGATTGATTGATTGATTGATTGATTGATTGATTGATTGATTGATTGACTGACTGGGAGTCTATGACTTACTTGACACGAGAATCTGACTTTGGCACTGTCTTTGAATGTCCTCCAGCTGTCCGAGGGCGGGTAGAAGGTGGGCACGAGACACCACATGTGGGGGAAGTACTGGGCGAACAGACGGTCGAACTCACCGTGCCATACCAGCTCCATCCTGCAAACACGCGTACACATTTAAATACAGTGGACTGTAAAACTACAAAGAATGAAGTAAATGCTGCTTTACCGACCACCTGCAATAATCGGTCAATCTGTTCTCAGAAAACAGCTTTCATATTCTGTAAACAAAATTACATTATAAATTTACCTCCATTAAACGGTCAATTATGTTCAGCGGCCTCTTTTTCTTGTGACAGTGGCGGGCATTTTAAGGAAGAATTTGCGTCACCTAGACGTGTAAGTAGGATAATAATGCAACAAATATAGGATTGCTTCACTAAGTCAAGTAAGTTATCAAAGGGAAACAAAGGCACACTTTTTTTGTCAAAACCTTGCATCACATGTTTGGGGAATACGACCAAAAATAGATTTATTGTGATATTCAGCGTACTTTTGAATAGTAAAATAGTTTATATTCTAGATTGGAAATGAACATATTTCATTCTAATGCCGTGTTTAGGGTACTGAAAAATCATTATATTTCGTTGACATTAAAAATAAATGTCCTACGAAAATTAATGATTTCACAGTATTTAAGTTTAAACTTTATTTATTTAACATCGATTACGAAACAAATCATCACAACTTATATATTAATCAATTAATCACTCTCGATGCTAGTGGCGGCGTACTTTGTCAATATTGTGTGTGTGATGCGGGGGGGGGGCGGAGAACTCGGAGAAATACCCACGTGTAAATATTGTAACCTCTCAAGTACAGGAATCGAACACGGGACGCATTGGTGAGAAGCGAAGCACGTTACCACTACGCTATTCAGACGTTAGCATAAGGGTTAGCAAAACCATATGCACACTTGATCGTATGCTAATCAAATTCAAATTTCTAAATTTTTGTCATATTATTTACTCCAAACAATTATGTTACAGGAGTATAAAATGATTAAAAAAAAATCATATACATGTACATGTGTAAGATAATCTGTAGTTAAATGAGGAAAGTGGAAATAACGTATAATAACAGCATTGTAAAGGAACGAAGAAAAATGAATGCAAATAAAAAAGGCTATAATGTTTCTGCTTTTTTTCCTCTTTGTATATTCGAGATATCATATTATCATGTTTACAAGAACGATAACGTTTATATATCTGGAACATCCTTTTAGGGATTTACAACCCTTGATAATTTTAATATATAACATTTAATATATATTCAGTCTCTCTGATCTTCTGTGTGCCTTTCTTTGTGTCATTTTAAGTTTTAAATCCAGCAGGTAAACAAAGCCAGACACATTGACAGTTTTTGACAAAACAATAAAAACGTGAAGAAAAAACCATAACAAAATAAGGCGTTAAATAAATAGATAGTACACGGACATCGTGGGGGACTGGAAGTAATCATTCATGGATATTCCTTAATCTCTGTTTGGCAAATTCCCATAATAAATCACCCCCTCTCTCGGGAAGGGTTTTAGACAATCAATATCTAGATACCCGTAATTCTTGAAAACGGACTTCCCTGCATGAGCTCAATATTTGTGGCCTATTTTTCATGTATTAAATGCATTTTATTAAAAAGATAAACATAGCATATGCTGAAGAGAAGATAAAGTGCATGCAGGGTTAGAGGAATGTGTTTGACGGTATTAAAACCCTCAAACACGTATATTGTTTTCTTTTTATTTTATGCTATCTGGTGCTACATACCGATATACAAAAGTAATTAAAGTAGTTCCGGCAGATCTGTATCACTAACACTGTGGGATATGGATTCTATCTCACTGACAAAACACAGTATTTCATCAGTTAGCATAAAATAAAAAGGTGTTTTTTTTTTCTTTTTCATTCAGGATATTTACGATGACTGAAGATGAGTGAGTGGGGGGGGGGGAGATAAAAGGGCGGGAATGAACAAGGAAGATAAGAAGAAAACTAGTCAGGGCAGAGAGAAACACTACTAAGAAGGAAACTGAGATTAACATCGGGAAAGAACAATACAAACTAAACTTTAACAAGTGAAGAACTGCGGAAAAGAACAATAACAAACTTAAGCAAGTGAAGAACATCGGGAAAGAACAATAACAAACCAAACTTTAACAAGTGAAGAACTGAGGAAAAGAACAATAACAGACTTAATAAAAGTGAAGAACATCGGGGAAAGAAAAACAACAAACTTAAATAAGTGAAGAACAACGGGAAAGAACAATAACAAACTTAAAGAAGTGAAGAACATCGGGAAAGAACAATAACAAACTTAAGGAAGTGAAGAAAATCGGAAAAGAACAATAACAAACTTAAGTGAAGAACATCGGGAAAGAACAATAACAAACTTAAACAAGTGAAGAGAGAGAGAGACACACACACATACACACACACACACCACGAACACCTAAGACATTTGGCGATATATGAAAATCTAGAAAGGTAATTACTTATATTTGAAAGATGACATGTACGAAATGAAGGGCATATAAGGTCATGTTGACAATGTACATACAATCAACGGCGTAATGTTTTCTAGACAAACACCGGTCAAGTGCTACTGTTCCATAAAGAAAGACAAGATGATTGCATATTTGTTTTGAAGTATAGTTATTCGAATTTCTTCAACAAAGACCAGGCCAGTCCATTGCATTTAACCAACCTTTCAAACACAATTGTCAAAAAAGGCCATTTGTCTACAGATTACATGTTCACAGGACGTTGTTGATTCAGCATTGAAGCCGAAGATCCGTAGAAGTTTATCAGATTTGTAATTACCTTTTTCAACTTCTTACGATGTAGAAATGTTTAAAAAGGCACATAGGTAAATATATACATTTTTGTGTTCAGTAATGAAGGTGTAAATGAGTTTACCTGCTCAAATATTTGATCAAGAATGTTTTCATTCGGCATTATATGCTTTTTTCTGCTCCGAAGTTACGGTGAATATGGGTTCTTTCGGAGGGATGAAGATCAAAGAAGCTGTTTAAATAAGGCTTATTTGATAGTATGTATTTCTTTTCTTCAAAAGAGTAGCTAATTTGCGAGGATCCATACAATGTATATGACAAATCAATGTGTGAAAGATAAAGAAACCACAAGTCTGAACACAAACATTCATGTGCATTCCAGCTGACACAGAAAGCATGTGCTTTATAAAACAAATATCGCCTACTTCGAAAGAAATCTCCAACATTTTTAATTTAAGAAATGATCTAGCACAAAATGAAGCTACCCAGTTTAGTCTTGAGATACATAGTTTCAAAAGAAGGGTCGAATAGTATTTCGTTTAATATCTCAAATGAGTTGAAATACCATTTATACTCTAGAACGCTGCGTCTGTTTATTTCATGTTTATAGCTTTAGGCGCATATTGTGCATGTTCTCGAAAGACATATCCTTGTTAAAGGATAGAAATAAAATCGTGATTGTATAGAACTGATCTAATACAAAAAAAAAATCAATGAAAGAAATGTTTCCATTGTGGGCTTGCTTTTTTAGAGAAACCCTCGTCACCTTATTTAAATGTTTATTTATATAGTAACGTTACATGAGTAAAAGAAAGGTTGATTACGAAATCTTTCAATTTCAGAATTCCCTCACCGCAAAATTCTTCAATTCTAAAACACCACAATTTTGAAATTTTGATGAAAGTGAAGACCATTTTCAGTATTAGTATGCTAATGATAGCATGTGTGCAACAGTTTTATTCACTTGGTCAGTGAATTACGTAGGTTCATATCATAACAATTTTGAGTTGTGGAAAATCTTAACATGAAAATTAATGATAAATCAGTCTCAAGTATGCATAGCCTCCAAATGACTGAAGTACTGTCGATGAGACGTTAAACCAAACAAACAAGACGAGATGGTTTTCTTTTTTTTTTTTTTTTTTTTTTTTTTTCGAAGCGCATGCCTGCTGTTCCTTTTTTATTCTATATTTGCGAGCTAGAATCCTAAAAATAACATGGAACAGTAATTATGTATAAATATTGTTTCATGCTGTCGCCATCCACAGGTGTATCTATCTAATTGGATGTAAATAGACACGTCTGCACAGAGCAATGTCATGTAAATACAAGTAAACGCCCATATATGTATTAAAAGGTGTATAAAAAGATATAAAATTGCATTTCAGTTTAGAAACATATGAAATTAAGAAGTAAAAGAAATCGTTACGTTAAAATTATTTAAATTTCGAAATGTGAAAGTAAAGAAATTAAAGAAATAATAATCATTACATTGGGGTGTGGGATGAAGTATTAGTGTATCAGACGTTTTGGCGAGATAATTTGACAATGTAGACTGTATATATATATATACATATATTTGCTTATTGATATATTTCGGGTTATCGACTTGTAATTAAACCATAATCAATCAATGCCAATATTATATACGTTTACCTGTAATGAAAGTATAGAAATTTGTTTTTACGCATTTAACTTCCAACCGAAATTTTGAAACTATGTCTATTTAAAACAAAAAGAGTGCTGCCATACAACAGTTACACGCCGGAGACATGTGGCATGATACTACCCCCAGTCTCATTAATCTGACACCAGGTCATCCAGTCCTGGAAATACCCTGTATATAAGTGCTGAGAGCTGAACAGGGCGCTACCATTAGTATTTTAGCGACTTTGGTATCTCGCAGTCGGGGATCGAACCCATGACCTCCCACTCCAAAGGCAAACGTTCTAACCACTCGGCCACTTGGTGCGGTAACCTATGTATGAAAATAATGAGTTTTGTTATATCACTTCGATATTTTAACGTAACATCTAAATATTGACACGCAGCGTCGGAAATTAAATATCTTAAATACCAGGACAGTGAAGCATGAACATCTATTATAATAGCATTTATTTTGATATCATTGTAAACTTAAATGAGTCAATGCAGTCAATCGTATAATAACTTTTCTGTAATGCAATTGATAATGCGTGAACTTCACGTGTACAATAACTATACTTAGTTGTAGATTAAAGAAAGAGCGTGTGTAGACTGTCGTTGATTTAAATGTATGACTTATTTCCGAATAAACTTCGTTTACTAATAGTATTATAAACGATATACTCTATGACCAATATAATGTGCGTTTACAGTTTCGATGCACCTCCAGGCTTTGTTCTAATTAAGCGAAATCTTTTACTAAATCTTTACCGTCCTATATTTTGGACGTCCTATATATTAGGCATGTTCTTTTGATATACTTCTATGACAGTGCATAATTGACATGAATCATATCACAGTAAACATTTTAATGTAAGCAATTTATCATCATTTGAATAAACGTCCCTGCTAATGGACACCTAAGTAAACCTTCATTTTTTTTTCAATTCAAACTTATATATTTCAAGTCGATGGGAGATAAGTGTTTACGACTTTAGTTAATCCCATTCGACCGTTCCATGGTTGGACCAGTACTTTTCGTATTGGAAGGAAAACAAATATTTGCCCCTAACGGGCTAAAAAGGGGTTTATATACATGTATGTTCTATAAGCTGACTCCTCTTCAAATAAGACACCTAATCGATACTGCAGTGTTTCAAAATTTCAATTCTTAGGGACAGGGAAGTGCTGTTAGTTGCAAATATGAGATCCTTGCTCAATATGTTTATTGTTAAAGGTCACATATCAAAATTGCAGGTTTCCATTCATAGCAACGAAATCTTAGGACTGGCCGAGCACACTAACTACATTCTTACCCTGTAAACAAGACAGTATTCTTCTATCCAAGATTTTCAATTGACGACTTAATACATCTTTATCGGCGAATCCTTCAAAAAAGGATAAAGGTATAAACCGGTGACACGAAATTAAAGAATTTTAATCAAAGCACCCGCTGACTTAGAGTTTACAATAGCACGTGACAATAACAATCAGTTGTTAATTTGGTCTACATTTGGACGACATAATATCAATTATATTGACAGAATTGAGCTTTGATTAATCATCTGCCGATAAAAAGAAAATTTGGTCGTTTTTATTTTCGAATATGTTTTTTTTTACTGATAGTTAATTAGCACCGGCTGAATGGCTGTGTGCCTTTCAATACATTTTATTAGCGATATGTTTATGGCTGATAGTTGACGGGTAGCTATAATGGAGGGACAGATTTAATCTATTTGTGCCGTGATGTATGGGGTGCAGGGGTTTGCAGGGTCGAGGTCAAGGGCTTAGGTCAACGAAAAGGAGAAAATAATCGCGGCGTCCGTTTCATCGGCCGTATAGCTGTTAGGATTGAGAAAAAAAAATCACACAATCTATATAAATATTACTTGTAATGCAAAATATAAGAAATACATTTCTTTCATCCGGATTCTATTCCACCATTAAACCAAACCAACAACCAATATAGAATCATTAACTTTCGTGGTATATCATTTTTTCCAAAGACCTCATGTTTTTTAGAACATGATTCCACGAATATATGTACCAGCAAAATTAAGTTTACTACAGATTCCACGAAACTTAATGTCAACGAAATAAATATTATACAGCACGCATTGAACGGATTAAATCGGCCAATCAACATGAGGAAACCTACTGAAGATGTGTGAACCAGATGTTTCTTCAACATTCTGTATTTATTAGCCATTTTTTACCATCTTATAATATCATATATGTTTTGCTGTTATTCAAACAGAAACATTTTCAAGAGGAAACTCCCTCGTGCTGTGTGAAATAGAACATATACGGTTAAAGGGGTATGTAAATTTTAGTGTTGTATGACACTCTTTCATACGCGCGAATAATACAGATATTTTCTTCAATAAACTGATGTATCATCCTCATTTCGGAACATGCATATTCATACATATATTGAAATCTCTGAAGTTAATGACAGAGGTCATCTGTTTGATAGTTCCTAACTGAAGAAAACGCTCGTTCTACGTTTACAACATTCTTAAGTATAGATTACATTTAAAACATTTCGGAATAAGGTGACGAAATTTTCATATTTACAATTAATGCATTAAAATATGATATATTACATTACCCATGGCATGAATGTCATGCGTTTAATGTCTCTAACGAGGTGTGTGTAAGCGTTATCAACTAGACTTTATTTCAATTTGGATTTACGATAATGTGATAAAATAAGTTGATCATCCTTTTTTTATAAAAAATAAATGAGATTTAAACTTTTCCCCAAAGCACACACACATACACACACACATAATAAATTTAAGCTATGACTATATTCATTTACTAATTGAAGTTCTGTTTTTAAGCTGATTAGCCGTGGCCGAGAGGGTAAAGTCGCTGACTTAAACACCCACTCACAGCCCTCACCGCGTGGGTTCAAATCCCGGCAGGATCATTCTGATGATCATGTGAGGAAGTCCTTCCAGCTGGCTTGCGGTAGGCCGGTGGTTCTACCCGGATGCCCCCCACCTGTAATTAGCTGGACGTCGCTATTTGACTGAAAAACTGTCGAAGCGACGGTAAACTCAAATAGTCAAGTAGTCTAGTTTTAAAGCTGATTTCATGACTTTATAATACTCGTACATGTGAAAATAACATAGTCTTAACTATATTGCAAAAGAAGGTGTGAACTAGTTAGCTGAGGAAAAAATACACAAAAAAGACAATTTTCCCTTAGAGCATGCTAATTATACCAGGTTTTGCAACTTTCCATGTCCATATCAATGATAGGAGATTCTATACCATCATAATTTTGAATTAAGGTAAATCTGAAGTGAAATGCAAGCCGTGTACCTTTCAGTTCTGTTTCTAAGGCCTATATGAGAATCCCCATTTGTTATCCCCGTTAAACAGGGATCGGGTAATCACCCCTAATAACCCAATAACACCCCACCTCCTCCAAAAAGAAAAAGAAAAAGAAAAGATTCATGAGCAAGTTTGTATAGGGTTATTAGTAAAGAAAGTAGCTTCAAGTTGAAATATTTCATGAAAATTAATGCAAACCAGGTCTACGTGTCCATATTTTAGCACTTTTTTACACGCAGGGTAAAGGACGCTCCCATTAACGACAGTAAACAGATACTATCATCGTATAGAAAATCGTGACTGGGCTAATATGAGGTTATTGTATTACCCTAGCAACGGGTGGTGGGCAGCCAACCAGAACGGCTGAATATCGAAGCTGGGTGTATCTACTTCCTAGTCATTTGAATGCATAGTTTAAATAATGTTAGTATAGTATGATGTTGATGATTTTGATGATAATGTTTTTTATGATGATGATGTCTTCGATGATGATAATGATGATGATGATGATGCAAATATTCTTACCATCATAAAATCATGTTTCATATATTTAGAAGCTTTCTGTCAAAAAATTTAATGGCATGGCTTAAAAGCATATTTAATGACTTTATCCAATGAACTATATCACATACATTTAAGGTTTATGCTCTGTAATTCACTTCCGGTTTAGGTATATGACCCATAATAACCATAAACCATGCATATAACTCACAATATAAGCTTTTAAAATGTGAAATCATGGAATTCTTAAAGGTGAATTGCCATGTTATGACAAATGACAGAAATTCATTTATTACCAACCCTTTATAATTTTGTCGTCATGAGTTATCTCCCCTGAAAACTACAAAAAAGTGATTTTCCATATTTTTCTAGGGTAAAGTTTAGATGTGTTCATGAAATTTGAATCAGAATCATATAATGCATCTTTCTACCCTGAGATTTCCTCGAAAATCAAAGTCAGCTTTTCATATTCACAGATATTGTATATTTCCCATTGATTTCAATACAGATAATCTCCCCTACATCTAATAAAACATGGAAAAGCTCTCGGTGAAACAAATTTGTTTTTTGGATGTCTTCAAAGTGACAAAGTTTTATAAAAATATTTCCATCCAGTGACGAGATATGGAATATGGGTATTAGGGGGTTATACCTTAACTGGTTATTAATATATAATCTTTAACATTTTATTGTGTTTCGCTTTACTGTCCGACCAATTAACACCCACATCAACACATAATCTCCACAAATGATTGCCAACAAAACAGTTTGCTTCAGTGATATTTTTATCGAAACATCTATTTCAATACATTCCTAGTTTTATTTTATTTTTATCATACAATTATTCTTCAACCACATGATTAGCCGTGTTGATGACACAGTTGTTCACACCCCGGGTAGTAATTTATTATTTAAGTTAATGCGAAAAGTGAGTAATTTAATAGTGACTCAGTTCAACTTCAAATTACACATATTAAGTTATATTTTTTTCCGTGTGAAATAAAATATCAATGTAGCAAATCGCTTTGTTGGCAATCATTGGTATAAGACAATTCAACACTATTAATGTAATCCATCAATCATTAATTTATAATCATGGTCCTTCAAATGTCTATAAATACCTCAGTGCAGATGCAAACATCTATTGACTTGGAGTTATAGGCTATTTTTCTCAAAGTCTATTAACTATAAAAATCACTTGATGAACCCTGATCACAATTTAATGATGGATGGATTGCCTTAACGATACATTACTGTCTAAATTGGAACATAATGACAGATATACAAACTGAAAAATACAGAGCACATACATTGGGACTTTTAATTATTTGTGTGTTGGGTTTAACATCCCACCGACAGTGTTTCAGTTGTCTGGAGACGATGTCTACCAGAGACAGATATAATGGTACAACACTACAGTATCACGCCATAGACATGTGGCATGATAACACACACAGTCACATTATCCTGACACCGCACCTGACATCAAGCAGTCCTGGAACTACCCATATACCGGTATGCTGATCGCCAGGCAAGGGAGCTATACCAGTACCAATTTTTATGACATTGGTAAGTCGCGGCCGGGGAACGAACACACGACCGCCCGCTCCCAACGGGGATGGTCATGCAGGATTTAAAAAAAAAGAAATGTTAAGAAAATGTAACATTCGTATTTGTCATGTTAAGGTTAAATCTCTGTAATGGTTCCGCTACATTTCGGACCTCATGGCCTTTCACGGAGATAACCAAGGTTCCCTAATGTTTCATTGGGGTACCTTGGTTATCTTGGTAGAGGTTAATTGGTTCAAGACAAAGCAGAACAATTACAGGGACATTACCTTAAAGAGTAATCTGATAATGGCTTTCTGTTCATACGGTTTATATATGCAACGGTCTATTCTGACAAGGACGATGTCTTTCACCTTGAATGACTCCGCATCCAAAATTGGAGGAGTTTAAACATGATATGTACATACTCCTGCAGATACTGTGTGCGTATGTAAACATTTTGAAACCCTTCAGATTGTTTCCAAATATCACCAGGTAGTCCGTTGGTTGTTCAGTTATACGGTGTACATTACAGGTCATTAAACAGTACGGAAGTGTCGCTTGTGCATCTTCATGCGAACGAGATGACGGTTATATGAAACAGATTGTACTAACCAAATATATATTTCGTGGATTTCAGCATGCTTAAGTACTTTGTCTTTTATTTGCATATCCATAAGAAGTCTGAAGTGCCCTCCCTTTACTATTATCATAGTAAGTCAGAAACTAGACTAGTTCATAAGTGCTTAAGAGAGGACATTTCAAAAACGCTTTGCATTTTTGTGTGTTTCTGTGCTTTTTATGATCACAAGTGACTCGTGTGTTGCCTACAATTCATCTTGCTTGATCGTAAAGAAGATAAGACAGCTATCGTATTCCATCACGATTTTGCATATTTTACTTCGCGTCAATGTACAGTATAAAAAGGGGAGGGTTTAAATGCATATATTTAATCAGTAAAACAGTTATTTCAATTGGATAAATAAAGATAGACCTTATTCGAAACGTGATTTAAATGCAAATATACCATTCGTTTCTATTTATATAAAAGGAACCAGCGTCTTTAACTTAAAACATGTTTGTAATTCAGATATGGTATACAAGCTTATGTAAATCTTACATTTTCGAAGTAATAAACACACTTTTACATACACTACGCTTACGTATTATCGTATTACAAATTAATGAAACGTGAGACCTAAAATTTTGTTTGGCAATGAATACTCATGAAGCAATGATATACTCAAAATTTGAGAAAAAGCTTCCGTGTATTATCGTTTATGTTTGCATATTTATATGCAATTAATTAGATTTCAAATATAACAACCCTGTTGATCATAAAGAAAAACAAATATATTAAGTGAACACAATTTGATATATTTTGGTCTTTGTATTAAATCATGTTTGCGCATGCGCAAACGGTACAGTGAAATTTATGGGATCGCTGAGTTGAAGTGCTTAGGTTGGGGGTAACTGTTTACCAACTTGCTCTCGAGGCGACATGTTTATTGTTACTTTGATTCATTGTTGTAAGAAAATGTGGCAAAGTATTCTGTGACATTGTTTCCATTTAAGAGAACCCATTTAAGTACCAAAATAGTTATGCCCATATAATGTTGAATAAACTGTTTCCTACAGTTAAATAAAGATATGTTGGAATTGGCTGCTCAAAGATGATTGCATCTATTTGACGTTTGACATGTTGGCGACTCATTATTGGTCTCTGAATCTGGACTGAAGCCTAAGTACGGTACTGTAAAAGGTGAAGAGAAGTTGAGTCCGTGCTTTTATCTGCTACTTGATACATACTGTCTTTAGATAGCGCGTGTTAAATTACACTGTAGAGCAGAATATCTATGTTTCAACAATATCGATACTTAAATGATACGCCTTTATTTTTCGAAAAAAAAAACCCTGTGTAGGTGACAAATGTCCTACTCAGTTTCAATACGTGGGTTGCGAGTATTATATTTCGCGTCTATATGTATATGTTTTTATGTTAAAGTAAAAATATATAACTTTTGAATAAACAGAGAGATTTTGTATTTGAATGGTCGCGAAATTCAAGAAAAATACTATGTAAAAATCCTACATGAATGTCTGAATACAATTTACAGAAAGCCAAATGTGTTATAAATAATAAATATCTATATATTTTACCTGCATTGCTTAAACATTTACGAAAATATTTTCAGATTTGTGCCATCCCCATATCAATTATACGAATAAAATATACTAATACGCTAGAATAACCTTTTAAGGCTGGTCTAGATTGATTTGATTTTTTAAATAAAAAGTATTTCTAGTATAAAGCTTTTCTTATTTCAATCTAAACAGAATGCACATTTATAGGCAGATGCCAAAAATCTAACTGAATAAGACAGACTTCATGCCGTGTTAGATGAGGCAATATTTAGATACCTGGGTAAATAGGTAAGGCAGTTTGACCTTCCAGACACAGACACACATTCAAGTGAAGATATAAAGCCCATCTTTACCCTCTCTCTGTGGGCACTTATAGATAGCGATGTGTATATTAGGATATCCCACTGTTTGATGTGACCATCGCATAAAACGTAATAAAATATGACCCGAATATATTGCAGGACGGTACAAGAAACGAAACACTGTTGTTGCAGAGCAGAATTTGCGCAATCCTGAGTTGGTGCACCAAAGCCCTCGTATGTATAAAGCAAAAAGTACTCTGTCCCATTTTATAAAAGACTTTGATATACAATTACCAATTACAATATCAAATGGAGACCACATTGCTAGGTTTTAAACTGGTATTTACAAAAACCGGTATTTACAAAAAAATAAACAAAAAAGTTTTGTAAACGGGTAATTCACCCAATATTCAGCTGAAGCTTTGCTTCAGATTTTTAATGACAGAGGAAGGAAACAACTCTTAATGGGTACTTTGATAAAAGGGGTCGCCGTGGCCGAACGGTTACATTCGTGGACTACAAATCTCTCAGCTCACCGCTGTGGGTTCGAATCCCGGTAGGGACTTCGGATTTTTCATGTGAGGAAGCCTTCCAGCTGGCTTGCGGTAGGTCGGTGGTTCTACCCGGATGCCTCCGTGCATTCGGGGTCTTCCTCCACCTGTAATTAGCTGGAAGTCGCTATATGATTGAAATACTATCGCAACGACGGTAAACCCCAATACAACAACAACAACAACTACTTTGATCATTGAATTTCGTCACTACAGCTCAAGCTCCTAGACTAATTGATACTTTGCCGACTGTCTAAATCGTTAAAACTGTGTTACGTCGCCTGTTTCCGGAATCCTCCGTATAATAGTATCCGTATGTAATAAGCCATAAGATTACACCGACTGTGATTTTCAAGATATCATAAGATAGTTCCTAAACAAAACAAGTATGGCTATCGACTTTGAGAGGGACAAAAAATATGCAAAGAAAGA